>JANIWV010000004.1:0-600000 GCA_030705165.1 Kluyveromyces starmeri | reverse complement strand
CGCGCTTGTACACGTGAAGGTCCCATGCTCGCTTATTAAGACTCAGATTCAATGAAACAAGCACAGGACTGTCACTGTACAAGCTGTTTCGTATCTTTTGCAACGAGTTAATGCATCTGTAAGCCACCGACTGTGTTCCGTCGTTCGTAAAGTCTCCAATCTGATCCGAATAGTCGCACGGCAGCACATACACATCAAACTGGCCATCAGAACAACTAGACCTAGTGTTAAGTGACACATCGGTCAAAGATCCGATTTCTATAAGCTTGTGCCGACTTTTGCCTGATACGTTTGAGCCCTCCGAGTACAGCGATAAAAAGGACTCACTCATTTTGAACTCTTACAAGTAACGCCCGATCCTTTCTTAAATCTTTGAAAACCTTAGCTCAATTAATTCTCATCCATCTGAATGATTGACAGCTGATCATATAGGCTTAGAATGGTATTCAAAGTTCGTTTATCTTTAAGGTTATACGTGTTTTCTTCAACATGAGTAGTTTCGAAATTAAAGGTGCTCATTACCGTAGTTGAATAGTTCAAACGGTAAAAACTTGAGAGAGTTTACCTGTTTGGTAAACATTGACAAATGTAACCGTAGTTCAAAGGCTCCTGATCGGTGTCATATACTACAGCTCAAAAAAAAAACCGCTCTAAAAGTGATCTGCAGGGGTTCTATCTCTCGTTTTACTGTAGCGACCCTAAATTGTAATATTAGTTGGCATTATATCATATCTTGAAGCTTGTTCCTATGGTATAGCTAAGAAAGTAGAAGGAAAATTTGTGATGAGACTCTGTTAAAAGGCGCACAGTTCAGGGGCAGGATATTAGGGTAGTCGTGGTACAACGTGTGTTGTGTTTGAGATACAGATTTTGGCAATTTTTGGAAGTGATGATAGGTATTTCGAACAAATCCAAGAGCAGAAGACCAAAGTTCTTGCTGACCTTTTCTATCACCCAGCTGACAAACATACCTCAGTCTGCTGGATACTGTTTCTGTAAATGGTATTTGAAGGATGGAACTGGTGCTTCAAGCTCAATCATCGAGCAAGAGGGTCAGATAATCGATACAAACCATCAGAGCAAAGGTGTCACTGAACGGATATTTGTGAAGAACCACAGGGCAAAATGGAACTATAAGGTAGAACCACCGATTAAGATCAAGTTGCGGGTGGATAAGAACAAGAGACTATCCAAGAAAATCTTGGTAGTAGAGGTTTTCTTCGAGTTTTTGGAGGACATCCATAAGAACGAACAAATTGAGCGGAGGTTTGCGCACCATAACCACACATACACGCATAAAGTGAGCGGGAAAATCCTTCTAGGGAACGTAACTGTGGATGTGACGAATTTTATAGACCGCGAGAGCACAGAATTCCATGACCGGTTCCTTTTGCAGAAGTCGAAAGTCAACTCAATACTGAGTATGTCGATCAAGATGCAATTAGTCCGAGGTAAATTCGACGATTTTGTGCTGCCGAACGGCGAGATGCTGTCTCAGAAGCTCAAACCAGAGCTATACAACTTTGCAGACTCTAATTCAGAGACCTCATCAAGTGCAACATCACCGACCTATTCAACACATCCTCCGGCAAGTTCTGGGTCACGTGTTTCGGCAAATGGACATAACAAAACATCTCATCCACCGCATTCCAAGGGATCCCATCACCAGGGCGAGGCACTGGCATCTTTAGAGATAACCAATCATTTAGTGGAGAAACTATACCAGAAAACGTTTACGGTGCCGTGGGACCCACGTCCAGGTGAGTATACGCCCCAGGAATGCGTAGAGGACATTATCGACGGCGGAAACGGATGGGCCAAGAATGAAAAGGGTATCAGCTTAATAGACTTAGAGACGCTGCAAATCACTGATTTGGTGAATGACGACTACTTGTTAGCGTCTCTACTTGATCAGCAAGGTATCCATTATAAACCCCGTAAAGTAAACAACAACTACAATTGGGATGTTATTAGTTCCAAGTCCAGAGCTAATATGAATGACAAAGCTACAGACGAGTATATGAAAGCTTATAACCCAAACTTTTATCAGGAGTACAGTAACTATGGCGTGGACGAGTCTTCAGCGGACAAGTTAAAAGACGCGAAGAGTTGGGAAATTAATTATTCACCTACTGAAAACAAATCCGCATCCGGTTCAGATATCAAACCCTCTCAGCCACAAAGAGAATTAGAATCAACTAAAGAGTGAAATTTCGTTGTGTTTCAAATTGTAGTTCCAAATCAGAAATCTGCGTTTATTTTTGTCTTCGTATCTATCAGTTTCTAAGTTGCACATACTTTGGTTGAATGAAAGAAGAAACGGAACCAGATGAAAGAAACGGACAGCATCACACCAATTACATCATCGTGGAAGCATGCGGGGTATGCGTAAAAAACTGAGATACCGTTCCAGTTTGGTCGATGTTCCAGTTCAATTGCGTTTCCGCACTTATTGTGTCATCGATCCAAAATTTTGAAATCTGACAGCGTCAGCGTGGAAAAGAAAGAAGAAAACCACCATTACAGATTAAAGAATAATGCCCAGGTTAATCATAGTTTTGAAACTTGTGCACAAGATACATGGAATTCGTATTTGACAGAAAGAGAAGAGAAACTGCATGCTCATGAAATTTTCTTATAAATTCAGGCCTTCCTGACGGTCTTCAGACTTGATTTCTCAGTTCGTTTGAAATCTAACCAGTAACCTTTAGTCTACGTTAGCCGGCTTTTACTCTTCTTGAGTAAAGGAAAGCAGTCCACCAAAATCAATCAGCATACACATATTATCATGAATAGCGAGAAGTCCTTTGATATAATCGAGAAATCTGTCGATTCAGTGACTAGAGAAACATCTTCCGAATCGAATATCTCAGGAGTTGAGCCCTTCCTGTCCGCAATAGATGTACAGGCCGTGGAATTAGTGAAACGGAAATCACTCACAAAACCTGTTATTCTCTGCTTGGCTACTTCCTTCGCAGGTTTTATTTTTGGCTGGGATGTGGGTACCATTGGAGGAATAACCAATATGCCCTCTTTTCAAGACACCTTTGGAACAAAATGGGATTCTATTACAAGCACTCATTACTTTCCCAAAATCATCATCGGGTTGATTGTATCGATATTCAACATCAGCTGTGCTCTTGGTGGGTTATTTCTCGCGAAGATTGCCGATATCAATGGCAGAAAACCGGGAATTTATGCAGCGATTACCATATATTCTCTGGGAACTTTACTAGGCTGGACCTGTGCTGCGTCATGGTGGTATTTTTTTATTGCAAGGTTAATAGCAGGTTTTGGAGTTGGCGCTACTGCAGTTATAGTGCCCATGTTCGTCTCTGAATCGGCTCCAATAACAATTCGTGGTGCAATGGTTGTCTTTTATCAGTTGATGATCACTTTCGGTATCTTATTTGGGAATGTGATCAACTTTGTGTGCAAGAACACTTTTTCATCCATGGACAATGCTAATTGGAAGATCCCAGTGGGTTTGGGAAACTTATGGGCTCTTATAGTTGTTCTTGGTGTAAATTTCATGCCAGAATCTCCAGTGTTTTTGACGAAACGTGAGGGAAGTACCTTAAAAGCTAAGGCATCCTTTGCAAAGATGAACGGCCTTCATGTAGACGATCCTGTGGTTTCTAATCATGTCGAAAGAATGATCAATAAAGTGAATCAAGAAGCTGCTGAAAAGGTCTCAACTGGGGACAATAAATTTGAGTTTCTATTAGGTGAACCGAGGTTGGGTTTCAGACTTTTTGTTGGTATTATGGTGATGGCATTCCAGCAGCTATCAGGTGCCAATTATTTCTTTTATTACGGAACGACACTATTCAATTCAGTTGGTATTGATGATCCTTACTTAACATCAATACTTTTATCAGGAGTCAATTTCGTTTCAACGTTTCTCGGCATCTACTTGGTAGAGAAGCTTGGACGGAAAGCCTGCTTGGTTATTGGTTCGCTTGGTATGTTCACTTGCATGACTGTATATGCTTCAGTGGGGTCTTTTGTCTTGGATTCCTTCCCCCAGCTTGCTGGTGGGATAATGATTGCATTTACTTGCGTGTACATCATGTTCTTTGCTTGCACCTCTGGACCCGTATCATTTGTTGTGATTTCCGAACTTTTCCCTGCGAAGACCAAGGCTATTTCAATGGCAGTTTGCACTTCTGTCAATTGGATTTGCAACTTCCTTATCTCACTCTTCACTCCTTACATTACTGACAAGATTGGATTTAAACTTGGTTTCGTCTTCTCGGTTTTCTTGATGGTGTCATTCTGGTTCTTCATCTTCTGCATTAAAGAGACTAAAAATAAAACCCCAGAAGAAGTTGATGCCATGTATACCCGCTAAAACGCTCGAAGTGAATCATTCTGTCTTTCTGCTCTTTCCACTACGTTTATTTCGACTCTGTATTATTTAACGTTATGTTGTGAAGTTATCATAGGATACTACATAAACAAGTATGATGAAAATAACCACAACAGAATCCTGACTGCCCGTAACTGCTGATAACTCTCAATCTGAGGGCAGACCAAAGTTTGAGGGTTATTCTTTTCTAAACTCAAAACTCAACTATTTTATAGAATTTCATAAGGAAGCCTTAACAGCTTTTTGGTCTGAAAAGCCTTAAGTTAAGAAACTATACCAAATTAGAAGGTTACCATTCTAAAGCACCGGTAACACAATTCTGCAGCACTGCAGAGCATCCGGAAATTAATGTACAATAGGGGTCAACCAAAAAGAGGCTCCTCCCCACAAGTTCCAGCGGTGGAAAATGTGCCAACGCTGAAGTTCCCATCTGCGACATTCAAGTATTCATTTAGACGTAAGCACAACGGAGGGTTCTTTTCTTCATCGTTTGACACATCTCCCAATTCAAAGATTTCAGGGAGACAGACTCTCAGTTCAGAGACTTTGGGGTACCAGGGTCGGGAAAGCTCTTATAATGGTGATTTCACTGACTCAAATTGGGCAACGCCAGAGCCCGTTGGCAAATCGAATCGGTCAAAAGGAGCGAAATACTCACTCAGTATTGGAAAAGAAGTGTCCAGTATCGATAAAATTAACTCACCGGAGAGTAGATCACTAATTATTGCTGGGAAGAGCCATCTCGGAATATACAGGTTCGATGAAGATACACATACTGTCATAAAGTCCCACGACTTCCTTCAATCAGCCAAATCAACTACACCAACTGTTAGCATAACAGGGTCTTCAGCTCTCAGAAGACCAGTCAAGAAGATTGCAGTCATTGCAGATGTGAAAGCAGGCTTTCACAACCGCAAAAATTACTTTGCAGTATGCGGAACGTCTTCAACTGTGTCCATCTACGACATCAATAAAACTTCTACGTTAGACAACCCAATTGTCACCACACTCTCCGAACATACCAGATCGATTAACAGTGTTGATTTCAACATGGTACAAACGAATCTTTTAATCAGTGGCGGTCAAGACGGATGTATAAAAGTGTGGGACCTAAGATCCTCCAAAATGAATTTGAACAAAAGTGATATTAGTATAAACACAGGCTCAGATTCTATCAGAGATGTGAAATGGATGCCGTCATATGATTTTTCTTCAGAAAGTAATGGTCTGTCCAACAGACAATTTAAGTTTGCTTCATGCCATGACTCTGGTTTACTGCTTAAGTTTGATCTTCGGCAGCCTTCACAGGCTGAAAAGAAGATCAATGCCCATTCTGGCCCGGCTTTATGTCTAAACTGGCATCCTCATCAAAACTACATAGTGAGTGGTGGTAGAGACGGAAAGTGCTGTTTATGGTACATTGGAGAGACAGTGACGCAATCAGGAGCAGTCAATAATTTGAGCTCAACGTCATATACTCCTCACAACTATATTCCATCCTATCCGTTCGGACCAGGAACAACAACTCTTGCGTTTCCAGAACTTACCATAAAGACAGCAAGGCCAATGAGTAAACTGAAATTTTGTCCAAGATTTGACACAAATGTGTTCAACTCTCTGATAGGAACTTCATCAATGGGAGAGGATTCAGATGTATCGATATTCTCATTAGCACGAAAATACATACCAAGGAACGTTCTTTCCTCTGAGGAACCATCTGTTGGGTTTGTATGGTGGAATGAAAACACTATATTTAATATTGACAAACAAAACACCCTCACTGGCTGGGATTTGTCACAGCAGCCAACTGTTTTGGATAATCTCCCGAAGACTGCTGTTAAATGGAGAGATCTAGATGGTAATGGCCTTCTGTTCTTAGACCAAAGGAGTGGTGGTTACACCTGTCATACAGGGATGCCGCTGTCACCGGGTAGCGCGGAATCTCGTAAATCTCCTCGTGCCCACCGAATGAGTAGTGCTACTGGAAGTAATTTGACGACTGGGCATGGAAATTTTGTAGGAGGAGGCGGTACCACAAGTACTGTGGCAAGCGTCACTAAGCAAGCGTCATCTTTCGGCATGACGCACTCTCATTCTAGTGGTGTGATGAATGAAAGACCAGCATTAACGAAAAATAACCCATCGTTCAATAGCAAATGCTCTCCCTCACTCAACAGTTCATCTTGGTCAACCTCGTATTCAATTCCAAATGCCAATTCTTCTGTATCGGCTTCTGAAATGGGGGCTACTGATGGGAATTCTCCGTTTGTAAGATCACCTTATCTTGTTGGACTTGACCTTCCAAATGTGCTAAATACGATCAGAAACACTAGATTGGCAGAGCATAATAAGAACGAGTCTAATGCTTCAGTACACGAACTCAAATTGTCTCCCACAGACACCTTCAAATTTTTGGCTAGAGAGCTTATGTTCTTTCCTAATGAGAATAATGAGCTTTCACACGATGAAGATGTTGACTCAGAAAATTCGAGTATCAGCGGATCCTTTAAATCAAGTAGTAGACTTATGGACAAACTGGGACTTGCCGAAAGCAACACTTGGACGAATCTAATTAAAAACACTAAATCTCATGATGATTCAGACGAAGAAGTCAATAAGTCAACAGATCCCACATCCGCTAAAAGTGAAACGGAATTTACTCTAGAACAGACTACACGGACCAAGTCAGCTGAAACAGAAAAGACAGAAAAGTTAGGCTTGAATAATTTACAGATCCGGAAGACTATGAAAAATCTCATTAATTTGATCACAGCTTGCGATAAGAATGCAGAAACATACATGATTATCGAAGACTTCCTGAATTATAAAATCTGGCTTTTGATCAGAGATGCCGTAATATGGGATTTGAAGCTTTTGACAGATTCGACAAATAGCGATGGGCCTTACACGGCTGCTGCTGATGAAGACGTTCATTTAGACAAGCCATGGACAAAAAGTGATAGTCTAATAGGTTTAGATGGAGTTAGAAGAAACTCATCTGGAAGTGATTATGGATCATTCATTGCAACAGATCTAAGTTCTTCGGCTAATACAAACTTGAGAGGTTCGTTCAATGAACCTGTGCATCTAACACAAACACCTCCACCAACCTCACAGTTGAAAGCTCAGATCGAGGAATCACATAAAGGTCTTGAACCTCATAAAAATTCCGCTTCTTCTCCGAGTACATCTAAACAAAGTATATTGGATTTAAGAGAACTCAAGCCGCTCCGTAAAGACAGTTTTGAAGATGTACTTATAGAGGAAGACGGAGAGGAGGAAGCAGAGCAAGAAGATGCCATTGACCGCAGAGAAAGCCTCAATTACGAAGCCAAACACAGCATTGAAATCCCCAATAAACCTGCTTTAAATCAACAACATCATGCCAATATCTCTTTCACGTCAGGAAGCAGCTCAATGACGGATCACCAAGAGCCACATAATAAGAATCGGCGTTCTCGTACTTCTTTCATCGATACGTTTATTTCCCAGTTACGTTCTCCCGCTTCAACAAATTTGGATGGAGAAGGAGAGAGCATCGGAAGCAGATTGTCTTCAATCCCTAGTTTAAGTACCTCAGGGGCAGCGTTTTTGAACAAAAGGCCCAGCACAAATGCAAAAACCAAAGACAATATTCTGAACTCTATTCTTGGTGATTCCGCAGCTGAAGGATTACATTCATTTGTTGAGAATGAAAGTGTGGCTGCCGCACATATATCTGGCATAACGACAATGTTGAATGCTAACAAAACAAGAAGACACAAAGTCGTACCACCGTGGTCAAGTAAACAGTTGGTACGTCAAATTTACGAACAAAGCGTTGCTTCAGGTAATATTCTCCTAACAATGTCGCTTCTGTTGCTATTTCACGGTACTTTCGAAATTGTTGACACAGAGACCACTAAGAATAGCATAGCAGAGTTCACAACGTTGCTTCACAGATATGAGCTGTTTGAGATAGCCGCAGAGTTGATGAAAAACTGCCCATTCGAAGATATTGCCAACACGAGTGCGGGTCTATCAACTGTTCAGTTGTTTTGTGACCAATGTGGCAATCCACTTGGGAACGAAGCATCCAAAGAAAAATTCTCAAGAGAGAAGATAGGTGGGTCTTCACAAGTAATTTCAAAATTCGGGCACTGGTATTGCGATTCTTGCTCAAAGAAGAACACACTCTGCTGTTATTGCAACAAGCCCATGAAAAATCTGGCGCTCAGTATGCTTGATTGTGGACATGAGGGACATATGGACTGTATGACGAAATGGTTCCTTGAGGAAAACATGGACTCTTGCCCACTGGGGTGTTCAGGCACTGTTATATAAGCGTCATAAAGAATATCTATAATATGTTCTTTTGCAGGAAGTCTTTCACGACCGTCCAGTACCCTTCTTGGATTATAGTATCGTTATGCGAGCCCCTTGGGAACTCTACAAATCTTTTAGAGACAGATGGGCATAATTTGTACAGGAGTTTCATATGTGAAGGTGGCACTATCTCGTCTCTTAAACCGGCAAGAAACAAGAAAGGTAATGTATTATCCGAGATCTTTGTAATCTCGAGCTCAGAGTTCCATACCTCATGGCACATAGGTGTGAAATATTTCAGCAAAGGAAACACATACGGAATGACCTTTCGGATGGATAAAAAGGTATTTTCCAGTATGACGGCATCGCACATGCTGGTGAACTTTCTGGCGATATAAATCGCATTAGCACCACCTAAAGATCTACCATACAGGACCAATTTCTGCGTCTTATGGAATTGGCTATTTTGTAAGTAGGCCATGGCTGTGTCTGCATCGATTTTTAGTCCCTTCTCTGATGGTTCACCGGTTGATAGACCGTAGCCCCGGTACGAGTATATGAAGATAGAGATGTTGTACTCATGATACAAGAATCGAGCCACGCCCAGGAAATATCCAATATTGCCTGCATTAGGACACAGCACCACCATCGTAGCAGCGGATTTCTCATGCCTGATGTCAAATGCTTTCAATTGGACCCCATCAGTGGTTTGTAAAGTGACGTCTTCGTACGGCAAACCATATTGATCTGGAGTCTCAACGTGATCTCTCGCACCCTGAGCCCACGAAGGGTACACCAGCTTGTTCTGGAATACGTACAGCCCCGCCAGAGACGACGAAAGCAGGAGTGCAACACCACTTACTACTATCTTGACTGCTTTATAAAGTAACATCGGAATGCAGCTGCAAAAACCTTAGCACTCAGCTGATTGAAGGAAGAATCTTAAGGTGAAGCTCGCCAGTCTTAAAAATCAGATATCACCGTTAGTAGACGGCACCTCACGGTTCATGCGTTAGCTCAAGTGCTTATCCTGTGCGACACTAGCTGTATTCCAGCTTGCAAGAGATAATACACCAATTACCCGGCTTAGATCACGTGAGGTACACGTGATTTTAGAAACCGCAGTTACCCTACCATTGACCTATCGATGATGAAAATTTTTTAGAAGATATCCGAGAATTACCCGGCCCATGGAGAATCCTTCTTTCTATGGTAGTGAAGCTCAACCAGCGCATTGCTACTCTGAAGCTACCCTCTGATCAACCTCCCGTTCGGCGGAGTCCAACGACACCAAACAATCATAGTCTCAGTGGCGTACAGCGGCGCCTATCTCTCATTTTGTCCTTGTCTTGATACTCTTTCTCGTTTTCCTCACTGTCGACTCTCGAAAAACTAAGCTTCAACTCTAAGTTTCTTTAGTACAACGATTGAACCATAGTCGTATCTGTTCTTCAAAGCATGTTTAAATGTAGTTAACGGTTGCAGTATATTGTAGTTATTTGATTAAATTTGTGTGTGGATTGTTCTGTTTGTTTTGGTATCATCAGTGTAGAAAGGTGTGCGAGTATCCATTGATCAATTATCGAAGAAATGTCTGTTGAAGAAGTTACCCAAAAGACCGAGAAGTTGAATGTGGGCGAGAACCAGCCAGAAACTGTGTTGTCAGACAACAAGGAATTTGGTTTGAAGCATCCTTTGAACAGTAAATGGACTTTGTGGTACACCAAGCCCCCTGTGGATAGTTCTGAGTCATGGTCCGATTTGCTTCGTCCCGTGACCAGCATGGAGACCGTTGAAGAGTTCTGGGCGATCCAAAACGGCATCCCAAAGCCATACGAATTGCCGCTAAGATCGGACTACCACCTGTTCAGAAACGATATCAGACCAGAATGGGAAGATGAGTCGAATTCTGAGGGTGGTAAGTGGTCATACCAGTTCAAGAACAAGAGACACAACATCGACGAGTTGTGGTTGAGAACCCTGTTGGCGGTTATCGGTGAGACGATCGACGAAGAGGAGTCAGAAATCAACGGCTGCGTCTTGAACGTCAGAAAATCCGTCTTCAAGATTGCCTTGTGGACCAGAACAACTAACATGAAGGCTTTGACCAATATTGGAACAAAGTTCAAGCAGGTTCTGCAGCTAGGTGACGACGAGAAGTTGGAGTTCTTCAACCACAAGACTTCGAACTCCGGACACGCTCCCCCAGCTGCCCTATTGTAAATTAGCAAGGTATTCGAACATGCCTTCCAAACTCATTTACTCATGTTCAGAAGTAAAGTTACCTGAGCACTTGCAAATCCGTACCGTCTGTTAGGATATGCCAGGCTCGGCCATTAGAGACTTGTTTCTGTTACGTTATCTGTATAAGTTCAACGAATAATTCTTCTTACGTAAAGAGTTTGAACTCTTGTCCATTAGCATTTTCTATCCAATGTGCCTGGAGCCTTATTGCACAGTCGCAATTGAACAAGCAGGATTATTGTCCCCCAAAGTGACATTGCAAGGTAAGAAGAGATGTATTGCAGTCTTTGGGGATTGTGATTATTTCTTTTAGTTCAAAATACCATAATCGCTTTGAAAGATTATTGGAAGATACGCATAGTCCAGAAATCTTCATCCAAAACTCCTTGGAAATAAAATCCACACATGACTACAAGATACAGCAGGATTAGAATACTTCCTTTGAAGTAATTTGACTTTCCCTCAGCATACAAGTACGTGAACAAGAACACTGAAGCCACTGAAGCGATCAAGTCCCATCTAGGAAATATCATCAAAAACATAGTGTCTTTCATGCTAATATCAGAAAGGTCTTTACCCCAAACGTATACCATGGAGAAAATCACCAGTGCAGGAATCTGTAGCAGACATACTTGCAAGGCATACGCACTACCAATTTCCATTGATAATGCAACGTTACCATTAACGGCGAACGAAATAGCATTCAAGAACTCTGTAGTATTTGGTATCAGTGCGAAAATAGTCAGACCAAGGAATTTGGGGTTAATCGAGGGGTATTGTTCCAGGACATGATCAACACAATCGACTAAAATCTCCGCGATAACTGCGTATAAAAATGTCGCGCCCAGAAGAATGCAAGTAGATTTCGTTCTTGACCAATTGGGCGCATCATGTCCATTAGAATGATTACAGGCTTCTGTATTCTTAGTGTTAGCTGTGGCTGCAGACAAGCTATTATCCACGCTTCTTCTTGGCTGAACGTGGTTGAATGAATTTTGACTCATTGACAAATTGGCAGATTGTTGGCTTGGCTCAACCCCCGATTCTTTTGTCTCTGCTAACGGTAGTTCCCAAATCATTTTGGCGTGTGTGCGAAGCGTAAACCACATACCAATAGTATATTGTAAAAACAACGCTACCACACAAAACAAGACAGTTGGTCGAAGCACTGTGAGGTATAATTTATCTATCTTAAGATCAGGCTGAGCAAAGTGACACTTTTTACCATCCGCATTGCAACGTAAATCCCATTCACCGTAGATCTCATAGAGCACAGTTGGTATGAACATAACCATCATTGAAAAAATTAACATGGCTGAAGATACGCCTGCGCTGGCAGGATTATACCTCTGGGTCTTACGATTTAAGGCTCCACCACACATTGACATGCCTGGCAATAGTAAAACTGCCGCTAAAATGGAGCCAATTAATGAACCTTCTACCAAAGCTCCTTTTTCTTGTTGGATCGCAACACAGTACAAAAAGATTTCTACAATAGTCGAGAAGAAGGCATTGATAACAGCCGCCAATCCCATAGAACTCTGAGCAGAAATAGACGCAACAGCTTGTCCAATATAGAATGCTAAAGGAACAATGGATAGCAGACATAACATGAATATTGTAGATTCGTTAGTGATCAATGAGTCTACGTTCCAAAAATTTTTGACAACATGGAAGTCCAGTATAGTAAATATTACTAACGCTATCAAGTTCATAACAATGACGTTAGTACCATCTACTGTGAATTTATAGTAGTGCAAACCAGCGCAACGGAATGTGCATAGCAACACATTTTGTCCTTGGATATCTTCAATTGGAGTTGAAGAAAGGACGGAGGCTGCCTTTTTCACTTCAACAACTCCAAGGGCCAATGGATGTCTACGGCAGTGATTCATCAAGTTCCACATAATGTTACTCATAGGAATGGTGAATACCAATAGCCATGTAACAAGAGAAAAGAACATGACAACAGGCTGAATCATGGTATACAATACCAGATAGAACATAATTCTTCCGATGCTCCATTGACCACGTCCAAATAACCGACGATGCAAGTGGCCATTGTCATCATCATTTAACGATTCACTGGACTGTTTTTTTGAATCTGTGTTGGAAGTTGATCCGTATAAACCTTGTCTTACAGGTCTAGACGAATTTCCAAATGGATTGTTTAGATTTGTAGTTTCGTTACTATTGTTTCGTGTAGAAGAGTCATTGATACGTCCATTCAAGCCTGTAATTTGAGTATCTGAAGGGCGATCTGAGACTGACGTTGTTTCATTTATGGTCTGTGATTGATGGAAAAACAAACGATTACTATAGTTTGTGATCCATTTATAAAATAGTTGAGCACTGATTCCTTCATCTTGATCTTCCACCAGGTATTGAGCGTCTGATTTCATCAAAACAATTTTACCAAAAGGCCATAGTAAATAAAGTCCAAGTCTAAAGAAGACTTTAGCGTACTCAATCGAGGAAGGGGTGAACAAACCGAAAAGAAGCACGAGTAGGGATGCGAAGCAGAGAAAGAAAAAGAGGAATAATCCTAGGGTACAAGACCAAAGAATGTTGGTGATTTGCACCCCAAGAGTAATGTTTCTGATCTTCGTCTCATGGATATCCTCATCTGCAGCCTTCTGGACAGATCTACTTTTTTTGTACAACGCGGGCTTCCAAATTCTAATACCAAACGGATGTGTCTTGTTGATAGCATCCTGTCTCTCTCGGAGGGTGTATGACTCTACTGAACTGATGCTACCTCTTTCAACGTCTGTGTCCGTGCATTCTGCGTCATCGCCGACTATGAGCGTGTCTAACGGATTATTTTCAGACACGGAATCAGGGCTGCCGGGACCCTCACGCCCTACATCCTGTCTTTCCGCCGCATTGCCTCTGGACATAGAGACCCCGCTGAGCTTCTTTTTGCGGCTCAGATTCCCGCCAGTCTCCGACCCTGCATTAATCTTGGCGTTTTCGTCATCCTCTGATTCTTCCTCCAAAATCAAATGCCGGTCGCCATCATGAACCACTATCTTGTCATTCTCCTCATGAATACTGAACCGCGACCCAATCCTGTGCAACGCAGGATCGTGGTGCGACGACAAAGAAGCCACTTTTTTCAATTTTAGCCCATCTTTCACACCTTCCAGATACCGATAGTCCCGCTCAAGCTCCGAAATATCGTCGTCAACCGAAAACAGCCGTTTTGTACCCTCAGAACTGTTGCTCTTGAAAGGAGCTATAGACTTTTTAGGCATCACTAGCACCACTTAACCTTTCCTTCTTACTATCCCAAAACTCGGTTCAGATAATACCAATAAGCAGAAAATGTCTCAAACCTCAATTAAGCTACACAGATGTAGGCCAGTTTTTCACAAGTTTCCTATTATTTCATCAATTGACTAAAATTGCTGTTTACCAATCGACCAAATCCTTCTAAACCAATTTTATCTGTTCTGTATAATCTCATCTCTCATCTCTCATCTCTTCAACAATTAAAGGGCCTAAGGACTCATTAAATTGATAAACATGGGACATAAAAGTCACGTGACGGGGCACGTGACTTTTCAAAAATATCAAAACCTATCACGTGACCAACATTGTTTTTTTTTTTTTTTTTTTTGAAGATCTCGATCTTAAGCCACTAAATGAAAGACTGACAGCTTTAAGCCTTGTATTTATAGAAGAATGGAAGTTTTAAAGGTCAAAAGTGTCGATTAGAGCTGTGATATCAGGGTTTCGGTGTACCTAAATCAACACAAAGATGAGATTCAACTCAGCATATGGTCTGTTATGTTTTCTGCTGGCAGCACTTGGTGCTGACGGAGCTTTGATCACGGCTACCGTGACGTCCATCAATGCGGTCGGTGCTACGATCACGCTTCTCACCGTGTACGATCCAGCGACTCAGGATCCTGCAGCAGCAGCAGCTGCTGCTGCTGCTGCAACTACCACGACACCGGCCGCGGTTCCTGTGACGACTCCTGTGACTAGTCCACTGACGACTCCTGTGACGAGTCCTTTGACGGGTCCACTTACGACACCACTGACGACACCTTTGACGAGTTCTTTAGTCTCTGCCGTCTCGACTCCCATCGCCACCACTGAGCCAGTCGTTGTAGCAGCAGCTGAGTCAGGAACCAGACCAGATCCCGCACGTACTAGAACTCCGTTATATTCAGGCACTTCAGCAATCCCACCAATTGACTCCTACGTGACACTAGTTATTGGCAGCACAAGAACCACAACAAGCAAAAGGAAACCTACAGATGACCAGTACGTCACAATCACAGTTAGTGGTAGGCTAGTAACTCAGCAAACAACCTTCCGTCAAAGATTCACCTCCCAGTACTCTGAGGTGGCCACACCAAAATCTGGCAGCATTGGTCTAGGCACCATCTCGGGAAGTGTGGGTATCGTCAAGGAAAGAAGCTTGTCTACGGTTTCCACCTCTAACGATGCAGCCAATTTCTATGTGACCTCATTCTCATTCTCTTCTATGTTTTTGACTGTTTTGATGATGCTCCTTTAGGTCGCTAAGTCGTGCAGTCTCAGCAGATTCAATTCTATCATAAACTTTTTCGGTTACTTTCCAGTGGTTCTCCAATTGTTTGTCAAAAGCTAGAAACATCCTGTATGTTCAATCATTTGTCCACTGTGGTTATTATATTTTGTCATCCATAAACATAAGTATACACAGGGCTTATATATTGTCTAATGTGTATATGGATTGTTATTATGTTCATACTGAATCTATATCATTTTATTGATTAATCTCTAGAAGACTATTTGTAAACTTTGCTAACAGCAGCTTCAAAAATGTCTAAACCCTTCTCAAGTAAAGTGTTTTCGATGGTCAAGGCTGGTACAAATCTGACAGTAGACTTACCTGCTGTAATAATTAGAAGACCGGAATCTCTTGCAGCCTCCACGATTTTAGCTGGAGGTTCATTGAAATCACAGCCTAACATTAAACCTTTACCTCTGATATCCTTGATATGTTCTGGGAACTGTTGTTGTAGCTTTCTCAAACGAGAGAGAATGATGTCTCCCTTTGCTTTGACATCTTCCAAAAAGGTTTCTTGACCAATGACGCCAACAACATAATTGCCAACAGCAGATCCTAGTGGGTTACCACCGTATGTCGTACCATGGTCACCGACCTTCAAGATACTGTTAATCTTTTCATTGACAACAGTAGCCGCAATAGGGAAACCGTTGCCAAGAGCCTTAGCAGACGTAAAAATGTCAGGATGAGCCTCCTTGGGCAGATAAGCATGAGCCCAGATCTTACCAGAACGGCCTAATCCACACTGAATTTCGTCATGAATTACAACGATGTCGTTCTTGGCACAGATACTCTTCAGGCCCACCATTGTCTCTACAGGGATAGGGAAAACACCACCCTCACCTTGAATTGGCTCCACGATCAAACCAGCGGTCTTATCACTGAGGCTTGAGATCTGTTGGTCAAGTTTGGTCAACTCGTCGTTAACGTTTAAAAACTCAACTCCGGGGATCAAATCACCAAAGGGTTCACGGTATTTGGGGTTACTGGTCACGGATAATGCACCCATTGTACGGCCATGGAATGAGTTCTCAAACGCAATTATGCCCTGTTTTTTGGGGTTCTTCAAAATACCATATCTCTTGGCAAACTTTAGGGCAGCTTCGTTGGCTTCAGTACCGGAGTTCGAAAGGAAAACCCTAGACGCATCATGTTGGCCTCCCAAAGCTTTTGTAGTGTTAACTAGCTTCTCGCTCAATTTCAGACACTCCTCGTTGAAATACAGATTGGAAGAGTGGATCACTTTCTTGCTCTGCTGGCATAGTATCTCGGAAACTTGTGGATTTGAGTGACCTAGAGCTGTGACTGCAATTCCAGCAGTGAAATCAATGTACTCCTTGTGGTTTACATCATCATAGATCATGGCATTGGAACCTCTGGTCACAACCAAATCGTCAGGTCTTGCATATGTGGTGACCTGGAACCTTTTCTTCTCAACTATGGACTGAAGAATTCTTCTTGTAGTGTGAAGTTGACGCAAAGATCTAATCATGACTATCAGTAAGTAAATGGGAAGCCTTGACCTTACAAATCTTAATTAGAACAGCACTCTCCGATCCAGAAGAATAACAGAAGAAGAACTTAGCGGCAGAGCTATATCTGATATCTTTCTTGTACTGATGTTCCAATCTCTATCTAATATATATACAAAAATGATACCAAGCCCGAGATAATAAACAGAAGATGATGATAAGCAGGTGAAAAACTGCTTCAAATGAATAATTAGTCGAGGTATGACTTGTAACGTTATTCAATCATACTAACAGGTCACAGTGAACTGCTGAATCGAGTAAGCTAGAATGTGTATACTCCGTTGAAGCAACTTTTATTAATTATGAGTCACTTTGATGAGATGCCATCTTCGAACCCCAAAGGAGCCTCTATCGTATTTTTAATTCAGCATTACTGCAGGAAGAGGGCAGAACAGGAATGGAGACATACAGGCTCATAGGTATCTCTTGCACAAGTAGTAGCACCATTTCTGAAACTTGTACTTGAACTTAAAGAAGAAGTTTCTATTGTGTAGGTTCACATCGATGTCGTTTTGGTCGAAAGTGAACTTTCCAGAGCGTTGGAGCTGCTGCTGGAACGCGATGATGATCAAGTTGAAATAGAACCGTACCGTGAGCGGTATTAGAGTGAAAAGAATCGTGAAGAAGAATTCGTATGCGCTGGACGCACTCTGAGATGGTTTATTGTTGGTGACTGCAGTTTTGCCCTTGCCTACCGCATTCTCATGCGATAACCCCAAAGGGTTTCCCGCACTTTTGAGCTGCGGCCTATCTGCACTCCCTTCTTCGCTGAACCACACGGCTGTAAACCACAAGCAGTAAAGACAGCTCACCACTGTATCCACACTAAAAACAAATGTGACACACGACATCGTCAGCATGTTTGGCTTGTACACCTGTCTGATCCCTGCAATGAACACCACCAGACAGAAAACAGACCAGATATAGAACATCCACTGCATAAAGTCCAGCGGGTGTCCCGTAAACAGTGCCAGGATCCCGTACACGCCGCTCGCCTTGTTGAATATCATCACTCCAAGAGCAATTTCGACCCCGATATACAGCGGGTACGACAGAAAAGTCTGCGTCAAAGCATTCTCAGTGGTCATAGACCACTAATAAAACCAGACTGTGTTAGTATTTAGCAATCCTTAACACAGAGATCAGTCAAAGAGATCGTATTCAATTGTTCAACTTACCTGAGGCAAATGTACCATATTTGCTATCGATAGTGCTGCTGTGCGGGCTAAAATTATTTCTTTCAAATGTATTGGACCCGGTAAATACAACACACACGTTTAACAAACCGTTAATGCATCCAATCACTTACAAGTCTGCTTTTAACCTAATCAATGTGTATCTGAACTAGCTATCCTTTATGTCAAGTGAGAAGACCTTGGTTTTGGTGAAAAATTCAGATATTTAAAATCATGAGAATCGCTAACAAAGATGCGATGAGATGTAAATTTGGGATATTATGTGCTTACTTATATGTGCATTGCAGATTTTCTGGGTAGTTTAAACTTTAGAGGAAGTGTTTTACTAGGTTGTCAACTTTGTGAATTCTTTGTGCCTGCCAAAATGAACGCAGAGGAGAGATTAGCAAGATTGCATTTGGATAACCGAGATGAGCATGTTAACACACAAATCCTAGAGAAGCACGCCAACAATATCAAGACGGATGAGCTTACTGTGAAGAGGGGGAAAACGAGCAAAGATAAGGCAAATCGTGCAACTGTGGAAAATGTGCTGGATCCGCGTACGATGCGGTTTTTGAAATCGCTTGTGAACCGAGGTGTGATAACGGATCTTAACGGGTGTCTCAGCACAGGGAAAGAGGCTAATGTGTACCATGCATTTGCCGGTAATCATGAAGAGCGGAAACTGAATGTTGAGGAAGAATCAAATGGGGCTCCTGCTGCAGAACATGTAGAAGAACATAAAAAAGATGCAAAAGCAGAAGTCAAGAAAGAGTATGCGATCAAGATCTATAAGACGTCTATTCTTGTGTTCAAGGATAGGGAAAGATATGTCGATGGTGAATTCCGGTTTAGAAACTCGCGCTCACAACATAATCCTCGTAAAATGATCAAGATTTGGGCTGAAAAGGAGTTCAGAAACTTGAAGAGAATATACCAGAGCGGCGTGATTCCGTGTCCGAAACCAGTAGAGATCAAATCCAATGTCTTGGTAATGGAGTTTCTGAATAGAGGTGACGGATTTGCATCCCCGAGGCTCAAGGACTATCCGTACAAGGACAGGGACGAAATCAAGCATTTTTACTTCCTAATGGTTGCGTACATCAGACTGCTGTACCAGGTTTGTCGTTTGGTGCATGCTGATTTGAGTGAGTACAACAGTATCGTGCATAATGGAGAACTATACATCATTGACGTATCACAATCCGTTCAGCCAGAACATCCAATGTCTTTGGATTTCTTACGTATGGATATCAAGAACGTCAATTCATATTTTGAGAAGATGGGAATCGAGGTTTTTCCTGAGCGTGTTATCTTCCAGTTTGTAATTAGCGAACAATTGGAAAAGTTCAAGGGTAACTACAGGTCTTCCTCAGATCTTGCATCTTATGCCGCCAAGACTTTACCGTTCAAATCTACTCCTGAAGACGAAGCTCAGGACGAAGTGTTCAGATCTCTTCATTTAATCCGTAATCTAGGTGGTCTTGAGGAAAGAGACTTCGACCGGTTTAGTGATGGTAAGATGGATCTTCTTAAATCGCTGATCGTGAATGAGAACAGAAAGAACGCTCAAAACTTTACAGCAACTGAGCAGTACGAGCTTTTTTCTTCGGACGATGAGGATATAGACGAAGATAATATTCCAGACCTCGTAACAGATAAAACTGAAATAAAGACTGGCCAATCTGATGAGGAAAACAGTCCGGAAAATTCAGAAGAAGGCTCTGAGGAAGATTCAGATGAGTGGATCTCTGAAGAAGATGAACCACTAAAAGGCAAGAAATATGAGGATAAGGATGCGAAGAAACAGCGTAAACAAGAAGCGAAAGAAGCCAAGCGTGAGAAAAGAAAAGTCAAGGTTAAGAAGCACATTAAAAAGAAGCTAGTGAAAAAGACTAAATCAAAGAAATAGTTATGACTTATTTAGGATACGTATAATTAATTTACTTTGAAATCTCAAAATTCGTAACAATACTTAAATAGAACCACCGCTTTGGTGCTGACCAACAAGACCCGCCAGTTCTAATAGAGCACGGTCTTCGCCCATGCTTTGTAGATTAACTTTCTGTCGCCTTTTGGCTTCTGCTTCTTCCCATTGCCACTGCTTCACCTGCTCTTCAAGTTCTTCTTCACCTCCACAACCCCATACTTCAAGGTCCTGTATGACAAACCGATACTCAAAGGAACGTTCTGCATCACCCCTTTGTTGTAAGAGGCGACCTGACCTGAAACTTCCACCGGATCCTAAATGTCGAAACACACCAAACTCTAAGGACGAATCAATGGTGAGTGAAACATTTCCGGGAAAATATTTTTTGGTATTCCCTTTTATCAGTGGTTGTTGATTTCCGATCCCAATACCACCTCCAAGTGTATTAAAATAAACGTTCCCCTTCTTGCTGGGATCAGCATCAAACACCTCTTGTATCGGATGTAACTGCACAATTTTAGTAGCCGCATCCCCAAATAGATTTTTGTTCGAAACCTTCCAAGGTTCTTGTACGTAAACTGCGAATAAAAGTTTCCGTTTCCTCTTACTGAGTTCGTCTAAGGTTTGGTACTGATCCTTTAGTTTCCCATAGCTCTCGATGAAATTTCGATATCTTGGATTCTTGTTAGCGTATGCATCGTCCTCTTCGTCCGGTTCATCTTTAACTCTCATACCTTCCACAAACAAGATGCTGGGAGCCATCCATTTGAAGACCTTTGATTGGAATGATCTCATTGAAAAGCCTGAAGTTCGCCCAACATACAAACGTTGGAAAGATGAATACACAATCTCTCTAGAAAAAAACGTTGCCAACTGTGCTAATACTGGCTCGTCCAAAAGTTTGCTAGGGTTCGACATTGGCTGTAACTCGTCTTGGTCAATGATATCGTGGGCAGAGTATAGTACATTTTCCATGAGTAGCTTCAGAGGGCTCAGTAGATTAGGTGCGACTGTGAAAATAGTGGAAGAAAACTGCTCATAAGTAACCACTGACTCCTTGCAATCATTCATTGTGATTATTTGAGGGTTCATAGTTCTAACAAAAGTCAAAGCCTGGTTTTTAAACAGCTCTACGTCTGACGCCAGAGCATGATCGTCAATCCTGCAGTTACTCAAAAAAGATTTTCGGGACAGTGCGAGTATCAGCGATAGAAAATTCACAAGACTGTTTGCATCTAGCATTAGTTCATCAATATCAACCGAGTTATACGTTTCAACGGCATTTGCTGGGTCCACGCTCTCCATTAGAGCAGATGAATCCGTCATCGGCTCCACCTTCACGGACTTATCGAGCGCCAGCGCAATGAAAAGCATCTTCACCGTATCATACCCGCTCCATTTCACATATCTCACAGCCCTGGTTTTGTCCAGCAACAAAGTGGTCTTGAGCACTGACCGGTAGGTCACTCCTTTGTATGAGTCCTGAATTAGCGGATAGTTAGTCAAAGTCCGCAGCACATTCATGAAAATGGACACCAACACCACATTATCTGCTGGTATGTGATATATTCTCACCACATCTGCTACTTCTAGTTTGTCATCTACCGTTTTTCCTTCAGGAATGTTACTTTTGAACGACATTAGCTCCGGAGTAGTAAACTGGCTTAGGCATCGCTCATCGAAGTATTCTACCAATGAAACCGGTGTTGGGGCTGCTGAAGACCCAACTTCTGGCTTGGAACTTGATTGGCCCATATCTACACCATAATTCAATTAGCGGTTCACAACTGGTCTCTGTAGAAACTTATGCTAAATTTTTGTTGTGCTTGTAGCCATTTCTGCATAAGCGATTTGTGCTCTTGATACTTTTATAATCACTAAAATAGTGTCTTGAAGAAGCTTGAAACCGTAGAAATAGGACAGGCTTCCTCCAATGCACTTTCACCACCAGAATACCGTCTCAAATAGCAAGGTACAACTTACCTAGTGTTTCACCAGCTTCTATTCCGGTTAATCGGGTTATGAGATCGCTTCTCCATACAAAATGAATCACGTGATCTAGCTTCACCACTTTTCACTTCTCTGAACCTACGCAAGTTAGAATATTTTCCAATCGATGCTCATCTCATCTCATCTCATCACTTGAATAAGAAAAGTAAAAGCGATATAAGAGATGTTTTTGCTTGAAAAGTTGGTTTCTGGTTGGTTTTATTAAAGGCAGATTTGTTAATAGAGGCTACACTGAACTTTATAGAAATTTGCGATGGGCACAAGTGACAAAGGAACTGACAAAGTTTCAGAGGATCCTCGGTTCAGCGGGATCCACAACGATCCCAAGTTTAGAAGCACCAAAGCACGGAATTTCAAGATCAAACTGGATGAGAGATTCAGCAAGCAGGATTTGGAAGTGAAACGCAAAGCTAAGGTGGACAAATACGGCAGAAAAGTGTCAGAGAAGAGCAAGGATGTGGAGGATTTCGACAAATATTTCACCAAAGATGAAGAAAGCCAGGAGGGAGAGCCTGCAGCTGTGACTGCAAAAACTGTAGACAGGGCACGTGGAGAGGTTCCTTCAGACTACGAATCCTCCTCTGACGAGGAATCGTCATCCTCTTCTGAAGAGGAAGAATCTGAGGACAGTGACGTAGACTCAGATGAGGCAGAACCCGAGGAAAACCAGCCTCCAAGCGGGGATGCTACGAAAACTCTGGCGGTAGTCAATTTGGATTGGGACCATGTGAAGTCCAGTGATCTGTTTGTAACGTTCCAGTCTTTTGTGCCCAAAGGTGGTAGCATAAAGAAAGTAGCGATATATCCTAGCCAGTTTGGGAAAGAAAGAATGCAGCGTGAAGACATCGAGGGTCCCCCTCGGGAATTATTCCAGTCCAAAAAGAAGAAAAAGGGGAAGGAAGAGGTTGAAGAAGATGATGAGATCACTGCGAAGTCTATGTACGAAGAGGGCGACGCAGAAAAGGATTATGATTCAAAGGCGCTGCGCCGGTACCAATTAGAACGTCTGAGGTACTATTACGCAGTGGTGTACTGCAGTGACGTACGTACTGCGGAGTTGATCTATCAGAACTGTGATGGTACAGAATACGAGTCCACAGCCAACGTATTTGATCTAAGATACGTGCCGGACGGTATGGAGATGGACGAAGAGCCTCGTGACGAGTGCAATTCGTTGCCAAATAACTACAGACCTTCTCAGTTCAGCACAGATGCTCTACAACACTCTAAAGTGAAACTGACATGGGACGAAACGCCAGCTGACCGTATAGAAGTTGCGAAGAGGGCGTTTACCCAAAAAGAAATTGAAGACATGGACTTTAAGGCATATTTAGCTTCTGACAGTGAAGAATCAGATATCGACCAGGATTCTGATATGAAAAACAAGCTTAAAGCACTTGTGATGGACTCTGTTAAAGTAGGAGAGAAATCCCTATTTGATGAAGAGGCTGGTAAGGAAGAAGAAGTGGATATGGAAATTACTTTCACACCAGGGCTAGAAGATCCGTCAGAGCAAGGTGCTAACAAGACTGATGAACAAGAAGAAGAGAGTACAATTGACAAGATCAAGAGAAAGGAAAAGGAAAGACGTAAGAAGAGAAAGGAACGTGTCAAGGAACTAAAGAAAGAAGCTGATTCTAAGATCAAGGAAGCCTTGAAGTCCAAAAGCGGCCAATCTAACGCTGTGGTTGATGATAAACAGAAGGCCGAGCTTGAACTCCTCATGCTTGACGAGAATGAGAACGAATCCTCGATCAACAATAAAGCTCACTTTAACATGAACGAGATCTTGAAATCGGAGAAGGAAAAGAAGAAGAAATCTAAATTCCAGAAGAAAGACAGAATCGTTGAGGACGATTTTACCCCCGATATGACCGACGAAAGATTCAAAGAAGTGTTTGAGGACCACGACTTTGCTATTGATCCTTCGCAACCGGAGTTCAAGAGAACTCCTGCTATGGAAAAAATACTGAAAGAACGAGCAAATCGTGCCAGCAAGAAATCTACAAACAATAAACGTAAGCAGAACGGTAATCTCTCCGAGTCCACAAACGATAAGAAGAGGAAAATCAACAGTTTGGTGGAAAACCTAAAAGCGAAAAGTAAGAGGACTAAGAAATAAGCTCCTTTAGTGATCCCTCAATAGATTCATACACATATTTACAGTAGCATTATAAGAGTTTGTAATCGGAATCAATGTACTCTACAATTTGGAACCGTATCTATACTGTACTTCAGCTTTAAGTTTGTTAAGTTCCATCAAAATTCGAAAATCTGGTTTGTAGATCAACAACTCTTACTGTGTAAACAATTTATTATGCAACTCCCTGGAATTGGAATTTGCACCGTATACCATAGCTTTAAACCTATCCAACGACCAATTGCTAGTCTAAAATGTCTTTGGTGCAGGGCTATGAGAGCAGCGACAGTAATGAAAGTGACGCTGAGACTGTTCAAGCAGCGTCATTGAAACGTTCTTCCAATAATGATACGATGGAAGAGCAAACACAAGATAATGCAGCGATTAATAAAAAGCCCAGAAAGGAGTCCAGAGTCAAAATCGATACGGAGCTGGATCTTGGTGGTGATCAGGACTCGGAACAAGCTTCTGCTCTTGAGAAAACGAACTTTTGCGGCAAAACAGCTGTTGATTATCAGGGCCGAAGTTTTGTACATCCACCAGCCGATGTTACAATCGATTTGAACAAAGAAGCACTGTCGTTCAAATGCTATCTTCCAAAACAGAAGTATTATGAGTATCCTGGACATAAGAAGGGCACAACATCATTGGAGTTTTTCCCAAAGACTGGGCATCTCCTCCTCTCTGGAGGTAACGATAAAGTCATCAAGATATGGGATTTCTACCACGAGAAAGAGCTACTTCGAAGATATGAGGGTCATTCCATGACCATCAAAGCCCTTTCTTTTAATAATGACGGAAGCGCATTTGCAAGTGCGTCCTTCGATAAATGGGTCAAGATATGGAATACTGAGAACGGTACTGTCAGTAAAAGGATTGGCTTTAAAAGTGTGCCAAATTGTATCGCATTTCATCCTTCGGATCGACAGCAATTCGTAGTCGGACTTACAAACTCTCAGATAAAGCATTATGACTTGAGGATCTCCGAGAAAGATGGTTTGGTACAGACATACGATCATCATCAAGGTTCGATTCTTGCCCTCAAGTTTTTTCCCGATGGATCAAGACTCATATCATCATCTGAGGACAAGACCGTGCGAATTTGGGATAACCAAATAAATATTCCAATCAAGCAGATCAGCGGCACCGCACAGCATTCTATGCCATGGATCGATGTAAATCCTCAAGGACAGTACTTTTGCACACAAAGCATGGACAATACTATCTACACATACTCGATGGTTCCAAAGTACAAAAGACACCCCAACAAGACATTCAAAGGCCATAGCACAACCGGATACGGAATCCAGTTCTCATTCTCGCCTGATGGCCAGTATATTGCCTCAGGTGATTCAAGAGGTAGGATGTTTGTATGGGATTGGAAAACTACTAAGGTGATCAAGACGTACAATCCTTTCTCCAATAAGCAACCAGTAGCTTGTATTGCCTGGAACCCGCAAGAAACTAGTAAACTATGTTGTAGTGGTGCCTATGGTAAGATAGCTGTTTACGATTGAAACATGATGTTTTCTTATTCGTAAAGCACTTGAGATTACACTAATTATATAATCATGCATAGAAGGATACAGATTTTGATTTCCTAGCCTGTACCTCGGCGATTGCTTCTACGAAATCTTCGTGCTTAACTTGTGACTGAGCGTTTCTTAATGCGATCATACCAGCTTCGACACTAACGGCTTTTAATTGGGCACCATTAAATTCATCAGTGGATCTTGCGAGCTCTTGCCAGTTGATGGAGTCATCAGTGTTCATCTTTCTTGAGTGAATCTGAAGAATTTGCGCTCTGGCATCTTCTGTGGGTAGCGGGAACTCAATTTTTCTGTCAAGTCTTCCGGATCTGAGCAAAGCCGGGTCCAGAACGTCCACACGGTTTGTCGCGGCCAAGACCTTAACACGGTCATCAGATCCGAAACCATCCAACTGATTCAACAACTCCAACATTGTTCTTTGCACCTCTCTGTCACCGGACTTTTCAGAGTCGAAACGTTTTGTACCAATGGCATCCAACTCATCAATAAAGATAATCGTTGGAGCCTTTTCCTTTGCTAGAGCGAACGCATCACGTACTAGTTTCGCACCTTCACCGATAAACATCTGCACTAACTGTGGTGCTGCTAGTTTCAAGAAAGTAGCGTTTGTCTGTGCAGCACACGCTCTTGCCAAAAGCGTCTTACCTGTACCTGGAGGTCCGTACATCAACGCACCCTTTGGAGCCTTGATTCCCATGTCCTTGAACTTCTCACCCTGTTTCATTGGCAGCACAATAGCCTCTACCAGCTCTTCTATCTGCTTGTCCAATCCACCTACGTCCGAGTAAGTTTCTGTAGGCTTTTCGTCCACCTCCATTGCTTTGACACGGGAGTCGAACTCGGAAGGCAACGTGTCCAAAATCAGGTACGAATCTTTATTTACACCAACCAGATCATTGGGCTTTAGTTTCTCAGGGTCCACCAGCCCAACCATCGGCAAGAAAACCGTTTGTCTCGACGAGGTCTTGATCACTGCCGCTTTTCCCTTAGCTGTGTTGTCCAAATTCACGTTTCCGCCCTGCGTGTCCGACTCATTAGAGTCCTGCAGCTCGTCCATGTCCATAATTTCAACGATATTCGCCACCAGATACGGTAACTGCTTGTTGTTCTTGATCTTCTCCTGGTTATCCTTAATCTTTTCTAGCATCTGGCTATTCTCGTGCGACAAACGCTGCAATTCTGACCTGAAAATCCGGATTTCGTTGTCTAGCAGCTTTGTACGGGTAGTCAGCTCGGCCGCAGACAGTTCATAGAACTCCTGGTCGATCTCATCGTCGCTTAGCTGATTTTGATCCTCCAACTCTTCTAATGTCGCCATGTCTTATGCCCTTAACTCTATGAGTATTCCTGCTATCTCCTGGAAACAAACACTGATCTATGGCAAATAAACTCCACAAACCTCTCGCACAGCCCAATGTCTACTGAGGGTTCACAAACTCATCCTACACCTTCTTGTTTGTAACATGTTTGCCACCACTACATCAACTAAGATTCCATATAGCTTGAATCTTAATTTTAAGTGATAAAAACAATCCGGGTAACCCTGTAAAGTTTCCCTTTACTATTACTATACGTCTGTATACCTGTAGTGGCTATTGTACATAAGATGGCACTACTGTTTCTCCAGTTCCTGCTTCAATTCCTTGGTAAAGTCGTCTTCTACCTCTATATCGTCCCAGTCTTCTGCCCACAGACTAGGGTCATTGCCGATATCCTGTCCTACAGGCTGATCCGGCCAGGAATCCACGGGAAAGTCTTCAAACTCGTCATCATCTTCTAGCGATGACCTCACGGGTTCTTTCTTGGTAGACATGGTTGCTTTGGGGTACCGCAGGGGGTGATAGGGGCTGTAGCACTGGTCTTCTGTTCAAGGGAATGGCGGCTGAGAGTGCTAGTTGAGTATTTGCCACTTTTATTAAAGGAATATGAAGTCCGGGTAACGTTTTTGATCGAAACTGCCAAGTTTTGGCAAAAAAGGTCACGTGACCTTGATGTTCGACTGAAAAATTGTTCTGAGCGAAACGATGAGATGAGCTACAGATACGATAGGCAAGAAGAGCTCGAAGTTTGAGACAGGTTGCTGATCCTTTTGCGAGCTTTGGAGCGGCAAGTGTCGATTGTTCATAGAGCGCAGGCCAGTGTTTGGGATACAGTGCGGTGTGAGAGATCGCAGGTTGCAAACTGGTGTTGTGGGCTTGTTTTATTGTTTTGACCTTTGATCCAAGCAAAAGTTGTGGTGTTTGGCTCTCTGATAGAGGCACTAGCGTGGTAAGTGGGACGCAGAACGGAAGAATTCTTCTATAAAATACGGATGAAGGAGACTGTTGTTGATATTGCTCCAAAAAAGATCAAGGGGATCAGTTTTTCTGCCCTCAGCGCGGCCGATATCGTGGCTGAGTCAGAGGTTGAGATCTCCACCAGAGATCTGTTTGATTTGGAAAATGGGAGAACTGCAAAGGGCGGCGGTGCTCTGGACCCCCGGATGGGTGTTTCCTCATCGCAAGCGGAATGTGCTACGTGTCATGGGAACTTGGCTGCCTGCCACGGCCATTTCGGTCACATCAAGCTAGCACTTCCGGTTTTCCATGTTGGTTACTTCAAGGCTACCATTCAGATCCTGCAGAGCGTCTGCAAAGGATGTGGTGCCCTTCTTTTGTCAGAATCAGACAAAAGAAAGTTTCTGGCTGAACTGCGTCGCCCTGGAATGGACAATTTGAGAAGAATGAACATATTGAAGAAAGTTTTGGACCAGTGTAAGAAACAAAGACGTTGCTTCAAGTGCGGGCAGCTGAACGGTGTGGTGAAGAAGGCTGCGGCAGGGTCGGGTTCTGCCGCTTTGAAAATCATACACGACACGTTCCGCTGGGTTGGGAAGAAACCTGCTCCAGAGAAAGAAAAGTGGATGGGTGACTGGAAACAAGTTCTGGAGAATAATCCTGAGCTAGAGCGCTATGTGAAAAGGTGCATGGATGATTTGAACCCATTGAAGGTATTGAATCTTTTCAAACAGATCAAATCAGAGGATTGTGAACTCTTGGGTATAAACTCTAGCGAGAAGTCAGGAAGACCAGAAACATATATTTGGAGATATCTGCCGGCTCCGCCTGTTTGTATCCGTCCTTCTGTTATGATGCAAGACTCGCCGGCGTCGAATGAAGATGATTTGACTGTCAAACTAACGGAAATTGTGTGGACGTCTTCACTTATCAAGGCCGGATTGGAGAAAGGTATATCAATTAACAACATGATGGAGCAATGGGATTATCTACAATTAGCGGTTGCGATGTACATTAATTCAGATTCGGTTAATCCCTCGATGCTACCAGGTTCTTCGGGCACAAAATCTAAGCCAATTAGAGGTTTGTGTCAAAGACTAAAAGGTAAACAAGGTAGATTCAGAGGTAATCTGTCTGGTAAGCGTGTCGATTTTTCAGGTAGAACTGTTATTTCTCCGGATCCAAATCTTTCAATTGATGAAGTGGCAGTTCCTGATAGAGTAGCTAAGATTTTGACATATCCTGAAAAGGTCACCAAGTACAATAAACACAAGTTACAGCAGTTAATTATCAATGGACCGAAAGTTCATCCTGGTGCAAACTATTTATTGAAGAAAAATGAAGATGCTAGACGTAACCTACGCTATGGTGATAGAGTGAAACTAGCAAAACAATTACAATACGGTGACGTTGTAGAGAGACATATTGAAGATGGGGATGTCGTTTTGTTCAATAGACAGCCATCTTTGCATAGATTATCTATCTTATCACATTATGCGAAGATTCGTCCATGGAGAACCTTCCGATTAAATGAATGTGTTTGCACGCCATACAATGCGGACTTTGATGGTGACGAGATGAATCTTCACGTTCCTCAAACTGAAGAAGCTCGTGCGGAAGCAATCAATTTGATGGGTGTCAAAAATAATCTGCTCACTCCAAAGTCAGGTGAACCCATTATTGCTGCTACTCAAGATTTTATCACAGGTTCATATTTGATCTCACACAAAGACTCGTTCTTTGATCGTTCTCAACTAAACCAACTTTTGGCAATGATGTCAGATGGTAACTTACAGTTCGATATTCCGCCTCCATCTATAATGAAGCCACATTATTTATGGACCGGTAAACAGGTATTTTCTTTATTGATCAAACCTAACCGCCACTCTCCTGTTCTGATTAATTTAGACGCAAAGAATAAGGTTTACCAACCTCCACCTAAGAAAAATTATCCAAATGAAATGTCTCAGAATGATGGATTTGTATTAATCAGAGGATCTAATATTCTTTCCGGTTTAATGGATAAATCTGTTCTTGGTGACGGTAAGAAGCATTCGGTCTTTTATACTATATTGAGAGATTATGGACCAAATGAAGCCGCTCAAGCCATGAACAGAATGGCCAAGCTGTGTGCAAGATATTTGGGAAATAGAGGTTTCTCAATTGGTATTAATGATGTGACTCCTGGTATGGAATTGAAGCAGAAGAAAGAAAATATGGTAGAAATTGCATATGCTAAGTGTGAAGAGCTAATCGACCTCTTCAACAGCGGTAAACTGGAAACACAACCTGGTTGTAATGAAGAACAGACGTTGGAGGCTAAGATTGGTGGTCTTTTGTCAAAAGTGAGAGAAGAAGTCGGTGAAGTATGTATTCGTGAGCTAGACAACTTAAATGCTCCGTTGATTATGGCTACATGTGGTTCCAAAGGTTCTACTTTAAACGTTTCTCAAATGGTGGCAGTTGTCGGTCAACAAATTATTTCAGGTAATCGTGTTCCGGATGGTTTCCAAGATCGTTCCTTGCCACATTTCCCAAAGAATTCTAAGACGCCTCAGTCTAAAGGTTTTGTCCGTAATTCTTTCTTCTCCGGGCTTTCTCCTCCAGAATTTCTGTTCCATGCTATCTCTGGTCGTGAAGGTCTTGTTGACACTGCAGTGAAGACTGCTGAAACTGGTTATATGTCTCGTAGATTGATGAAATCTTTGGAAGATTTGTCATGCCAGTATGATAATACAGTGAGAACATCGTCTAACGGTATTGTTCAATTTACCTATGGAGGAGACGGTTTAGATCCGTTGGATATGGAAGGTAATGCTCAGCCGGTGAACTTCAATAGAACATGGACTCATGCTACGAACATAACATCCGCTGAATCTGAAAATGGGCTCTTACCATATCAAATCATTGCTGAAACAAACAAAATTTTACGTCCGCTCGAAGCTAAATTGAAGAGGTATGATAACGTTGGACAACCTATAAAAAAGGAAGATGAGGACAAGGATGAATTTATCGATCAATTCGATGCTGAAAGATCATTCTATCAATCTTTAAGACAGTATATGACCGAACAAGCGTCAAAACTTGCATTGCTAAGAAAACAAAGGAATATGAAACAGCTTCTTGATGAACCACCTGCGGAGATGCAAAACATCAATTGGGATGAAGGCGTACCGACTGCTTCGCTGATTGCTATCAACCAGTTGTGTAAAATTTCAAAAAAGCTGGTTGAGACGTTCTTGAGCATAGCGATCTTTAAGTATCACAGAGCTAGAGTGGAACCAGGAACTGCGGTGGGTGCCATTGGCGCACAATCTATTGGTGAACCAGGTACTCAGATGACACTGAAGACTTTCCATTTTGCTGGTGTTGCATCCATGAACGTTACCCTTGGTGTGCCTCGTATCAAGGAAATTATTAATGCTTCTAAAGTGATTTCAACTCCGATTATCAACGCGGTCTTGGTCAATGATAATGATGAAAGAGCTGCTAGGGTTGTGAAAGGTAGGGTTGAGAAGACTCTTTTATCTGACGTTTCCTATTATATTCAAGACATTTATAAAGATGACATGGCATTCCTACAGATAAAAATTGATCTTGAAACTATTCAAAAGCTGCAACTTGAACTCACCCTAGAAGAGATAGTTGTAGCAATATCAAAGGCTCCAAAGTTGAAGATTGGTGTGAACGACATTTCTATCCTGGGTAAAGATCGTATCAACATTGCTGTCTCTTCTGATGGTAAGTCCACGAAATCAATTTCAACTAATTTGAAGGAACCTGAACCTAATGAAGCATTTTACAGAATGCAGCAACTACGTCGTGCAATTCCACATGTTGTTGTGAAAGGTTTCCCAGATATTTCTAGAGCTGTTATTAATATACGTGATGATGGTAAGAGGGAGCTGTTGGTTGAAGGATATGGGTTAAGAGATGTAATGACTACGGATGGTGTTGTTGGTTCTAAGACCAAGACTAACCATATTCTAGAAGTATATGATGTTTTGGGTATTGAAGCTGCTAGGTCATGTATTGTTAACGAAATTGACTACACAATGAGTAACCACGGTATGAGTGTTGACCCTCGTCATATTCAACTGCTAGGTGATGTCATGACTTACAAGGGAGAAGTTTTGGGTATTACTAGATTTGGTTTAGCGAAAATGAGAGATTCAGTCCTGCAATTAGCATCTTTTGAAAAGACAACTGATCATCTATTCGACGCGGCATTCTATATGAAGAATGATGCTGTGGAGGGTGTCTCTGAATGTATCATCTTGGGTCAAACAATGTCCATTGGTACAGGCTCTTTCAAGGTTGTCAAAAACACCATAGTAGGAGAAAAGGACTTGATACCAAAGCCAACCCTTTTCGAAAGTCTTTGTGAAACTACTGTGAAAGCAAGCTAGAAAATGCATATATTTGGTACATAGACCTCGACTAATAGAAACAAAATTAACGTGTTACAGATCCGTAGTTCATTTGACACATTGCAATGATACGGCAAATGCTTGACTATGAGATTTAATTCTGCTTGACTTCAAGAATATCATTTTCTTCAAGATCTTCGTTCTCGACAGTTGAATTCGGATCAAGTTCAGTGTTTTCGAAAACAAGCGTTATACCCACTGTTTCAGGAAGATTTGTGATTCTTTTGTATCTTTCTGTTATATCCTTGAATGTTGTATCTGATCGAACTGATATGGAAACTCTTTTATTTGTCTTGTCAATCAAAACTAACATGACTTTATTATCTATTTCTGAGTCAGAGTCTATTATTTCCATGACATCGTCCGTTTCTTTCGTTAACAGAGGAGCGTTCTCTAGCTCCTTCTCGTAAAGCTTAAATCTCTCGTCATCAACCGTTATATCTGAGGTTGCTTTTTCGAACTCATTCATGTCATTCTGGAAAGCCAGCAGTCTTGCTTCTCGTATTGTCTTGTAATCTCGTTTGTAATTATCTGCCTCTGAGGAATGTACGATGTAAATGTTGATTGAAGCCTCTTGTCCGTTGGGAAGATCGGGAATATGCAAACTGTCACAATTTGCAAATGATAATACTTCTATTCCTGCTCGAAACAAAACAATGTCTTCTGGTTTGTAAAAATGCTGAAGGCGTTTTGGAACTTTGTAAGACTTGATCAGCGTCTTGACGGTGATTGGCAGGATAGTTTCGAACGTTTTGTTTCCTGTAACCTTTACGTTAACTTTCTTATCTACAGAACCCTCCAGAGTTGAAACGAAGTTAATGTTGTATATCCGTTTTTTCTTTTCTTGCTCGTGAGTAGTAGTGCTCGTCTCTCTAACGTTCTTCGTGGCTTCTGTCAGAAAGTCTAATGTATCATCTTTTGGGCTTGTGATGTTATTCCGTAATTGAGGCTTTGGCAGGTTCTTTGAGTTCTCATCATTACTATCATCGTCTAGGAGTTGTGACACCGAATCTGAATCTGAATTTGAGTCTGAGTGTAAGCTGATAGAATTGTTCTCACTATCAGAGTCTTGATCAGCGGTTCCACTTTTCGGCAGCTTGTTAACGTTTGATACTCTTTTGGCATATCCTACAGTTCCAACATTCTTTGATGCTTCATCGAGCGGTCGTTTCCGATTCTCAGCTATCCCAACTACTGATTGGAATTTAGAAGTATCAACCACGCTGTCTTCAGCTGATCTTTCGGGTTCTTCATCACTTCTATCCTGGTTGTAAAAGAAGTCATCAGAATCACTATCACTCATTATATGAATACGAGTATACCTCACTTCTGCATTCAAAATACGGAAGCCTATTGACTTATTACGTTACTATTCACCCAGTGTCTCGATCAAAATAACCCATTGGACCCTGTAAGCCATTCATGTAGTGCGCTTCCAACGCTTAGTGTATAGAGACTGATATTTCATCACAATCCAGGTCACGTGATTTTGATAGAAGCTATTTGGATTCCAGGAGCGCTAGTAGGTACTTACGACTACAGTGGCTCTCTTGTTGTAGGTCTGTTCAAGGTACTACACTGGAGTTGGATAGGTAGACTAAATAACTTGCTTCAGCAAACCTATTTTATTTAAAGCTCAATGATACTTTGGACACTAGAGTATCTCTCGAAGAACTTTCTGAATAATACAGTTTGAAGTTCAATATCTTTGGCGGAACCAGTTTCTCTGATGGAATGCATGGAGAGGACCGGATTGCCGATATCTAGTGTTCTGATACCGGTTTTTGATGCAAGAATCGGGCCGATCGTGGACCCGCAAGGAACATTATTGGCACCAACGAATAATTGCATAGGGACAGCTGCTTCATCAGCGATTTGTTTCAACAGAACCAGCCCAGGAGAGTTGGTCATGTATCTCTGATTAGCATTGATTTTGATCACAGGACCAGCCCCGAATAATGGTTTGTGTTGAGATTCGTGTTTTGAAGAATAGTTGGGATGAACAGCATGTGCGACGTCACTGGACAAAAAATAAGACTTTGCGTAAGTCTGCTGCAAGGCCGAAGACGGAACGCTCTGGGCGTCTTGCGAACAAGTTAGCGGCACAATTCTTTCAAGTATATTTGGTAAAAAGTTGGAGTCTGCACCTTGGGCAGACGATGAGCCGATCTCCTCGTGATCGAACATTGCAGCCATACGGATACCTATCTCCTCTTGCAATCCACTGTCGGCAGATTCAGTAAGCCCGTGCAACGACGTGAAGCACGACGTGAGGTTGTCCAATCTTCCAGAAAAAACAAATTCGTCGTGCATGCCACCCAAGGTGGCAGGCTTATGGTCGTATAGAATAAGTTCAAAATCTTCAATGTCTGCCACACTCTCAAGGCCTAAATCACGGCTGATCAAATCCAGTAACTCTTTATGGTGTCTCTCGATGATGGACTTCAAAGACGAGAATTGGTCGTCAGAAAGAGGCTCAGAGCAGCACCCCTTCTTTTCAGATTCTGAGTCTTTCTTATCCGAAACTGATAAACCTGCAATGGGCAAAAGCTGGGTTTCCTTATTGAACTCAAACTTGGTGTTGACGTCTCTGTCCAAATGGATGGCCAAAGTTGGAATTTTCAACAGTGGCTTCTTCAAGTCCACCAGCTTTGAAATGACCTTCTTATTTGTTCTGTCGCGAACCAGCACTCTGCCCGCTACAGAGAGATCCGAATCAAACCAAGAATGCCAAATTCCTCCGCCGTAGCACTCCACGCCTATCTGCGCAAATCCCTCGTTCACCCTCTTGGATATAGGTTTGATCCTTAACACAGGCGAGTCTGTGTGAGCCCCTATAATGGCAACTGGGTTTCCTGGCTGCCATTTGCCTCCAACGACAAACGCAATCAAAGATGAATTGTTTCTGGTGACAAAGTACTTCCCGAATTTCTTGAATTTGGACTCCCAGGATTCAGTCTCCTTAAGCTCCTGGAATCCATGCTCCTTCAAGTGTGTTTTCATGTTATCCACCGCATGGTAAGGAGTGGGGCACTTGTTCAAAAATGCTATGAACTCTTGTGGATAGTTCACGACACTACTGGCAGCCATAGTGTGTTTGGGCCTCAGATGAATTCTCAGCATACAACAACCACCAATCTCGGCTTTCTAATATCGTGTACTGGTTCACAGGAACGCATCGCAAAACTGTGTTGTACCAATTGAAACATTCAAGGGCTTCAACTGTCACTTGTTAAAGAAAGGCTTTTGGTCACTTTTTCCAGTATATATATGCAAAATACGAGAATAGGGCATCGAGACACGAAAGAAGGCCTCACGGTTCGCCGTTAATCGCTATTTTGCGAGACTATCATTTCAGATGTGGGAGTAAGGGGTTTGTGGAGGTATCTGGCGTTTCCACAAGATATTAGACGCAACAACGGCTCTCAGGCCTTTGAAAACCGGCAGATCTAATGTGACACATTGCAAAAAGACCCAATACGGCGTCCGTGTTGGTGCTGTATAAGCGGATAGATGCTGGCCGTTTATTCGATATGTCGTGGCTCAGATCGTGGTTAAGATCTGCAGGGTAGTATGACGTATGATCACGTGACTTGACGCATTTCGAATCCTGTGCCAAAAACAGCCTACAGTCTAGCCGAGACCCACTATTTAGTCCAGTTCAGGCCTGCCGCAGTGGCTCTAGCTCCCCAGCTTATTCCCAAGCCCATGCTCAAGCTTTTCCATCCCCTGTTCGCTTCGCCTGCCAGTACCTCATCGCTTTGTGAGCCACACCTTGACTCATTGAAGCCTGTACCTCCATAAAGACGGCATCACGCCGCGTTATTTTAGCCAACAGGTCAGCATCATATCAGTGCACCTCCACGCATCACGGTGGCTACCAGAAGATACTGGTCTAACCTTTTTCTGTACTCAAGGTGGATCCTTTCGTTTCGAGGCTCAAAGACATTGTACATACGTAAACTTATATAAAGATGCAAGGTTTAGAACAAGTAGAGGCTTGCAACAATATGTTTGATGAGCTGCTGTAGCATAGTGTCATCAATTGGTGTGGAAACAGCTGATAAGTGTGTAAGATGTCATTAAGTACAGAACTCGTTCATGCAGACGACAAGGATAACAGAGTCACAGATATCGTATCTCCGATCAACGTTGCGACTACGTTTAGATACGATGAGAGTGATTTGATTCCATGGGCAGAACGTGAGGACTACAGTTTCATGGAGAAAAAGCCTATCTACTCGAGACTTGCCCATCCAAATTCCACCAGAGTTGAGTCGGTGCTTTCAAAAATATTGAAGGGAGAGGCGGTGGTCTACTCTTCTGGGCTGGCCGCATTCTTTGCTCTGTTAACGCACTATAATCCTAAGAGACTTTTCATTGGCCAGGGATACCACGGATGCCGCAGCATCGCCAACATATACACCAGAAACTGGAATTTGGAACAGCACCCTTTAGAGATCGAAGAGATCTTGAAACACGCAGAAACAGGCGATGTGGTGCACATTGAGTCTCCTGTAAACCCATACGGCACGTCTTACGATATCCAAGCGTTTGCCGATGCCGCGCACAAGAAAGGTGCCCTCTTTACAATCGACTCCACGTTTGCTCCTCCTCCATTGCAGGAGGCCTGGGATTTCGGAGTTGACGTCGTGATGCATTCTGCCACGAAGTACTTCGGCGGACACTCTGATTTGCTGGCTGGTGTTCTAGTCGTCAAAGACAAAGCTGTTGCCGCGAAACTGAGAGACGACAGGATCTATTTGGGCACCAACATTTCTAACCTGGAGGCATTCCTCTTGTTAAGATCCCTAAGAACCTACGAAATGCGGATCAAAACTCAGTCTGAAAACGCTACAAAACTCGTGGCATACATCAACGAGCACAGATCTGAGTTCCCAGACGTTTTGGACGAGATCTTCCACTCGTCTTTGCAGACAGAACCCTTTGTAAAGAGACAGTTGAAGGGCGGGTATGGTCCTGTCTTCGCCATCACTTTGAAATCCAAGGAGCAGTGCAAGAGATTCCCTCAGCTGCTCAAATACTTCCAGCATGCCACCTCGCTCGGTGGGATCGAATCTCTGGTTGAATGGAGAGCGCTGACCGATCCTTACATCAAACAGACGCTAATCAGGGTCTCCGTAGGTGTTGAGAATGCACAAGATTTGATTGAAGACTTTACTTCAGCTCTAAAGACGCTGCAGGACTCAAATTGATTGAGATTAAACCTAAATTCTAACCACTCGATTTTCAAAACACACTTCTTGATATAATTCAACATAAGGAGACTTGTCCACTACTTTGTAGCTTCTTAGTCCTCAGCAGTTCCAACAGTCGATAATCCAGATCCAATTCTACATATTTACGTTACCCGGACTTGTTGATGTGTTTATGAAACCAAAACAAACTAAAGGGACTAAACAATGAATGGTACACAGTTAACTGGTGAAGAGTGTCGCTTACTTGGGTCTATTATGGTATTACTATGAGATATATCGTTGGTTCACCAATTTGTACTGTTGTGCTATCGAATTGGTAGCTTTTTGTGTGAAGAAAGATGGTAGAAAGAGATGAAAGTGCCGAAAGAAATAAAACAGTAAGGTCTACACGTAATAGGACAGTGTCTAAAATAGAAGAGGCGGTAGCGGCTGTGGATGCAGATCCGCTCATCGACATACCGACGGATGATAGTCCCGATATAGCTGTTGAAATAGAAGGTCTAGAAGAGAAAAAGGGTGTGAAGAGGCGGGGAAGGCCTAAGGGATCGAAGAACGGTTCTGGCGCCAAGAAGCCTAAACAGATCAAAGTGAAGGCTAACGACTCGCCAAGGCCGAGCAAACCCAAGATAATCAGAGTTAGCAAGCATTTGACTTCGGTGAAGGACAAATTGGTCAGGATATACGGAGATAACAAGGACAAACTGTTGGATTTAGCTATGCAGAAAGAGCGATTTGAAGCAGCGGTGTTCGATTTCAAGGAATCAGATGTTATAGACTCGAAAGTCCCCTTTGAAAACATTTCTGAAAGCCTTGAATTAGAAGACCTGGTAGTAGTGGACATCTCTAGAGCAGAAATTGATGCAATTGTTCCGTTAAAAGATGAAGAGATTAAATTTGACATTGGGAACGATCAATTTTCCTTTTTGAAAAACGAAGCCGTTCATCTTCCGGTTTTCAATTATGGCGCACGTCGTGGCATTGTTTTTAATACTGGTGGTTTTATCTCAGATATGACGTGGTCGAACCTGCCGGACTCTGCCGTTCAATTTCTTGCCGTCTCTGTTTGTGCTGATAAAGATGCAGCAAGCGCGAACTTAAGATTACAGGGGACTCCTGTACCCCATCCAGCTTTGTTGAATATTTACAAATTTGATACTGAAACGAGTCGACTTTCCTTATTTTATCAGTTGGCTCATGATGATGGGGCCGTATGGGATATGCAATGGCATCCTGGGTTTCTTTCCAATGATAACCAAATCGGTGTCTTGACAGGGGTCTTTCAAGACGGCTCTATCAAGTTTCTGCCTATAAACAGATCATATGAGGGCTGCACCCATCATTTACAGATGCCAGCACGAAGTATCACGGGACCCGAGTCACCCATAACGTCCTTTTCTTTCATCGATTCGTACAACATTGTATGTGGATTTCAAAATGGCTACTATGGAGAATATTCGACTCAAACTGGTGAATTTTACCGTTATAAACAGATATTTGAATCTTATGTGATCTCAGTAGTTGCTTTGCGATCGAAATTTGAACCGATTTTAGCTAGCATGAGTTCGATTGATGGTAACTGCTGTGTCTTTGATCCCAGAGATATCCGCCTCAGTAAAGCTTTCTGCACCAGAACCAGAGGCAGTAATACACTCCCGATCGTGTATTCACCACAACTTTATACAGTAGTACGAACAGATTCTCTGAGCTCAATTAAGGCATTCACTCCTAGGGCAGTATTCGTGGACCATAACATATGTCAACACGACAATACTATTGTTTCACTTGGTGCGTCATCTCTCCATCCAATGCTTCTTTCAGGTAGTGCTGATGGTTCGATTATGCTAAATAACTTAGTGAGACGAATGCTACAAGGGTTGAAGAATAATACCGATATTTACAGATATATCCGGTTGTGGAAATGGGACTATGATGAATCAAAGGATAAGCTAAGACTTGATCCACAATATAAAGTTTACAAATTCTCAAACACCGAGACATCAAACGTCAAGTTAGACTATCCTGGTATTAACATTCAGAGCGTGAAATGGGTTGAAGCTCCCAATTTAGCAAAATGGTTCTCATTTGCAAATGCTGCAGGATTTATCGTAATTGAGAAACTATAGTAATAGATAACACAATGAAATAGACTTAATGAATGACGGTAGTACGAAATTAGTACTTTGGGATCGAAGGATTGATCTCGTCTATATATTTGAAGAAGCCGCCTTTGATGTCCTTTACATCACTGATATTAAATTTATCCTTTAAGAGTCGGGTTGCAAGTTGAGAATCGTTGCCGTACCTACACAAGACTCGGATTTTCGAGTCTTGAGAGATGTCTGGAATTTGTTTTTGCAGCTCGGTAAGAGAAGGAGGCATATCTTTCAGTTCATTCACGGTGATATTGACAGTGTTCGGGAGATGAGAAATGGAATAATGTAAGGGAGGCCTGACGTCCAAAAGAATATGTGTTTTGTCCTCAGGTTTCGTTCGGCACTGGGCTTCGAACTCGTGGACACTGATTCGTTCATCCTGTGAAAGAACATTGTAATTTCTGCTTCCACAAAACGTCTGATAGTTGACATGGCCTGTTTGAACACTGTTTTTGGTGATCTTTCTATTGGTACCGCACGAAATGCAATCGGATCTTCTTCCCCTCATCTTAAATTTACGCAAAGACTGTTCTGGATATCCGCTGTATTGTAGTAGAAAGGGACTGAAGTTTTCTACTGTGTAAGTACCCATCAGCAGTTTCAATGTTTCCACGACCATTGCCACCCCAACAAGGCCTACGCAAGGCCCGAGAACACCTCCCTCCTGACAGGAGGAAACTGAAGTTGGAGCAGGTGGTGTTGGGTAAAAGCATCTGTAACAAGGGCCTGTGTTTTTGAAATTGAATATAGAAAGCTGTCCTTCCGTTCTCAAAGCCGATGCTGACACTACGGGCTTTCCTAGAATCACTGCGACGTCAGATATCAAATATCTTGCCATTGGAGTATCTGTACAGTCGAGAATCACATCGTAACCCTCAAAAATATCGAACGCGTTCTCATTGTTCAGCCTTACTGGATATGTGGTTATTGATACGTGTGGGTTCAATTTGTTCAAGACTTCCTTTGCAGAATCGCACTTAAGCATTCCGACCTTCGTTGAGTCGTGCAAAACTTGTCTGTGCAAATTGGAAGTATCTACCACATCGTTATCGACTATTCCTATCTTCCCTATTCCTGCTCCAGCCAGGTACGGTAGAGCGGGGCAACCTAAACCTCCTGCGCCGACCACCAGGACACTGGAATTTTTTAACCTGAGCTGACCCTTCAACCCCTCAGTTTCCTCTACAATCATTTGTCTTCCATATCTCTTGTATTCATCCAAAGACATAGGGAGTATGCCTTCCTGAGACCGCAGTTTCTCCTGTTGCAACTCTTGCTTCAGTTGCGCATTCTCAGTCTTCAGTCGTTCAATCTCTTGAACGAGCTGCTGATTTGAAAACTCGCTCTCTATCATCTTTTGATCTTGTCTAAATCTCGAAGAGTACCCGTCGTTATCAGAGTGGCCACATTCGGCCTCTTGGCGATGCTATGGGTCCAAATCAAATTCATCTCATCTCTGTTACTTGGTACTCAACAAGCTAATCATGTTTCTTTTCCATAGAGATGCCTAAATGTGTGTCACGTGACTGTGGGTATGACCATACCATAAGTGCTAGGCACCGGAAAGATATGTTACACCTTGTTGTTCGCATCTAGAGAAGCTGATTTGTATCCGCAAAGATGGTATGATAGTTTAAAGTGTGCAGCTCTATTCACGTCCGTTTCCGCTTTACAGCCAGCGCTTTCAAGAACCTCAGCTGAAACCAAGATGTTAGTAGAACAACGACAAACAACGCAATTGACCAAAGCATTGCCTTACTGTTAGTTTCTTCGGAGTCATTACGGTAGCGTGCTTCTTCGGCCTTGATTGCATCCTGCTGTTTTCTGACGCTTGTTAAACGCTCGTTCAGTTCGCGAATTCTATCCTTGAGATACACAAGAGCGGTGTTTCGCTTGCTGTCCAGCGATAGAGCGCGGCCAATCTGAATCTCCGGTATTACCTTGATATTCTCCGAGCTGTCAGGATAAAATGGAGTCAGACATATCCTGTGTTCGCCCTTTTCAACTGCGCTGAATGAAAAAGGACCGGCGGTAACGTTCCTTTGATCTACGACACGATGATTATCATCAAACGTCTCATCAACGGTAATGGAGATTTTAAGATCATCATTGGTTGAGAGACTACCATCAAATTGTCTCAGTTTAAGATCGAATGTAGCTGCCAGCAGCTCAGCTTTATCTAAACTCTCATAGAAGCATTTAGTCTCACCACTCTTGAGGTAAAAATGCATGCAACTTGCAGGCAAACAGCTGCAAAGGAAAACTAGTATTCCAATCCACATACAAGGCTTTACGAAAACAGTGCTTGGTTCCCAATTGAGAGTTCAAATTACTTTTAAACTACTTCTGTGTACAAGTGTTTGTCGTGTATGCCCTTATTTAACGGTTGGTTATTTTATATAAGAAATCTGTAAATCTTAGGAGAAACCCTTTAGAGAAACAAAACGCCCGGTTCTGTGTCATCGAGGGTTGCTGCAAGCAGTTTAGACTTCAATGGATTCATGTGTTCAAAAGGAAACAGAATTGATGTCATTTTTGTTTAATCCCACCAGGTATAATAATATTATTCAGAAAGAGCGAACATGTTCTCGTGGTCTATTTGACAAGGTGGTGGGAAATTAGTCTGTGGTGCTACTAGCTCTGAGCTGGCAAATTTTTCGTACCAGCAGACAGGTTCATCAGCCGCAAATTGCTTCTTCAAGGCTTGCAGAAGACTGATTTCTCTTTTCCAAAATTCAGCAAAAGATGACGTTGAAGATGTGGGCACAACAGACTTCAGCTTTTCTAGACGATAGTCGATATATTTCTGTAGGAAGCACAAGAATTGCTTTGACACCCTTTCGTAAAGATCATCTTCTTGATTTTCTCCAAAGAACTCCTCCAGACACTGCTCCTTTGAGAGCGCTGTTTCTGTTGTTGAACCATCAGGATTCTTTACGGTTGACAAATAAGAGCTTCCCGTGCGATCCAGCCGGAAAAACGGTTGTTCGGAACCATTGATATATTGCAAGAATGGAAGCAGGATCTCTCCAAATTCTATTATGCAATCGTTGATAAACAGACCATTTGGGGTAATGATCAATTGAAATGAGGGTCTCACTTTCATACTTTTATAAAAGTGAGAAAGGTCCAATTCTCTGTACTTCCTTGTGCTTAAAAAGTCTTCTTCCATCCTGTAGCACCATACCTGAGCGCTGTTTGATTTGGGTAAAAACCCGTAAATCTGTTCAAAGTGCACCAATTCTTCTACAGGAGCGTAACTGATGAAGATTTGAATCTTGTCATTGGCGTTATGCACCTTAGTCTCATCTAGGTACAATACAATGTCATTTGTTTCACGATCCACATCGAAGTAGGCATTCTTTTTATCATTATTGTGATTTACAAAGTCAAGTAGGGGCACCAATGTAGGTGTGACATAAAAGTCATCGTCAGAAGTGTCTTCAGGGTTCGCCGCTTCTGGTATTTCTAGGATTCTGGAGATAACGCTACAGTATATTGTGGTGATCAATTTGCTGTGATCTTTGTTGGGGAATGTGACGGAAAAGAACCGGTTCAACGCCTCTATAAATAGTTGCTGAGGAAAGTTCGTGTATTCCTTGTAGTATTCGTCCCAGTTGTGCGCGTCATCCTGAAATTTATTCACTGGCAAGGGCACAAATGTTTGTAAGAGCACTTTGTGCAGGTAATATGAGACAGAGTCAGTGCAGGCATCTGAATCACCTGCTAAGATCACCTTCAAGATCAGAAATACGACCAAAAGATTTGTCTCGTTGATAAAGGCATGATGAGATTCATCACCAAGGAACGCCGTTAAATGGGCCTTCAAACTGAGATGAGTCGCATCTTCTTTTTGAGAATCGCTCAAAATACTTCTAACGGTATTTGTCGACACAACTGCTTTTCTTGGTATCCTCAGTAGCTCCAGTTTCGGGTCTAGTCTTTCTATATCTCTCAGATCAATGAAGATCCCGTTCCCACCAGCATCTTCATCAATGGTAGACGATCCAATTGTGACCAGATCATGTTTCCTGATCCCAGCATTCGACAGTAGCCAGTGTACAGCTTCATCCATATCAAAAGGTTAGTTAGTCGTGGCTGTCCAAAGTAGTAGTAACGTTGATACCTATTGGCTTTCTTTTTAGTGTAGTTAAGTCGCTTTGGTACTGAATTCTATCCACTGTATATGCCATGAAGGTTGCTGATACGCAAACACGAGCATATACACACTGATATTGTCTAACAGGAGGTGCAGGTATCAGTATTCAGATGTAGAGCTGGGGAATTGAGCTGTACAGCGCGCTTCTCTTTGTGTCACGTGATTATCACATGATCATAGCTACCTTTAAACTAATAACCCATTGACCATGTATCACCACACGAGAAGATCATCTAGTAGACTATAGGTCGTTCTAGCCGCTCATTTCGCCATGGTTTTCTACCGGTCCTCGTCTGTTGCTAACATATCAGAGGTGTTTCGCTTCTCTTCTATTCAGCCACAGCGATTGAAGCATCGAATTTAAGATTATACTGTTCAAGCCTGCAAGCAAGCTCATCGATGGCATTAGATAGAAAAAGAACAGTACTTCTGCTTCAGAGGTACTTTGATAGTACAACTTAGAGACTCGACTCAAGAACAGCGCCTTGTTAAAATGGTGGAGGTTGTAAAGCTCAGCGAGCTGTCTAAGAAACGTGCTGTAGACGATGATTCAGACATCGATATTTCAACTACAGATTCGGACGCCTCAGGCCAAGGCTCGAACCAGGAGGACGATGGAGAGCAAGAAATAATCAATGTTGATTTTGATTTCTTCAATGCAGACCCTGAGGTTGATTTCCACGCTCTCAAGAACCTGATGAAACAGCTATTTGGTGTTGCAGAGTCGAACAAGATCCAACTAAGTGCTCTAGCAGACCTGATCCTTGAGTCTCCAACCACTACGATCAAGACCGACGGTAAGGAGTCCGATCCATACTGTTTCCTGTCGTTCATCGACTATAAGAACAACAAGGACAGCGATTACGCAAAGTATCTGCGCAAAGTGGATCCCAAGATCGCAGCTTTCCTGCAAACCGTGGACCAGTCCGACAAGACGTGCTCTTTGGTGATGAGCGAGAGACTGATTAACATGCCTCCAGAGGTCGTTCCTCCGCTGTATACCATCACCTTGGAGGACGTGAAGCACGCTTTGGGCGACGATGCCCACTACGACTTCTACCTCATCGTGTCCAGAAAATACCAGGTCAACTTCGACATGGACGAGGAAGACCTCACGTCGCAGGACCAGGTCCGCAAGAAGGTCAGACAGACCAGCGAGGTCGACTTCTTCCACGAAGAAGACAGATTTTTCGAGCAGGTCGCCAAGGTTCACGTCGACTCGGAGCCAAGAAAGGGCCTTATCACCTCCTACATGGTCCTAGACCATGCGGGACTCACGAAATCCGTCGCTGATCTCTCTGAAGCCATCAAGACGTGGTAGCCCTGCTCGTCACAATGTACATACCAGTAATACCATACGCCAAACCGCAGGTTCCTCCACAGTATATGTCACGTGCTAGTCACGTGCTTCTCTGTCACTCTATACGAATCAGACCCTGCCCGATTTTTCTGTCCGAAACCCCCCGTTACCCGACATGTCGCCCAAAAATTCGATCGAAAATCTACATTCAATTCTTGACCAGACACATGGTGTGAAAAGGGAAAGCGAGCTAAACGGCCCAAACAGCCGACTGCAACCCCCAGTGACCATTTTAAATCGTCAACTGAGGTCTGTTTTGAGAGACTGCCCACAGAAGTGCGCAAGTTGAAGTTTGGGATACCAGCATATAGATAGCGGCTGCTATTTTACAGGCGCTAGCCCCTAAGAGGCCCCCAAAAAATTTTCTTTCTGAGGGCTAGCCCCCGAAAACAGGCCCCGAAAATTGAATTCTGGCGCAAAAAAAGGAGCTGCACAAAGTCGGGTAACGAAAAGTGGGAATTGTCACGTGACCTTGTTACCCGGACTTTAGTTTTTCTCACTATAAGAGCATCAGTGCCAAGAGCTGGCGATGAGTCCCGTGAAGAGAGGCAGCTCGGCTGCTGTACGAAGTCAGGCGCAGCTGCTGGAGGAACGGCGCAATCTTCTGATACAGCTGTACTGCATTTCACACATTGCAGAGGTGAAAAATGTTGAGAATCACGAAGTGATAGCGAAGGAAATAGAGCAGTTTCTGGCGCAGCATGATCTGGCTAAGGGCGGGCGCGTTGACGTGAACACGCTTCCTAAGTTCAGGCTGCGAGACGCCGCTGTGGACAGGAAACTGGGGCGTGCGAAAAGCGGATCGCCGCCGGATTCGAAGCGAGAGGCGAAGAAACGGTCGAAGGACAGTACTCCGAACGGATCAGATGAATTGGATGTCGAAAGCTTTGGCGGAACAGTTCAGTCTCGACAGGCAGCACGGAAGCAGAGTGTGACCCAGACCCAGAGCCAGTTGCCCGATAAAAAGGAGAAATTTCGTGAAAACGGTGCGGTTAACCAGCGCTCCACTGCCGCTAACCAAAATACAGCCCCTGCAGATTTACTGCCGAAAGACGCAAATCATCGTTCTGGCTCTGTCAAGTACTCAGAGTCGCAATCTGTGCCCTCTTCGTCTTCAGCTAAACGCTCCTTGGAATTCGATAACCAGGAAAGTACAAGGGAACCGTCTAGTAAACGCCAAAAGACACGTACAGATGCGCCAGAAACAGTTTCATCGGGATCACAGAACAATACGTCGAATATTCCCCCGCATGCATTTACCCAGATATTTGATGTTTCTCAACTACACGCCGATCCAACGCCGATTGAAGTTCCTGAGCGTCAGCCATTCGTGATAGAATCAATCACCAGCAATTCTTTCAAAAAAGAACGTGAATTGTTTCGTAAGGATGATATTAACGTCAGAGAATCCCTTTTTATGGTCACAAAGGAGAATGCCCCAACAATCCTGGCAAAATCTATGCCTATACAGGAGATAAAGTACGTTTCTCAGACTTTGCCCTTGCTGAAATTGATCCCGCAATCTCAAAAGGCTCTCACAACTGATTTGATAAATACAGCCCTCAATGATGGAAGGATAACCGTGGTAGCGTCTCGTATTGAAGAACTCAGAAGGCTGAATCTATGGTCTTTGAGACAACCTAAAAAATTCCTGGACCCCATCACACAAAACCAGGTGTTAACGCATAGAAACGTTCTCATTGAAGAGGCCAAGTGGATGCGTGAAGATTTTCGGGAATCCTTGAACTATAGAATCGCCATGTGCACAGAAATGGCTCAAGCGGTGTTAGATTATTGGAGTTATGGGAAAGTTTGTTGCGTAAAGAGAAAAGAAATCTCCCATTTGCCAAATCAAACAGATCATATTGAATCCTCTCAAGACTTAGGTTCAGAAATATTGACTGGTCAAGCTGCTAGTACCAGTGAATCCAAGCAACCTGAATCACCCATTCTTGCTTCTGATTCGGTATCAGCTCAAGAAAGTGAGGATCAAGAAGACGTTAAAATGGTAGATGCAAGTATGGAACCTCCGGAAGAGAGTAATGAACAAATAAATGCTGATGAGAATGGAGAGCCTCCCACTATTGACATTGAACATCTTATTCGCAAGGTTGATCCCAAAGATGAGATCAAAACACCATCTTTACCGACTGTCTCCCTTGAAAAATATATGCAAAAGAGGGTGCCTACAATGTTCAGATCATATATCGACGCTAAGCAATTCACCACTTTGGCGTCCGCTATCACTGAATCTCTTCCTTTGTATGATGGGTTAGATGAAAAGAATCTTGAAAGTAACAAACCACTTCCCTTTGAACCGGTTTCAAAGGCACTTGTACCTCTTGATGACGACCATTTCATGAAACTGGTCGAAAAACAACTAGTGGACGAAGAACCATCGTTGGTATCTTTATCAAAAAGACGGGGCATGTTTTACGGAAATAGGAGAAGTCATTATTTACGCCCTCCAGCAGCGCCATCGTTACGCTATTTGAAGTTCCGCACACCCACGATATGGTTACCAGAGGATGACCAAGAACTCGTAAGAAACATTAATCAATATGCATATAACTGGGATTTGATCAGTTCTCAAATGACGAACAGACACAGAAGAGCTTACGTCTCTAACATCGAAAGACGTACTCCGTGGCAATGCTTTGAACGATTCGTCCAATTGAATGAAAAATTCAACATAGCGGATATGAAGGGGCCAAGAGCTCATAATGCTCAAATATGGCTGTATGAGGCTCATAAACTACAACAACAGCAAAAGAGAAGAATATCACCTCTCGGAGTAGGATCGGAATCCATCCAAAGAGGGCATCGTCGTCTGCGCTGGGCTAGTATGTTCGAAGCTATGAGAAAATGCATCAAAAAACGAGAGAATGCACCTCGGCCTAACCCATCTTTACCTCGTAAACCTCTTGACGTCAAAAACATGAGCGTACCAACTCCACAAGAAATGTCTGATCTGAAAGCTCAGCGTGATGAAGCATTGCGCAGAGACTTGCAACTAAAGCGTGCCGCAAAACAAAGGATGGAGATGGCTCAATTACAACAGCAAGGGAAGCTTCCTCTTGCCGCCGCATCAAGCCCTAATCTTCCAGTAATGAACAATGGAGCTGCTAAAGACACTAGAGCCAAGTCGAAGCAATCTACACCACAAAGCGCACCACCACTTGGAGAGAAAACAAAGGTTACCATGCAAACACCCACTCAACGCAATGGTAAATCCGCAAACGAAAGGGAAATTATCGAGGGTTACGCGAAAAAGATACTGCTTCAAAAACCCAATTTCACACCTGAACTTGCTCTGATGGCAGCTGAAAATATTTATCGAAATGTGACGCTTCCGGAGCAACAAGGAAAGACCAAGAGTTCAGATAACGTAACACAAGAGCACAACAGAAAGACAGAGGCTAAAATGGCATCTCCTACTCCACAAGAAATTTTGCAACGTGCTCAAAAAAAATAAGAGTACAAAGCTATCTGTGTAATTCATTTATAGACTATACGATCTTATCGTCATGCATGTACCATCAATGGTTGTTAAATTAAAAGCTTTTGGTATATTGAGTCCATTGTATCAACATCACTATCAATATAAATGTTTACGTCCTATAATCAAACATTTGGGAAGGTGAAGACTGACGATTCTTCTTTTGGCACACCATTAACCTTGTAGGAAAGCTTCCACTTGACTCTTAAAGGCTTTGGTGAGTTTTGGAAGGCATTTTCGATCCAACTTTCTTGGTGGATACCGTCCTTGACAAATGATGGTAACGTAGTATTAGACTGGGGTAGAAGTCTTAAGGTTTGAGCTTTTGGAACCGCCAGCATTAGAGTCACGTCTGATAGCTGCGAAATAGAGAGGTTTGAGAAGAAGGCAGTTACCTTTATAGAACTGTTGGACTCTCTATGAATGGCAAACTCAAACTTCACCAGATCGGATTGGTTTACAAGATAGCGAGAACTGTCGTTTGCTGGAACCTGCACTGGTTCCACGTTACTTTTAGCAGCTGAGAAGTCATCAAGCAAAGAATTCTGGTTAGCAGTGTTTTGTGTCTGCACAGGAGATGAGGTTGAAAGTCCGCTCAATAAATCAAAGTTGGAGTTGGCTGTAGTGGTGATTGGAGCAGCAGGATTTCCAGAACCTAAAGCTATACTTCCGCCAAACCCGAAATTCTGATTAGTGTCGTTAAAGCTCAAATTATTCAAATCTCCCAACAGATCGTCCTCTAAAGAACCAGATCCTTGATGGGATGCGTTTGCTGTGTCATCAGCAGCAGGCGCCTCGTCATCGAAGTCAATCAAGTTAATCTCGTTAGCCAGGGCACCGGAGTTGCCTATTGATGATGAGATGTTTGCAATACTAATCTGGTTGGCTTGGCCAGTTTGACCTGCATTCAACAAATCGTACTTTTCAACTAGCTGGTTAACGGTGTCGTTGAATTTGAGCAAGTCCTGAACAAACTCGTCGTCATCCTGTTCTTCCTCAATGATCTTTTGGAACTTTGGCTGAGACGACTTTAACGCATTGTATAGCTCAACAATGGTTTCATTGTGAGTGTCAGGGGATTCTTGTGTTCCCAGCATTTCGTTCAGCAGATCGGCCTTACGTTTCAGTTTTGTGAGCTCGTTGTTCAAAATTTGTCTGGATTGGATGATGTTATCCTCTTTAAACCCTGCCATCACTTTCATCAGTTTATTTGCTTCTCTCAAATCTTCTGGCTTCCCACGTCTAATCAATTCCTCCAATTTTGCGGCCTGTGCGATCTCTTGTTCTTTCTGGATCTCGCTTGGAGTCTTCAAATGATCGCTGGGCTTTAACACGGCTAAATCTTCGCTGTTGATCTTGGGGAAAGTGTATCCTTTGTATTTCAATAACCTGTGCATGTCCCTGATGTAGCCCATGTCCTCTTTGTACGGAGAATGTTTGCAGATCGTTTGATACCATTCTTCGATTGCAGTGAGGATGAGTCTCTGCACCTTGCTGAACCTCACTGGCGGTCTCTCGGGAAACCGCTTCACGAGTTCGTTTAAGAACTCCTTTCTGGATATTTGCAAATGGAACGGATAGCCACAATTCTTCACCAGAACGTCCAATAGGCTTAGGGCAAATATAGCAGTATGAGTGTCCCGAGAGTTGATCAGCCTTACAATAGAAATCGCCGCTTCTCTAGGCGTGGCACCTTGCTTCTCGTTGATGTAGTCAGCGACATCCAAATTCAAAGCAAGGTCCGGCTCAGGTAGCGAAATACGACAGGCTCGCTGGATTTTCCTGATCAAAGGGTCCCCGCGTTCTGCTGGCCTTCTTATTGGGCCGTCATCTAGGTGTATAGACATCATGCTCTCAAACCCTGGTATTGCCTAACCTTGAGTAAATATCTCTTAATACTGTGTTCCAAAAGTCTAAAGGTCTGTCAAACTCGCCAGGATTGTCTCTCCCTATTGGCCAATACCCCAAAAGCTTGTAACCACGCCAATTGGGACTCTAACAATCCAGTATTACTTTATGTTCTGTTTTAAATGTTACTTGTTGAAGCAAGAGTCTCTGTTACGATATCACTTTTTATGTATGCAACATAGCCTTAAGGCCCCTATCAGTTAAACTGGTCAAAGCATAGCTGTTTAAGAGCTGTATGTTGCTAGGGACGTGTGCTAGACGTAGCAAGTGGTCAATTTGGTTATGGTGCAGCGTTTGAAGGATATATGAGCATGTCTGCAGAAGAAACTAGAGGTACGAATGGGGACAATGACAACGATCCGTTCCAGGTCGACAAGCTGATAGTAGATTACGACTACCTGCTGTACAAGATTCAGGATGAGCTAGAGTCAGTACAGCTGAGAACTTTGGATGTGTGTCGGAAGCAGAATGAGCTGGTGGAACATGGGATCATCGAAGAAACAATCGATGAGAACATCAAGATGGTCCGGGAGCTGCTACAGAAGTGCGAAGAACTGGACAAGCACTATGAGCAGCTAGATGTGGTAGAAGATATAGCTTTGTCCTTCAAGGAGCGGTTGAAACAAGTAATAACACAGTATAAGAAGTATGTAGATACAAAGAAGTGAATCTTAGGATGTTGGGGCTACCAGGAGATTTTATCCTGGTTAAGGATAATTTTGCGTTTCAGGAACTCAAGCTGCTGTCTGTCCCACTTGCGTCTGTCAATGGTGTTCTTCATGCGTACGCAGGACAGCACCATAAGAGCCACAGTCTTGAATCTGAGCGGCCGGACGTTTCTCGAAGACGGCCTGAAGGATAGATCAGCGTACCAGTCGTAAGACGGTATTTCGTTTTGCAACTTCACAATATCCAGTTTCACGTGCTGCGAGCTGGCCTTTAAGACACGGTTCAAATACTCGTTCATCACTTTCAAGTCGTTGTTCTGTTTCACTTCGTTGGCATACTTCAAACGGTAATAGTCGATTTCATCCTGTAGGGTTCCTTTCTGGACAGTGTTAGAGAAAGTTGACGTGGTGGCATTGGATTCAGAATTCTTCTGGAGAATCGTTTTTTGGAGCTCTAGGTTTTCTTCCTGAAGAGCTTTCAATTCATTCAAAAATTTCCCTTTCATGGCTTGGTACTTGGAGTACCATTTACTGTTCAATGAGTCTTTAATGTCAGTGGGAGCCGGATTTTGCGATTGTTTTACACTGTCTCTCAGTTTCACAAACTCTTTGGTAATGAACTCTAGCCGTGACTGTGCCTTTCGTAATTCTTCCTTATATTCGTCTTTGTTTGTTTTCAACTTGGATAGCTCATTGACTAAAGACGCTCTCTCAGAGAGTATCTTGTTGTAATTCGTTTGTAGCTGAAGAATCTCCTTATCCTTTTCGTTAGAAATGCTGAATTGAACTCCGGACTGGTTTTTTGTTTCTCTTAACAATTCTTCATTAGCTGTTCGTATTACGTCGTACCGTTTTTTCCACATGCTCAATTCTTTCTCTTTGGTATCTCTTATCGATTCCAGTTCCAATTGTAACTGAGATATCTTATTCTGTAACCTACTCTTTTCCTCCAATGAATCAATTGTCGGTTCTTTAGCCTGGGTTTGAACAAGACTCTCAATTTCCTGTTTATGGGAGATTTTTAGATTAGAAATAGTAGATCTGGCTTCCCTTAGTTCGAGTTCCAAATCTTGGATAGTTGACTTTAGAGTGCTTATCTCCAAGTTTTTCTTTGAAAGGTCTGCCTCGACAGCTTTCTTACTTGGAGATTGTCTAATCATGTTGTTCAATCTTCTAGACAAAGAATTATTTTCTGTTCTCAATAAATCATTCTGTTTTCTCAAATCTAAAAACTCTTTCTGCGACTTGTCGTCTCTTTGGAAACTGCTGTTCGGTATTTGGAAGTTCTTAAGCTCTTCGAGTTTTTGTTGGTGATCGCGCTGGAGCGCAGTAAAATCCTTTTGACATCGGTCAAGTTCAGCTTCAAGAGATTTGACAGTTTTCTTAAGCTTATCCTCAGAATCTTCGAGCACCCTATTGGTTTCTAATAACTTCCTTCTTTCTGCTGCCAATTCTTCTGTTCTTCTTAAGCTTTCCAGATCGTTAGACGATAAACTGTCTGTTAACTGCTTGATCTGTTGATCTTTATACTCAATACTCTTTTTGTGCGTATCTCTCAAAGACTTAAGTTCCTCTTGTAAGAACGATAACTCACGTTCTAGTGATTGTCTTGTGTGTTCATTTCTCTGTAGCTGTGCTTCTAGGTTCCTTATTGCTTCATTTCTTGAATCTAAAGTAGATTGCATGTTCAAGAGACTTCCACTTTGATGATCAAATTCCTGTAGTTGAGAAGTTAACCAGTTGATCTTTTCTCTCTGGTCAGTGCATTCTTTTTCCTTGGTGGATAAAGACGTGTTGAGCTCATTTATTTGACTTTGTAGCATAGTTACCTTCATTTCATGCTGTTGTTCTCTCTCTTTCTGTTCGGAGGACATTTCGGATAATTTCTTCTCCAATAGTTTTATGGTCTCGTCAGTCTGTTGCAGGTCTCTTTTAGCACGTTCAAGCTCCTCTTCAGAGACTCGTAGCTGATCTTGGGCTTTTTTGGCTGAATCTCTCAGTTTCGCCAATTCTTCACGATCTTCGTCATAATCACCTACTTTATCGAGTTTCGACTGTAACACAGAGTAGTCCTGACTCAATTGTTGATATCTCACCTTCAAATCATTGAGTTCGTCTAGAATTCCAAGGTTTTTCACAATTTCTCCGTCATCCGATATGTTGTTCAAGAACTTCAACAAACTGGCACACTTGATTCTCAAGTTGTAATTTTCCATCTGGAGCTTCCTTAAATTCGACTCAGTCTCTTTCAATGGGTTCGACGTCAAATTTTCAGTGGCATCTTGATCATTGATTAGCAGATCGTTCACCAAATGCTTGCTAGAATTGGGACGGCGTTCATGCAGAATGGCCTCCGGTATCGTCTCTTCAAAACTCGTGTCATTAAAAAGCCTGGTAGAGTTAAAAGTCTCATCAGCCACGCTAGGATTACGTGGTTTTTTCCTTTCAGCAAAGTCTTGACTCCCATTCTCAAGGGATCGTTTAGCCCCGTTTTCATTCAGCTCATTAGTCGCATCTCTGTTTTCAGCATATCCTATCGGAGTGAATTCATAGCTTTTGATCTTCGCTCCACCATTCGGGGTTTCCATTTCAGCAGATTTCCATTTGTTGTATGAAACTCATATGTTTTATCACTGAACAGCTCAAATCCCAGTTTACAGCAGCCACTACGCATCCTACATCTGGCATTGTAGTTGTTTATGTTTAAGTTATAACGGTTCGTGTGTTTGTGTAAGGTACGCGATGATGTTACCCGGATTTGGTGATCTTTCTGGCTGCTGGGTTCGGCAAAGAGCCGTCAGAAGCCACCGGCTGTGGGTGCGGTGCTGGTGCTTGCTTCGATTCTTACGTGGATTGAATAAGAGGAAGCTGTCCTGAAGATTTTCATCTTGATTTTAGGCTTAACAATTGGTATTCTGTTTCGATTCGAATGACCTTATTGAATTAAAGTAATAGGACTGAAAGTAAGTATTGGGTTACTTCATGATAAATACGTAACTGAGAGTCATATTCGACATTGATTGAGCGTATTACTTTCTTACTATTTCTTTATACAAGTATTGTACGTCGCCCCAATCGTCTCTTCCTTGATCATACTGTTCTTTTCGTACAGTCAGGTTATTCTGGGACAGAAGCTGCCACAGCACTGCCCGCTCGGACTCATATTTGGGTCGAATTGGTATCTCGAGATGCACTACCCCACGAGTGGATAAAAATCTGCAAATCATGTCTACTACCCAAGCTGGGTGGTTCGGCGAGTAGATCGGGTCTGCGATCAGAATCAGGTCGAATTTGTGATCGCCATGCTTTGAAATAAATGACGATGGATCTGTCCAGTCCAGGACATCCACGACGACGTTATCAAGCTCGTTCAGTAGAACATTGTGTCGCAGGTTAGGCACGATTTCAGGAAGATCTGTCAAGTAAATGGCAGATCCAGAGTCCCGTTTGTGTGACACTGCATACGATAGCCCCACTAATCCTGTCCCTGATCCTAGTTCCAACACTCGTTCTCCGCTAGGAATACGTACAATCTTTTGTGATAATATCAGAGAAGATCCCCAAGTCTTGAGACCTAGATTATCGGACGTCAAGGCGGGCTCATGCAGTTTTATTGGCACATCAAGAGTCTCAATGTTAAAAATTCTTGTCATCGACGGCTGAGCGGTTCTTCCGCATCGTTCAGATATCCGTAAGCTGGCTTGCTGCAATATGATTTCTGCAAGATCATCTGAGCTGTGCTCATATTTCGAAATAATGCCTGTTAAGTAGTTCAGCAGCTCTGCATCACAGGCCTTGTTATCCACCAGGCCTGAAATCTTGACACATATGTCGTTCTTGCAGCGGAGCAGAGCATTAGAGAAATTCTCGTAATACTTCGCGGTTGCATCTAGCATTGTACCCGATATTCCTTTCTCCAGACACAACGTTTCCCACGTCTGTCCCTTCTCTTGGTGCGATGACTGGAAGTTGACTTGTACTGCCGGCTGAAGTAGTTTCAACACTGTCAAGGTGACCAAAGGTGAAGCATACCTAACGTATGGTAGGTCAATAGGCTGGATCGGCACATCATTAATGTATTCTGATTCCAATTTGTCCGCTGGTGGTGCTGTGGTTTCCACTTCTGAGATCACAGGCTCATCGGATCGCTTGGTCGGTGCAGGGACTTTCTCATCCAGGAAGTCCAAAGGGTCAAATAAACTGGACATACGGCGTGAGCTTGGTGCCTTGGTATCAGCAGCAGATTGTGAAAGAGGCCTCTTAGTTCTGTCTTTTAGTCTGCTTTAATTTTGAATAGTATCTATAGCAGCTTCTATGGATTCTTATCTATAAATCTATGCAGTTGATGACTTGGATGAGAAGAAAAGATATTCTTTTGGCGATTTAGGTCTCTCAGAGCGCTGCCACAGACTCAATGAACCTGTTCAAAGATTGTAAAGCGGCTCCAGAGTGAATGCTTTGCTCTGCAGCTTGAACTCCGGACTTCCAGTCCTTGGAACCCTGGCTCAAACAGTACAACAATGCAGTGTTCAGCAGAATAAAATCGTACGTGGCATTGTCGCCCTTCTTGTGCTTACCAGAGAGTATGTCCTGGGTCAGAATTCTGGCGTTCTCTTGGGGTCCCAGGGACGGGCATTCTGACAGGCGATGCTCTTGTAATCCAAAGTCTGCCGGACAAAGATCGAATTGTTCGATCGAGCCCTGCGTAGTGACATGCCACACAGTGGTGTATCCTTCTGGGGCCACCTCATCCAAACCGACGTGGCCCCAAACCACAAAGGTCTCGCTGTCGGGATAGATGATCTGGGCAGCTTTTGCATACTCTGGCGCTAGCTCCTTGGAGAATACACCCAGCACTCGTTTCTGAACATGCGACACAGGATGTAAAAGCGGCCCGAGCACGTTGAAAATCGTGGGGATCCCAAGTAGCTTACGCAGCGGGGCGACGTGTTTCATGCCCTCGTGGAAATACGGCGCTAGCAGAAACGTGAATGAGTTTTGATCCCAGATTTGTGGCAGACTGGATGCCGTCACTTTCGAACAGTCTGCGCCCAAGACGTTGATCAGGTCTCCCGCACCGGAGTTCGAAGTCGACGCCTTTCCCCCATGCTTGCACACTTTGAGTCCAGGGACACCCGCCGCTACAATGGCAGAAGACGTGGAAACGTTGAACGTGTTCTGGCCGTCGCCTCCGGTGCCCACAATGTCTACAACGATGTCCGCTGTATGCGTCAGATTCTGCGAGTCTACCACATCTGAAAACTGCAGAACTGCAGTAGCCGCAGCAGCGATATACTCAGCTTTGTGATCCAGCCCCGAGGCTCTCAAAACAGACAGAAAAGACCCAATGGCCACCAATTGCTCTACTGACTCGCTTTCGGGACTCAAATCCGAAAGAGTCTTCATAAGATCTACCATTGCATCATGAAGTTCTTGGGGGCTCAACTCTGGAGGCGTTTTCAGCAGTTTCTTGGTAAAATCTGTGACCTTCATCCTGTGTGTGGTATCCTTGGGCCTACCATCACCTGAACCCGGTGCTGAATCGATAGCTGTGAATGCTGGACGTTAAGCTTCTGCTTTATCGATGTCTCTTTTATCGATGAATCATAATCTGATAAGAAAGGTCACGTGACCAAGAATTTATCTTGAAACATGGTTACCCGGCCAATAGGTTACCCTCTCTTTTTCCGATCAGCATGGCACGTCAAATCGAAAAGCTGGAACAGTGGATCAAGAGCAGTACTATTAATACCTACATCAATTCGGATACAGCAGGCCAGTGAGCGTGTCAATCCAGGCAAGATTGAATATCAGAGCCCAGAAAGTGGATCGGGAGAGTTTCAGCAAGTCTGCGTTTTGGTTTTGGGCGTGCAGAAGGTGTTTTGTGGGCAAAGAGATAAAGTTGGTTTCGGATCACGTCAAGAAAAAGAGCTAATAGGATGACTACTGCTGAGGAATTGGTTGGGATTTCAAATCTGCCAAACCAGATCTACAAGATCGTTTCGAAACAGGGAAGCTCTTTCACGATGCTGATGTGCGGGGAGAGCGGGCTCGGGAAAACGACTTTCATCAACACGTTGTTCCAGACGACGTTGAAGCCCAGCGACGCGCGCACGGGCCGTACGGTGCAAGGTCCCATCAGGAAGACGGTGGAAATCGATATCTTGCGTGCTGAGCTGCAAGAGAAGAATTTCACGTTGAAATTGAACGTGATCGACACGCCAGGGTTCGGGGACAACGTGAACAACGACAAATCGTGGCAGCAGATCATTGATTTCATAGACGACCAGCACGACTGTTTCATGCGCCAGGAGCAGCAGCCGTTCAGAGACGTGAAATTCGACCTCAGGGTGCACGCGGTGCTGTATTTCATCAGACCTACAGGCCACGGTTTGAAACCGCTAGACATCGAAACGATGAAGAGAATCAGCACTCGTGCAAACTTGATCCCTGTGATCGCAAAGGCGGACACCTTAACGAGCCAGGAATTACAGGACTTCAAATTGAGGATTAGACAGGTCATTGAAGCTCAGGAGATCCGTATCTTCACGCCTCCATTGAACGAGACCCATGACGATGCAGCGGCGATGGAGCATGCCAGACAGTTGATCGAGTCCATGCCATTTGCCATTGTTGGATCAGAAGATCAGTTTGATAACGGCAGCGGCACAAAAGTCGTTGCCAGAAAGTATCCATGGGGTCTTGTCGAAGTTGAGAATGATCAACATTGCGATTTCCGCAAGTTGAGATCCTTGCTATTGAGAACAAACCTGCTCGACTTGATACTGTCTACCGAGGAACTGCATTACGAGACGTACAGAAGACTGCGCCTAGAGTCCCACTTGAACGGATCATCCGGTGAAAACGGCGAATCCTCAGCAAACGCTTTCGTGGCAGCTCCAGCAAGGAAACTCTCGCACAATCCAAAGTTCAAGGAAGAAGAGAACGCATTAAAGAAGTACTTCACAGATCAGGTTAAGGCTGAAGAACAAAGGTTCAGACAATGGGAACAGAATATTGTCAACGAGAGAATCAAGCTAAATGGCGACTTGGAGAAGATACAGACAGAAGTAAAGAAACTCGAAGACCAGGTTGCTACTCTCAAATTGAGGAAACGTTGATCGAGTTATTGTGCTTTCCTTGTGGCTCTGATGTTCTCAGCACCCAGTCCTTATCTAGTTGCCACCCTTTAGAGCAAGTTGGCAGATGTAGTTTAAAGATCAAACAAAATTCACGGTGTCAGAGATTAATCATATTATTTACGTATATTCGCTATTGACTGGCCAGTCAAACTTGCTGATACAAGCAGAACCAGGTTTGACTTGCCTTTCTGTAGTGGAACATGTAGTTTATACAACTCATTCCAATTCGGTGAGGTACTTTTCAGCATCCAATGCAGCCATACAACCAGAGCCTGCAGATGTGATTGCTTGTCTGTATCTGGAGTCTTGGACGTCACCAGCAGCGAACAAACCTGGCACAGAGGTCAATGTAGATCCTGGAACAGTCTTAACGTAACCAGAGTCTTCCAAATCGACTTGACCTGCAACGATGGAGGTAGCTGGGGTATGACCAATAGCGTAGAACAAACCGTTTACTTGCAAATCATATTCTTCGTTGGTCTTGACGTTCTTGACCTTGAGTGCGTTCATGAGCTTGCCGTCACCCTTGGCCTCGACACCGACGTGGTTGTAGAGGATTTCAATCTTTTCGTTCTGCTCTGCACGTCTCTGCATAATCTGCGAAGCACGCAAGTGGTCCTTTCTGACCAGCATGTACACTTTGGAACCGTATTTGGTCAAGAACTGGGCCTCCTCGCACGCAGAGTCACCGCCTCCGATAACAGCCAATGGCTTGTTTCTGAAGATTGGGACGGCACCGTCACAAACGGCACAGGCGGAGATACCACGCTGCCAGTAGGTGTCCTCGCCTGGCAAGTGCAAACGCTTGGCAGAAGCGCCAGTGGCTAGGATGATGGCATCCGTGGTCTCAGGCTCCGCATCCTCATTGTACTCGGTCCAGAACTTGAATGGTCTCGAGCTTAGATCCACCTTGGAAACCGTCTCTGTGATCACATCGGTGCCAAACTTCACAGACTGCTCCTTCATGCGGTCCATGAGCTCGCTCCCGGTCAAGCCGTCTGGGAATCCTGGGAAGTTCTCAATCTCAGTAGTAGTTGTCAACTGTCCTCCGGGTGCAATTCCGTTCGCCATCATACCCTCGTAAAGAGTCGGTTTGATCTCCGCTCTGGCCAAATAAATCGCCGCAGTGTGAGCTGCTGGGCCGGATCCAATAATTGTAACCTTGTGATGAACCATTCTCGTGATAATTGCTCTGCTCGCTGTGCTATTTCTGCTATTGTGTTGCAACAAACCTTGTAAAACCTGGTGTCTCTGTAAAAGCATGCACCAAACACCAATCTCTTGTGTTACGATTCTCAATGGAAAGTTCAATGGACACTACGCCTTATATGCTACAGAATCACTTCTAAACAATCCACAAATGATGACAATAGCCATGGCCAGCCCGTTTTAAAGGTGTTGGTCTTTAGTCAAGTTTCTTCAAATTTTCCAAGACTAATGTTAAGGCTTTGTCAAGGTTCTGGACTCAACAATTAGTAAAGAAACTAAAAGCCAGCCAGTCGATTCTATCGGGACCGTATCGTTTCAGTAATAACAGGATTGTATAGCCTGGATTCAGCAGTCTGTAATGAATGTAGTTGTGGGCAATTCTGCACAGGATTATGTTGTTTAGCGATGATTCTTTCGTTGGCACTATACAAGTACATATCTGTAATCACACAAAGGTTGGGAACTCGTTGTCTAACCAGTCCCATGGGTCGTTGAATCTGATATTCTGGTTGAGCTGTGAGATCTGGTGGAGTTCGTCGTCTGTTAGAGTGAGTGCGGAGTCTATCTGGAGGTTTTCCACGAGTCTTTCCTTCTTGGAAGACTTGGGAATGATGGCGATGCCGCGCTGGGTAGCCCAGCGCAGCAAAACCTGCGATGGAGTGACGTTGTGAGCTTTGGCAATGGCCTGGATTGTTTTGTGCTCGAACAAAGTAGGCGTGTCCAACGCTGTTTTGTTCTCAAGCTCGAGGAACGACAAGGGTCCGAAGGAAGAGTAGGCAACGACTTGCAGCCCCACGTTCTTGGCGTACTTCAAGAGTCTTTCCTGGGTCAGGTAAGGGTGGTGTTCGATCTGCAGGGCGACAGGCTTGATACGGGCGCCGCGCAAGAGGTCCTGGATCAAACCTCCGCAGAAGTTCGAGATCCCCAACGACTTGATCTTGCCTGCGTCCACGAGCTTTTCCAGCGCCCTCCAGGTGTCCAGCAAAGGCACGGGCTCCTCCTCAATGATCCCCTGGGCCTCGTTTTCCTTGCCTGTGTAGAACCCTGGTGGGTACTTCTCGTCAAATGGCACTGGCTTGAAGGCTAGAGGGAAGTGGACGTAGAACAGATCCAAGTACTCGAGCCCCAGGTCAGAAAGCGTTCTGTCCAGCGCCTTCGCAACGTTATCCGGGTGGTGGAAGCTGTTCCACAGCTTCGACACCACAAATAGCTCCTCACGCTTCACCAGCCCTTCCTCGATTGCTCTTCTGATTCCCTGGCCGACTTCCTTCTCGTTGGCATAGTCCTCTGCTCCGTCAAACAGACGGTACCCAAGCTTAATGGCATTGTACACCTGCTCAGCGCACACCTCGTTGGGAATCTTCCAGCACCCTAGGCCGACTAGCGGCATCTTCGCTCCATTGTTCAATGTGACAGTAGCAGACATGATAAAGTTGGATCTTGCAGCTTGGCCAAAGATTAAGCTTAAACTTCGCTATCACAACTCAAACATGCCACATCTGTCAACGTCAGCTTCCCACGGCTCTACCACCCCATACTGCCCCTTATATACCTTTTAGTCCGACTCTTACAACTGCCGTCTGGGGACTCTGTGTCCTTGTCAATGGTGATGAGCGTTGCTCGTTGCTAGAGACTGTTATGCTGTAGTGTAAGGTGGCAGGGTGCCACGTAGTTTCACCTACGTATTGCTATGGAAGGTACGTGGTGCCCTGGTGGCTCTTGTGGTGCCCTGGTGGTGCAATAGAGCCACTGGAGGTACAATGTGTCCCCGGATTAATGTTGTTTCCAAGGTTTATCCGGGGCTCGGACGTCATCTCGCCGAGGAAGGCAGGAAGATCTGGATAGCGTGAGTTCGAGCAACGGGCAGCAGCTGTAACGGCGAGGATCGGCTGAGATGCCAGTGCGGATTGGAACGAGAGTCGAAAAGCAGAGAGGTAGAGTGTGGGCTATGGTTGTGGTTTGATTGCCCTGGCTCATTTGCCAATTGGCAAATAAATCCATCAGATGGCTTAGCTGGCTCAGCAGGCTCAGCAGGCACCGTAACCCACTGCAAACTCGTCAGCCTCTAGCTGTCTCAAGAGCTGGTCCTCGGCATACAGCACGTAGTGCTGGTAGAAGTATACCAGATCAAATACGATGGTGCCTGCGCTACCCACGACAAAGGGCAGAGCGTTCATTGTGAATGCGTCACGGTCATTGCTGTCGAGGTACGCGCAGCTGGTGAATATAGACAGCGTATAGGTGGTATTTGCACTCAGTGTGCATGCAAACAGCAGAGGCGAGAGCCCGTCGGTGCTCTTTCTGCGGTAGTTCTTGATCAGTTGCGGAATCCTGGCACAGAAGTAGGACATGGCACCTACCCAGGACATCAGTAGGCCCAAGGCTACCGTGCGAGATACTGACGGTTGTTCATGCTGTAGCAGTGTGGCGGGGCCCGCAGCAGCGGTGGTCTGCCACGTGAACAGCGAGAATAGCCACCATTTCAAACCGCGACGCAGAGGGATGCTGGCATTCGACCCGCGGCTGCGTACCAGCTGCAGCCGCCGCTCAAGAGACGCAGGCTCGTGTCCCGGTGTGGCCAGCTGGTTCTTGTGCAGGATTCCGTAGTAGTAGTACTGCCCGCAGATGATCCCATCGTTCACCAAATAGTAAAGCGCTAGCATAATCTGAAACGGAAGCTGGTTTGTGAGCACTGCTCCAACTAGACTTGTTATGTCCCCAAATAGCCAGCACAGTAAGAACCCTGGGGACAGACCCTCAACACTCTTGTCCTTGTACGTCTCTAGCAGCTGTGGTATCTGCGATACGAACGACGTCAGGAAAGAAACCACGCCGCTTATGAAGCTCACTTGCGGCCAAATCGTTTGCTCACACCATCCAAATTCGCTCATATTGTCTTCCACTTCAGTCCTGGCTGTTGTAGACCACTCAGGAGCTCTCTGGCGCACTCTAACTCAATAACTCTGCTGCTTCATGGTATAGTCTTCTCAGACATCAAAACGTTTAAGTCATACAAGTCATCTCGAGTTTTTATGAGATGACTCTGGGAAACTATCAACAGAAGGCCGGCAATTCGTTCACCGGGGTCTCAAAGCACCCACAGTGCACGGAGCAGGTGTCCAGTGGCTGTTCTTTACTTAGTTAGGGAAGCTGCTGTAGCCAATGCCCCATAGATTGTGTATAAAAGTGCATAGAGTAGTAACTAGACGACTGATCTTGGATCAGAACTTCGCGTAATAGTGATTCCACTTCTTAATAAACACGAAGTGCTGGTCACGGATTGGTTCGTAGGCGTCCACAGGAGTGACGAGCTGGAAAGTGGACGGAAGTTCTGCCAGATGGAGCAGGTTGTTCCAGCCGAAATGGTACCGCAGCAACGTCATGAGTGTGAGCGAGCACAAAATCCGGTAGTTCACCACGACGTGCTTGTCCTTAAAGGTGTCCCAATCCATGTGGGCGAGTTGTTTCTGCCAGTCGTCGGTCCAGGAGGACACCTTGGTATTTTCTGCTACAATGACATCCATCAGCCACATAAACAAATCGTGATCCACACGGGCTAAGCAGTTCCACAGAGTCATGTAGTTCAGATATCGGGAGTTAAACTCGTCTGCAAACGTGGGGTCCTTGCGTAAATGCTTCGCAACGACGCCGTCCTTTGCCATGATCCGGGAATCGTACTTGTCCCTGGTGGTAGAGTTGAAGCACGTGAGTTGGAAAAGATTTGCCAAGACCCACACTTCTTCGATATCATACCCTTCCAGCAGAAAATGATACATCAGATAGTTGTCCCCCGTTTGTAATCCGAACCGTGAGATCGATTTCCATTGCAAAAGTTGAATCAGCTTGGCCTTCATCTGCGAGCTGAGTTCTACTGGCATGTCGCACAGCAGTTTGTTGATCTCAATCATTTGTGTGGATGGAAATGGGGTCATGTTCGTTCGTATTATCTCATCCAATTGATCCGTTTTGTCAATGAACTTCGATGATATGATGTTATAAGACGTGTTCAACACGATGTTGTAGATTAACGAACGGTTACTGGAGAAAAATCCAGTTTCCCATGCAACTTTCCGTAAATCCTGATACGAAGATTTTCTATTGAGTCCACGGTCGATCAACAGGACGAGCTTCTGCCGGTTGGTCTCATCTCTTATCTCTTGTTCTTCCCTTCTATGGTTCGTTTCCAGCTTCTCTATACTGGCCATGCTTAAGGTTTTGCGAACTTCCCTTTCATGAGATTTTCTTTCCCCAGAGTCCTTAGGAGGTAGCCAACAGGGTCTAGTACTTGAAGTAATGGATACTTTGTCGTCACTGACCAGTTTCAGATCTTCCATCCCTTCTTCACTAGCACTCTTGAAATCTAACGGCAGCAGTTCCACGGACCGCGTCCTTTCCAAGATTCTCGACTTGGTTACTTCTTGCTCAGATCTTTTGTAAACGTCACTGAGGTTTTTACCCATCTGTTGGAAATACTGCAGATCAGAGACCCTCTGAACTCCGGGAATTGGAGAAGGCGGCAGTTCATGCACATCCAGTAAGCTCTCGTTTTTTTCAACACTTGAAACAGAGGTTCGGCTCTTGCGATGTCCAGCCAATGATGAGTTATATGAGGCCATTGGGATGCTCCAAACGAGGTTTTCATCAAACAGGTCATTAGATGCTAATTTCGCTTCCTCGTCATAAAACTTCTCCTTCTGTTTGATACTCTGTTGCAAATGAAGCTTGTTTTGCTCTCTTCTCAACCGATATCGCTGTGAGGGAGTAAGAGGTTTCTTTTGTTGCAGACTGTCCGTGTTCAGCGCAGGTACGCTCTTTGAGTGAATTCCGGTGGAGATGGGGTACCGGTGTCCTGTTGTGTTATAGGTGCGCTGTGTTGGCGGCTGCTGTCCACCAAATGCCGCAGACTTGGTATGCGACAGTTTTGGCGATGAGTTTGTGCTCTGCAACGAGTCCGGCATCTGCTTATTCTGCGCCCCATTGTTAAATATATACTTGGTGTTCATGGATTTCGGCGTGGTAGCGACCTTTACCGTTGTGATGGACAAATCTGCGTCCGAATAAACGGAGGAATCCGTGAGGTGCGAAACGTTATCAAGATCAGATGCCGCTGCGCCAGCCGCACCTGGCGTCTCACCGCCCTGTTTCTCGCCTGTGTCATCCTCGTCCTCTATAATCGAGGTTCCACGTGACGAGTCCTTTGACGAGTTCGCATTGATCGAGAAAACGTCTCCTTCCGTGTTGATTGATTCGTTCGAGATTGGCCGTTCGTTCTTCGCCAGCGCTTTGCGGTTCGGTGGTTTGAACGCTAGCGAATCCTGAGTAAGCCCTGCAGGGCTCCCCGCTGGCACCCCTGTGGGGGTGCCACCAGAACCCGCGCCTGCTGCGCCGGCTGAATCCCCTGCCATATTCAGCAACATGTTTTCACTCGGCCTTCTGATCACCCCAGACCCCACCGTCTTGCTATTCGTGCTGTTACTGTAGTTTGACACACCAGAGGAGTTACCAGAACTAGTCTGGTGCGCTCCTACGGGGTATGTCCTCCCCTTCTGGTTCCGAGCTTGCGTCATCTGATCCTTTTCCACACTGACTCCCGACTCAATTCTGAAATCACCAACTGTTCACTGATCCTGGCTTCAAAAACGCCCAAAACAAATTCCTATGCTATGCCACACCTACAGTAACAAATTTTGGCCCGCTCACACCTTCAAATTCGATTCAAAACACCCGTTACTCACAATCAACAATTCCTTTTGTTGTTTATCACAGGAGTATCTTCTAAAAGTTTCCACTTTTTCTATATAGCGCTAGTCTTATATATGGCAGACCGTGTGTTTCAGTAAGCGGAGTCGCATTCCAGAGGCCACTGGCAACGCCAGTGGCCCGCTGAGCAGCGTATGAGTCCTCTATAGGACTTGGGAAAGTGTAGACTACTTCATAGCCGGCCTTTGGCCGGCTATGACCCATCTTTTACTAGGATTTACCCGGTATTCATTGTTTTCGGTTCTATACGGGAGCAGGACGACCTGAAAACTGTGCCAGCTTTACAGACTCATGACACAGCAGACAGGGCAACATCCGGGAGTATTTGCACCCCAGGAGAATGCTCTGTATGGATTCACTGAAGAGTCTTTTGTTCGCTGCATGAATACCGTCTTCCTCTTCGCCCACAATGTTCTATTTTTATGCATAGTAGAGGGAAACATTGGAAGATGGAAAGTCGGCAGTTCGAGTCCCCTGGGACGCAGTTAATTATCATTGCTCTTCTGAGTCCTGGGGCAGAGAGGAGCGCAAGGTGTGTTCCATGACAGAGAGGCCGGTCTCGAACAAGCGGAGCAGCAGATCAAGTTCTGTAAGCACTGTTTGTTTTTGCTCTGTGCCGTGATCGATGAACATGTCCATTGCCAGGGATTTTGGAGGAGGGTTCATGACCAGCGAAGGTGCAGTAGATATGACAGACGAATCAGCTGGCGCTGGGACCACGCCAGGCTTTTCAGCAGCGACCACGGTCGCTGCTGAGGCCGGCTGAGGCTCTGCGGCAATCGGTTCGTTTGTTATGCTATTGTTTCTACTGGTTGCTGTCGTCCCACTGACGTTTGCAGAGATGCTAGTGCTTCTAATGCGCGACTTGGAAAGTTCTGCGAACCGTTTTTCTCCTACGGGCGTCATTGCGACAGGAATCTGGGCGTTGCTTGTGTTTATGCCGAACTGATTCACGGTTTGAGCTGTGCCTGTGGAAGTGGCAGAGCTTGCGCCAGAATGCGCGTGCTGCGAGGAGGCCGTTTGACCGTCTTCTAGCTGCGAACTAGAGTCCAAAAGCTTATTTGAACCCACCAGAGTGGTCGGAGAGGGCATCTGTAGCTTCAAGTGTGGATGCTGTTTCTTGAAATCCCTGTTGATTCTGCTGGGCTCATTTTCCTTCTTGTCCATCGGTGAGTTCATAGATTGCAGCAGGACATCGTTCGAGTGCTGCAGCTGTTTCATCACTGGAGGCGTGTTGTTGGTCGCGTTAGGTTGCACGTTCGGTTGGTGGAGAGATGGATCCGGCATCTTTTTTTCCGGCGAGACACCTGCTAGGCCACGAGTTGGGGAGGGAGACCTGGGGTTTGCATTGCTCGAAGAGAACAGCTGCTTGTTGTTGAATGTTGGTCCTGTAACCAGAGCAGCCTGGGCGGTGGTTGGCTCGTCCCCGTTTGAAACTGGCGCTGTTTTGTTGATCCCATTAACCACAGATTGATCTGACCTCAGTGACGTCAGTTGAGAAGAAGGCTGTCCACTAATCGTGGGGCGTCTTTGCAAGACAGGAGTCGTCTTCTGGCACAAACCAGAAACCGTAGATGATCTGGGCTTTGTTGGAATGGTGAGAACTGGTTCTTTGCTCACGGGTAACTCTTCCGGAATCTCAATCTCTATAGGCGTTGGAAGCACTGAAGAACTGTTGGGACCCTGTAAATTGGATTTGAAATTCGTTTGAAGTATAGATAACGCAGGTGTGCTTTGACTGTGATAATTGCGGATATCAGGTCTGGAATCGTTATCATGCTCACCGTGGGTGGCCCCAGTAGGTTGCATGTTGTAAGAAGACATCGTTTTATTCAGTTTTGGGAAATCGTACACTTCTTCCGTCTTGTCCTCAAACAACTGCAAAAGCTGTTTCGAGGCCTTCGTCTCTGACCGCTTAGAGGTCCCATGAGTATTAGTACCAGTGTTTCTAGTGAAGTTCTTAGCAGTGCCAGTTGTAGTGTTTTGATAATGCTTGTTGAAATGCGTATTGTGTTGATTAGTTGGGATGTTCATTGTTGAATTGTTGTTTAACGTTCCATTGGCTTGAATGGTTGACATGTGAGCGGTGGTTGGATTATTGAATGTCCGTCCAAACGTAGAGCCCTGGTAGAAGGGAAAATTTGGTTTATTGGAATGGTAATATTCCTCTTCGGGGTATGCATAGTTGACTTCGTTATTGGAGTAGTTGGCCCAGTCCGCTTCTTCTGGGATAGCTCCAACGTTAATATCGTTTTCCAAAATGTACTCTTTTGAACTCAAAGAATCGAAATCCCATTTAATGTCTATCTGTTCATTTTCCGTTTGAACCGAGTTCAAAGAAATGTCTCCTTGAGAAGTGTTTTCATCCATCGATGTGTTATGCAGCTGTTTCGAATGTGAAGCTGACTCTTCCTCGTGTTTGTACTGCTCGTTTTTCTCTCTGAAAAGTAGGTACCTGGTGATAAGCTCTCTCAATATGGTGACGCTTGTCCCCTTCTCCTGTTTAATTAACTTGCTCTTGTACAGTTCTTCGGCCGAGGGCCGCTCCTTAGGATCCTCATCGAGACACAATGCTATGAATTCCTTTAATGGCTGTGAATACTCCCGGCCCTCCAGTCTTGCAGGCTTCGATTTTGTAATCATCTGCATCGCTCTGATTGCTTCTATATTACAATAGGGTGGATTCCCCGTGGCAATTTCATACGCGGTGATACCAAGTGACCATATATCGACTTTAGTGTCGTAGTAGACACCCTCCATGATAACTTCAGGAGCCATCCAGTATGGTGTTCCTGCCATTGTCTGACGCTTTAACATCGACTGTGAAAGCTGGGCTGCGACTCCAAAGTCACACAGTTTCACGCTTCCGTTGTTCGAGATCAGAATATTGGCTGCCTTGATATCTCTGTGGATTACGTTGTCCGCATGGATAGAAATGAGCGCTATCAGTACTTCTCTCATTATAACACCAATGTATTTCTCTTCAATAATTCCTGGTCGAAGCAGGGTTCGAAGCGAGCCTCCAGCACAGTGTTCCATGATCACCCAAAGCTTGGTGTCGTTCAAATACGAGCCGTAGTAATGCGTGATGTTCGGCGTCCGCTTCAAAGATGAAAGAAACTGTATTTCCTTGCGGATATCCTCCACTTCGTCCTCCGAATTGTCGAAGTTCAACACCTTGATGGCATATAATTGTTGTGTCTTAACATGGTACGCCTTATAAACAACACCGAATTTTCCTCTTCCGATAATCTCCGTCCGTTTGAACATCGACGTCACATTATTAGCTCCATTAGGCTCAGCTCCTGAACCAGATGCTGGATTAGTCCCCATTCTTGTAGGCTTGTGTAGCTCTAATGCTTATAATACTGATTTCAGAATATTCCTTCTTCAGAGTCAGCCAGAGACCCTTGGAAACGTGATGAACAGGGCTAACTCCTAATTCACAATGCCACGTTCAAGCACGATATTGTGCTGCTGCAGTTTGCAATAATCAAGGGACTAATACCGCCTAGTTTGCAGTTTTGATGTGGTATGTGGTTTAGATCGATAAAGACCATGCTTTGTTCCAAGAAAAGAAGGGATTACATATCAGTCACGTGCTTATCACGTGACATTCACGTGAATATATAATCGATAACTTACTTGGAGCGGAACATTCACACGCCATACCAGGCATACTGGTCCACCGGTTTCGGCATACTGGTACAGCAAGATGGTGTCGTCATCGCTAGAAGCCTACCTTCTCTTCCATAGGCAGCCTTAAAGTGAAGAAAACTAGCGATGGGCAACAGCTTTGGACGAAATAAAAGATACAGTTATGAGTTGCACAAGACTTGGCTGCGATCTGCAGACTCTTCAGAAGGTTGAAACTTGCTGTAGCATCAGTGTGAGGTTCCTGAAGAATTTGGAGCTCGAATGCTAAATTTTTCGCGATGTCTGGTACGACAGCAAATCAGATGGATATCTGGAGTATCCGACACAGAAGCTCTTGAGATAATAACGTCGGTGCAAGAGGCAAAGAGACTACCTGAGCTGTCTAACAATGAGAAAGTACGAAAATTTGTGCGTGGAGCGCTGCAAGATCCCTCGCCTGAGAATGTGAAAGAACTTATGCACTTAAAGTCCAAGATGAGACGAAAACTCAAGGCAGATTATTCGAAAGCGGTGCGTTTCATCAGGAAGGGCCTGGAGAGCCGTATCGACCAGCTGAAATTCATGTGCGAGTTTCATAAGAACGTGAATCAAACACAGTACGATATATTTGTCAGTTCGCTTGTCGAAATCATGTCATCGAAGAGTTTGGACCCCGAAAGCCAGCGAAAAGAGCTTTACACATGCATAGAGCTACACAGGCGGTGCAATTCTAAAGTGGTCGCGAAAACAGGTTTACTGTTACCAGATAGAGTGCATAAATGGTTTTACTACAATGTTCCCCAGCAAGATCGGCTGAATCATTATACTCGTCTTATAGACAATTGCGTTATTATCTCGGTAGGCTATGCGGAAAGACTCCAAAAAGCATTGCTCATGGGATCTAAGACCGAATATAGGGTTGCTACATTCCAGTACTATCTTGATAGCGAGAAGAGGAAACATGTGTTCGACGAAAATTTTGTCGTTATGCACACCTTCAAACCCATGAAACGGATTGTTAACGCCATGATAGAAAATAACGAACAACAACATCTAAAGCATTATATCCATGCATTCACGACAAGGTTTGAAACCTATGAGATGAACAGTACCAGAATACCGTATAATAAACGGAAGTTATATGCAATCGAATTCATGCAAACTCTGCAATCAGTTGCCACATCGCTTGGCAACAAAGACATGTTCTCGTATATCACATCAGAGTTGGTTAAAAGTATGTCACAAAATACTCCCAAGGCGTATCTGCGACGGTCAGTGGCACAGGTTGTAAAGTTTTTCCAGGTCAACGAGGACACAGACTCTGTATTCAAAATCATGGCTCTTTTCAATGAGTTCCGCGTTACAACGCCATCGCTTTTCTTTACGAATGAAATGCTTGGTCGCATTGCATGTTGTCTTCGCAAGTACAATGATCCAAAACTTTCAGTATCTTTCATTCTTGAAACCCATAAATCGAAACGTACGTTTGAAATGTTGAATGATTTGGGATTGTGGTGTTTAGTATTTGAAGGCAGATTCGATCATCTTTCTTCCAATGTAGTCAATGATTTATCATGGGACCGGAAAACGATCAAACTGAACATACCCACGACGTTGAGCGTCAAGTATGTTCCAGATACTGTGATTCTGAATGAATTGTATCAGGTTATCTTTAATTATTTCAAGTCCAAGATGTCGAACTCCGAGTTCAAAGAACTTGTTCTTGATTGTTTCAAGTCGCACTGCGAGTTTATGAAGCACCAAGCTGACAACTACACCAGGGTATCAATTGACACTAGCATTCTTAAAACTATGATCCATCAAATGAAATTTGAGTGCAAAGACGATCATTTAGCCTACGATATGCTGAAAACATTCCTTTCATATCGACCGGATGCCTGTGCAGACTCAAAAAATGAGCCGTTCAACCTGGTGTTGTACAGAAACGAAGATATTACACAGCAGCAGTTCAACTCCGTGTTGGAGCTAATGCAGAAATATAACGTGGCTATGAATCACAAGACTTTGATAACTATGATCTTCAGATATATCAACTCAGGGGACCTGAACTCTGCTCATCTATGGTATCAGAGGTTTATTCAGAGTGGGTTCCAACTCAAACACTTTAAACTCATCGAAGAAGCAAAAACCCTGGGCTGGGAAGTTCCAGAGGCGTCGGAGCAGTATTTTGCAGAGTGTGAGTTGAAAGCATCTTCAGAACTTGAAGACAGTTTTGATGATGCTGATATGCAAACAGATATCGACGACACTTGGAAAGATACGATCATCAAGAACGCCCAAACAATAGCTGAGATATGTCATAATAAAAGCTTACCTCGTATTGATGATCGGGCTGTGCCAGCTGACAATGCGTTGAATACTGTTTCCACCTCGCAGATGTAAGGCTGTACCTAATTGCATCGAACCCTTGTAAATATATATTCACACTATATAGACTGACTGGCTAATTGTCATTGGAACTCACCAATCGCAGTGAAGGCTGGTGCTAAAATTGGCGCTCATGTTTGTAGCCAAAAGATTGCTCCGCTGCTTCTAAAAAAGATTACTATACGTAGATAAGTACTGTTCACTTAAACTGGGCTTGAGGACGAGATATGGAACACTATATGAGCTAAGACACTTCTGTCACCGATATAGAGGCTCTGTATGATGGGTTTAACGGTGCTGGTGTGGCTGCTGTTACCCAGTTTAGCCCTCAGTAAACGAGAAACGTCTGCAGTTGTATTCTCTTACAATCTGTACGTATACATCGGTTTAAAGACAACGCCAAGCTTCATACTGGCATGATACTAACCTACCACTTCAACGATACAGAGCGTCAGGTATACAGGATGTTTATGAGTCTCAGTGCAATGGTTCCCAGGTTACCGCAGACCAGTTTCTAGATGTCTCTAAGCAGCTCATCTCTCAATGCCACTCGCATACGTATGTGTTTGTGACTCAGCCAGGGCTGCGAAGCACAGATTTTGAGCAGAACAAACACACTATGCGCCATCTGTACAACTATGTGCATACTAGCTCTACGGCGCTTGGCTTTCCGCGAATTGAGACCGCCCAGGACCAGGAGCTTGTCAGTACCTTAATTTCTTATGCGCAGAGCGCATGCCCTGTTGACCAAACTATCACGCTACAAGAGAACGACACAGAGAGGTATGCACCCCTCGTGGAAGCTCGTTTGAGGATTATCAACGTGACGCTGGCTGCGCTGCCACAAAATGACGAGCTGGACGAGGAAGACCGATCAAGAACGGACGTTTTGATCGACAACGACGATTACCTCAGATATATCTTGGGCACTCTTCCCTCCCCAAGACACACGGTCTTTTATATAGCGACCTCTGAGTCTCCCAATACCCCAGGCATCGACTCATCTCACGACTTCTGGTCTGAGATCTTCAACGACCCCAGACGCAAACTCGAGACTGACAAGAATGACAGAGTCAGTAAAGAACTGCCTACGTTCATTCCATACAGGCCGAAGATACAGCTACAAGAATACAAGCCGCTAACTATAGATCCAAAATTCATACAGGACAACTACAGCTTGATACTGCTCATCATTGGATCCTCAGCTGCATTTTTAGTCCTACAACTGTTCCAAAGACAGTTTAGTAAGTCTTCGAAGCCCAAAGTGACTGAACAGAAGAAGAAACAGTAGCAGTTCTGAACCAATATTTGCTTCATTACACTTATACTCCTTGAGGACGTACATATCATTGCATATAACCCTTGCGGATGCTTTCTTTCTAAGAATAATCCTGCTTTTACTAGCATGCATCTCATATTAAACCTGTGATGCCCAAATTAAAGGCTTAACACTGGCAAAGCCACAAAGGACCAAGACAAAACAGGGCAGTAGGATGCTACAGGGCTATCAAAAGGTACAAACGATGTCAGATTCAGATGAGGAAGTGCCCAGATACAGAGATAACCCTGAGTTCGAGGAATGGTGTGACTCAGTTTCCCATGATCTGTTCGAGTTGAATGGGTGCCTATCGACCATGAACCATTTCATCAGCGCTCTGGAAACCAACGTGGCTCATGGCAAGAGTAACATTAAGATAAGCGACAACATCAACAAGAAGACGCTGCAATTAATAGAGAAGAGCAAGCAGCTGGTGGGTTCTATCAACGAAACGCTACACAAGATCACTGCGCTGGATGAAGAGACTCTGGACAAGCCAGACTTCATTACTAGAGAGAAGCTGACCAGAGATGCCAAATTCTCCGTTCAGGAGTTCAGGAAGTACCAGCAGTTGTTTTTAAATGTCACAAAGCGGATCAACGATATGGCTAAGGTCGCTTTGGAAGAAGAGGGCAAAGCGCAGTCTGCGATGAGCGAGACGCTTCTTGAAGAAGAAGAGGATAACAAGAGAACACAGGTGGTTATCGAACGCGAACCTATCAACAATGAAGAGTTTGCCTATCAGCAGCATCTGATCAGGGAGAGGGATCTTGAAATAACGAATATCCAGCAGGGCATCACAGAGCTAAACAGTATATTCAAGGATTTAGGCGGCCTGGTCCAAGATCAGGGCCAGCTTGTGGATAACATAGAGGCAAACTTGTATAGTGTTGCTGACAATACCAGAAGCGCCGCCAATGAACTATCGAGAAGCCTGAGATCGGGAAATGGAACTCGGAAACTTAAATTACACTTCCTTCTCATTCTCTTATTCTTCTTATTCTTGTCGATACTTGTCATCTTCAGCTGAGCTGATGGACGTCACGCAGGTTGTGGTATCTTTATAAGGATCTGATTCAAACTAAATAGTACTTTCTAGCTGTCAAATTCCCAAATATTTACATGACCATCGTCCCCAGCTGTCACAAGCAGGGTCTCTTGTTCCTTAAGCTCAGGAACCCATTGGACGTTGTTCACCTCATACACGCCGTGAGCTAGCTCGTATGCACACTTGATAACCCATCCGTCTTGAGATTCCTCATAGATCACTAGGCGGCCGTCTGATCCCGTGCTGGCGATGAATCCTTTGGGGCTCCAGCTGACGCTGTACACTGCTCTCGAATGAGCTTTCGGTAGTATACATTCCTGTACCCATTCTTGTTCATACTCGCCGTTATCGTCTTCAAGCGACCATATCCTGACAGTGCCGTCATCACTTCCACTGCACAACCTGATTCCTGAGGACCGTTTCTCAAAGTCCGATGACCACACAGTACCCTCGTGTCCGTTTAGCACTGCGCAGCACTCCCAATCGTCGTCCACATCTTTCCAGATCCTGATCGTGTCATCATATGAACTAGACGCCAGCAGCGACAGTGTACAGTGCCATACAACGTGCTTCACATCCTGTGAATGTTCCTGTAGCACGCTGATGCACTCGAACTCTTCCCCAAGCTCATCGGATTCCCAGATCCAAACGCTCTTGTCCCGAGAACAAGTAGCCAAAAGCTCTCCATTATGCGACCACGCAACATCTTTGATCTCATTCTCGTGGCCCTCGATGATTGCTAGCAGTTCAGTCTCCTTATCCGGCTCTGAACTGCTTCTGTCATCCTCATAGTCGTCTTTGCCCCATATTGAAACAGTCGAGTCAAACGACCCTGCAGCCAGCACTGTGGACTTCGCTCGCCACGCAACGCTTCTTACAGTCTTCTTATGCACCGTGTCATCCAATTCCTCCCGTACTATACCCTCTGGAATGCTGTAGAGTTTGATCTTCCGGTCTGTGCTTGCAGTGGCTATAGTTCCAAATTTGTTAACGTCTATACTCCAGCATTTATCGTGGTGCAACCCCACAGACTTGACCAATTTGAGTTCTCCCATGACCAAAATACTTCTTGAACTCTAAGGCTGGCTTCCAGAGCTTTCAATTAGGAAGCTATGCGTCTGTTTCAATCGGGCTGTAAGGTTTGTCATTCTTCCTAGTATCAAGCTTTACTATTAACAAGTCACATTTTAATGAATAGCCGTATCTCATCGGGACTGAAGCAGAGTTCCCCTGATGGCTTTTGGACCATAATGGAAGTCCCAGACTGTAGACTAGTGGATACAAAGTTCAGTGGATTCCTGAATTGGTTAGAATTGGGACAGCAGGGGTAATGAGGCTACTTCTTTTGACGTCAAGACGGTTTTACTCCAGCAGACCTGTTAAGAAACAAGGCTCAAACAGACCTTATTTGAAGACCGGTGCGGCAGTTGCTGGGTCAATTGCAGCACTGGTAGCAGCTTGGGAATATGGGACCAGTGGAGCGGCGCATACGGAGCTTTCTACAGAATATTTCACGAAATATAGGATCAGCAAGAAACTGCCCATCGACAAGGACCATTATCTGGTGCAATTGGACCCGGTGAAACGGCAGCAGACGAATTTGTGGAAGACAATGACCTCCTGTAAGCTGTGGTCTGTGGAAGTGAAGCAGCCAGAGATCATGGTGGTGCGTAGTTACACTCCGCTACCCTTGACGATACAGGACGACGGCTCTCTGAAAGTGATGCAAGACGGAGACTTTGCTGGAGGTGCGCTCACTTTCTATATCAGACAATATGACCAGGGAGAAGTGTCTCGCTGGATCAACAGGTTGCCCGTGGGCCACATACTGGAGCTCAGGGGACCCTTTGTAGAGTACGAGTTTCCCGAGATCCCGGATGAAATACCTCGAGACCGTGAGTTTCTTTGGAACCCTAGCCCAAAAAAAACGGCTCAGTTCAAATACCAGCCTTCTGATCTGCTGTTATTCACAGCAGGCACGGGAATTGTTCCTCTGTTACAGATGACTCTCACGGAGTCGCCGTTCCGCGGCCGCATCGGAGTGTATCACAGCTGTAAGTCGCTTACCGAGCTTGGACCTTTGAACAGTCTGCTGGAAAAACTGTCGCAGAACCACCGAATCGAACTCCACGTCTGCGAAACTTCGAACAACGCTTCTAAAATACAGGATCTCGCCCGTAATGTACCCAAACCTGGGCAGTATTTGGGTCTTCAGCCCTTCAAGAAGCTAAATGTCCCGTTCAATCCTGTCGTGGCACTTGTCTGCGGCCCAGACGGCTTCATCTCTACAGTTGCAGGCCCGAAATTCGGTAAGATTCAGGGCCCAATCAAGGGAATTCTTGCTCAGCATGGTTGGGACAGCAATAATGTCTACAAGCTCTCGTAAGCACACAATGGCTCGTCAAACTTTGTCATCTTGTTCAATGAGTACCGTGATTCTATAGTGCATTGTAAGTAAAAAAGGAAGAACGAATACTACAAACCACTCGAGGTAGAAAGAAGATGAGTCTCAGTGGGTATTTGATAGAGTCTAAATCTAGCAAAGGTATGCCAAAGTGGTGTACTAAGGTTCAGTATAAAATGCTCGGTTCTTTGGGTTACAGACATGGATTACGAGGTTTGAGATGGCATAGTACAGTGAAGACAACTGGGTACAAGCTGAATGGGAGCGATGTTCCTGAGAATGCGACGATCTTCAGTATGATACAGCCTACAGGGAAGTTTCATATAGGAAACTATCTTGGAGCAGTACGTATGTGGAAGGATTTGGCGGATTTAAAGCACGAAAGCACGTCTTTGTACTTTGGAATAGCAGATCTGCATGCGATAACGGTGCCCAAATCCGACGTTGATGCGTTCAAAATCTATCGGACCGAGGCCATTGCCTCAATTCTTGCCACTGGGATTGACCCTGAGAAAGTGACGCTGTTCCACCAGTCGCGCGTGCATCAGCACGCAGAGTTGTTTTGGCTCTTGTCAACTTTCACTTCCATAGGCTCACTCAACAGAATGACCCAATGGAAGTCCAAATCGAACGTCAAGGATCAATTCGACGATGCTGCATTGGGTGCAGTAAAGCTGGGCCTGTTTGCATACCCTGCTCTGCAGGCTGCAGATATCCTGTTGTACAAATCGACACATGTTCCGGTTGGCGACGACCAGTCCCAGCACCTAGAGCTAACTAGACAGATCGGCAACTCCTTTAACAATTTCTACAATACCAGAGTGTTCCCAGAACCTACAACGATCTTGGCTCCCACCAAAAAGATCTTTTCGTTGTTGAATCCCGAAAAGAAGATGTCAAAGTCTGATGCCAACCAGAACTCTGTGATATACATCACAGAAGAGCCCGACATCATTGCCAAAAAGATTAAGAAAGCGGTCACTGATTCTATCTCCGATCATTTCAGATTCGATCCCATTAATCGACCTGGTGTCTCGAATCTGATCAACATTGTATCGGGTATCCAAAGACGTTCCATTGAAGAAGTGGAAAAAGACATTCAGCATTTTGATAACCACAGAGACTTCAAGGGCTACGTGACGGAGGTTCTTGTCGAAGAATTAAGAGCCCCACGTGAGAGGTTCAACTTCTACATGCAAAATCCAGATTTCTTGGAAAAGATTTCAGAAACTGGCGCTTCTAATGCACGTACTGTTGCAGAGAGAAACATTACTGAAGTCAAGAAAATAATGGGGTTCTTGTGAGAACCAATGAACTATGTAAATTTACTAGTAACTCTATCCTGTATTTATCTCCAGATTAGACCGTTTCGCCTACAATCCCAAGTTCTTCTGCGTACAAAGTTGTGACTCTTTGAACCTTACGAATTTCGGCACAAGATAAGATAATTTCTTTCATTAAGGTGCGTCTCTTCTCTTCGTTTAAGTCAGAGAATTTATTGTTCGTAACATCATATAACCAGTTTAGTGTTTGAGCAAATCTGTCAGTATATCCCATCTCTGCTAGTCTTAAACAATAAATTTTCAGTAGATTCGTTGCTTCATCGATCTCTTCTAGTTTGAAAGCGACAAGGATCTTATTCTCCAAATGAGCCAAGGTAATCACTTCCTCCAAATTTTCAAACCCCTCTTTCATTAAGAGTACCTTGGCAAACCTTTGCAAGTGCTTCATTCTTCCCTTTCTTGAAAGCTCATCGTTAGTCTTTGTCTCCAAATAGTTTATTATGCTACTTTGATTATTCCTTACAACCTTGGCCAACGAGTCGGCTTCGGCGTTAGGATATTTGTCCTTCTTTTCATCAGCTGGACCGCTTAAATCTATTCCTGACGTTGTCATGAAGTTCCAGTAGTGGGATCCATACGGCCACCAAGCGTCGTTAATCAACATCCAGGATTCCATGTTTCTATCGAACATATATCCATCTCCATTACTCAAAGTAACGATTGGCACTCCATTTGAAGTAATTGCGCACATTGTAATGTTTTCAGCCCTGCTCAAAACATCGTCCGAGTAACGTAGTAACGGATTTAACAGCGAGTAAATATCATTTACTGGGAATGCTATGCGGCCAGTGGAAACGTTCCAACAGTACATTTGACCGATGCTTGTAATGCATAACAGATAGCTTCCACAACCTTCAAGGAAACTGATCGGGACTCCTAAGATCATAGGAGGGAACAACATCTGACCTGATGTAGAAGATACATAAACTGTTCCACTTGATGACGACCACGCCCAAAAAGATGAACCAGCTGTACAGATGGTCACAAACTTCGGCAGGAATGTTTGGAATAGCTGTTTCTCGACGGAATTCTCCTTGCGAGTCAATGTTATTATTGTGGGCTTTTGATCATTTCCAGAGCCGTTTTTGATATCAAGTGTAAAATTGTCTTTGTTTGTATATTGGAAAGAAAGCCTAATCTTGGGATGGGCGAGCCTTACCTTGGAGAAAGAAACTGATGGTAGGAACAAATTGGTGTCAAGAAAATCTATCTGTTCAAGTTCCTTTTTAACCTTCTTATTATTAGTCTTTGATTGCAATAATGTAGGATCTTCTACCAGTGGCTTTCTCTTCAAGTCTTTAGGCACAGCATATGATGGTGCAATAAATTCCATATTGCTGCTGGATGTAACAGAGACCTCAGTTGGTTGATGAAGTTTTTTTGAGGTAGATGAATTTTGAGCTCCTGTCTTGGCCGGTAACGATTTTGAACCATCCACTTCAAGTTTCAATTTCACTGGCAGCGGATCCAACAATTTGATCTCTTTTCTAGCATCGGCCACGGCTTGTTCTGGGAGCACGGTACCGAGTTCAGTTTCTTGGAACGCAAAAGCTACCAATTGGCCATCTTGACTTACTGCGAATAGCCCGAGTCCCGAAGCGTCCCATTCAAGATCGGTGATGTAAGAATTTACCACTTTACAGGCATCGAACAACGGTTTAATACGATTCGTGTTCCATACTATGATGTTTCCGTCTTCGTTTCCTGTAGATGCCAATAGATTGAAAGTCTCTATCTCCTCTGGCGTCCCATTCTTTGATTTTGAGTACATTTTCGGCGAGAACTTCAAGATCTTGCAGTCTTCTACGTATCCCACGAGCGAAATCTTGATCTTGAACTTTTGCAAACGATCCAAAAGCACAGCTGTTGGCACGTTATTCTGCAAAGAGTTAATCATTGGTATTACATCAGCTTGTGGTGACATGGTCATTCTGTAAGGCAGTGGGTTAGTTTGTACAAACTGATTAATCGTCTGATGCAATTTCGTAGACCCGTGACTATCATATTGGTAGATCTGAACTGACCTGTTTTGCAATATCACGGTAATGAGCTGACCCGCAGGGTCTGTGATCAAAGAAACCGGTTTTGATTTGAGCGTGATGGCACCCAGGGGTTTCCAGCTGGAAGATTCGATCATCTGGACAATATTTGAGTCGCTCAAGCTCACGAAAAGAACCCCACTAGTCGTGTCGAACTTCAAATCCGTGATGGCTTCGTTGTTCTTCAGGTGATGTATCTCGCTTGACGTCACTTTGTTTGGGTCATTTTCGTCCAATTCGAGCGTCCCGAGAAAATGGTCTGACCCAAACACGATGCGCTTGGCATCAACCACCGCCAGCCACCTACCGTCCTCCTGCTTCTGCGCCAATGAGTCCAGCTGTATCTTCTGCAGCTCGCGTACCTGTTTCACGTCTAATACGCCCATTGCAGCGTCCAGCAGCACCCTTGTGCTCCAAACAGATAGCCATGTCCCGCCTATCACGTACAATTTATCTGCAAATACGGCGCACTGGCTCAACTGGCCGCCGTGCAGCTTGTTTGGCAGTTTTAAAACCTTCATTGAAATTATTCCAACTGCCCAAAAAAGCCAAAAAAGAACCCTAAAACACCAGTTTAAACCACCAAATTGAAACGCTCAAATTCCCCACTACAATTAGGCTGCTTTGTTGGTTCTGTCCGGCGCTCTACGCCGCGTGATCACTCGTTTTAACTCCTTTCCAATTTCTTTCAATCTTATCAACTTGTTAAGCTCAAGCTTTTCCTTAATGTATAAAACTGTAAAAGTGAAAAATGTTGAATCTAAGATGAGAACAAGCAAAGAGATGAGTTTTGAATGGATTTGTGTGAGTTATAGCGGTTTTATTGGCCCAGAAGCGATATCACACAAGACAGTGTGAGAACGGAGACTGGTTGAGGGTATTTTTAGACCTAGTTCTGTGATGTCCGTGCGAGGCGAGAGCGGAAACGGCGAAGAGCAGGACGTGGTGATGATGGACGTGACGGATGACAAGTACCAGGAGGATGGGTCGGATTCTGGCGAGTACGTTGAGTTTTGGATTGATTTGTTTCTTGGGAAGAAGGGCCACGAGTATTTTTGCGACGTGGACACGGAGTACATCACTGACCGGTTCAACCTGATCAATTTGCAAAAGACGGTGTCCAAGTTCACGACGGTGATCCAGTACATGGTGGACGAGCTGGAGGAGGGCATCATCGAGACCATGTCGCCCGCGCGGCTGGACCAGTTGGAATCTGACGCGCGCAAGCTGTACGGCCTGATCCACGCGCGCTACGTGATCACTGCCAAGGGCCTGCAAAAGATGCAGCTGAAATACAAGGCTGCGGACTTCGGCCGGTGCCCGCGGTACCACTGCAACTGCCAGCCGCTGCTGCCGGTGGGGCTGCACGACATTCCGGGCATCGACTGCGTGAAGCTGTACTGCCCCAGCTGCGAGGACCTGTACATTCCCAAGTCTGCGCGACACAGCGCCATCGACGGTGCGTACTTCGGCACAAGCTTCCCGGGCATGTTTTTGCAGGCGTTTCCGGAGCTGTGTCCCAGGCACCCAACGAAGCGGTACGTGCCCAAGGTCTTTGGCTTCGATTTGCACAAGCAGGCCCAGCTCACGCGCTGGCAGGAGCTGCAGCGACGCAAACTCGAGGCCCAGCTCACGGCCCGCGGCATCGACCTCGCGGCCGCGGGCGGCTACAGGCCCTGACCGCTGCCGCTGGCCCAGCCGCTGCCGCACACTAGCACCACATCTATATCTACATAGCAAGCTTCCAGCACCATAGTCACGTGACGAGGTCACGTGACTCATCCATTACACCCATCGCGTCACGTGACAGAGTCACGTGACTCTCTCCCCCTCCTTCTCTGTCCAGCGTCCACTCCGCAAACAGGAACCCCGGCTTCCACTCCCGAAACAGGAACCCCCGCGCGCCCCGCCCCCGCTGCTGACCGCTGACCGCTCCCAACGCCACACAGAGCCTCGCAGAGCCTCGCTCAGCTTCGCTTCCTTGCCCCCGCCGGCGCATACTGCCGCCCAGGCCGCAGGTCACCTGACCATTAATCACCACTAATGACCACTAATGAGATTTTGGCCGCTGAAGCCGCTCCTCATTTTCTTTTGGCGCGTATATAAAGGAACAATAAAGAGTCAGGGTTTTCAGTTGGTGGCGAAGAGATTTTAAAAGAAGAGAAACAGGCTGAAGAGGGCTGAAGACAGGCGGTAGATGGCGGAGTGTTGCTTGAGCGCAGTATAGGGTCAGACGACACGGAGAAGCGAAATTTTTTGCGTGAGTTTGCGAAAGGTGGGTCACGTGATTTGGATTACGTAAGTGTCACGTGATGATGTGGCGAGGCATGTACGGAGGGATGGCACGCGCCGCGGCGCGTGCCGGCGGGCGCGCCAGTGGGCTGCGCGGCGTAAGGAGCGTCGGTAGCACCGGAAGCAGCGGAAACGCTGGCCGGCCGACGTTTGTGAGAAGGGCGGTGAAGACCGGGCTGCAGGTGACTGTGGCTGCGCTGGCGGCAGGGCTAGGGTACGTGTCGTATGAGCTGTACCGGGAGGCCAACCCGCTGCCGCAGGTGCCGCAGAGCGCGACGTTTGAGGACGGGTCGCCGCGTAAGACGGTGGTGGTTTTGGGCACCGGGTGGGGCTCTGTGTCGCTGCTCAAGACGCTGGACACCCGGCTGTACAATGTGATTGTGGTGTCGCCACGGAACTACTTTTTGTTCACGCCGCTGCTGCCCTCGACGCCTGTGGGCACGGTGGAGCTGAAGTCGATTGTGGAGCCCGTGAGGTCGATCACGCGGGCGTCGCCAGGCGAGGTGCACTACTACGAGGCAGAGGCGCAAGACGTGGATCCTGCGGCCAAGACGGTGCGGATCAAGAGCGCGACTAAGGACCTTGACTACGAGCTTGATTTGAAGTACGACTACTTGGTGGTTGGTGTCGGTGCGCAGCCCACGACGTTTGGCATCCCCGGGGTGTACGAGAACGCGTGTTTCTTGAAAGAGATTCCGGACGCTCAGGACATCCGGACACGGATCATGAACAACATCGAGAAGGCGGCTACCTTGTCGCCCAATGATCCTGAGCGTAAGCGGTTGTTGAGCTTTGTTGTCGTGGGCGGTGGGCCCACGGGTGTTGAGTTTGCTGCAGAGTTGCAGGACTACGTGGACCAAGATCTTGCGAAATGGATCCCTGAAATCTCGAAGGAAATTAAGGTCACCTTGGTGGAGGCCTTGCCCAACATCCTGAACATGTTCGACAAGTCCTTGTGGCAATACGCACAGGAACTGTTCGCCAAGGAAGAGATCGATTTGAAGTTGAAAACCATGGTCAAGAACGTGGACGCCACGACCATCACGGCAAAGACCGGTGACTCTGAGGAAAAGATCCCGTACGGGTTGTTGGTGTGGGCCACCGGTAACGCCCCAAGAGAAGTGTCTCTTAACTTGATGAAGAAACTGGAACAGCAAAACTCCAGACGTGGCTTGTTGATCAACGACAAGTTGCAATTGCTCGGCGCCGAGGGGTCCATCTGGGCGATCGGTGACTGCACTTTCTACCCTGGACTGTTCCCCACGGCCCAAGTGGCACACCAGGAGGCCGAGTACTTGGCAAAGTCGCTAGAGCTAAGACACAAGATCGACAAGATCAAATGGCAACTCTCAAAGACCACAAACGCGACTCAGACCTCAAAGCTCCACTCCAAACTGGACAGGCTGGTGAAACAGGAAAAACCATTCGAATACCACCACCAGGGCACTCTGGCCTACATTGGGTCCGAGCAAGCCATTGCTGACCTCGCCGTGGGTGAGTCCAAGTACCATATGGCTGGCTCCTTTACCTTTTTGTTCTGGAAGTCTGCCTACCTTGCCATGTGTCTGTCTTTTAGAAACAGAATCTTGGTCTGTCTAGACTGGGCCAAGGTATACTTTTTGGGCAGAGACTCGTCTGTGTGATGCCCACACGTCTCTGAGATACACTAAGACTAGATATTCACTACATAGTTTTATTTTTCCCCCGCTTGTGTTCTGTCACGTCACTGAGCATTTCAACGCAACGAACAGCAAACCATACATGGAATCAAAGTCCCAAAAACCAGTCGGCATGCCCATTGCCACATTGCCCACTTTTCGGAACCTTCAACCTCATCTTTCCTACAACTGCCAGACCGATAAATTTCAACGGACGACACTACCCAAAAAAAAAATTTTCCGGTACACTAGAGCTTCAATGCGTGTAATTTGCCTGTTACTAGCTTCTGGAATCCATCCCGGTATCTTGTTATCCGCCTGGATATTCCCGATGGTTAAATCCGAATTCCGGTCCAGCCTACCTTAGAGCACCGTTCTGACTCTAATGGGCGCTGCTGCTAGCTGCTGCTAGCTACTACTAGCTAGACAATCGAGCCATTGACACATACGCCGAATGTTCGGCCTACAGTGCGAATCCGAAAGCGGCCCCAGTAACTGCCATGACACAAAGAGGCTTTTTTTTCCGAAAGGGCCCGAACGCAACTTCCGATGCTGCACAGCACTTACTGTGTGTTTCATATCGGACCTGCAGCGCAAATGTGGTGCTTGCTGGCAACCGAGGGTCGATGCGCGGTGTGTTATTTATAGATTTGGCCTTTGTGCAGCATTATCGTATCATACTTATGCACTGCCACAAAAGCAGGGCTAACGCTGGAGAGATGCCTTACGGCAAGCCATACGGCGTGCCATATGGCACGGCGTAAGGCATGTCGCAAGGCCTGCCGTATGGCTGGCGGACAGAGACTCTCAACAACTGCTGGTTCCTGGTTCAGGTCTCAGGTCTCCTCTTGTGCTGACGGCACGGTGGAATTCTAGCGTAGTGCCAAAGGGCATCAATACCAGGCGAGATGGTGCTTTTTCCTCAAGCGCATCGTTAAAGTGACGTTTCTGGAAGCCCATTACGCAGGTTTCTTGTGGTTTCTCGTGGTTTCTGTTTGGCAGACTGTAATGGGAAAGAAGGCTGGTTGTTAACAGTAACTAACGTTTCCGAGCCATAAGCTTTTCCCACGTCCGGAACGCTGGAACGGGCAAAGCAGATCTTGTGGAAGGGGAACCCCCACCGAAAGGGTTTGTTGCTATGCGGTAGCACAGTGTTTACCTTTTTCTGCGGATATCGGTGCGCCGTTTCTCAGGCTCGGGTTGTGTTCCTGCGGTTGCCGGTCGCTTTCCGCAGCGCTCGCAGCGCTCGGAAGTTACAGGCTGCTTTGTTTGGGTAACCAACAGGAAGAAATGCGTGCAGCGGCACTGGAGCCAAGATTGGAACGTTGTAATGGTAAATAAATGCCAGCCATTCATCTTCGACGGCTCTGCGGTTCCTAGCGCTGGTCTAGGGCAGCTCCGTAGTGTTTGTTCTTTGAAGATCTAGATGATGCAAGCGAGACGCGGCCTGGACGGGCGGTACGGTCTGTGCCTGCGCTCTATCTTTTATGGCCACAGGCTTCTTTCCGTCAGGAACGACTATAAAACCAGAGCCACAGGCTCGCGGTCCCGAGCGGAACCTTTCAGCAACCAAGAATACCTGGGGTGTACCTGAGGTGTACCTGAAATTTGTACTTTTGTGCTCTTGTGCTTGTGTTCTTCCTTAGTATTGCGTGGTGAACTCGCTTTAGCTGCTGACTGGTTTGGGAACAAAGCCACGCTTGCAGCCCGTGAATATCAACCCCTCGCTTCCTACCAATACACCAAGATTTGTCTTGTACCTTCGTCTGCAGCATTTGTTCTAGATCTCTGTCGTGTCTTCGGAATACGCATAGATCCTCGATAGTGCAGGTTGCAGCGATATCATACCAATTACACGTCAGAAGCAGGAAGTGGAACACTTCTTCTTGAATAACCGACAAAAAGTAAGGTGTTGAGGTTCGAGTGGCCACGCATCGATCATAAAACGACTCAAACCCGCGTTTCGAATCTCACTTTCCAGCTAAGAGCAGGTTCCTCTTTGGTATCAAGGTTCGTTAACCGCTCGAAAGATTCAATGAAGTAATGACAAAGAAAAGACTTCCTTCAAATGCCTGCTCTGCTTGCCACAAACGGAAGATCAAATGCGATTATTCGACCAGGACGCCGTGTACCAGCTGCCGGATGTTTGGAACCGTGTGCCAGCTACATGTGGACGAGAGACGGAAACGGAAATGCGATGACAATGACTACCTGGAGAGCGATGAGCTGAAACGGATGACGCCTACTTCTAGGCTTAAATATCTGCTCACTGATGGCACTCCCTTTGGAATGGATCATATCAAGCACTTGATCAAGACAAAGGACGTCAAGGTAGATAAGCCACAGGGTTTCACTAAAAAAGGCCATGAACGGAACATGGTGTACTATTTCCCATCTAGCTCTCACTTTCAGATGTACGCTCTGACTTCGAATCAGATCCACGGGTATGTGGACCCCATATACCATTTGAATGACATTCCAGCATTCCAATTGCCGGATTCCACAGCCACTGCATGGGAAGTTTTTTCACTTGAGGGAACATTCCTCTTACCAAAGAAGTCAATCTGTGAGAGTTTGATTAACGAGTTCTTTGAGTTTAACCATTGGATATTCCCCTTCATCGACAAGAAGTCCTTTCTGAAACAGTACGAGGAACGCCGCTGTTCTGTATTACTTCTTCAAAGCATTCTGAGATGCGCTATCATATCGTCCACAGATCCCAAATTCTTCGACGAGAATCAGACAACCCATCTGGCAGCCAAGATCTTGACCAGAAGAGTCAAAGTTTTGCAGCATTATAAATATGAGACCTGTCCTATTTCAAGGATCCAGGCCTGTCTACTGTTGACCAAAGGTGAGACGTTTTCTGACAAAGAATGGGACGCAGAAGAAAGCATATACGAAGGCGCAAAACTCATTCATCTGTTTGGGTTTCATAGAGCAAATGTGGACCACGACCCATTCTCCCAGAACGAGAAAAAGCTCTGTTACTGGTACTGGTTTATCATGTGTCATGCTTATATGAACGGTAATGTATTTGACACTGACGTTGACGTTGACATGCTGACGCTGGACGATTTCCCAAAGGAACTATCATACCAGGACAAATACGTGTTCATCAAGATTGTAGAGCTGGCTGGAATTCTAAAGAACATCCGTAAAGCCAACTACAACACGAAGATGGAGTTTATTCCTGACACCACAGAATCATTGCTCGTATTCACCAACATCATTAACCGATGGAAATCAACGCTCCCAACTTTCTTCAAGAAATGCCTAGATTCCAACACAATTCTGGAAAAAGAGGACTCCAAGCTGTTCGTGTACGTGCATTTGATGTATTGCAAAGTTGTTCTTTATCTCCATAAAAAGACCTGGATGTATGGCTCAATAACGGACAAAGAGTTCAGTAAATCGGGCTCTGTGTGTGTCAATACAGTGAACATGGTGCTCGATATCTGTGATGAGATAGTCGCCAGTGATTATCTAAAACGGAGGCTGCACGAGCTGTTCAACAGAATTATTCAAGAGGTCTTCCAAATCGTAAATTATAAGTACAATACCGATCCCGACCCCTCCACTAGGGAAACCTGTCTTTCGTTCATCCGCAGGCTTCAGACCTATTTTGATGCCACCGCGCAGCACTCATTGACGGCAAAGATCTCGGCTAAGATCGCTAAGGCCTCTTTTAATTCAACCCAAAGTGGTTCGCTAACTCACACTCCAACCCACCAGGATGAAAAGTCCTTTTTGGATCACTTCAGTTTCACTTCATAGTCAATAGACGCTTCTTTATAATGTCACAGCACTAATTTCAAGCATTCAGAATCGATCAATGAATATTTTGTACTTTTGGTCCTATGTAGCTCATCGCATCAATTCCTTATTTCAAGATCTTTGACGTTTCAATATGTAGAAGAGCACATCAAGACTCGGGAAAGCAAAGCTATACAACTTAATCTGAGACTTCTGGGTATATTCTGGGGTGCATCTACATTACACAGAAGCCAGTCGTGGTGTACTTGAAGCAGCTGAATAATCTGATCAACTTTTGGCAGAGTTTTGTTTGTCCCACAGGGTCCCTTTAGAAGGATCATCACACAGAGTGAAGCTGGTAGGGGCATCTTAAGGCTTAGTATCTGGTACTTTCTGGAGGTTATTGGATCAAGAGATGGATGAGCTGTCTGATTTGCAGCTTCCTGAGAGGAAGGAGGAGAGAATAGCTCTGGCATTAAGGTTCATACGAGAACAAAACCAGCTGAAGGGGAAGGGACATGCGATGATGCATGCGCAGCAGGACAAACATGAAAAGAGGCGCAGGTTGACTATACGACAGGTTGCACTCTACTTTCAGATCCCAAAAAGTACTCTTTATGATCGGATGAGGGCAGATCAGGGCCAAAAGAGACACAGAACGTTGCCCAAGCGCACTGTTCATGTATTTGGAGGGGATGCGTCTCACGTACCGCTTGATGCGGCCCCAGATGTGGTTTCTGCGGAGAAACTGTCGGCCAAGGATACCAGCAAGGCATACACGCATGTGTCACAGATGAAGTTCAGTCCTGAGGAAGAGTTTGGTCTTGTGAGCAAGATACAAGAATGCACTCTAGCATTCGGGAACATGCCGTTGATCTCAGAATTGCGGGAATGTGTCTCTCAGATCACTGGAGATCACAGTCTGGGAAACAAATGGATATCCGGATTTATTCGAAGACATGCAAGCCAGTCGGTGTACGGCTCAAATTTAGAAGAAGTACCGACGCCGCGGTTCAAAGACTTTAAGCAATGGAGAAACACATTTTCCCAGTTGCACATCAATTTTATGACTCTGCTGCAAGCACGGCTTGGCACTTCTCGGCGGTTTCAGTATGTCTGCCATCAGAATTCTCTCGATAAAACCCAAATCATTATTCTGGCCCTGGACTTGGAAATTCGGACTGCTGGTATCGAAAAAGAGCTGCAAGTTGTTCAGGTTTCTCCTCCAGTGGTTCATATCTCCGAGCTCGGGTCGCTGCTGCCCAGCAGCTCTTATGAATCTCTGGACACCGTTTTCAACTCACTCGATATCGCAAATGCAGACCTCGTGATCTTGGAGGGTCTCACTTCTCATTGCCACTGGGACTGGTCCCAGTGTCTGCAATGCATTGCTACACATGATCTACGTGGTAAATTGTACACTGTCCCCTGGGGCACACATTTGCTGGCAAATTTCTTCCCAGTGACTACCACCGACCTTCGACTTGTGACAAGATCTGTCCCCGCTAGACTCGAGTCCGCCACACCGCACATCATACACCTGCTCAGCAGGCCCTCAAATGCTCGAGTAGCGATTAACGGCCCCGCTGCTGCTCTTAACACAACTCACGTCGTGCGTCAGTTACTTGATACCATTTCCATAAACGAGTCCCGCGTGTACAGAGAGATACAGGACCCGCAAGTGAGAGTAACGGTGTGTGATATCTTTACCCAAGTGCGTGCACTAGCGGACTCCTGGGCCGCTGAGCATGGAGCTCCAACCCCAGACACATAATATTGTCACGTGTATATCACGTGATATACACGTGATATGTCGCTTCATACGACGTGGTGAACCTGTTACGTGTAATAACAAAGCGAAACATGGAAAAGCTCCATAAGGCTTGTAGTAACAGTGAAGCAGAATGAAGAAGGTTAAAACGAGGTTCTGACGGGACTTCAGTGGTGCGGAGCGTGTCTTTTTGGTTTCTTTAGAGTGGGTAACCAATTGGCGAAAGAACATCAGTGATATAGAGCTATGTCTAACGAAGCAGAGGAGGATTTATTGGAGTATTCCGACAACGAACAAGAAGTTCAGGTTGACAACAAGGCTGTGGAGGCTAGCGCTGAGGGGAACGGCGACAATCAGGCCAAGGATTCTGACAAGAAGGGTTCCTATGTGGGGATCCACTCTACCGGGTTCAAGGACTTCTTGTTGAAGCCTGAGCTGTCGAGAGCGATCATTGACTGTGGTTTCGAGCATCCTTCGGAAGTGCAGCAGCACACAATTCCGCAGTCCATCCACGGCACAGACGTTCTGTGCCAGGCCAAATCCGGTCTTGGTAAAACCGCTGTTTTCGTTTTGTCGACTTTGCAGCAGTTGGATCCTGTGCAGGGCGAGGTAAGCGTTGTGGTGTTGTGTAACGCCAGAGAGTTGGCGTACCAGATCAGAAACGAGTACTTGAGATTCTCTAAGTACATGCCAGATGTCAAGACTGCTGTGTTCTACGGTGGTACTGAGTACAAGAACGACATTGAGCTGTTGTCCAAGAAAGAGACCGTGCCCCACATCATCGTGGCCACTCCAGGTCGTTTGAAAGCCTTGGTCAGAGACAAGCACATTGACCTTTCCCACGTCAAGAACTTCGTCATCGACGAATGTGACAAGGTCTTGGAAGAGTTGGACATGAGAAGAGATGTCCAGGACATCTTCAGAGCCACTCCAAGAGACAAGCAAGTGATGATGTTCTCCGCCACTCTATCACAAGAAATCAGACCAATCTGCAGAAGATTCTTGCAGAACCCATTGGAAATCTTCGTTGATGACGAGGCGAAGTTGACCTTGCACGGTTTGCAACAATACTACATCAAACTAGACGAAAAGGAAAAGAACCGTAAGTTGGCCCAATTGTTGGACGATTTGGAATTCAACCAGGTGATCATTTTCGTAAAGTCCACCGTCAGAGCCAACGAATTGACCAAATTGTTGAACGCTTCGAACTTCCCAGCTATCACTGTGCATGGTCACATGAAACAGGAAGAACGTATCGCTCGCTACAAAGCTTTCAAGGAATTTGAAAAGCGTATCTGTGTCTCTACTGACGTTTTCGGTAGAGGTATTGATATCGAACGTATCAATCTAGCCATCAACTACGATATGCCAAACGAAGCTGACCAGTACTTGCATCGTGTCGGTAGAGCTGGTAGATTCGGTACCAAGGGTTTGGCCATCTCCATGATCTCTAGTGAAGAGGACGAACAAGTGCTGTCTAAGATTCAAGAGAGATTCGACGTGAAGATCACTGAGTTCCCAGAGGAAGGTGTTGATCCATCTACTTACTTGAACACTTAGATAAACATAGCACCCCTCACGGTTCCTGTGTTTCGTCTTCACTTTGTATTCTGAATAGTCAATATAACGCTTCATACAGCTAGCTACTGCTCCTTGAGATTGAGTTAATCTGTATTATCTATACACATAGACGTTTGTATATGAATAAAACCTACTGTAAAACACCTATGTTCAACCATATTTGAGAAGACCTTGTGTGATTTAGTAAGCTCTAGATAGTGTGCGTCTAAGTGACAAATTCTTTCTTTTATTGATATTAATCTGCGACTGTGATTTGAAGCTGTGATAGGAAGAAATGAGCTTCAAAATACGATACGAACTACATTGTGCTCGTATGCTACTTTTCATGGCAATCATTGGCCCGGCCATTGAACATATGGTGGAAGAATTAGATCTTGGAAGCTGAAATAAAGTCATCACGATATTGACTGTGGACATTTTCGTCATAACACGTCTCTGACAGTTCCATCCACCGTATTGAAACTTCGTAATTTTGGTAGCATTGTGCCATTCGGTAGAGGTGGACGGTTCAAGTTGAGCACAGGTAGTTCCGTCCCCTCGAATTTCGTGGTTGTATTTTTGAGGTTCATCGAGCCGGATCTTATATCTGACACACTAGATAGACTTGGTAGCTGTTGCGGTGCACTGACAGACGGCGCTGGTGTTACTATTGCTGATGTGGAATGGTGTTGTCCGTTACTGTACTGGTGGCTGTTATTTTCCAATTGAGTGCTGTCGTGCGATATATCAGATTCAGTATTGTCGATATTCTCAGGTTTTCTTTCTATTGTCGTTGAAGTTCCATTGATTGATGCACTGTGGGAGACTTGCTCCTGTGGGCTCTGTTCTTCTTTCAAAACTTTCGTAGCCAATATTCCTAGTGTGTTCAACATGTTTGAGTCTGAAGAGTGCAATTGTCTTGTCACATAAGGTTTTCGCACCGATGATGCCGGAACAGAACTGGGTCTCAGTGAGATTGGGTTATATATTTGGGTCTGGTTCAAAATCCTAGTCAATCTGTTAATCTCTTTGTTTTTAGACATTATTGTCTCTCTATATTTCGTGATCTTCACGGTACTATTCTCCAATTGTTTCTGTAACTCAGTCTTTTGGACCACCAAATTGTACTTCATGCTCTCGAACTGCTGTTTCGCCAAATTCTGCTCTACCTGAAACCCGCTCTGCAGTTCACTCAGGTTTTGTACCAGAAACATGTTCTTCAACGTAAGTTGCTTGATCCGTTCCTGTGATTTGGTCAACGCGTTCAAGAGGTGTTGAACCGTCTCTGAAACTGTTTCTGAACCAGAATTGAGCTCACTGAGCGTCTTTCGCGCCGTGTCTATCGCTGTATTAACTTGCTCCTCGAGTGAGTCCTCCTGGCTGGACACAGAAGAAGAGTTCGAAACCGTCGAATTCTTGCCAGCCAGGTCTTCCGGAGTCACGGTCCCAGACGGAGACTTCATCCCATCTGTCTCATTGTCACTATTCCCCGCTACTTCAGTCATCTCCAAGTCGCCTAACCTCGCAGCGTGTTCAACTAACCTTAAATTCTTGTTTGGTGTACAAAATCAAAAGCAGTTAGCTCCAACGCCCTCTAATTACCGAACTAACAGTCCTGGTATTCTTTCTAGGATTCTCCCAGGTATTATATCCATCTGATTAGTGCTATTAGCTTGCATTACCAAGTGCTATACTAACGTATTTCTTTTGTTCTTATTCACCTTTCTCAATTGTACACTATGACGCGAAACTACGCGTATTGGTAGAAAAGGTATACACGGGCAAACCGGGCCGCAATACCGTGACTTGGGCTCCGGAATCTACATACAGACTCTGTGATTTACACTGGGAAAGCAGTGGAAACGCCTAGAGTTAACGTTCTACCCGTGATATTAGGCTATACAGTATGTAGATGTAATATGTAAGATACAATAGAAAAGGCGATGAAGACACTTTCCATATGGACCCTGCTTAACGGTAAGACTTTTGGAATCTGGATCTAGCACCTCTACCACCGAATTTCTTTGGTTCGGATCTTCTGGAGTCGGCGATCAATAGAGTTCTGTCGTAAGAGGTGAAAGCCTTCTTCAATTCGTTCTTGGATTGTTCATCGACGAACTTCTGGTGGTAAGCGACCAAGCCCTTAGCAATGGCTTGTCTGATGGCGTAGACCTGGGAGACGTGACCACCACCGGTGACCTTGACTCTGATGTCGATGTTGGCGAACTTGTCCAAGCCGACCAACAACAAAGGTTCGTAGACCTTGAATCTCAAGATTTCTGGTTGCACCAAGGTGATTGGGGAACCGTTGACCTTGATCAAACCCTTACCGGCCTTGACGTGGGCTACGGCAGTAGCAGACTTCTTCTTACCGAAAGTCTGTAGAAATGGATTCGCGAGTTGCGATACAAAGTTAGTAAATGTGTTCAGATACGACAGGCTGAAGCGGTAACAGCGGTGCGACGATAAATCAACATGGGAGTCCTGGCCCCGGGAAATTATACTGCGCTCGCTCAGACGGCGCCTGGCGTATCCTCGGTCTCGGTCTCGTTCACGGGTCTGTTGCGCACACTAAACTCTTGGTCACCAGTATCCAAACTCTCAATCAATACCACACATCCCGCGCCTCTCACAAGCTCACTTCTCATATATGCCCACCATTGCGCTTCTCTGACGCCATTTTGGCATATCTCATCCGCTCATCAGACCGCTTCTATACTTCATCTTTCCGCTCTCTTGCTTGAAACCGCATTTTAACGTTCTCACTCTCAACATACTTGGACACTTGGGACAGTAGACATCTTCGACTTTGCTTGCTTAGCTCTGACCCTCTTCTCAAGACTCACTACGCTACAGAATCCTATCTAACCTTAACATACGCTACTCTTCTACTACTTGTCTTACCTAAAGGTTTCATATTGTTACTTTCAAACATTTTCAGATTCTTACCAACCTAGCGTAGGCAGAGAACCTAGGCAGAGCTCTGGTAAGAGCCCAAGGCGCAAAGCTGAAAGGACTCCGATGCTGCGTCAGGCGCTGGTACCAGGGTAGCTAGATGGACGCCCCGTGCACTGCATTCTGCGAGACATGGGGCCATGGCTGCTTCTACCGGGAGTACAGCAGGAGATCCTGGCGAAGGGTTGGAGAGTGTTCTGCCTAGCGCCTAGGCAGAGCCCTTGCCTAGCATGAAGCGGCTCTAGGCAGAAATGGCTCCTTCCACCACCAAGGCTCTCGGCAGAGAAACTCTGTTGCTTGATTGGGAAGTGAAATTTGTAAAGTATCGAATGTCTGGGTTTTTTCACCAGACAGTCCCGTTTGTGTATGTGGGACTGTTGCACCCGTGCAACCAGCGATAGTATTTTTGTTTCAGATGCTCAAACAGGAAATTCTTTCTGGTAACAATACAACTTTTTCAAAACCTGGTCTCTGGCAACACCAGCCCAGACGATTTCCTCTGGACAGCAGCTAGGCAGGGGCTAAGCAGGGGCTAGGCAGAGACCTCTCTGTCTACAGGCTACTGTTCCCAGCCTAGCTCTGATACCGTTTCGCATCGCAGGCCAGTTCCACCGTCTCAGCAGCGTTTCCAACGTTCCCTCTAGGGAAGGATCACGATGGCTAGCTCCAGAACCTGACCTTGTAGTATACAAAGTTTTGAGCATCGCTGCTATTAACAGAGGTATATGACAAAGGATTCGGTTGCACGTTGAAGTTGGAGAAGAAGGCTTTGATTAGCATAAGACTGCGTTAAGGTAAACCAAGGATCAAGTAACAATGGGTATGTTAACGAACGCATCAAAAACAGCGCATCAGCGGGGAATATTGGATGGGATATGAACGGACATGAATGGATACGAATTGACATCAGATCAGATATGAGCAGTGGGTGCAATGAGCAGACCAGGAGCCGTGACATTCTAGAGCACTAGGCTTGAGCTAAGACATGACGTTAGGAAGATATCTGGTGGGAAATACGATGAAAAGAGCAGTAGTGGAAGAGTCGACGATATCATGAAATCTGGATTTCCCGCTTTGATGGCAGGCTGTAGCCGTATGGTGAGTCTCGCATCATTATACTAACACACAACTTGTCGATATTTTGTCTCCCACATGTTGGAAGGCTGGTATTATCAAGTGAGTTTGAACAGCTATCTCCAAGAACTTACCAATTTTGAAGAACCACTTCAGAAAGCACTGGCAAGAACGTGTCAGAGTTCACTTCGACCAAGCCGGTAAGAAGGTCTCTAGACGTCACGCCAGAGCTGCCAAGGCTGCCAAGATCGCCCCAAGACCATTGGACTTGTTGAGACCTGTTGTCAGAGCCCCAACTGTTAAGTACAACAGAAAGATCAGAGCCGGTAGAGGTTTCACCTTGGCTGAGATCAAGGCCGCTGGTTTGACTCCTGCTTACGCCAGAACCATTGGTATCGCCGTTGACCACAGACGTCAAAACAGAAACCAGGAAACTATGGACTTGAACGTTCAAAGATTAAAGGAATTCCAATCTAAGATCATCCTATTCCCAAGAGGCGCCAAGGCCACCGAAGCTGAGCAAGTTTTGTCTACCTCCGCTTCTTTCCCAATTGTCCAGCCAGTTACTGACTCTGAAACCAGAGCTGTTGAAGACAACGGTGAATCCGCTTACAGAACTTTGAGATTGGCCAGATCTGAAAAGAAATTCAAGGGTATCAGAGAGAAGAGAGCTAAGGACAAGGCTGAAGCTGAAGCTGAAAAGAAGAAATAAGCAACCCCCATTAACTTGAGCCCCGTATTGAGAAAATACTAGCACAGTATCGTTGTTTTATTTTATAAATCTTTAATCAAAACTATCTTTCGTCATTAATCATACGTTACCCATATTTTGTCTGTATATCCAGCAACTGATGACAGTGAATATCGGACTGTGTGCCGACAATGCCTGGCAGACCTTTCAGACCGCCAGGGAGGGTCTTTTCGTAGAGTTAGAGTGGAAATATTTCAACTAATGTAAATTGCATAAGCGACGTACAAATACAAATGGGACCACGCCTTGAGGCACGGCCCCGATTCCCATGTAATAAAGCATCCGAATGACACTAGGCTTAGTCGAACAAACCGAATCCCATGTCGTCATCGGACTCTTCCTTGGCTTCCTCCTCCTTCTCTTCCGCAGCAGCCTCGGCACCGCCAGCAGCAGCACCACCGGCAGCAGCACCACCAGCTGGAGCAACACCACCAGCGCCAGCCTCGAACTTGACCAATAGGTCCTTGATGTTCTGCTTAGCTAGAGCCTTGGCGAAGATGTCAGCCCAGATACCTTCGACTGGGACGTTGGCAGCATCGGTCAAGGCAACCAACTTCTCAGCGGACACCTCGATGTCAGAGTCGGCCAAAATCAAAGCGGCGTAGGACAAAGCAGTTTCAACAGACATTTCTAATGTGGTTCACGGTTTGCGGTTGTAGAGATAATCAAATTAAGCTCGAAGTGAAGCAGACTATTTCTTTGGCCCTCTGAAACAGAATGTAATACTAAACAATAACTAATAAGCAAGAAACAACTCTTCAAAAACATTTCACGAATAAATTACACAAGATACAATAACTAACACTGAATCAAAAGCTTCAACCTCTATCTTTACATCTATCTAATGGATAAATCTGTGGGAACTGAATCGATAATTTCAACTCATCGCTCAGAGTGAGGAAAACTGAAAAATTTCAGGTGCGTGGTTTCGTGCAGAACGATATATCGTATATAGTGATCCCAGTTCCTATGTCACGTGATTATCACATGATAGCGGTTACACATGTATATGCCATATGACAGGACAGCGATGGGCACAGCACACCGGGGCTCAATCAGTGTTCTTGCAAGCTGAGGCGGATCGCGCGCTGGATCATTTCCTCGTCGAGCTCTTCCAGCGTTTTCTGGCGGCGTGGGCTGGCCGGTGCGTCAATCGCAGAGGACGAGAAAGACGCATGACGGGAAGGATGGTCCAGATCAATCAGCTGGTTGCTCATGTGGATCGCTGTGGCATTTGCGGATCGCCGAGCTAGACGCATCCGCTCCTTGTTCAGGTTCACTTCCCAATCGGGCCGTATCGTGTCCGAGGTTACGAATTCAGGTTCGCCAGATTCCTGCTGGGACTCTGTTTCCTCGTATTCGGCAGGATATGCACCGTCTATCCCGGTTCTCCTGTGCGCCGGCGCATGGTACGTGACAGCGAAATCTGGCGTCGCGCAGTAGGGACAGTTTGCGGGCTCGCTTACCAGCAAATTGGGGTCTTTTACTTCGTCCGGTTCTTGTTCTTGAGTTGGATCCACCTCATCGTGAGGGAAATGCGGCGCAGCCCGTTTAATCTGTACAAAGCACTCTGTGCATATCGGTTGTTTGCAGCAGCGTGACACGTTCAAGGGACCTGGAAAGTACAGGAAACATATCGGACACTCGAGGCCGTTCCTGTACATGGTGCTAATCAGCTTCTTGTTAGGCAAATGCGGGTTTTTGGGCGCATTTGGGTTTCTGTTGGCGAGTTTCAGTTCTAGAAACCGCTCGCTGGACTGCTCCTGCCAGCTAACCCGCTTGTAGTAGAGCCGAGCTTTGGAAATAGTAGCCTTCTGCCGCCTTTGCTCCCGCTTCGACAACGTCTTGTCTACCAAAAAGTCGTAGTCATCGTCCTTAATGTCCCCTACAGCTACCCCTTCGAACTCTTCCGGGTCCTGTTGAAAAGTAGCGTGCAAAGGCAGTCCGTCCACAATTTTCATGAGCTCATCGTCGGTCCAAGTCTCGTCGTATTCCTGCAACGGCGTGTAAAAGGGCGCCAGTTTACGCTCGATGATCAGACTCTTGACAACGTCTGCGTCATAATCCAACTTGTCAAAGTTGTAGCACCCAAACGGCGCAAGAAACCCGCCATCTACCGTTTCGTCGTACTTAACCACCAGCTGCCTCGCATGTCGCTCCCTGAGCCGCTCCTTTTCCCGTGAGGACTTCTTCTTGTACGGGTTGCTGCTTTCTGTGCTCCCGTTGCCGTACGAATCTGATCTCGCTTTCCCACTCGCGCTCAGTAAATTTCCAACCAGCGATGTCGCACGCCTGTTTCTCCCACCGGATTTCACTCCTGATCCACCCTGCGCCCCCAGATTCAGACTCTCGGACCGCTTCTGCTTCCGGTACCCTCCTGCCTCTTGTGGCTCATCTATCTTCCCCGGAATATTTCCCATCGTACCTCTATCTCTGCAAGAAACCTCTCAGAAACAACCCAAAAGACTCTCAAACACCACCCTATATATATGCAGCACAACAGGGCGTCTCAGAGCCTGTACCTAGCCTCTTTAACCACTTATTTATCAAAATGGCTTTTAAACTCTGTAACAGGCTCCAGTTTAACTAAGTAAAGGCCCTTTTCCTTAATTAAGGGACCGAAATCAAGTTGCTACATACACTACCTCATGAAGAATAGTGAAATGTTGACGGTTATCTGGTGTTTCCCGTCGGTGTGCTTGTGCTGCGTAAATACCAGCTGCGCCCCGGCTGGTTATTGCGTGACTGTGTAGACAAACTGTGTTGTTAGAGCGTTGATCTACCGGCCCGCACTTAGTCATCTTCGCCCGAAAGCCGGGTCAAAGATTGAGACGTTGTCTTGTCTCATGAAGATAGACGCATGTGCCGGTAGAACGGTATCTCTGAATTGACGCGGGACCTGTGGTTCTTGACAGCCTCTACAGCTCAGAATCGATTATTGCCTGTGACAGGGTTTGAGTCTTGGGCATACGTAGCTTTGGTTTTCGGCTCTACACGGACGCCAGCAATGTCCTATTTGCGGCAGCCCTTGCGCAAGCACTTGAGGCAGTGGTGTGAAGCTGTGCCGTGAAGCTGCTCTAATACCAAGCCAATTCCAGCTAACTTCGGCTTCAACATGCGAGACCGGATTCCTCGTCCATCATTGATTTGATTATCAGTGTGATACGGTGTAACAAGGAAAAACAGGCATGCACCCTAGAAAACGGTTGAATGGTCCCAAAAAGACATGTCGTTAGTTCTGCAAATTGGTTCTATCCAGTGGGTCATCCAAAGAAATTATGGGTCAGAACTGGGTCCGCTATCTTTGGTGTCAGTTTAACTTTCAAGCTGCAAGCGCATCTTGGGAACGACAATAGCTGTCAGCCTTCTTCAGACGGATGCAAAGAGGATCATGACATTCGGAAAACTCAGAAACTGTTCATATCTAATGTGGGGGAACCATCCGTCACTAAATGAACCATACTGCTTCTGGTTGTGTCTTGTTCTTTTTAATCGCTTGTCACAGATGAGCCGGTGTTGAACCATACTGGATATCGAAACACCATCGACAAAGACCTACAATGGTATAATTTTCCTTGATGATAAACAAGACCGTTGCGGAGCCCCGGCCGGTCTCGTGGTACTGTCAAGGTGCTTCGCGAACTGTTATATACGGATTTACATGGTCCTGTTTCTGGTCACGTGATTCGGTGAATATTTGACAAAAATGTTGATATCCGGGTAACACTATATGGTTTAGGGTTTGATGCTTTAGCTGCAGCCATTTCGAGCCATCGGTTACATCAACCATTGACAAAGTCCAGCTCTAGCTGTTGCCCCAGATTGATGGCGGTATCATAGAGTTTAAGAGCCAAATGAATACACTCATTCATCTTATTGTCAATTGAGTAAAGGCCAGTGAAATTTACATTACATGAGTGTGAAGTACTTATTAGATATTGAAGGTACAGTGTGCCCAATCTCGTTTGTGAAGGAAACTTTGTACCCTTACTTTCTGAGACAGGTGGAATCTGTGGTCAAGACTACTGATCCAGCTCTTCGGGGTCTTTTGTCGCAGTTTCCAGTTGCACAGGACGCATCTTCGCTTCAGCAGCACATTGAGAAACTTGTGAAGAATGATGTCAAGGACTCGGTTCTGAAGCAGCTGCAGGGCTATGTGTGGGAAGAAGGCTATAAAAATGGCGAGATTAAAGCTCCAGTCTATTCTGATGCCATTTCCTTCATCCAGAGACACGCGCCAAACGTGTTTATATACTCTTCAGGTTCCGTCAAGGCCCAAATCTTACTATTTCAGAACGTGGTGGGAGACCAAGATCTGACAAAGTCAATAAGCGGGTACTTCGATATTAACACTTCAGGGAAGAAGACCGACCCTGTGTCGTACTCAAATATACTGAAAAGCATCGGTGTGCCTGCTAACTCTGCGGATTCTGTGGTCTTTATCAGCGATAACACTCAAGAACTGGACGCTGCGAAAGAAGTTGGCTTGAAAACTCTTCTGGCTATCAGACCTGGCAACAACCCAGTCCCAGAATCTAACACACACGTCTCTGTTACTGATTTCTCTGACCTGTGATGTCAATTTGACACGCACATTTAAACCATAACTCGCTCAAGATATATGCAGATCTTCAAGTACATACCTCATTGTAAACACTACTATAACAATTTCAAACTACATGCAAGAATCCTGCAAATACAGGCTTTATTAATCAGTCAGCATAGTTGTTGAATAGCATGTTGGCTGCTGTTTCTTCGTTTTTGTCGCATGCAAAGTATATTTGGACCACGAGCGATCTTTCGAAACCCAACTCGCACAGTCTGGCGATGGCCTGCTCGTCTTCTGTTGAGATTGACACGTTTGGAATCGACCCCAGCTGGCCTTGTGTAGCTCCTTCTGCTAGGTCTTCTTCCATCAGTTGATCTTCTCCCAGATTCTCTGCTAGTCCATCCGTCAGCGAACCTCCAACGGCCTCTAAGAGCAAAGAAACGAATCTCTCCGGGTCTTGTATCATAGTTTCACGGAGATGAGGGTATCTTGTGCTCAAGCTTTCGAAAAGTGGCATTAGTGCTTCTGGGCGTCCGGACACGACGTCGCGCAGCTGAGTGATATCCTCCATGGTCAATCCAATGGTCCCCGTTTCATCTCCGCCTAATCCTGCTCCTGGGCCTTGCTGGTCCGCATTGGTGGCCTCCGCCTGCGCGAAAAGGTTGTCCTCATGCTCTGCTGTATCGTTTGCAGTGGTTTCTTGAGATTCTGTTGGCTGCTGCTGGGGGGCCTCGCTGCTCTCAGGCAGACCCATGAGTAGGTACTCGACCGCACGATCAGGATTGTTGAATGCAGCCCTCAGCGCACGCTCCACTTGCTCACGTTCGTAGCCCATCTCCATGATTCTGTTCACGGTTTCATTCCGGGCGCTGCCCGTGACAAAAGACCCGTCTGGCGCGCTCTCGGTCGTCTCCTCTGCACCTGCTGTAGCAGCTGGTGCATTGGCTGGTGCGGCCTCACGCTGCGCCGGCTGCATCTCCTGACCTGGCTCGGTAGCCTCAGTTACCTTGACGTCCGCCTTCTTCTTCGCCTTGCTGATCATAAATATCACCTGGTCTCCATCTTTCAAGTTGCACTCAGCCACGCTCTTGTTATCAACAAGAACTTTACCCGAATATATTAATTTGATCTGCGCTGCTTCGCACTGTTTCTGAGCTGCAATCTGCTCTTTCGCTTGCAGAATTGTGGCATCTGCCTCTAGTTCAATAGGCAACTTCTCCTTCTTGAAGTCTTTAAAATTCACAATCATGGTCCAAAACCTCTGCTAGCCACTATCAATACAGGAATATCCTGATGTTTGTTTTGCACTTCTTACACACCGCTGGATCGCTCTCAGTGCTACACAACACGCTTCTTATCTCTTCGCCACCCGTCCTTACTAGTCTACAACATTAAATGGATTATGATTTTAATATACTAAAGGCCGATGAGCTAAAGGAACAGAGCAGTTTAGCGTCCTTAGGGTGTCATTGGGCGGTTTGACAGGCGTAAAAGCACCGAGTGACCATAATGGGACCTTAAAGGTACCTTTAAGGCACCATTGAAGGCTTCTGAGACTTTAGGGACTCGTGTAGGTCACAATTGTTACAATATTAGTGTATGGAAATATACAAATAGTCGAATGTCTTGAGATGTCTATCAAAGGATGAGCCCGTAGAGGTACGGGATCAAGAACGAGCTAGTAGCTATGCACCTGTGATTTTTCTAGTGAGAAGGATCAAAGTCCAGCGGGACTTCATGCGGGTATTTTTGTTTTCCCTCTGGGTTTGTGGTTTCAGACTCGTCGTCGGACCAGTCGACTTGGATTTTTCTGTCCAGGACATTGGGGTCGATATTCTTGAGGATCTGGAGCCTTTCGAGCTCCCACTCGTCCCGCATGTCGTCGAAACCGATGTCCCAAATCCTGGTGTAGAATTCCTTGATCTTTTTCTCCTCGACCTGCCGTTTCTCTTCCTCTGCCATCCATGCCATGTGCTTTAGATCGTCGCTCGAGGGCTCGTAAATGTGCCATATCACGTAGTGTGGTAACCCTACCACGTTGTACTTCATTCTGCGCGAGAGCTTGCCGAAGGCCTCGGTCTCGGCGTGTTTTTCGAACGAGAACGCTGGGAAATGGGAGCCGCTACGGAACACCTTGGCCTTCGACAAGATAGAGACTCCTCCGATCCCATCGAGTTCCATTTCGACTTCTGGGTCGCCACTGGGATCTCTCAGGTACGCTAAATGTCTTCTCCAGGTAGCATACTCTGGGTATCCTTCCACGATGACTGCATCCTCGTCCAGAGACTCGGCCAGCTGTAACCCACCCTCAGACTCAGCCCAAGAGTTCAGGTCGTAAGGTTGAATGTTCCCCAGCCAATCCGGCAAGGGTCTCCACACGTTTGGCACAATGACGTCCTTGTCGTGGTGCATCAGATCTTCCAAAATGGTGTCTGGTATCGTTTGGACGTCCACATCCCTCCAGTACACGTATGAATGATAAGGTTTGAGCGCTGCAGAGCCGAGCCAGTTTCTAGCTCTTGCCATAGACTTTCTTCTGGGACCTTGAGCTGCAAACCCGTGTCTGTCAGAGAACGACTGTCCAACACTTTGCCCGAAATCTTTTTCGAAGATCTCAATGTTGCCAAATCTTTTGGATCTGTCGAGATTCGACTGTGCCTTTTTCAAATGTGCCAGCAACACGTCCATTGTGTCGTCGCTCGAGTCGCTGACTAGGAACGAGAGATCGATCAAGTTATGTGGATACGTCAGTTTGTCCATCGTGTCGAAAAACATATCCAGATGCGAGGCCGCGTCCCTCAAAGGAACACAAAATAGCACGCGGTCTCCCGTCTGCCATCCGTTAGCGTTTCCCTCGTAGTTTGCCAGGTCATAAAACTCCACATGTTGCAAGTTTCTGAGCCCGCTTCCGGGGCCTGCGGCTGGGAGAAACGGTACGAACTGCCACAGCATTGGTAGCAGCATTCGTATCACCAGAAACCCGCTTACAAGCGTTCCTATCACAGAAACCACAGTCAGCGCATTGAATCGGTTCCTGCTCTTGATTCCCATTTTATTATTAGACAACTGCCTTGATCCCAGACCTCAACCCGAAAAAAGCCGCGTTAGACTCGCTTTCTCGCTCTCACAACACCCAAATCAATCAAACGGCGCTATAGAAAGTTCAATGCGCTTCCAAATCCACTTTTTGTACAAATTTCGGCCAATTGAATGCTATATTTGCCTGTGTGCTTGCACTGAAAGGAACTAATATATTCTTTTCAATCCTTAAACCAGCTGAAACACCCGTCTTTTGGCTACTGATATGTGTTTCCTGAACCACCAGAATACCTCTCAACCGCGCTTGCTGCTGGAAACTCGGTATAGGATCCTCTGTAACGATTAATGTTTGCCTTATACGTAGTGGCATATGTTTCCATTAAACTTTTCTGTTCAAATTCATGATCCAGAGCCATAGTGGAAACGGAAACACACAAGGACTTGAAACGGCCGCCTTGGGGGCCCGGTAAGGCTCGCCAGGCGTGCTGGCCACGAAGGGATAGTGGCTCCGCGTCTGTGTGCGCCCTCTGTAAAACCAAGCTGAGAATTAAAGATCACGTGATTTATTTAAGATCCGTACCAAATGATTTCAAGTTTGGGTCTTACGGTTACCCGGACTCTTGAAGCCCTGTCGACAGGATCAGCGAGCAGGCTGTAGCCTCGTGTATAGTGATATCTGGCATTTCGGCAGCCACAGAAGAGGTATCTGGGGGCGGATCCACGCCGCTGGAATCCAATTGCAATCCCAGCTGTACTGGGCCCCATTTGCAAGAGTTTGGGGCCGCGGCGGGCGCTGCAGCGGGCAGTTGTGCGTTGGCGCTCCCAAACGGCCGATCTTTCACCAAGCGCACAGTGTGAAAAATTTTCGACGTGAGTATAAAAAGAAAATGAAAAATTAAAGCTTTTCCCCCAAGAGAAGAGTTTAGAATGGTAAAAATGATAGCGTTAATGAGGAAATGGTTCTTATGACTTTTGTTTCCTTTTGATTTAGTTAAGTTCTTGTTTCTGGGTTTGAATTAATATCGTTTGTAGCGTTTTTATTTCAATTGGAGTTTCCAGTTTTCAAGACTTGAGTATCAACGCAATAGATCAATAGAGATGGCTGAAGAAGAACACACTTTCGAGACCGCTGGTGCCGGTGCATCCTTGACCTTCCCAATGCAATGTTCTGCATTGAGAAAGAACGGATTTGTCGTTATCAAGGGCAGACCATGTAAGATCGTTGACATGTCTACCTCCAAGACCGGTAAGCACGGTCACGCCAAGGTGCACTTGGTCGCTATCGACATCTTCACCAACAAGAAGTTGGAAGACTTGTCTCCATCCACCCACAACATGGAGGTGCCAGTCGTCAAGAGAACCGAATACCAGTTGTTGGACATTGACGACGGTTTCTTGTCCTTGATGACCATGGACGGTGAGACCAAGGATGACGTCAGAGCTCCAGATGGTGAGTTGGGTGACAGTATCCAGGCCGCTTTTGACGAGGGTAAGGACTTGATGGTCACTGTCATCGCCGCTATGGGTGAGGAGGCTGCCATCTCCTTCAAGGAAGCTCCAAGATCCGATTAGATTTCGTCTTAAACAAACTCTGATGAGAAGTTCCTTGAGGATTTGGAGGACACGCCGTTTTAAGGAAACTCGAGCTGCAGAAACGGCAGCCGACTGGATTGCACTTAATACCGAGGAACGAAGCTCAGCCACTCTTTGCAGATTTCACTGAACCGCGGCTGCTGCTTTTTTGCATATTCTTCTTTGTTATCGCTCTTTGACGTCCTGTCGTTGTCTTTCCAACTCTTTGATCCAAACTCAAAACTCTCCAAGTCTCTCTATAGACTCTCTTCCAATGTTTATATATATATCCCACTATATCGTCTAATTCTACTTCTAAATATCTGAATCTCGTAGGCCTTGAAGTTTACAGCTTCTCATTGTCCACATTGCCTTGCTCTAAGCTGCATTTGACACTGAAAATGCTATGCCAAGTGAAGCAGATCAAGTTGACAAGTGACACCAACACCGACCACCTACTGACTGCTGCTGGATAATATACCTTCAACTCCTTCCTTCCCAACATTCCAAAAATAACATGGCAACATGGCCGAGCGGTTAAGGCGAAAGATTAGAAATCTTTTGGGCTCTGCCCGCGCAGGTTCGAGTCCTGCTGTTGTCGTTATTCTTTTTGTTATACAGTTTGGATATATCCGGGTAACCATATATTGTATGCCAGTAACTTATATTTCCCAATTAGGAAAGCATATAGCTATTGCCTCTTTGGGATATCGTGAATTTGATATCAAAAAGAAGCTCCTACTGCGATGAGGATTTGATATTCTACAAACTACTTCAATTGCAGGCCTTTTCTTCTCAACAGCGACCCAAAAGGCATCTGATAACAACAGAGGACGCTCATAAGAGTTTTAGCAGATAGTGTTAAAGATACTGGGAGAGTTTTGGTGAGAAGAAGGCGGAAAAGTATCATTCTGACACCATGAGTGATGCATTGAACCAGACCAGTGATGCTGTCTTCACAGACAGGATGCGGCGGTTCCAGGAGTTTCTGGACACGCATTCGCATTATACGCGCGAGATAAGGTCTATCTTGGAATTCAACAGTAATGTTGTGGCAGATAGCAAGCCTGAGGACGATTTTTACGAGGATTCGGACAAAGAGATGGGAACGGCAAGTTTGGGCCAATTACCTCTGAGACTCACGATATCGTTGGATGATTTGCGAGAATTTGACAAGACTTTCTGGACAGGGCTGCTGCAGGTGCCCTCCTTCTATTTGCCTCCTGCTGAGCGCGCAGTGTCAGAGACTGCGATGGCTCTGGACGACACGCCATTGGGATACCGTGGGTTTCAGAACGATCCAGGAAGACAATGGAAACTTTCTTTCAAAGGTTCCTTTGGTGCCAATTCTCTTTCGCCTCGTACCTTGAATTCGGCTCATTTGAATCGTTTAATTTCGATCGAGGGTATCGTTACAAGAACTTCGCTTGTGAGACCAAAACTGTTGAGATCTGTGCATTTTGCAGAAGCAACCGGACATCATCATTATCGTGATTACCGTGACGCAACAACGGTTTTGACCACTTCGGTTCCCACACCTGCAATATATCCTGAAGAGGACCAAGAGGGCAATAAATTAGTGACAGAATATGGATTCTGTCATTATATGGACCATCAGCGTATTACAGTACAAGAAATGCCAGAAAAGGCACCCCCAGGTCAATTACCCAGATCGGTGGACGTTATTTTGGATGATGATCTCGTGGATAAGACTAAACCTGGTGACAGAATCAATATCGTTGGTGTATATAAATCACTGGGTGCCGGTGGATTAGCTGGTGGATCGAATAACAATGACAAGGGTAACGGTGCTCTGTCGGGCTTCAGAACGCTGGTAATTGGAAACACAGTTTATCCTCTACATGCTAGATCTACGGGTGTTTCAGCTATTGAATCATTATCGGATAATGATATTAGAAACATCAACATGCTATCCAAGCAGGATGGAATCTTTGAGATGTTGGCACAATCCCTAGCACCATCTATCTACGGACACGAACACATCAAAAAGGCAATTTTGCTGATGCTTATGGGAGGTGTGGAGAAGAATTTGGCAAATGGGTCGCATCTAAGAGGTGATATTAATCTGTTAATGGTTGGTGACCCTTCGACCGCCAAATCGCAGATGCTGCGATTTGTGCTAAATACCGCTGCCCTAGCTATCGCAACAACTGGTAGAGGTTCTTCAGGCGTTGGTTTGACTGCAGCAGTTACCACAGATAAAGAAACCGGTGAAAGAAGGCTAGAAGCAGGTGCCATGGTGTTGGCCGATCGTGGTATTGTATGTATTGATGAATTTGACAAGATGTCTGATGTGGATAGAGTTGCAATCCATGAAGTGATGGAACAACAAACTGTCACAATCGCCAAAGCTGGTATACATACAACGTTAAACGCACGTTGTTCTGTGATTGCAGCTGCAAACCCTGTGTTTGGCCAGTACGATGTAAACAAGGATCCACACAAGAATATTGCTCTTCCAGATTCCCTGTTGTCCCGTTTCGATTTACTGTTCGTGGTCACGGATGACATCAACGATATTAGAGACAGATCAATCAGTGAACACGTTTTAAGAACTCATAGATACTTGCCTCCCGGATACTTGGAAGGTGAACCCATCAGAGAACAGATCAATCTATCCTTGGCAATAGGAGAAGACATGGATCCAGACCAAGATAACGATGACGACGATGACAAGGTGTTTGAGAAATTCAATCCTTTACTACATGCTGGTGCCAAGCTAGCCAAGAACAAAGGAGACAATAACGGTAACGAGCTGCCTCAAATCGTGGCTATACCTTTCATCAGAAAGTACATTCAGTACGCTAAAGAAAGAGTTGTTCCACAACTGACACAAGAAGCCGTTGACGTTATAACGAAGTCTTACACAGACCTAAGAAACGACCAAAACACCAAGAAGTCTCCAATCACAGCAAGAACTCTTGAGACTCTAATCAGATTGTCCAGCGCCCACGCCAAGGTCAGACTCTCGAAGAAGGTTGAGCTAGAGGACGCCAAAGTTGCATCGCAGCTGCTGAGATTCTCGCTGTTGGGTGAGGATATTGGCGATGATGTCGATTTCTTTGAGAACGGCAGAACTTCTGAGAGATCTCCCAGAAAGAAGCCAAAGTCATCGCCAAGGAAAAGGCGTACTGAGGTGTACAGAGAACTGGATTCTGAGTCCGACCAGGACGTGGATCAAGACCAGGACGCTGACGACCTAGAGACCACGCAAAGAGACTTGTCAGAAGACCTGCAATCCACAATGGTGAGACTACCTGCAGACCAAGAGGCTGATTTGCAAAGACGCCTCGAACAAAACCTGCGTGTCAGCCCCAGAAGACAAAGACGTGTGCTATCGCAAATGTCTGCTCCATCATCGCAAACATCTGCAGGACCCTTGGATACCGGGTCTCAGCTAGAACACTCAGAGCAGGCCCTGAATTTCATGTCCATTGAAGACATGGATCAGGGCTCTATCTCTACGGGTAGACTCTCCACCATGTCTGGGATCGTCGCTAGGCTCATGCAATCGGATATCTTCGAAGAAGAGTCCTATCCTGTCGCTGCCCTTTTCGAAAGAATTAACGAACAAGTGGCAGAAGAAGAGAAGTTCTCGGTCGACGAGTATGTTGCTAGTTTGAGGATCATGAGCGACAGGAACAATTTGATGGTCGCAGACGGTAAAGTCTGGAGAGTGTGAGCTGGCCTGTACACTCTTCCATGCTTCTAATCCGACTTTTGTGTAGTAGAAATAGCTTTTTATATAGGTATTCCACCCAACCCGAAGGCTCAATCGATGCCTGAGTGTACACAATCTACTGGAGCATTAATTACACTCATACCGGGCTCTGTAGAGTCTCTGGACCCTCATTGTTACCCTATAATCCAGAGCTTCTTGTGGCGAAACTGTATATAAGAAAACGGTTAAGTGATCTGTTAAAAACCTGCAACAATATCATACACAGTTAAAAGAAGTATTTAGGACTTGTTTGGCCTGAGCGATGGGTATCAGAGGAGCCATAATACAGTTTCAGTTGATCATACTTTGCTCAGAGCCAGATTTGTGAAGTTAGCACAGAGATTGGAGGTTCGAGATGGCTGTTAAGCAATATGTGGATAGTCCTTTGGTGAAGGACTCCACGCCGCTGGCCAGCAAGGCATTCTCGGTGCGTCCATACGTGCTACCATTTATCCCATTGTACGCTACGTTTCTACATGTGTATTATATGAGGTATGATGAGTATATCAGGGGTCCTGAGTGGACGTTTGTGTATCTGGGCGCCTTGATCTCCTTCAATGCGTTGATGGCTTTGCTGCCTGAATGGAACGTTGATATCAATGTGTGGTTCAAATACGTGGAAGTTCCCTTATCCGAGGCGACTCATTTGCTGATCCACACGACTCCTAACAACGGTGCCTCGGGAATCGTGGAGATCCAAAGAGTCACTGAGGCCGGTCATTTGCAAGTGTTCTTCCAGTTCCAAAAGAAACGGTTCTTGTGGCATGAAGAAACCGAGACTTTCTCGTCTCCAAAGTTCCCAATCGACAACCAGCCAAAGATCGGTGAGTTCCAGAATAATAGAGGCTTGCACGGTGATTTGACTCACCACAAGAGACTTTATGGTCATAATTCGTTTGACATTCCGATCCCAACGTTTACCGAGCTTTTCAAAGAGCATGCAGTGGCTCCATTCTTCGTGTTTCAGATCTTCTGTGTTGCCCTGTGGCTGTTCGATGACTTGTGGTACTATTCTTTGTTCAATCTGTTCATGATTGTGACCATGGAGGCCACTTCGGTATTCCAAAGGTTGTCCACATTGAAGGAATTTAGAACAATGGGTATCAAACCATACAGCATTTATGTGTTTAGAGATAACAAGTGGATTCAGATAATGACTAATGAGCTTTTGCCTATGGATTTGGTTTCTATTACCAGAACTGCAGAGGATAGTGCTATTCCTTGTGATTTGTTGCTTGTCGATGGTTCCTGTATCGTGAATGAAGCCATGCTTTCTGGTGAGTCCACACCTTTGCTCAAGGAATCTATCAAACTACGCCCAGCACATGACACGTTGCAACTAGATGGCGTTGACAAGAACGCAGTGTTGCATGGTGGTACCAAGGCTTTGCAAGTGTCTGCACCAGAAAAATCTGGATCTATTCCATTGCCTCCAGATCATGGTGCGTTGGCTGTAGTGACAAAAACCGGGTTCGAAACTTCTCAGGGTTCTTTGGTTCGTGTTATGATCTTCTCTGCTGAGCGTGTTGATGTGGGAAACAAGGAAGCTCTCTACTTTATCTTGTTCCTATTGGTTTTCGCCATTATCGCTTCGTGGTACGTTTGGAAAGAAGGTACGAGAATGGGTAGAATCCAATCCAAGTTGATCTTGGACTGTATTTTGATTATTACCTCTGTTGTGCCACCAGAATTGCCAATGGAACTCACAATGGCTGTGAACAGCTCCTTGGCTGCTCTATCAAAATTCTACGTCTACTGTACCGAACCCTTTAGAATTCCATATGCGGGTAGAATCGATGTATGTTGTTTCGATAAGACGGGTACTTTGACCGCTGAGGACTTGGTGTTTGAAGGTTTGGCTGGTTTGCATGATGGTTCTGATATACGTACTCTAAAGCCGGCCACTGATGCCTCAGACGAGGTTCTGGCTGCCATTGGTGCTGCTCATGCATTGGTGAAGTTGGATGACGGTGATATCGTTGGTGACCCAATGGAGAAGGCAACCTTGAAGGCTTCTGCTTGGGTGGTTCATCATAAGGACATTGTTAAGAGAAAAGGGTCTGAAAATGTCCACATTTTGCGTCGTTTCCAATTCTCTTCGTCTTTGAAACGTTCTTCTTCGATTGCTTCTCAAGGTAACAAGTTTTTTGCTGCCGTTAAGGGTGCCCCAGAGACTATCAGAGAGAGACTCGTGTCTGTTCCAGACGACTACGACGAAATTTACAAGTCCTTCACCCGTTCCGGGTCCCGTGTTCTTGCCTTGGCTCACAAGGAACTGCCCCATATGACTTCCTCTCAGATTGAAAACATTGACAGAGATGAGATTGAGACTTCGTTGAGCTTCAGTGCATTCCTAGTGTTTCACTGTCCTTTAAAGGATGATGCCATTGAAACTATCAAGATGTTGAACGAGTCTTCGCACCGTTCCATCATGATTACTGGTGATAACCCATTAACTGCTGTACATGTTGCAAAAGAAGTTGGAATCGTGGAGCGTGAGACTTTGATCTTGGACAAACCTATCGATGGTTCTTCTCATGCCTTAGTGATGCGCAATGCTGACGAGACCATTGTCATGCCATTCAACCCTGATTCAGATACCTTTGAGAAAGAGTTGTTCGAGAAATATGATTTGGCGGTGACTGGCCATGCTTTGAACTTGTTACAAGGTCACAAGCAACTCAGAGAAGTGATTAGGTACACATGGATCTACGCTCGTGTGTCTCCAGCCCAAAAAGAGTTCATTTTGATCACCTTGAAGGATATGGGATACTTGACTCTAATGTGTGGTGATGGTACAAACGACGTTGGAGCCTTGAAGCAGGCTCATGTTGGTATTGCCCTATTGAACGGTACTGAGGATGGTTTAAAGAAGATCCAAGAACAAAGGAAGCTGGACAATGCTAAGGCAATTTATGAGAAACAATGTTCTTTTATGGAAAGATGGAACCAACCAGCCCCACCTGTCCCTGAGCCAATTGCACATTTGTATCCACCTGGATCTAACAACCCACATTACTTGAAAGCCATGGAAAAGAAAGGAGTGGAGATTACCCCAGAGATGCGCAAGCTCGCCATTGAAGTTACTGCCAAGCCTGTTGCTGCTACTGTGAAGAAGGACAAACCAAATAACAAGTCAGCTGCTGATCTTGCTGATATGATGATGGGTAGTCTAGGTGAAATGGAAGACGACGAGACACCAACGTTGAAACTGGGCGACGCCTCATGTGCTGCTCCTTTCACTTCCAAATTGTCAAACGTGAATGCTGTTACTAACATTATCCGCCAGGGTCGCTGCGCATTGATCAACACGATTCAAATGTACAAGATCCTTGCTCTAAACTGTTTGATCAGTGCTTACTCCTTATCTGTCATCTACTTGGCTGGTGTCAAATTCGGCGATGCCCAGGCCACGGTTTCTGGTCTTTTGCTCTCTGTTTGTTTCTTAAGTATCTCTCGTGGTAAGCCTCTAGAGAAGCTTTCTAAAGAAAGACCTCAACCCGGTATCTTCAACATTTATATCATGGGCTCCATTTTGGGACAATTTGCTGTTCACATTGCCACTCTCGTTTACATTACTTCTGAAATCTACGCAATTGAACCAAGAGAACCACAGGTCGACTTGGAAAAAGAATTCAAACCTTCTCTGTTGAACACTGGTATCTTTATGGTCCAACTGGCTCAGCAGGTGTCCACATTCGTTGTCAACTACCAGGGTGAACCCTTTAGAGAAAACATCAGAAACAACAAGGGTATGTACTACGGCATCGTTGGTGTGTCAGCTTTAGCTTTGTTAGGTTCTACCGAGTTCGTTCCAGAGCTAAACGCTGCGATGAACTTTGTCCCAATGGATGATATTTTCAAGGTCAAGTTAACAAGCACTTTGTTGCTTGACTTCTTCGGTTCGTGGGGATTCGAGTTGTTCTTCAAGTACTTCTTCATGAACAATAAGCCTGCCGACATTGCTGTACATTGAGTCTCAGCCTTTTCGTACAAATCAACGTGTATAGAGTAGATAGATAGTTAGATAAATATCTATCTAACTTGATAGTTAAGAATTGTAAATTACAAGCTCAAAGTTCAGACTCTATTACTATATTCTATTCTATTCTCTTCTATTGTAAGATCATCATCAGGGGAAATACTGGTCTAGCATGGTCTTATCAAGCGGAATCCATTTATACACTTTCATGTTCCCTTCTACCGGAACACTTTGAAAAATGGAAGCACCTAGCCAGTTGCTGAGTCTTGATAATACTTCAACGCATTCTTCCCTTCCCAAGGGGTTTTGAGTGTCTGTTAGTGAATCTACAACAAGAGACGTTAGATATTCTTCCGTGTAAGGGGTATTTGGTTCCAAGGTAAAGCAGATCTCAAATACATGCTTCATCTTAACGGCGAGAAAATGCTGTTGCATAGACTGTCTTTGAGATAATAGCGCAGCTGCTCTTCTTTCTTTGTCTCTGATCCTATCGATAAGTGAAACGGTCCCTTGGTCAGTACCGTTGTCGGCCTCATTAGCGGTCTGTGAAAACAAAGCGGTTTTCCTTGTGGCAGATCCCTTCAAACTGGCTAATTTCCTACGGTTTATCGTTTTCAAAGGTGTCGAAAAGTTGGTAGCACTGCTACTTACCTTCCGTTTCCCCAATTTGAGAATAGGTACATTCTCAGGAATCTCAGACCCATCAGTGGAATGCTGTTGCTTTACAGTCGCGAACCACTGGTCAATTCTTTCTGAAAAGTCTAGGGTCCTTGATTTCGTCAATGATAGCGTAGTTTGCAACTTGAACGAAATGCCACAATTTGAATTGATATCGATATCATACGCCTCCGGCCAAATGTACAGTAATCGTTGAAAGTCCTGTGCAGTCACTTTAGTCTTCGCCATTCTCGATATACTAGGAAGCAACTTCTCTAGCTCTACAAAGTCTGACCCTGGATGGTTAATCTTGTAAAGGTTGATCATGGACTCTATTGTAGAGAACAAAGTCTTCAAGAAAAGGACACATCGGTTCAGGTTCAGGATACGAGTCTCCGAGGGGTAGAATTGAGCCCCAGTGAGAGGGTGCTTGGTCAAATTGACCTTCAAAAACTCCTCAAAGAAGGCGGGATCTGACAATGGCGGCTGAATCGTCACTGACAAAGAATTTGTGGACAGTCTAATTCTTGAAGTAGAATGTGTTCCATTCGACAATTTCGACAAGTAGTTGCCCGTATGAATTAGCAGACAGTGCTCCACGTCAACACTGTGCCAGGTGTCATTCCGTAACACTTTGGCGCAGGTCGCGTTTGGAACCACAGAGATCAACCCGACGCTTTCGAAATCGATGAAGTCAGTCTGGGAGTAATCGAACTGCATGTCCAAGAGATGGTCACTAAACGTGGAACGGTGCAGGGACATCGAAGCTGTTAATTCTGTATTCAACAGTTGCTCTGGAGTTTCGGAACAAGTGGCTTGCACGCACAGACGTGCAAAATGCGTTCCAATCCTATTCAGGATGGCACATAGTTGCTGCTGGCTTTGATTAGTGACAGCAGTTCCGCTGGTCGCAAACGACTGCTGCAGCGTGTAGTTCCCCATTGAAACCACGCCACAGAACTGTGCATCTAACTCAGAAAGCTCAGGCACCTCTTGTTCCAGCGTCTCTTGAAGCAGCTTTTCGACCACATCGATGTTGGCAAAGTTCTGGACCAGGAAAGTGTCATGCGCCGCAAGGATATGTTTTACGACCGGCAGCAGTTCTGCCTCGTGACTGATCTTGTCAAGATCCACCACTGGCGGTACGTACGTCATCACAGGTAGCAGCACTTAAACGTCTCTGTTCCGAACATTGTTCTTGCCAAGTCTTGTGCCGGCGTATTGTTAGTAGTAGGTGGGTTGACTGTATTGTTGAAATATATCTTTGGTGACTGACGGCACGTGACCACGCACCCGAATACAACCGCATGTACTGCACAGTACATGCTTACCCACCATAGTATGGTGCGCGTCACACTTGGCGTGCCGCGCACAGGTGTTTGTGACACCAAGGTTTATCTAATAATTGTCACGTGAAACATGCTCACTTCTTCACTCACACACTTCGCTGCCACCCAACTCCCCAAAATCAAGGGAAAAACGACCCCTATTTATACTTTTTGGTCCACATCTGGGCGGCAATTTACCCCTGAATTTTTACTCCTCTTTGTGGCATTTATTGGTCACGCACCGCGGCTATGTAGCCACTGAACGGTAGCCTATCCCAATAAGGTAATAGAGGCGCGGATACGAATTACGGCCAGTGCCCCGCTGGTAGACGGTTACCCTCATTTTGAAAAACCGGAGCCACTCTAAGGTTACCCTCTCTATTCCACCGCGTTCGATACGGTTCCCCCGGCTGAGCGTGACGAAATGAAAATTTTCAGTTTCCGCTCAATTTAAAGGTTTAACAGACAAATTATATATAAGCGAGCGGCGAATATAGAATCGTTGACATAGTTTTCTTGGAGGGTTCATAGTTGAAAATGATTCAGAATCAACCGTTTGAGGATTTCTAAGCTACTAGATACAAGGGCTAGTAACAGCACAGAACCATCAGAAAGTTAGGAAGCAGAATGATTGCAGCCAAGAGAATTATGCACCGCAACGTCGGTGCTGCCAGACGTTTGCAGTCTACCAAAGTGCAGGGGTCTGTGATCGGTATTGATTTGGGTACTACCAACTCAGCAGTGGCTATTATGGAAGGAAAGGTGCCCAAGATTATTGAGAACGCTGAAGGTGCCAGAACCACGCCTTCAGTGGTTGCTTTCACTAAGGACGGTGAGCGTTTGGTCGGTATTCCAGCCAAGCGTCAGGCTGTTGTAAACCCAGAAAACACGCTTTTCGCCACCAAGAGACTGATTGGTCGTAGATTCGAGGATGCAGAGGTGCAGAGGGACATCAAGCAGGTGCCTTACAAGATCGTGAAGCACTCCAACGGTGATGCCTGGTTGGAGGCTAGAGGCCAGACCTACTCGCCATCCCAGATCGGTGGTTTCGTGTTGAACAAGATGAAGGAGACTGCCGAGGCTTACCTAGGTAAGCCCGTAAAGAACGCCGTGGTGACTGTGCCAGCTTACTTCAACGACTCTCAGAGACAGGCCACCAAGGACGCTGGTCAAATTGTTGGCTTGAATGTCTTGCGTGTCGTTAACGAGCCAACTGCTGCTGCGCTAGCTTACGGTTTGGAGAAGTCCGACTCCAAGGTTGTTGCTGTGTTCGATTTGGGTGGTGGTACTTTCGATATCTCCATCTTGGACATTGACAACGGTGTGTTTGAGGTCAAGTCTACCAACGGTGACACTCACTTGGGTGGTGAGGACTTCGACATTTACATGTTGAGAGAAATCGTCAAGCAGTTCAAACAGGAAACTGGTATCGATTTGGAAAACGACCGTATGGCCATTCAGAGAATCAGAGAAGCTGCGGAAAAGGCCAAGATCGAGTTGTCTTCCACCGTTTCTACCGAGATCAACTTGCCATTTATCACCGCTGATGCCTCCGGTCCAAAGCACATCAACATGAAGTTCTCCAGAGCCCAATTCGAGGCCTTGACCGAACCATTGGTCAAGAGAACTATTGACCCAGTCAAGAAGGCTTTGAAGGATGCTAACTTGTCCACCTCTGACGTTTCCGACGTCATCTTGGTTGGTGGTATGTCCAGAATGCCAAAGGTTGTCGAAACCGTCAAGCAATTGTTCGGTAGAGAACCATCCAAGGCTGTCAACCCAGACGAAGCTGTTGCTATCGGTGCCGCTATTCAAGGTGCTGTTCTAGCTGGTGAGGTCACTGACGTCTTGTTGTTGGATGTTACCCCATTGTCCTTGGGTATCGAGACTTTGGGTGGTGTCTTCACTAGATTGATTCCAAGAAACACCACCATCCCAACCAAGAAGTCCCAGATCTTCTCTACTGCCGCTGCTGGTCAAACCTCTGTCGAAATCAGAGTGTTCCAAGGTGAAAGAGAATTGGTCAGAGACAACAAGTTGATTGGTAACTTCACCTTGTCTGGTATTCCTCCAGCTCCAAAGGGTGTTCCACAAATCGAGGTCACTTTCGACATCGACGCCGATGGTATCATCAACGTCTCTGCTAGAGACAAGGCTTCTAACAAGGATGCTTCCATTACCGTTGCTGGTTCTTCTGGTTTGTCTGAATCCGAAATCGAACAAATGGTTAACGACGCTGAGAAGTACAAGGAACAAGATGAAATTAGAAGACAGGCCATCGAAACTGCCAACAAGGCTGACCAGTTGGCCAACGACACCGATGCTTCCTTGAAGGAGTTCGAAGAGAAGTTGGACAAGGCTGAGGCCCAAAAGGTTAAGGACCAGGTCGCTTCTTTGAGAGAATTGGTTGCTAGAGTACAAGCTGGTGAAGAAATCAACGCCGAAGACTTGAAGACCAAGACCGAGGAACTACAAACCGCTTCCATGAAGTTGTTCGAGCAAATGTACAAGAACGACTCTGCTAACCAACAAGGTGGTGAACCAAAGCAGTAAATGCAGTCATGAATAAAGACATAGCGCTTGAGAGCATTACATGTGACGCATGATAGGTCTCTGTTGTGGCTCACTGCGCTATCTGGATAGCATTTCTGAACTTACCATTCACAATATAATGATATTTGTTATGACCACCCGTCTGTTTTACTGGAGTAACTGTCTCTTGCGCTGGGTACTATCGCCACGTCAGATGTCACTTCCCAGTCGACCGTCTATACCTGATTTACGGTTTGGGTTTTTATCGTTGTACATACCACCTACGTTACAACTTCTGTATGTATGAAAACCACCTGTATATAAAGACTAATTCAAATCCAATACGTGTTAATAAACTCATAAACCACTTAATGTATGATATCTGGTTAAATATATTAAATATACAGCTTTAGTTATTTCAAATTATAGTACTCTGTCCAGAAATCTCCTTGCCACTTTTTCCCTTACATCTGATGCCATTACTTAATATAAGTTACATCTTAGCATTTAATCATTAATTAAAGACTAACAAAGAACTTTGGTGAATGAGATATAAAGAAGTAGATAGCGCATTCCGTGGCTTTGACAGGGCGATAACGACACCGATAAAATTCAATATGGCGATACAGGTTTCTCCCTTAACTAAAATTATATGTCTTAGTGGTGTTCTCGCCCTAGGGTTTTTACTGATAATTCTAAGTTGCGCCCTTTTCCACAACTACTACCCTTTGTTTGACGTTCTGATCTTTCTACTAGCGCCACTGCCCAATGCTCTTTTTGGAAAGAGCGATGGATTCTCGTCACATGGCGAGTTCCTGAATGAGTCCGGTAGAGGTGGTGAAGAATTTGGGGAGTTTATGACTGGGTTGCTTGTGTCTAGTGGTATTTTGCTACCGGTAGTATTCTACCACTCAAAAATTATTAACTACGAGAGTGCTCTGATGACCTTGGCCGGTGGTTTAATCATATACCTCTGCATTGTCGTCTTCACATGGTTTTTCAATGGGTCGTGGGACGCAGAGGAGGACAATCTCTTTGGATACTAAAGCAGAAGCCTTTAATATAATTTACAGTTGTTTGTAGCTAGACGCTTATGCAGCACAAAACGAGCATTCGATATGATTGAAATAAGAATATTTGAAGTTCTCTGGGGCTCCAGGGCACAAGCCAGTAGTAAGTACCTCGACTTTTGAATCGGTATATCGCTTGGCTATCAAAAAAAGAATCCAAGCAAAAAAAGGTCCTACCCGGATTCGAACCGGGGTTGTTCGGATCAGAACCGAAAGTGATAACCACTACACTATAGGACCTGTTCTTGTTATAGGACACCTTATTCACTGTTCCCTTATTCAACAATAGGTTTGGCGATATACTAATGAACTTGATTTACTAGGTAGGATGTGTGGAAGTAATTTTGACTTTCTTTGTATGTGCATTTCTATATAATATTCAAATGGTTCTATGTAATGTAGTCTCTAGCAGTTCCAACAGCGCGGGTCCCCATTCAGGTTTTCGTTTATACTGTCCCATCGAATTCTGCATTCCCTTGATTGCATCGCATAAATCTTCAATGACAGCTTCTTGAGAGTAGAATTGATTCTGCAAAAACTCGTCCTGCAAGTTCCATAAATATGTTTTTACCGAAAAGCAGATCGATTGAGTGTCTGCAAACTTAACGAGACACTGTCTCTCGGACCTGTAATGAAGATCGTGTCCACCATCAAGTTCTTGCAAAGTCTTAGAACGAATCTTTTCGCTTTTTGAACCCTTGTTGTCGTTGGTAACGTAGTATTCAGAATGAGTTTGAAAAGAGAAATTGAGTCTCATAACAAGCTTGTTCGGTTTATGTGTTTGGAAAAATTTGTTCATCTGAGACTGGAGTTTAGTCTTATATTCAGGCACAGGTTCATGTATCTGCGTTAGAGGTTTCAAAAACCGTTGCCGAGGATTGAAACCAGCCGCAAACGCAAAACAACCTGCAATCATGATATATTCGTTATTGAATTGGCAGTTGGAGTTTGGGGACAGCAACAGAAGATCCTCTTCCACCATTCTCTCCACGGCCAAAATGAGCTCATGCCCTCTTCTCGTTTTTAATGTGGTAACTACAGGAATTTTGCCAATATCGTCAAACAAGTTGTTACGGTCAATCAACTCTTCTGGTATAATGTCAGTGTTATAGCACTGATAGTTTAGAAATTTGAAATCAGAGTTGCCAGCATCGAAGTATTTGACCGGGTCTATTGGGTGAAACTCATCCATGATCTTGTTATGCAGAACACCAGGGTGCTTACCATCTGGTTGAAGCACCACTTCGTAATGTTCCGGGAATCTCAACAGAAGGAAACTTATTACAGCATTGTACCATTCACATACCGACGCATAAGCTTGCTCCACATCTTTGGCAGTTACCAAAATTTTGTCCGTGACGGACGCATTATCATACGAATCACAGTTTATCATAGCTGGGTCCAAAAGGTATATGACGTCCTTGTAGTTCTCAGATATCACTTTCCATTTCCGCTCGATCCTGGATTTCAATGTGTTTTCGTACACCAACCAGTGGTCCATGGTCATTGGCCTGACCCCCATAGTCAGCCTGTATTCTCCTGGTTTGAAAGGTTTGTAAGGAAATGGATCGGTATCATACCACGGCTTATAATCTTCTTCTGCTGACGCGGGCCGTATGCTCTGAAATGCTCGCAATGGCTGCCACATTTCTGAACCGTCTACGGTTTGCTCAAGGTCCACATCTCCTTTACGGCTGCTAACAGACGTCGCGGAGTTCACAGTAACTTCGGACTTGCCACTGGTCCGAGCAGATCCACTATGTTTATTCTCGGTGAGGTCCTGGTACAATTTGTAAGATACATAGCACAATAGCGGGAATGTAATGTGCTTCCCCAGAATCAGACTTAGATCCACTGGCATTTGTTCAGTCAAAGATAAATTCTCCCAAATTAAAGAACAAATAAACCAAATAGGATTGATTCAAAATAAAGCAATCTACCAGCTAACAGGCTTAGTTGAGTCCCGCACAATTACTGCAATTTCATCAAAAACCTACCCTTTTGTATCACTCAGATATTTATTATATGCCTAACAAAGATCACGATGACTACACTTACCCATCGAAGGTTTGTCAAACACACACCAAAATACTGAGGAATGTTTTAGGTCGTATGATTGCCATATTCAGTACTACCAAGCGGTCCTATGATCAATCATACAGTTGATTCCTCAGTCCCTTTGCTCTATCAGTACATATTTTCGGCCCAACCATAGATTTTGTCTGTGAGGGATGCGAAATTCCTGCGGAAATTTCCTCGAGATGACTCGTTATCAGCGAGAATTTCGGTTCTGCAAAAAAAAATTTCATTACTATTAGTGAAAAGTTGTGGCAATTTTGCGCAGGATAACAGAGCGCAGGATAACAGAGCGCAGGATAACAGAGCGCAGGATAACAGAGCGCAGGATAACAGAGCGCAGGATAACAGAGCGCAGGATAACAGAGCGCAGGATAACAGAGCGCAATGAGGTCTTAATACAGGGTCTTTTGACGCAAGATACGCCGTGAAGTTTTAGATTTCAGGCGGGACAGGCGGGACAGTACATTTGTTCCGCTCTTCATACCTGTTTGAAAAACCCTGAGAGCGCTTTGAAGTCTTGGAATGTGAATAAGGTCAGGAGAATCGGCACGTTCATTCTTCTGTCCAGCAGCTCGTTTCTGCCAGCCGAGATTTGGATAAATCTATCCAATTTGTTGTACTGATGAAGCTTGTCTGCGCCTGGTGTGGTCTTAAATATCTCAGTGATGGAAAGAGCTTTTTGTATATGTTCGCCATAAGAGACTAGGAGCGTTCCTGTCTTTTCGCCGCTGACGCTGGCAGCAAGCTTGTCGACACAAGACTTAATCTTCGAGTTCTTACTAAAACACACAATATCTATGGACGCAGTTTTGTCTGCCGGAAGCCCCGAGCTTCGCAGCACTTCTGGGACGATGGTATCTTTGATGTATGCCAGACATTGATAACTGTCTGCTGCATCTACATCCAATTCTTGCTCTCTGTAATGCAGTTTAGATTCAGAAACACTCATGTATACAGTTGTTCTCACACTCTGATTCACTTACGGTAGCTCAGTGTCCCTTAATTGTCACGTCAGTCTTCCCAAAGGCTTACGTGTGAGGACAAGAGCTCTTGGCGATGAGTTTGATCTTCAATGAATAGCAGAAGATGAGTACTGTTAACCTGTACACCAAGAAACATTTACTTTTAACACCCAAACATCATGGGACTGCGAATCCCATTTCCTAATCTAAAACATAGTCACGTGCAGGTCACATGACATGAATCAGATTATCGTATGGATAGGTTTAGAGGGCTTCCCTGTATCACAGAGGGCATCCAGCCGACCTACATACCTACTGCAGTGTAATAGGTTCCACACACACCAAATCCGCAGCGTTACAGCGAGCTCTGTTGCCTGTTTCTTCCCATTTCCAGATCAGACTCAAATTTTTGAATTTTTCACCATACCTTAGTATTGAATTTTCCATAGATTAATCCAACTTTTCAGTAAAAAAGCTCTATTGTGACAAGACTTACAGCACACTTCAGACATAAGTTTAGAGTAATATAAGGTTTTCTACTGAAGCTCAATACCACAGGTACTACCTTAAACATCCTATCACTACAAAAGTCGAAATGGGGGGCGTCCGTGAGAAGAAGATCGAATATTTTGCCAAGCTAAGAGAATACTTGGAAGAATACAAGTCTGTATTCGTTGTTGGTGTCGACAATGTGTCTTCTCAGCAAATGCACGAAGTCAGAAAGACTTTGAGAGGCAGAGCTGTTGTGTTGATGGGTAAGAACACCATGGTTAGAAGAGCCGTTAGAGGTTTCATCTCCGACTTCCCAGACTACGAGAAGTTGTTGCCTTTCGTCAGAGGTAACGTTGGTTTCATCTTCACCAACGACTCCTTGCAAGACGTCAAGGAAGTTATCGTTTCCAACAAGGTTGCTGCCCCAGCTAGAGCTGGTGCCATTGCCCCAGAAGACATTTGGGTCAGAGCCGTTAACACCGGTATGGAACCAGGTAAGACCTCTTTCTTCCAAGCCTTGGGTGTCCCAACCAAGATTGCCAGAGGTACCATTGAAATTGTCTCTGATGTCAAGGTCGTTGACGCTGGTAAGAAGGTCGGTGCTTCCGAAGCCTCCTTGTTGAACTTGTTGGAAATCTCTCCATTCACTTATGGTTTGACTATCGTTCAAGTTTACGACAACGGTCAAGTCTTCCCAGCTTCCATCTTGGACATCACTGACGATGAATTGATTTCTCACTTCACCACCGCCGTGAACACCATTGCTTGTGTCTCCTTGGCTGCTGGTTACCCAACCTTGCCATCTGTCGGTCACTCTTTGATCAACAACTACAAGGACTTGTTGGCTGTCGCTATCGCTGCTGACTACATTTACCCTGAAATTGAAGAATTGAAGGACAGAATCGAGAACCCAGACCAGTACGCTTCTGCTGCCCCAGTTGCTGCTGCCTCTGGTTCTTCTGACGCTCCAGCTGAAGAAGCTCCAGCTGAAGAAGAAGAAGAGTCCGATGATGAGATGGGTTTCGGTTTGTTCGATTAAACAATCTAGAATAAACTTGTAAATCTAATCGATGCATTTTAGCAACAGGAGAATCTTTGAGCTCTGTAGCGTCAAAGATCTCCATCGTCTATAAATAATGTAGTTTATCATCTTTTTCTATTCGTGAGCACAGTTCTTTAAAACCGCATTTGCATAGTGGTCGCTGGTGTCAGCGTCTGGTGTCAATAAATATAACCGACGTCAAGGACACAAATGGAGTTGATGTAGACAACATGGAACATTTACATGAGTAAAAGTACCAGACCTATCGTAGAGCGTATGGCAGTGGATACTAATTACTCCATCTGGCTCCAATCTGTGTAAACTGTCATGTCTCTTTCAATAAGAAGTGATACCCAGAGCAACCAAATCACCTCTGGAGAGTCAGAAAAGAAGTCGTTCTTCAAGCCGTTTAGCCTGGAGGAGGAGGAGGAGACCAGTGAGAACCTGATATCGTTTGATGTGGAGCCGAAAAAATTCGCTCAAGACCAAACCATTGGTTCTAGCATCAAGTTGGATGGGTCGGATGTCATAAGGTATTCTGTTAGAGCTGAACAACCCGAGGGACTGAGCCCCGAGCTCCAAATGGAAATAAGCAAGAAGCTGCCCGATGATATCACAATACTCGACGACGAATTTTATGTCAAGAAACTTGAACATTTGTTAGACAGCGATGTGATGTGTGTTTTCGAGCAGAGTTCTTCCCGATTTATAGACATAATCAACTGTTTCAGCGAGGATTCTGTGTTTATGCAAGACAACACTTCTCTTGACCTGTCTGAGGATACCTCAAAGGACCAAGGGAAAGACGTCGATCCTGAAGGAGAACTTTCTGATTTGTGCGATGTTGTGTTACAACTCGACAAAATTGTGTACGCTATTGAGAGAGTGTCAGGCTTTGCAATCGACGACGGTGTCTTACAGAAGTGTATTCATAAGACGGCCAAGCTATTGGATCCTTCTCCGAACAATGTTCTCCCATTGCTCTTGAAACAGAACAAGCATATGACATCACTGCCTGACGTTCATTTCGTAGAGGGGAAGGGAAACTGCTTGGCGTCAGTTTTAATCTTACAGACAATGGGCCAGATACCGATGCAACTATTGAAAAGCTTGAACTTCGAAGTGGAGGGCGATGATATCACCGAAGATCATGCCCGAGCATTGAAGGTCAGCTATACGTTTTTGCTTGTGTACCATATGGCGATTCTTTTACTCAGGAAATTGTTTGAAAGGTGTCTTGAGCTGGACTGTTCGAGTGAGCAAGTGCTTGACTGCCTTGAGGGTTTCATCTGGAATGCAATTGAGATGGACAAGTCTGATTTAATCATCCGAATGGACGATGTGTTTTGGCGATGGAACAAAGGCGGCAGATGGATTGGCAGTTCTGAGGTGAAGACGTGGTGTTGCCAATTGGTCAAGAGAATGGAGCTTCAATTCAACGAGGAATGCAACTCGTGCCAGGACGAGGACGAAGAATTGAACATCAGAGATAAGTACAACCTTGCCAAGCTTTTCATCAACGAGTTCAACGACATTCTACTCACCATTCGAGACCAACCGGTGCACGACACAGTGGTTTCTAAAAACTACAGCGACTTGCTCACCCGGTTTGCCAACAGTCTCGAGACTCGTTTGACCGGCCAGTTGCCTGCTGCCATATCGTATAACTCTAGTGTGTCTGCCGTCAAGGCGAGTGACACATTCGAGCAAGAATCCGTCATCAGCGAGGACGAGTCTACGGCCATACTGGACCCGCGAGACCCGGACCTGCCAAGCTCCGGGCCCGAACCTGTAGCGTGTGACACCGTGGTGTGTGACACCGTGTACTTTCCGGCCCAGAATAGGCCTGCGGGCTGGGTAGCCCTTTTCGCGACTGTGCCAGAGGACAGCTACAGGTACAGGGTGTGGCAGAAGCTACAGAAATGGCGAGCAATGTGCCGTCACTGGGCTAAAAGACCCGAGAACCACAACGTCAGAACGTTGGTGCAAGACAGCGTGCAGCTGAACGACCACGCCGTGAACACCACGTACAGTGACATGGAGCCTGCAAAGCCTGCCAGGTTCCAGCACCTCAGAGAAAAGAAAAGACGGTTCATGTTCAAGTTCTTTGGCGACGACTGCTGAGGCCTGGCATGTAGCACCGGTGTAGAGACCCTTATGTAGCCGATCCCGAGTGTCCGATAAGATAAGCGTCGCAAATGCGGGTAACCTGCGTCGCCGGTCTGCGCTATAAATTGAATACGTACATGAAAAATGGAAACCGGAAAACCGACTCTTGGAAACGCATCTCATCGCGAACGCTTCAAGAACCAGAACTGCAGCCCTGCACAGCCCTGCACAGCACAGCACAGCACAGCACTCGCGCCATGAGCGGCATCTCCAGGTCCTGCGCCCGCCTGGCGCCCCGCCGGTACACCACCGGCCCGCTTTTCGACCACCACAACAACACCGGCCGCACCACCACGCGCCAGGGCGCGTACGGCTCCACCGAGGTGCTGAACCCCGAGCTGCTGTCGGACGACATCCCCACGGTGCCGCTGAGCTCTGAGCTCGTGGACGAGTTCTCCAGCCCCTACGAGGCCAAGTCGCCCGTGGTCATTCTGCACGGCCTGTTCGGCAGCAAGGCCAACAACCGGTCCATCGCGCGCCTGCTGAACAAGAGCCTGGCGCGCGACGTGTTCTCGCTCGACCTGCGCAACCACGGCGCCTCGCCCCACATCGGCCGCCACGACTACATCGGCATGGCCGCAGACGTGGAGCGCTGGATCCAGTCACGTGACTTTCTCGCAAAACCGATAATCATGGGCCACTCCATGGGCGCAAAGGCCGCCATGAGCGTGGTGCTGCGCAAGCCCCACATGTGCGCCATGCTGGTCTGCATGGACAACGCCCCGGTCGCCACCCAGCCCCAGAACGCCTTCCCGCGCTACGTGAAGGCCCTGCTGCACATAGTCGACAGCCCCGACATCCACACCTACCAGGACGCCATGCAGTACCTGCTCTGCGTGGAACAGAGCACCGTGGTGAGACAGTTTCTCATGACCGTGCTGCGCCGCGTCAGGGATTCGAACGGCCGCTTCCGCTTCCAGTCGCGCATCCCGCTGGGCATCCTGAACGACGCCATCGTCAAGGGCAACATCGCCAACTGGGAGTTCAACCCCTGGGTGCATCGGTGGACCGGGCCGAGCCTGTTCATCCGCGGAACGCAGTCGCACTACGTGGCAGACGAGTACGTGCAGGACATTGGCCGGTTCTTCCCGAACTTCGAGCTGCGCGACGTGGACGCGGGCCACTGGCTTAACACCGAAAAGCCGCGCGAGTGCGCGGAGCTCGTGGCGGAGTTCGTGGAGCGCCACGAGGACACGTGAGAATCACGTGACGGACGCGACGCGAAAACACCGCGTTACCCGGCCGCGCTATAAATAGCGTTTCCCCCCAAAGAAAAAAAAGAAACGCGTCCTGTCGTTCCCGTTCTGGCGTCTCTGGATCAGATTTCTGCTTCACAAACCGCTGTTTCATTTTTTTCCAACACAAATGGGTCTATATATATGTAATGAGACGTATTTGAATACTTTTAGATCGGTGGCGACAAGAAGAGAAGCGCAAGAGAGGCACAGGACTCTGCAGAGGTGCTTCAGGACAGGTTTATAACTGCCAGTACTTTCGCTAAACGGAGCGCAGAATCTAGGGAGCGGCAGGCGCAGACATGTCGTACAACGACCCGTACCGCGAGGGAGAGGTGCCCAGAGACGGGTACGACCAGCAGCAGTACGATGAATACGGGCAGCCGGTGTACGGGCAGGACCAGCAGTACTACGAGCAGGGCGCCGGAAACGAGTACTACGCGGCAGGGCAGCCGGCGGGCGGCTACTACGACCAGCCCCGCGGCGTGGGCCAGGATGCAGAGAACTTCTCCGACTTTAGCTACGCGCCGCCAGGCACGCCAGGAGGATACGACAGCTACGGGAACGGCTCGGGCAACCAGGGCTACGGCCAGTACACGCCGTCGCAGATGAGCTACGGAGACCCCAGGTCGTCCGGCGCGTCCACGCCGATCTACGGCGGAGAAGGGTTCGACGCCTCGCAGGTCGCCATGGCGCTGCCTACGGAGCCATACCCAGCGTGGACCGCAGACACGCAGACGCCGGTAACGGCGAGCGAGATCGAGGACGTTTTCATCGACTTGACCAACAAGTTTGGGTTCCAAAGAGACTCGATGAGAAACATGTTCGACCATTTCATGACTTTGCTGGACTCCAGGGCGTCTAGAATGTCTCCACAGCAGGCGTTGCTCTCGCTGCACGCAGACTACATCGGAAGCGAAAGTGCCAACTACAAGAAATGGTACTTCGCAGCTCAACTAGACATGGACGACGAAATCGGGTTCAGAAACATGAACCTCGGCAAGCTGTCCAGAAAGGCTAGGAAGGCCAGAAAGAAGAACAAGCAGGCCATGCAGGAAGCCACGACGTCCGAAGACCCTCAAAGCGCGCTAGAACAACTTGAAGGGGACAACTCTTTGGAAGCGGCCGACTTTAGATGGAAGGCAAAGATGAACAAACTCTCTCCAATCGAAAGAGTCCGTCAAATCGCGTTGTATCTGTTGCTATGGGGTGAAGCAAACCAGGTCAGATTCACCTCTGAGTGTCTATGTTTCATTTACAAGTGCGCCTCGGATTATCTAGAGTCTCCCATGTGCCAAAATCGCCAAGAACCTATGCCGGAAGGTGACTACTTGAACAGAGTCATCACTCCTATCTACAGGTTCATTAGAGCGCAAGTGTACGAAGTCGTTGATGGACGTTACGTGAAGCGTGAAAGAGATCATAACAAGATCATTGGTTACGACGATGTAAATCAATTGTTTTGGTACCCTGAAGGTATAGCCAAAGTGATCTTGGAAGATGGTACTCGTTTGATCGACCTGCCCACGGAGGAACGTTACTTGAGATTAGGTGACGTCGTTTGGGATGACGTGTTCTTCAAGACTTACAAGGAAACACGTTCTTGGTTCCATTTGGTCACCAATTTCAACCGTATCTGGGTCGTGCATGCTTCCATCTATTGGATGTACACCGCCTACAACGCTCCAACGTTATACACCAGAAACTATCAGCAGCTTGTTAACAATAGACCTTTGCCTGCCTACAGATGGGCTTCGTGTGCTCTTGCTGGTACTTTGGCCACCGTTATTCAAATCGCTGCTACAATCTCGGAATGGTGTTTTGTTCCAAGAAATTGGGCTGGTGCTCAACATTTGTCGCGTCGTTTTTGGTTTTTGATTGGAATTCTTGTCGTTAACTTGGGTCCTATAATATTCGTCTTCGTTTATGATCCAATCGACGTCTATTCTAAAGCCGCTTTAGTCGTTTCTGCTGTCATGTTCTTCGTTGCCGTCATTACCATCGTGTTCTTCACAGTGATGCCCTTGGGTGGATTATTCACATCGTACATGAAGAAATCCACAAGAAAATACGTTGCATCTCAAACTTTCACAGCTTCCTTCTACCAGTTGAAGGGTCTTGATATGTGGATGTCGTACCTCTTATGGGCCACTGTGTTTGCAGCCAAATACGTGGAATCTTACTTCTTTTTGACTCTTTCCTTGAGAGATCCAATTAGAATCTTATCAACAACTGTGATGAGATGTACCGGTGACTATGGTTATAAAGCTTCCCTTTGTCGTCAACAACCAAAGATTGTCTTGGGTTTGATGATCGCTACTGATTTGATTCTTTTCTTTTTGGATTCGTACATGTGGTACATTATCTGTAACACTGTGTTCTCTGTTGGTAGATCCTTTTACTTGGGTATCTCTATCTTGACACCATGGAGAAATATCTTCACAAGGTTACCAAAAAGAATCTACTCCAAGATCTTGGCTACGACTGACATGGAAATCAAGTACAAACCTAAGGTCTTGATTTCTCAAGTGTGGAATGCTATTGTCATTTCCATGTACAGAGAGCATTTGTTGGCTATCGACCATGTGCAAAAGTTGCTATACCACCAGGTTCCTTCAGAGATTGAAGGTAAAAGAACTTTGAGAGCACCAACTTTCTTCGTTTCTCAAGATGACAACAACTTTGACACTGAGTTCTTCCCAAGAAACTCTGAAGCAGAACGTCGTATCTCTTTCTTTGCTCAGTCCTTGGCTACTCCGATCCCTGAACCACTACCAGTTGACAACATGCCAACGTTCACCGTGTTGACTCCTCATTACTCTGAAAGAATTTTGTTGTCGTTAAGAGAGATTATTCGTGAGGACGACCAATTCTCGAGAGTCACGTTGTTGGAATACTTGAAGCAATTGCACCCTGTCGAATGGGACTGTTTCGTTAAGGACACGAAGATTCTAGCCGAAGAAACAGCAGCTTTCGAAGGTAACAACGAAGATGATTCTGAAAAGGAGGGAGGAATGAAATCCCAGATTGATGATTTGCCCTTCTACTGTATTGGTTTCAAATCCGCTGCTCCTGAATATACTTTGCGTACCCGTATTTGGGCTTCTTTGAGATCCCAGACATTGTACCGTACTGTCTCTGGGTTTATGAATTACGCAAGAGCTATTAAGTTACTATATCGTGTCGAAAACCCTGAGATTGTTCAAATGTTTGGTGGTGACACTGAAGGTTTGGAAAGAGAATTGGAAAGAATGGCCAGAAGAAAGTTCAAGTTCTTGGTCTCTATGCAAAGATTGGCTAAATTCAAGCCTCATGAACTAGAGAATGCTGAGTTTTTGTTGAGAGCCTACCCTGACCTACAGATTGCCTACTTGGATGAGGAACCTCCATTAAACGAAGGTGATGAACCAAGAATTTACTCTGCGTTAATTGATGGTTATTGTGAAATCATGGAAAACGGCCGTAGACGTCCAAAGTTCAGAGTGCAACTTTCTGGTAACCCAATCTTGGGTGATGGTAAGTCTGATAACCAGAATCACGCTTTGATCTTTTACAGAGGTGAGTACATCCAGTTGATTGATGCTAACCAGGACAACTATTTGGAAGAATGTTTGAAGATTAGATCTGTTTTGGCTGAATTCGAAGAGTTGAACGTTGAACAGGTTAACCCTTACTCTACTGCTTTGAAATACGAAGATCAAAATAACAATCATCCAGTTGCCATTGTCGGTGCTCGTGAGTACATTTTCTCGGAAAACTCTGGTGTGTTGGGTGATGTTGCAGCAGGTAAAGAACAAACGTTCGGTACCTTGTTTGCTCGTACCTTGGCACAAATTGGTGGTAAATTGCATTATGGTCATCCGGATTTCATCAATGCCACTTACATGACCACCAGAGGTGGTGTTTCAAAGGCTCAAAAGGGTTTACATTTGAACGAAGATATTTATGCTGGTATGAATGCCATGCTTCGTGGTGGACGTATCAAGCACTGTGAATACTACCAGTGTGGTAAGGGTAGAGATTTAGGTTTCGGTACCATCTTGAATTTCACTACAAAGATTGGTGCAGGTATGGGTGAACAAATGCTTTCTCGTGAGTACTATTACTTGGGTACTCAACTACCTATTGACCGTTTCTTGTCGTTCTATTATGCGCATCCCGGTTTCCATTTGAATAATTTGTTCATTCAGTTATCTCTACAAATGTTCATGCTTACATTGATTAACATGAACGCGTTGGCTAACCAGTCGATCTTGTGTGAATACAACAAGTTTAAGCCTATCACTGATGTTTTATATCCACTTGGTTGTTATAACTTTGAACCAGTCATTGATTGGGTGAGACGTTACACGTTATCCATTTTCATTGTCTTTTTCATCGCTTTCATTCCAATTATCGTTCAAGAATTGATTGAACGTGGTATTTGGAAAGCTGCTCAAAGATTCTTCCGTCATTTGTTATCGTTGTCTCCAATGTTTGAAGTGTTCGCTGGCCAAATTTATTCGGCATCTTTGTTGAGTGATTTAACTGTCGGTGGAGCTCGTTATATCTCAACAGGTCGTGGTTTTGCAACATCGCGTATTCCATTCTCCATCTTGTACTCCAGGTTTGCTGGCTCTGCTATTTACATGGGTTCAAGATCCATGTTGATGTTGTTATTCGGAACTATTGCACATTGGCAACCAGCTCTATTGTGGTTCTGGGCCTCTCTTTCTGCTTTGATGTTCTCACCATTTGTATTCAACCCTCATCAATTCTCGTGGGAAGATTTCTTCTTAGATTACAGAGACTTCATCAGATGGCTATCCAGAGGTAACAACAAGTACCACAAGAATTCTTGGATCGGTTACATTAGAATGTCTAGATCCCGGGTTACTGGTTTCAAGCGTAAGCTGGTTGGTGATGAATCTGAAAGATTTGCTGGTGATGCAGCAAGAGCTCACAAGAGTAATTTGATTCTTGCTGAGATCATTCCATGCGTCATTTATTGTGCTGGTTGTTACACCGCGTTCACCTTCATCAATGCCCAAACTGGTGTCAAGAATGCTACTGTCGTGAACTCTTGGTTGCGTATCGTGATTTGTACTCTTGGTCCAATTGTGATCAACATGGGTGTCCTTGGTGTTTGTTTGGGATTGTCTTGTTGCGCTGGTCCACTTTTGGGAATGTGCTGCAAGAAGACTGGTTCCACCATGGCCGGTATTGCACACGGTATCGCAGTGATTGTACACATTGTTTTCTTTATTATCATGTGGGTTCTAGAAGGTTTCAACTTCACAAAGATGTTGGTAGGGTTTATCACCTGTGTTCAATGCCAAAGACTAATCTTCAAACTCATGACTTTGTTCATGTTGACTCGTGAATTCAAGAACGATCACGCAAATACTGCATTCTGGAGTGGTAAATGGTACGGAACTGGTCTTGGCTACATGGCTTGGACTCAACCTTCCAGAGAGTTCGTTGCTAAAATTGTCGAAATGTCTGAGTTTGCAGCTGACTTCGTGCTAGGTCATATCATCTTGTTCTGTCAACTACCAATCTTGTGCATTCCATTTGCCGACAAGTTCCATTCTATTATGTTGTTCTGGTTGAAGCCTTCTCGTCAAATCCGTCCACCAATCTATTCTTTGAAGCAAACCCGTCTACGTAAGCGGATGGTGAAGAAGTACTGCAGTCTCTACTTTCTAGTTTTGGCTCTATTCGTTGCTTGTATTGTTGGACCTGCTGTTGCAGCTTCACATGTTGACACGGCCAAGCTTGGAAAATCAGTTGACGATACCGGAAACGATATTTTCCATGGCTTAGTTCAACCAAGAAAACAAGATAACGATGATACCGGAAAGGGAATAACAACATTCTCCGGCCACTACTTCTCGAGTACGCCATCGATCTCAGCATGGTCTACAAAGGCTTGATGTCGATATCATGGAGTTTTCCTGATTACATTTGTTGCCACTGTCATCATCTCTTTTTTTTTCATGGTAACGTGGTGACTACTAAGCCACCATGAAATACCTAACTTCTCTTCTCCATCGTTAAAACTCTATTGGTTAACTACCAGACGCTTTCTATTATAAAAAGAACGTTAATCAATTACGCATATATACTCTTGTATCTGCTTTCCTATGTCATATTATTGTCTCGTATTTGTATAAACTTTAGTACAGACGTTTATTATATTCTTATCAGTGACTGATCGCTGACACCTTTCTGTTGTCATTCCAAGTGTCAGTTCATTTATCATATCTGGATTAATGTGACGCTATGGTATACAAAAAGCCCATTGGTCACAAAGTAGACACAGGTTGTTAATAACCTATTGATAGCTCATCAAAAGATACAAAACGGCAGTACCGCAATGCTAGTGAGTTATTTGTGTGTTTTGTTCACCGCCTTATGTGTGGTTGCCACGTCTAACTCTTCTGTGGTGACTACCAAATTACCTGTCATTGAAATTGTGGGCAATAAGTTCTTCAACAAGGATACTGGAGAGCAATTCTTTTTGAAGGGAATTGCATACCAGCCAAGCCGGACATTGGAAGAGGTTAGTGCTAATGATATTGAATTCTCTACGAAATACATCGATCCTTTGGCAGATCCGTCTATCTGTCTTCGAGATTTACCGTACTTGAAGAAACTTCATGTCAACACGGTAAGAGTGTATTCAATTGACCCCACTGCCGATCATGATGAATGTATGAATGCCTTCTCAGATGCTGGAATTTATGTGTTACTGGATCTAAGTGAGCCCGATGTGTCAATCTCTCGAGATTTTCCTACCTGGGACGTTCAATTATATCAACGGTACAAAGATGTAGTTGATGCCATGAGTCACTACGATAACGTATTGGGATACTTTGCAGGCAATGAGGTCACCAACGATAAGACCAACACAGATGCTTCGCCATTTGTTAAAGCATCCATTCGCGACATCAAAAAGCATATACAGAAAAGCGATTATAGGAATATTCCAGTTGGATACTCCACGAACGATGACAGTGACACAAGGGACTCCTTGGCAGACTACTTTGTGTGTGGGGAATATGAAGCAGACTTTTATGGTATTAACATGTATGAATGGTGTGGTTATTCTAGTTATGGTGGAAGTGGATATCGTGAAAGGACCATGGAATTTAAGAACTTCCCAGTACCCGTTTTTTTTTCAGAGTTCGGTTGTAATGCTGTTAGACCAAGACCTTTCACTGAAGTAGGCGCACTTTATGGACCCTTAATGACTCCAGTGTGGTCCGGTGGCTTGGTTTATATGTATTTTGAAGAAGAAAACGAGTATGGTGTTGTCAAAATAACAAAGAACAACCAAGTCATTGAATTGGAGGACTTCAAATACTTGCAAAATGAATTTGGGAAAGCAAAGCCCAAAGGAACTACAGTAAAGAAGCATATGGAGTCAAATCCAGTTGCCAAACGGAAATGTCCTGAAAAAAGCAGAGTTTGGAAAGCCACATCGGATCTTCCTCCAGAACCAGACTTTGACAAGTGCAAATGTTTGGAAGAGGTTTTGCCTTGCTTATCTGTCGCATTGCAGGATTCCAGTTCCTACAAGTCATATTTCGACTACATTTGCGCTCAAGTAGACTGTTCAGACATTGAAAGTAATGGTGTTGACGGAAATTATGGAGAATTCTCTGATTGTGATGCTAGACAGAAACTCAGTTTACAAGTTAGCAAGTTATATTATGCTTCAGAAAAGAATGGTAATGAATGTCCCATTGTCAATAAGGAATTCTTCTTCAACTTTAAAAGTTTCAATTTGAAGGGACAATGTAAAGCAGTTATTGATAGAGTTCAAAATTCTTCAAAGGGAAAAGAGAAATCAAGAAAGATTCCGAACTCGGATGGAGAGTTCAAAAATGTAGGCACCACCCAAAAGATTTGGTCCTTTTTGTTCTTTGTCACGTCAGTGACCTTCGTTATCTTCTTATAATCATATTAGTTAGTGTTTTAATAAATAGACATGAAACGAAACGTCGTATACCGTACCTGGGGGAAATGACTTTACTTGTTTGTTCTTAAAACACATGCTTGTATTCATGCAATTTATTAAAAAGTATTGAATATCAGAGATTGTACTGGATAGTAATGCAAATTGTGAACTTTATGGGAAGTGGAGTTATGGTCATTATAGGTCATTACATGTGACATGGACTCTAATCCTTTCTTGGTCCCCAGTTTACTCCCAAGAACCCCTTGGGTTTTGGAACAGCAATCTGGGGTCTGACCAGATAATGGCGCTTTTCACCCGGAACATCAAGGTACATGGAGATGAAGTCGGGTTGATAACTCTGTTCGGATTCCTTGGCTTCAACATGCACCAAACCGAGTTTCTCCTTCGATTCCACGTGAAACCTCATGAAATAGTGCTCTTTACCCTGCATGTCGAATCTCCTTGTAGAGGAGATTGGTCTGTTTCTGGTCCATTTATCGTCGGTCAAAATTTCACCATAGGCTTTCAGTCTTTCTTTTGAGGTCTCGGTATCGTTGCACCTGAGCAGTTTTCTGGCTTGTTCGTCGTTCTCCACCTTTGTAACAGCCCGATTGAAAATCTGCGTGTCTCCTGAAGGCGAGAAAAGCTCTGCCCCGATCAGATAGATAACAATTCCAGCTATACCGGTGGCCCCAATGATTAAGGCACCGGAGAAGGTGAATGATGTAAATTTCCTGATCCTGAGCCAGACAGAAGGGTTTTTCTTGTTAGATCCTTGCGAATTGAACGTAGAGTACTGCCGTAACTCTTGGGACATCAGCTTTTTCCCAGGGGACGCCATTCTTGGTACTCTGAACACAGTTCTCGAATACAAGATTTTGGTAGCACCATTCACTTTAGGTAAGACAGAGAAACGATACATGGCACAGCTTTTGTGATTTCCTTTATCGGTAGCTTGGTGTAACCTTGATCTGAGTTTTACACTTAAAGTAACCAAGACACATGAGAACTCTCCTTCTGTACCTTCAAGGGCTGATTAGTTTCAAGTTATATTCATTAAGATCTCATAGAATATATAAAATTTCAAGTACTACGGAAGGAAAGATAGGAATGAACATACCAGAGCCCCAGCAACAGCATTTAACTATGCCATGCATCCAGTATAAGACCTAACGAGAACACGATCCATTTATCTTTGTAGTGCGAGGAAATGTCTCTACTTTTACATCTAACCGTACCTTACGTACCACCAAAACCATTACAAAACACAGATATTATTGACAATCGTACAATATCACTGTCAGGTGCTTTTTACGGCCCCTTTAGTGCAATGGTTAGCATACATTTTTCCGGTGGATGTGATCCGGGTTCGAGTCCCGGGAGGGGCTTCTCACTTATCATTCTTTTTTGTTCATAGCCAACAGCCGGAAATCACCGTTTTGTAACTTGTGACTGTCAACACCCACACACCCAACATTTATGAACCAACTTTTCATTATGTCCAGTTTCGGATATATTTTTCTCGCGCTGTTTTTGCGTCAGTCTCGCGACTGCTTTCCATTCTCTGGAAGGAGTGACCGTTTCTTCCTGCCCACGCTCCGTACACTTCCCGCCTGACCGACTCCTGTGTCCTATCAGATGTTAGGCAGAGAGGTCCCTTCTACCGGGGATGTCCTTCCAGCCTGCCTAGCTTCCATCACGCAAACAATTCTACTCCCAAGGGCTAGGCTGAGCCCTTCCGCCTGGCGGTCCAGTCGACTGGCTGTCCCAGGCTAGCTTCAACAGCCAGTTTGATGGAACTTTGACAATTTGTCAATTTGATATAGTGATTACATAGAAGCGTTGAGGCTGTTATAGGTTAAGTGCGGTACGAATACTTGCTAGGCTTCTGAAGAAGGCAGCAAAGCTCAAGAAACCAGATCAGATACAATGGCTAAGCAATCTCTAGGTATGTGGCAGATTTAGGAGTTATGAACGGGAGATATACGTGAAGTAGCGATTAATGGGAAGTAAGATGTGAAATGATAGACACCGTTTAGTATAGACCAGATAGGAGTTTTGTTATAGATGAGATTTGGACAGCATCGGATTGTGGATAGATATGTGTGATGTCGGGGAACTATGGCGTCGTATAGGCAGCGCAGCCAGCGCAGCATGCGTAGCTAGCGTTTGGTTCGAAAAATGGATTACTTGTCTGAGGTCCAGATGAAAAGCCGTGCAGGACATTCCAGCGGGTTGGCTGCAATTCAGTATACTCTCAGGGCATATGGCGTTCTATTTTACTAACAATTTGTGTGACTCTTCTTTAAATACCTGACATTTTCTGCAAGTACGATGGAAGCCCTTGCCAGGGCTGCCTTCGCATGTGTGCAGCTATGTGGTATGGTACATCGAGAGAGCTGTCCAACATTGATACAGACGTTTCCTCTGACAGAAGAAAGGCCAGAAAGGCTTACTTCACCGCTCCATCTTCTGAGCGTCGTGTGTTGTTGTCCGCTCCTTTGTCCAAGGAATTGAGAGCTCAATACAACGTCAAGGCTTTGCCAATCAGAAAGGAAGACGAAGTTTTGGTCGTCCGTGGTTCCAAGAAGGGCCAGGAAGGTAAGGTCTCTTCCGTCTACAGATTGAAGTTCGCCGTTCAGGTCGACAAGTTGACCAAGGAAAAGTCCAACGGTGCTTCCGTCCCAACCAACATCCACCCATCCAAGGTCGTCATCACCAAGTTGCACTTGGACAAGGACAGAAAGGCCTTGATCCAAAGAAAGGGTGGTAAGTTGGAATAAACTGGTTGTTAAAAGATAATTTTTCATTCACGATGCTTTGTTCCCAAGGCTTATCTTCTATAATCATGTTCACTAGTCTTATATAAGTGTAATCTTCACATCTTCTGAAGGTAATATTCTGCTCAGCAGTTCTCTTCAACAAGTTTTGGACCCAATTCCTGGCTGCCGACATCAACTTTCATGTCCTTCAGATAACTTAGCCATAACTTTACTGAAAATTTAAGTGGAGTCCGTTCTTGTGAGACTGAACCCGTCTCTTTACAAATAAGGAACTAGTTGCCTGTTGGAGCTATTTAAAGGGCCTAACCACTAAAGCTCACTGCTGTGGTTAATAGGAGTAGGATTCTTCACCTGGTGTGACGGATTATCTGGACTTGGCTGCTTGAAGTGTGGTTTTGTACCAATGAGTCGTGCTATAGAACATACAGAATCAATGTCAGCCATTGTGTCGGATGACGATGAGCTGATCAATGGATTAGGATCAGAGGTGGTAATCACCAAGCCTTTACCTGGAAATCATATGGCTAGAACCAGGAAACGGTGGTCTAGTGGATCAGGAGAGAAGCCCAAAGTGATTAACAATTTGATAGACGGGGTCCATACGGATGTCGCAAAGGATTACATTTCTCCAGGTCAGTTGTACTCCACAGAGTCTGGACGGCTATTTCACGCGGGAAAGATTCTCATAGTACTAGTAGGTCTTCCTGCGACATCCAAGACTTTGCTTTCGGTGGCTATCACAAGGTACACCAGGTGGTTAGGGGTTCGCACAAGATCTTTCCACGTTTCTGAGTATAGAAGAGAGAAGACAAGACAAGAAAAAGGGCATGTACCAGATGACTACTTCTGGGCCAAACCAAAATCTACTGAGGGCCAGCGGTTCCGGAAGGAGATATTGTCCAAAATGATCGAGGATATGACCGAGTTTTTTGACGAAAAGAAGGGACAATTGGCTGTTTATGATGCGTTGAACATCTTACAAGTGGACAGGGCTTACATTGAGAAAGCGTTTGGTGAACTAAACATTAAGGTACTCTTTATCGAGTCAGTTGTCACGGACCCGGCTCTTTTAAAAAGAAATGTTGATCTCGCTTTGAGATCTGAAGACTACAAAGGATGGTCTTTGGCTGATGCCGAAGCAGATTACATGGAAAGACTTGAGGTCAATAAGCATTTGTACGAGGAGATGACCCCCCAAGAAAACTTGAGCTATGTGAAGTACATCAACTTCGGTGAGAAGCTAACAGTAAACAACAATAACTACGGATACTTGATCAACAAGATTGTGTTCTTTTTGATGAACTTGCGTGATAAAAAGGGATGTGTGTACTTTGCACGTTGTGGAACTAGTACCAAGGACAAATACATCGATGATGAAGAACTCAACGAAGAGGGCCTCAAATATTCAAGAGTTTTGACAGATCTGGTGCTGGATTTGGTCAACAAGAGACGGATCCACCTTAATGGTGATTCCAATAAAGGATCCAACAGTGGTTCGGCTACTCTTCCTAGAACACCTTCTTTGGTTTCGTTGAACGAAAGGTCCAAGTCGCCATTAATCTCAACCAGCGCATCTTTGAAAAGGACAGAATCTACAGGGAATGCATTGTATAGGCAGCCAGCTAGCGGAGATGGCGTGGATGACGATTCATTTGTGGTATGGACAGCTGCAAGGAAGAGAACGTACGACACAGCCAAGTATTTTGCGGAACTGGGTATCTCTGTGAGACAAAGATCTCAATTACAACAATTGCATCCAGGAGTGGTTGCAGATATGACGGATGAAGAAATCAAGGAAGCGTTCCCAGGCGAATACCAGGAGTATTTGAGGGATCCGTATCATTTCAGGTTCTCTAGAGCAGAGTCGTACCATGATCTTGCCGTTAGAATGGAGCCGCTACTATTAGAGATGGAACGTATGTGTGGTGACATCTTAATTATCGGACATGAGTCCACGCTTAGGGTCTTGTACGGGTACTTGATGGCATTTTCGTGTTCAGACATTCCAAGATTGACATTCACCAGAGATGAGCTTATTGAAATCACTTTCGGACCTTTCGAGAACAAAGTTGAGAGAATTCCAATTGTAATTGGTTGATAATAGTCTTCATTCAAGTCTATAAATTAAATCGTTGTCTACTATCGAGCATGTTATAACATCAAACGTACTATAATTAGGTAGATGACTGAACAAATGCGAAGCTTTTGAAGCAGTTGTTAATGCAATTAGTTAGCGAATTTTCTTATCGTTGTGATCCTTTTGGTTTCTTCTTGTTAAATAGGCGTTGTATTCGTCCTTTAGGCTAAATGGAGCCTTGAAGCAGGAATCCTTGACCAAAAGCCATTGGCACAACCTCCAAGATAAGAACCAGTCTACCAAACCAACGTACCTAACTAGCGTTGATGCCATGAAATGACATGTGCCAAATAAAGACCCAACAGAAACGCCAACCAAAACCTGGTTCCATGTGTGGTAGCCCAGGTATACACGTGAAACAACGACACCCGCCGAACTTACTAGCAACGCGACGGTAGCCAAAACCTTGTGAATCTTAGTCAAGCCCGACCATTGTCTCCATACTCTCAATCCTATGTACAATGCAAAGAACCCCATGAACTGCGAGTGCGCGCTGGGCATCCCGTATCCGGATCTAACCGTATCTTTTTGAAACGATCCAAAATCCAAAGGTCGGGTCTCCTTTACGATGCTCTTGATCACATTATTAGCGATATCGTTCAGCACATGGCCTCCAGCTAGAATCACGGCCTCGATCTCTCGAGTAATGATGAACCATGAGAAGTAAAACACCAGTATACCAACAGGAAGCAGCGAGAAATAGCAGCAAACAAATGAGAACCAGTCTTCCGGATCATACAGAATATAGGTATCATCAAAAGGAATCTTAGAATGGATGGATGTCAGATTAGCCGCAATCATGATAGCCAAATTGCTTACGGTAACACTGGGTTCTATCAGCTGGAATTAATGGGCACAACCTAAACCTATTTTATCTAGCGACAGTTTACGTAGTAGATCAATAGATTAAAGGATTTATTTAAGAAATAGCATCAACACTTTTGATACAAATAAACGTAATCCGTTACAGCCGTGCTGGAACATGGTTTAGAATGGTGAGAGCCAGATAAACAGGGAGAAATAAAAGTCTATAAATAGGGAATGCGAATAAGCAGTTTATTCGTAGTGAAGTAAAATTCATGATCTAACGTTGAACTGTGAAATAGGTTTAATGATATGGGATTTGAGCAGGATTGAGGTTTCGAGATGCAGGTTAATGTGGTAAGAAAGAAGAAAGGAGAGGAGTAGTTCAAACAGGAGGGTTATTAAATAAAAGTACAAGGGTAGAATAATAAGTAGGGGGAGTAGTAATAGAGGAGTAGTAATAGAGGAGTAGTAATAGGGGAGTGGTAGGAGAGAATGGAATGGTAGAGAGAAGAATGAGGAGTGAAAGAAAGTTTGATGTGTGTGCTCAGTATGCAAGTGTAAGTAGAGGGTCGTCCTGAGTAGGGAACTACAAATTTGATTGTAGTTTTTGTTGTTCCCTAGCCCATCTAGCAGTGTCTCTGGTGGTTTGTGAGAATGACTGGTTCGATTTGACGTCCTTAATGAATTTGACCATCCAAGGTTGGGTGTAGAACTGCTTCAGTCTGCCGTCAGGATACATAGCTGCAATGTCACCAACAATTCCCACAGCAGTTCTAGCAATTGAGTCCTCCAGAGCAAAGCTTGGGTTGTCTGCTAAAAGGTTGATGAATTGGAAAATGGAACCCGTGTAAGGGAACAAAGCATCCGGTTGGCCTTGTAGACCAGTTATTATGCCCACGTAGGCGTCGAGGATAGACTCATATAACTTAAACTGGTAGTCGAGGGCATCAGAAGAGCTGTAGTTTGGCTTGTAATTCTGAGCGATGACACATACCGACATGACCTGGGACAGATACTGTATGAAATCTGACCCAATGTTTGTGGCAATGTCCCCAAACACAGAAAGAACAGCGGGATGAAGCTCCTTTTTGGCGTCTGGGGCAGATAGAATTTGACCAAGGACATTCATGAATGATGAAGCAAATTTCTTAAAGTCCTCCTGTAAAGAATTGGAGATATCGGCAATCAAGTTTACAGCTGTAATACTGACTTGTGACTCCACTTGATTTAAAGCGTTGACCAAATATGGTGAGAAAGATTCCAAATACTTTTGGAAATCCTTTCCTAGTGCTGAAGCCAGAGCAGAGACTGCATAAAATACATCATCCTCCACGTATGAAACATCGGCCTTGTTCAATAATTTGATGAATAGATCCATCAACATGTCAGCAACAGGATATACTGACTGAGGGTTCTTTCTGATGACAGCAGCCAAAACAGAAAGGATATTAGATTGCAGTTCATAGAGATTTTGTCTGTCTTCAGCAGTCAATTGAGTTTCATCCACTTGCATTGTCTGCCCTAACTTATCCAAGATGAAGGTGGATATCGATGTAGTAGTTTCACCAACTTGATCGTTAGCGAATTCAACTAATGCAGTCAATGCAGAGAAAACAGAAGCTCTCGCATTATGTTCGTTGTCTGTTCTATTAGAAGCCTCCAGTAGAGCACTTACTAGAACGGGGTAATAGTTGTATATTGGTGATGATGGGGTATCCGATAGTTGTTCGACAAGGTTAATTATGGTCCAAGAACAATTGGTTGCAACCTTTGGATGGTCTTTCAAGCCGATCAAACAAGCGTTGACAACGTCGGAAAGATGTTCTTCTGGATCGATGGCTGCCACCACCGAATCGGCAATTCGTCCTATACACCAAGCTACCGTCTCCTTGACCTGTAGTACAGGATCCGTAATCAAATTCAAAATTGGAGGAAGGGCTTGGTGAACAAGACTGGTCAACTGAGTTTTATCAGGACCGTCTAGAATAGAGCCAAAGGCCATAACCGCAGCTTCACGCTGTCTCCAGTTTTCGCTTGTAATGTTTTGTTCCACAAAATGTAAAACCGGTTCAACAACGTAGTTACCACAATTTTGGGCGAAAAGCTGCAGACACGCGCCAGCAGACATTGCGACATTCCAATCATCGTCATCTGGATCCTCGTTTTGTTTCGTTAAGAGCTGTAATAGGGTTGGAACGACTTCTTGAATGGATACCAGAGCAAAGTTGTAAGACTCTAGTCCTGGGTTGGAATACTGCGAAAGCTCATAAGCAATATCGATTTCTTCTTCACAGATGGTAGACCAGAATTCAACAGCCATTGCTGCAACTTTGTCGTTTGAAGACTGCATGGTTGCTACCGTCAATGCAAATAGAGCTTGTTCCATGTAAGGTTTCATGTAAAAATAGTATAGTGACATGATCTTGCAGAGACATCCGAAAGCAGCAGCCTGTATATCTTCATCAGACGCCTGAGTAGCCTCACAGACCACTTGCATCAAGTAGTTCCTTTCCCCCTCACGCTCCATGTTATTTTTGATGAATGTAAGGGAGTCAGCCAAAGCGTTCAAGGCCGTGAGTCTAACCACTTTCGAGGTTTCGTTCGATTGCGCACCTTGAACAATGGCAATCAAGATATTATTGGATTGATTGATCAAAATCTCGTCACTTTGGTCAGCATTCTCACAAATATAACCCAGAGCCAAAAGTGAAGCTCTTTTCACGTTTTCTGGTTGGTCTTGTGCAGTGTTATCGACCATAATCTTCATTAGTTCTGGCCATTGATTCAACGGAAGCTCTATTTCTGCAATAGCTGCGATCAACTGAGCTGCGGCATTCGCCACACGTGTCTCGGGATCCACCAAAGCCTGAAGGGCGAACTGCTTAATGTGATGTCTAGACTCCGCGTCAACCTGGGTAGACCAACGCTGCACAAACTGCTGTGCCTTGGTTGGGTTCTTTGAGATCAGTTCATTCTTCAACGTGAGTGCCGCCAAGATCCTGGCCTCCAAACGTACAGAGGTGTCTGCTAAAATCTGGGATAATAGCCCTGCAAACTGTAAGAAATTGTCGTTAGACAATTTCTTCAAAGCCGTTTCCGCCTGTAGACGAACCGAGGTATCCGGCGTCACGATGATATTTTCCAGAAACTGTGCAACCTCTGAAGCCGACATGATGCAAACCTAGTTCCTCCCTTTATCTCACTGACACACGGCAATCTTCACGTAATTGTGCCGTTTGAGCTCTAAAAATCCAACAAAGTCCTCTGAACCCCAGTTCAAGAACACACTCTGACACACAGAAAAGCTAACACGTACCTGTAAATATAGTACACCTCTGGTAAAATCTTTCAACCCTCTCTTGGATCCAATACGATTCCCTACGTCCTATTTCTGGTGCCAATTGTTCTTTTAGACCCGATTAATATCGTTTAAAAACTAGCTCTTCGCAACCTAGGTGCTATACCAATGTTTGGTCACTGTATCGGAACTTATTGCAGCACTCAAAGCCTCTCCAGTGCTGTTTCAATCATGTGTATCTCCTTCATTTGCCACAACAATCAAAACAACTTAACGGCTTAGATTTTCCCAAATTTCTTGATGGAAGAAATGAAAGTGGTTACCCAGCCTAATCCGGGTAATGTATTTTGACAGAGGCAATCTCGTCACGTGAAGGGACAAGCCGGAGGTCTCCACACACCGTCACTCTCTCACCAGAGCATAGCATTGGAATACATACGTGGCACGACTAGGTCTACATACTGCATTGTAATTCTGTTCTTGTTAGCAAGGTCTTCAGCGGTTGGCACGCAAGGGCGAACGCCCTCATGCGGAGTACTTCTTGATCAGTTCGTCCACCAACTCAATGTACTGTTTTTCGGCGTCCTCCTGGGACGTGCCCTCCAACAGCTTCCACGCGTCCCACTTGTAGCGGTCCTTTAGGTTGAACATTCCAGGCTTGGGCTTGGTGTTGTCACCCACAGTGGCCTGCTTGTACAACGCGTACAGCTTCAAGAGCTCGTCGTTATTTGGGGTGGATGGCAGCTCGTTCACTGCCTTAGCCTGCGCTCAAGAGAACCTCGCTTAGTGCGAGGTTCCTACACTGTTAGTACTCATGTCTGGAAGCTCAGATATCATACAAACCTTGCCCTAACATACCTTTTCTTCGAATAATTGCGAAACCATCTTCCTGTGATTCACTGACTGGATGTCTGGGGTGCTCAGTACTTGCTAAAGAGTAGAAACAGAACTAGAACCAAAACTAGAACCAGATCTTGTGCGCCCTATTTCAGCCGTTTGTCTATAGTAAAAGAACAAGTTTCAATTTGCAACTTTTTCCAAGCATATTTGATTCCAATGCTTATGGAACAAAAGCCGACAGCAAACCAAGAGCCCTGGTTGCTTCATTGAAGTTTCACTGGCGTTCCATTGGCTCGGACTCTTACCGATAGCTGATCTGCTGCTGGATTTCCCGTGATAATCGGGTGCTAGGTGGCAGTATTCATTGTTCGAGTCCAAGGTCGGTCACGTGACATAATATCCCTTATCCTACCTTGATTATCGTATAAAGAATTTAAAAATGGTAGACAATAAGAATCACATATAGATAACCACCAAAAGAGTTTAAGTAAAGTACATAAAAGTGGGTCTTCTGGTGGGATATCTCGAGGTTTGACAATCATCAGCTGCAGATACCGTGTTTAGACGGATATATTGAATTTTAAGGCTATTTCAAACGAGACTTTAACGCAGTTTTTGGAGTATTCTATTTCGGATTCACAGCTAAAAGCGAAGAGGTCACAACGAATTACCATACAATGACGCAATTAAAGCCTTTCCCCTCTTATGAGCAAGATGGGAACAACAGTCTGGGTGTGGAGCCTGTAAAGGACCACAGAAGAAGGCGCTCGTCGAGCATAATATCACATGTAGAACCGGAATCGTTCGAGGACGAAAACGACCAGCAGATGATGAACAACATGAACGCGAACTGGGTGAACCAGCGGGGCGCGTGGGTCATCCATGTGGTCATTATTGCATTGCTCAGGTTTTTCTTCAACTTGCTGCCCACGCTCTCCACCGAGTGGTCTTGGACTTTGACCAACATGACGTACGTGATCGGGTCGTACATCATGTTCCATTTGGTTAAGGGCACGCCATTCGATTTCAATGGAGGCGTGTACGATAATCTGACGATGTGGGAGCAGATTGACGACGGGGTTCTGTACACGCCAACAAGAAAGTTCTTGATAACGGTGCCAGTGGCGCTGTTCCTTTTGTCCACGCATTACAGTCATTACGACCTACAGCTGTTTTTACTGAATCTGCTGTTGACCACGTTTGTGGCGGTGGTCCCCAAGTTGCCTGTAACGCATAGACTTAGGATCAGCATTCCTGGTATCACAGGACCTGCTCAAATCAGTTAGCCGATGCCAAGAAACTCTAGGGCGGCATCCACTTCAAACCGCGGCCAAAGGAACCTTTCTGGCCGTCCGTCATTCATTCATTCCAGCACTTTTCAACGGTCATTTTGTCCTTATCGAACGGAACAATTTTACAGAGGTATAATCACAGGCGCCAAACCGAGCCCCATGGTAAATGTTGGGCAAGGTCTCAGGTTTATTTCTCGCAAAACCGCATACCAGAAAAACTCAGCCTTGAAACAGGACTCCCCCTGCGTTGGCGTTGTTACTTTGGTTCGTAGCGTTTCTGGCTGCAATCGGTCCAAGACATGTAACTCTCTGAATACATAAGTTTAATTTATGTCTCTCAAGACTATCGAACCATGTTCTATACGCTTTTGCATGTAAGTAGTACACATCAGGTATTTACAAGATGGAGTGCACTATAGCTATTTCGAATGAGACGCCGTGGTTCAAATCAAAAGTTCTTGGCAAGAATGTCTCCTACTTTCTTGATTTGTTCAGCACGAATCTCTTTCTGTTCTTCTCTGGCCTTCTTGTTGACCAGTCTTCTCTTCAAGAACCTAGGGATGAATGGTTTCGCCGTTTCCTTGTAAGGACCCAACACGCCGTCAAACGCCTTTGAGGGCTTGTTGGCGTCCGATCCGAGCCTCATACGGTCTGTTCTGTACTTCTCCAGCTCCTTCTGGAACTCAGTGTTCCATGCGCTCTTGTCCTCAGGCTCCTCGGGCCAGATGAACGGCTCTGCCATGTCAATCGTCATCTTTTTGATCTGGGGTCCGCGGTATCTGGGCGATACAGGCGTCGCACGCGTGTATCTCGCGTGCAGAAGCTGTGTCGTGACGTTCAGCGCCCTCAGCCCGTACAGATGGAACAGATAGTCTCTCAGATCCAGCTTGTTGAACGACTTGGGCACGATGAATTTCGCCTGGTACGGAGTATGCTTGGCGTTGGGCCTGAGCAAAATCACTCTGGCCTTGGGGAAATATAGCTGCCTGCCTCCTACCCTGAAATGCGGCTTCCCTGCTTCAATCCCCGCACGAGACCATTCCAAAATCCTGCTCTGGACCGATTTCCGGAGCTCTTGAGTTCCTGCTCCAGAGACTTTACTCTCCACCACAGTCGCCAAATTCCTCAGTCCCTGCTTCACAGACGACACAAAACGTGGCATAACTTTTTCTACGCTTTCAGGGCTGTCTATCAACGACGCTCTTGCCACCGCAAGCCCCGATCTGAAACACTTATTCCCTTATTCATCCATCGCCAACTGCATCGTTCATCACTTTCAATGTATTCTCGATGGCCTCAGTCTGCTAGAGGGACCAAGACTGAAAAATTTGAGTACTGTCGTTCGTGTGCAGTGACAAGAAAGTCACGTGACTCGGATATCTCGTTTTTTTCTCGGTTTTCAGGGTAACGCGAATTTTTCCATCAACGAAACTTTTCATTCAAGAAATGATAACAACAATAGAGTCTTGAATACGGAAGGCAAGGTTTTGAAGCGTCAAGGAGTATCCAGTGGGCGATTGAGGGAGCGCCATCGGTCGTTTTTCCAGCTTACAGGTAAGGTCAGTGGTTTGAGCGGTGTTTTGAGCGAGCGCAGACGGATATCAGAGGGTTTTCTCAGCAGTGGGCTTTATTAGAATTAATAATAGTTCAGGACAGAGCGCTTTGGTGAGCAAGAGGCAACAGCGAGCGCACAACAGGGGTAAGAATCCGCGGTAAGAACGTTTGTGTTGATTCTAGCTGCTGGAAAAACCGGAAAAGCGAGTATTCTAGTTCAGAATGACGGAATACTACGATGAAGACCCATATGCGTATGACGACGAAGAGGCTGCGATTTCTGCCGAGGACTCCTGGACTGTGATTTCGGCGTTCTTCAGAGAGAAGGGGCTCGTGTCGCAGCAGCTGGACTCGTTCAACCAGTTCATCAACTACACGATCCAGGATCTGATTCTCGAAGATAGCACGTTGATTTTGGAACAGTTGGCGCAGCACACCACAGAGACAGACAACATCTCCAGAAAGTATGAAATATCGTTCGGAAAAATCTATTTGGCCAAGCCCTCTATGACGGAATCCGACGGTGTGTCGCATGCGATGTATCCGCAGGAGGCCCGTCTAAGGAATCTCACGTATGCGTCTGGTTTGTTCGTTGAGATCCAGAAGAGAACGTACCAGGCCATTGACATTCCTGGGCGTGATCTGAAATACGAGATCATCAAGGAAGAAAGTGAAGAGAACGAAGAGAACAATAAGATTTTCATTGGAAGGGTCCCTATCATGTTGAGATCAAAGTACTGTTTGTTGGATGACTTGACCGAATCAGATTTGTACCGTTTGAAGGAATGTCCCTTCGATATGGGAGGTTACTTCATCATTAACGGTTCAGAAAAGGTTTTGATTGCCCAAGAACGTTCTGCGGGTAATATCGTACAAGTTTTCAAGAAGTCGGCTCCTTCACCAATTTCTCATGTGGCAGAGATTAGATCTGCCCTAGAGAAGGGTTCGCGTTTCATTAGTACGCTACAAGTGAAGCTGTACGGTCGTGAAAGCTCTACTAACCGTACCATCAAGGCAACATTGCCATACATTAAACAGGATATCCCAATTGTTATCATTTTCAGAGCTCTGGGTATCATTCCTGATGGTGAAATCATGGAACACATTTGCTATGATGTCAACGACTGGCAAATGCTGGAAATGTTAAAACCATGTGTGGAAGAAGGTTTCGTTATTCAAGACAGAGAAACAGCCCTAGATTTCATCGGACGTCGTGGTACAGCTCTTGGTATCAAGAAAGAAAAGAGAATTCAGTATGCAAAGGATATTTTGCAAAAGGAGTTCTTGCCTCATATCACACAGTTGGAAGGTTTCGAAAGTAGGAAAGCGTTTTTCTTGGGTTACATGATCAACAGATTGTTACTCTGTGCACTAGACCGTAAAGACCAGGATGATCGTGACCATTTCGGTAAGAAGAGATTAGATTTGGCCGGACCTTTGCTGGCTCAGTTGTTCAAGACTTTGTTCAGAAAGTTGACCAGAGATATTTTACGATTCATGCAGAGATCCGTGGAAGAGGCCAAAGATTTCAATCTTAAGTTGGCTGTCAAGGCTACCACCATCACTGCTGGTCTTAAGTATGCTCTCGCTACGGGTAACTGGGGTGAGCAAAAGAAGTCTATGTCATCGAGAGCAGGTGTTTCTCAAGTTTTAAATCGTTATACCTACTCTTCCACTCTATCACATTTGCGGAGAACTAATACTCCTATTGGTCGTGATGGTAAATTAGCGAAGCCTCGTCAATTGCATAATACACATTGGGGTTTGGTTTGTCCCGCCGAAACTCCAGAGGGTCAAGCTTGTGGTCTTGTGAAGAACTTATCTTTGATGTCCTGCATCTCCGTGGGTACTGATCCTCTGCCTATTATCACATTTTTGAACGAATGGGGTATGGAACCTTTGGAGGATTATATTCCCCATCAATCACCGGATTCTACTAGGGTGTTTGTTAATGGTGTCTGGCACGGTATCCATCGTAATCCAGCCAAATTGGTTGACACCATCAGAAAACTAAGAAGAAAGGGTGATATTACTCCGGAAGTTTCGATCGTCAGGGATATTCGTGAGAAGGAGTTAAAGATTTTCACAGACGCAGGAAGAGTGTACAGACCATTATTTATCGTGGACGAAAACGCTGAAACTGGTCGTAAAGAACTTAAGGTTAGAAAGGGTCATGTCAGGAAACTGATGTTGACTGAATATCAGGATATCGAAGGTGGTTTCAATGATGAAGAAGAAATGAACTACACTTGGACATCCTTGTTGAATGAAGGGCTTGTCGAGTACATTGATGCAGAAGAAGAAGAGACGATTCTGATCGCTATGCAACATGAGGATCTCGAGCCAGTCATTCCTGATGCGATAGATTCGAAGGATGAACTGGATCCAGCCAGGCGGATCAGGGCAATTCACCATTCTAATATATTCACTCATTGTGAAATTCATCCTTCAATGATTCTTGGTGTTGCTGCTTCCGTCATTCCTTTCCCTGATCACAACCAGTCTCCTCGTAACACTTATCAATCTGCGATGGGTAAGCAAGCTATGGGTGTTTTCCTAACGAATTACAATGTTCGTATGGACACAATGGCAAACATTTTATACTATCCACAAAAGCCTCTCGGTACCACAAGAGCAATGGAATACTTGAAGTTCAGAGAACTACCTGCCGGTCAAAATGCTATTGTTGCTATTGCATGTTATTCAGGTTACAATCAAGAAGATTCCATGATTATGAATCAGTCTTCCATTGATCGGGGCTTGTTTAGATCGCTCTTCTTCAGATCTTACATGGATCAAGAAAAGAGAATCGGTATGTCTATCACTGAATCATTTGAGAAACCACATAGAACCAACACACTTAGAATGAAACATGGTACATATGACAAGCTAGATGATGATGGTATGATTGCCCCAGGTGTTAGGGTGTCGGGTGATGATATGATTATTGGTAAGACAACGCCAATATCTCCAGACGCTGAAGAACTTGGGCAAAGAACGGCTTTCCACTCCAAACGTGATGCTTCTACTGCTTTGAGATCCACTGAAAACGGTATCGTGGATCAGGTCTTGATTACTACGAATCAGGAAGGTTTGAAGTTTGTCAAGGTCAGAGTGAGAACTACCAAAGTACCCCAAATCGGTGACAAGTTTGCCTCTCGTCACGGTCAAAAGGGTACCATCGGTATCACTTATCGTAGAGAGGATATGCCATTCACTGCAGAAGGTGTCGTTCCTGATTTGATTATCAACCCACACGCAATTCCATCTCGTATGACTGTTGCACATTTGATCGAATGTTTGTTAAGTAAAGTCGCCGCTCTATCTGGTAACGAGGGTGATGCATCTCCTTTCACGGACATTACAGTGGACGGTATTTCTCGTCTATTGCGTGACCATGGGTACCAATCTCGTGGGTTCGAAGTCATGTACAACGGTCACACAGGTAAGAAACTGATGGCCCAGATCTTCTTCGGCCCAACATACTACCAAAGATTGAGACATATGGTTGATGACAAGATTCACGCCAGAGCGAGAGGACCGATGCAAGTGCTGACCAGACAACCTGTTGAGGGTAGATCCAGGGACGGTGGTCTCAGATTCGGAGAGATGGAACGTGACTGTATGATCGCTCACGGTGCCGCAGCCTTCTTAAAGGAAAGACTCATGGAAGCCTCGGACGCTTTCAGAGTGCACATTTGTGGTATTTGTGGTTTGATGTCCGTTGTTGCCAAATTAAAGCATAATCAGTTTGAGTGCCGTTCTTGTAAGAACAAGATCGATATCTACCAGGTGCATATTCCATACGCTGCTAAGCTTCTATTCCAGGAGCTGATGGCCATGAACATTGCTCCACGTCTATACACTGATCGGTCAAGGGATTTCTAATACCACTGTTCTACCTTCAACCGTTCCTACCTTCATCATATATCTGAAACTATAACAATGATTTGTACTGGTTTATAATGTCTGTATCATATCTAAGAAAACAATCAAATGCAACATCTTGCACTGTATTATAAACACCCATCAAAAAACCTTGAAGGTTGTGATGTTTTCTCTCTTTCTCTGTTCTCTGATCCAACCAGGTTCTATCTCATCGCCAAATCGGTACTTTGCTATATAAGTTTCAAGCCTTGAAAAAAGCTGAGATGAACAAACAAAACTAAACTACAACACGCTACAGCTGCCACAAGCGAATCAGTTGGTACGCATTGTTGGTATTGCGGGAATTTGAAGGTGTGCCCGTACAAATCATTCTTGCTTTGGTGGGTTTTCATTTGATAGAAGCGGCATTTTAGTGCGTTTCCGTTGGTTTCGAGATTATAGAGATTAAAGCGCGCTGGTGAGGTCCTTAGAAGTGTACTCTGGCTCTATACCTCTGTTATCGGGTGTTGCTGAAGCATTGAAGTATTGTGGTACAATTTTTTCTGTTTTGAGAAACAACTGGCCCGATTTGTGGTCCGTCTTTAATAATGTCACAGGAACTAGTGCTTGCGGATGTCGATCCAAAAGTTAGAGCTGCTGTATTGCCTTTCAAAGAAGTGATTCTTAAATGGTTTTCTGATGAAGTGACGCGAGATTTCGAGGAGCTTTCGCTGGTTACTCAGATTGTGGAAACAGTCGGGCCACTGATACAGGACAAGAACTATCATTTCTTTAGTGATCCGGACTTAGGACCCGTGATAAGCTTCCTCGTCATCATTTTCTCTGTTCCTAGAGAACAGCAAGCAATCGAGTGGTATTGTGACAAATTTTCTCCGGTTCTCGCCTCTTGCCAGGACGACTGCAGGAGTTTCATTTCTTTCAAGAACAGCATTATACAACGATACATTGAAAACAAAGGCATCGCATATTCAAACGTAGATGGATTTGATCAAATGATCTGCAGATGGCGAGCTGACGCGCTTCTGAAAAGAATCGGATCTATTAGATCGGCGGATCTTTCAATAGAACAACGAGTCGCGTTCCTTGAATGTCTGTGGTATCCCAGAGTTTTGAAACACTCGCAAAATCTCAAGATACTCTTCAACAATGCATTTGATCTATTGAATCAGGCGAAATCACCACTTTTGGCATACTCGTCGGACAACATACTTTCATGTCTGAGTTCCGGCTCGGTTTTTTTACTAATGGAGGGGACACCAACCCAAACTGCCTGGGCGATAGGATTATTGGACTGGCTTTATGAACAAAATTACACGATCACCGTCTCGAACCTTCCCGTTGACTTTCTACAAGAGATTAACACACATTACACGTATTTGATAAGCAAGCAATTTGGTAGGAATCAACCTCCAAATACTAATGCGTTAAATTCTATGGCTATCGCATGGATCAGGCTAACTGCATTATTCAGTTTAATGGATAAAGAAGTACTTGAGGATCAGTTCATAAAACCAAAATTCACGGAGAGTTTGAAAAACGCAGGAACGCTAGAGGTGCCTTCCATTATCCACTTGTGGTATAATTGGTTCTCTGTTCCAGACCCAGCTAGGCCATTGGAAGTCATGTTGAAAGTTCTAAACCTGTTCTTGGAAAAATTTGGTGAAGACTTCTGGACATACCTCAAGCCTTTCAATTTTCACACCTTACTAGATCTCATCTTTGCGCAAGGAACTTTTGCGAATACTCTACTGAGAAAACAAGAATCGCCAATATTGAAAGACGGGAAAGAGACGTGGCTCTCTTTAAATGGTTCTGTGTCAGACCTCATTACGTGGTGTATACCCTTCTACAACTCACTCTCATCTGCCAAGAAAATGCAAATGGTGAAGAAAATTTCAACTGGTTTTCTGATGACAATCTGTGAATGCAGTAAGCTTCTGAAGACATTGCCTAAAATTCTTTTGATGAGTTATTCTCTTCAACTCTTGAATAATGTTCTTGAAATTGATGATAGGAAGCGTTCGCTGCTTTATAAAAACTCTGATCTTCAGAATGAACTTTTCACTGTTGCGGATTGTAGAAAAGTTTTGAATCATCCCAAGATTTCACAGTTGGTGTGTGATACCGTTCAGTCGCCAGAAAAAGTCTTTCCGGGAATGCCGGTTGATTCTGTTTCTTTAAATGCTATGAAAGTTTTGGCCAACTGCGTTGAATATGATATTTTAAACTTATGTGAGACAACATTCAAGTTGTACACAGGAGGTCCGATCAATAAGCACCACTTGTTAGATCTTGACCTCAGTAAATTTTTCCTCAATCCCTTGATACATGGTTTGAATCTGGCTATTCTTGGTGCGAATGGACCCAAGCATGCACTCACGATTATGAATTCGTTAACAAATGCGAACGGTCTGATGGTTTTGACGGTTAAAGGGCTTGAAGTTGAGACTCAAAACAAAGTAACTAAAGGATATCTTAACATTATAAGACAATTGGTTATGAAGTGCTCAGAGCTTAACTCAAAGCATTTAATCCGTATCCTGGGGGATAAGAAGGCTGCGCATGGACTCTGGTCCTGTCTTTTCTCTTCGGACACAGATCTTTACCAAGAAGCAACCAATATTCTATATGAGGTTTTCAATGTGGAAGGCCGTTTAGAAGGTTTGCATGAACTTTTCAAAACTAGTTTGTCTACTAGTTTACATTGCATTTCCGTTGTATTGCAACAGCTTACTAGATGCAAATTTTTCGAGCCTTGTCCCAGAGCAATAAGAGTAATCATGGACATTTTGTCTCTTTTCAATGAACCTGTCACAGGTATTTTCTCTGATTATGACAAACTTAAGGACTCTGAAACTAATGCTGAACTTTACAGTTTTTGGCAGGCCACATGGAAGTTTCTGGATATGATATACCTGGAAACAATTCAGTGGACCTCCAAGTACTCCAATGTCGTATTGGAAAATTTTACGAGAGATGTTCTTGAAGTCAGTAATATGCTTATGAGTTCCTATAGAGAGTTTTCTGATGTTTTAGTAGGTGAAAAACTGAAGGAAGATGACTTGTTCCAGTTCCCAATGAGTCCTTTCAAGAACATGCTTTATTGGCTTCGATTGAACGATGAACAGCTCTTGGCAGCTTGCGTTAAACTTATCGTCTCCGCATCTGATCTTGCAAGAGAGAAAGATTTCCGTTTCGATGACATGCTCGTCTTAGACATGGCAAAATACGCGACCAAAGCGAGAAAATATCCTAACAAACTGTCCGCGGCTCAAAGTCAGGATCTTCTTGATAGAGCTCAAATGTTCAATAAACCACTTACAAAGGATATTATCAAGGAGTCTGAACAGTACCACCTTGAAAAGGTACAGCTGAAAAGCGGTTCGAAAGCTTCCATTAGTGCTCTTTCAAAGTTTTCAACTAAAGCCTCTGTAGATCCCTTAGGCAACAAATCATCCATGTCATCTAATCAGAGAGCTGACTCCATGCTTAAAAAAGCAAACGCGGGATCTTCGCTTCATTCTCGCCCAAAAGGCCAGGCTACACTTGCATCGTACGGGGTATTCAGGCCTGGTGGTACTCCAACTGTTAAAGCACCACCAGCAAAACCTTTATCTAGGTTTGAAATTGAGAGAAGAAAGCTTATAGAGAAGCGAGTTATTCACCCTCCCCAGAGTCAAGTCTTCAATACAAGACCAACATTACAGCCTAAGAAAGAAGACAGTAGTGATGATGATGAAAGTGATTTTGAAAATGCAGCAGAGCTATTTGCAGTTGCGAAATCCAAGGCAAAGACCTACTCTCCAGGGGTACTTGATATTGATGGGAAAGTAGTCAAAAAATCCGTGACACCGGCAGATTTACGCCAGATTGATGAAGAAAACATGCGTAGAAGACTGAATGTAGATTTAGCACCGTTTTATGAAAAGGTGTTACAGTGGGACTATCAACGAGAGAGCGAATATCCAGATGACTCGCAAAAAACTTACTCTGACGTCAAGGACTCGTTTTCTAGTGCTGTTGAGTACCAGAGAGTTATGGAACCACTGTTATTGCTAGAGTGCTGGCAAGGGCTATGTTCAGCAAGAGATAGAGAAGAACAGAAGAGTTTCAGTTTCATCGTTGGGAACAGAACAGTTGTATCAGACTTTTATGAAGTTTATGCATCAGTCAGCAAGGCAGTTGTTCGCGAAACAGGAATCAACGATTCCGACCTCATTGTACTTGGCTACTTCCCTGATAGAGTTTCTTCACGACCATTGACTGATAAGGAATTTAAACGGACAGAGTACACTTGTTTGGCAAAGATTAAAGAACTCAAGAATTCCAAAGGAGACAACATGGATCTAACTTTTAGAATTCATAGGAATCAAAAGTTTAGCCACATGTTGACGCTTCGTACAGAGATTCACGCTTTGAAAGTTATGCAAATGACTACCGTTGAAAGAGAATATAGTTCTCTGAAGGGGTTGCCCTACTACGACCTGCTTCCTCAGATATTGAAGGCCAAGCCGTCAACTGCAAAGGCAACAAATGAGACAGAAGTGAAAAGAGTGAAAACTAGTTTCCGTTTGAATACTTCCCAGGCTACGGCGATTGTTAGTACTGTATCGTCGCAGGGATTCTCTCTGATCCAAGGACCTCCAGGAACAGGGAAGACAAAAACAATTTTAGGAATTGTTGGGTATTTCCTTTCTACTGCCAGAAAATTACCTGGTAATACAGTGACTCATACAATTATTACTCCAACATCTTCCACATCCACCGACCAACTGCTAGAGCGTCAAAAAGTTCTTATTTGCGCTCCTAGTAATGCTGCTGTTGATGAATTAGTTTTGAGATTGAGAGGAGGTATACTTGACCATAACGGCCGTGTTTTCCAACCTGACATTGTCCGTATTGGTAGATCGGATGCTGTTAACGACTCTATTCGAGATCTAACACTAGAAGAGAAGGTTGACAAAAAGTTGGGCGGCATGGACTATGAGATGGTCCAGGATTCTGCCTTAAACCAAAAGTTTCAAGAAGCTCTGCAACAACGTAAAAGACTTACGGAAAAATTGAACAGAGAAGATGGCGATCCTGCTAGTTCTCTATCATCTGCTGAAATTGCGAATATTCAGCTACAGATAAGAGATTTGAGAAAGATGATCAGCGAAATGGGTAAACAGAAAGACGAGATCAGAGAATCTAACTCTTTAAAATACCGAAACCGGGAGATTGATAGGAGAAAAGCACAAGCACGTATTCTGGCAGAATCTGATGTTATCTGCTCTACTTTATCTGGATCAGCTCATGATGTCTTGGCCTCTCTAGGGGTTAAATTTGACACGATTATAATCGATGAAGCTTGTCAATGTACGGAGTTGTCGAGTATCATTCCTTTACGTTATGGTGGGAAACGTTGTATCATGGTTGGCGATCCCAATCAGTTGCCCCCCACTGTTCTCTCTGGGGCAGCCAGTGATATGAAATATAACCAATCACTGTTTGTTAGAATGCAAAAGAACTGTACTCCGTATCTATTGGATGTGCAGTATCGTATGCATCCAGCAATTAGCAAGTTCCCTTCCTTGGAGTTCTACAAAGGGAAGCTGAGAGATGGCACAGAAGTTAGAGAAGTGAATAAACGTGAGTGGCACAGTAAGTTTCCGTTTGGACCTTACAAGTTCTTCGATGTGGTCACCGGTAAACAGAGGCAAAACTCCAAAACAATGTCCTACACAAATCCTGATGAGACGAAAGTCGCTATCGAACTGGTCGAAAATCTTCTAGCAACTTACGAATCGAAGTATGACTTTTCGAACAAGATTGGTATCATTTCTCCGTACAGAGAGCAGATGCAATCGATGCGAAGCCAGTTCAGGTATCACTTTGGGGATCAAATACGTTCATATGTTGACTTCAACACCATTGATGGTTTTCAAGGTCAGGAAAAAGAGATTATCATAATCTCCTGCGTGCGTGCTGACGATACTTCCTCCAGTGTTGGGTTCTTGAAGGACTTCAGACGTATGAATGTTGCTTTGACAAGAGCTAAATGTAGCTTATGGATATTGGGGCATCATAAATCCTTGGTCAACAATCGACTATGGAAACATCTTATTTCAGATGCCAAAGAAAGGGACTGTCTAGAAATCGCATGTCCTGGTTTTCTGAATCCGAGGGATAAACATGCACAAGACACAATCTCTAGATTTAAGGGTTCGCACGATTACATTGCAAATGTGGACACCTATAATCCACATGATATTCCCACCGGACCCAGTGCTTCAAAGATCAGGAAAAGAGAACACGGATCAGGTTCAGAAGAGTCTAAAAAGAAGATCAAGAAGGAAGGAGATAATTCGGTTCCTCAGTCTATGTCTGCTCAGGCATCTCAACATAATTCCAGACCCACAGGAACCAAAAAGAAATCTTCCATTTTTGGGAAATTCAACAAGCTGTGATCTCCAGCTATCATTCTTTTAATACTGCTAGCTCATGATAGCTCAAAAGGTCATAACATCATGCAGGTATCATCATCTCATAGCATACCATTATTTAATGAGCCTATTTAGTTTAGGTAAGTAATGGAAATTAAAGCACCGTTTCAGATGCTATGGTTTTAATAGAACACAAATGGAGTGTATCAATTAGAGAAGGCAGGCATCACGAACTTTCGAGTTTAATCTGTCTTATTCACTTTAAGTGCTGGATCATCTGTGAGTCGTTGAGAATTAGAGGCAGATTCTATTGATAGACCGACTTTTGGAGGTGACTTCCCCATTTTCATCAGTTCAGGAGTTTTTGGAGTGTTATTTATTGGTATTGGGGTAATGTCATTTCCCAATTCTTTTTGAGCTTCCTTTAAAGCGTTCAGTTCTGCTACGATTGATCGAAGAACCCTTTTTTCGTTAATGTTATTCTCTACGATGCCACTGAGGGTGTCTGCAGTTGATCTGATCATCGATAGTATCTCAGTTCTGGAAATGTGTCCATCTGATTTTACAAACTGAGTCTGTAAGGTATGCTCCAATGACTGGACTGCAGATAGGACTTCGTTCCAAGTATCATAGCTATGTTTCAACGCTGAAGTTTCTGCTTTATTATCATGCAACAGAGTCTTCAATGACTGTTTATTCACTTCAATGAAATCATAGCATTGACACAACGCCATTTCGAAAGCATTGTCCGTTTTCCTGGTGAAGTTGGCCAAAGAGAATATGGATTGTGAACTAGTTTGTTCGGTATCTTTCAGTAACCCAAGTTTTATCAGTATTTTTTCCCTTTGAGACCTAATCCTGTCCTTTTTCCGAAGTATTGCGTTGACCTGACTCTGTATCAGCTCTTCGTTTCTTCTCAACTCTTCGTTTACAACATTCCTGTCCTTCTCAAGCTGAGTAAGTAGAGCGCGGAGTTGTTCTATCTCCAAGACGACCTGTTTCTGGCAGGCCTGAAGCTGCTTCACATTTTCAAAAAGCTGCTTCCTAGTGAACTCGCTCGTGGCCCTCTCGTCTCCAGCCAATCCTGCGCCCGCTAGCGTCGTGTTCTCGACGCCTACAGAGTCGATGTACGCTTGGAGAAGCACTTGGTGACTGCCGTCAATCTGAACTGTGGCGTCCCCTGCCTTCACCACGTTCGCAAAATCGTCACTCACGGTCCAAGACCTGAGTTCCGCGTCTGCTGAGTCCTGCTCAGCGTCCAATTCTCTCAGCTGTTGCTCACGTTTCTCCAGCTTATGAACGTCTTTTCTCACCAATCCATCCCGCGGGTCGATCAGCAGCCCATTGATCGTGTTCAGATCGTTCAGACACACCAAAATGCTTCTTCTGATCCTATCCAGCTCGCCGTTAGAGCTATCGCTGGACACCAGCACTCGCTCATGCGTATCCTGCAGCGAGTTCAGCAGTGCTCTCATTTCCTGCTGCTTCAAAAGAATCTCTTTGAGACCCACATTTGCTGTGCTCATGGTCCTTAGCAAGTCTAGCGCAGCAACCCAGCGTCTTCACGGCTACTACACCCTTGCCAGAGCCCTGGCTGGCCGTATCCTGGGCCGATGAGCTGCGGTGCTCTGCTCCAGCCAGCTCCAGTTCCCTTTAATGCCATTTTATCAAAGTCCGGGTAACCGTTTTTAGATTTTTCATATATCAGGTCACGTGACTTTCTTTTGTTTCTTTCTTTCTTTCTTTCCGTTACAACTTTCAGGCTAAAATCGCACTTTGGACATCGAAAATGGGTCTTAGAGAGCTAAAATGAGAACAAATGTTCATTCAGACCACGCAGGCAACGGCAAAAACCCTTCTGGCACTGGCTAACTGCAAGCCTTCGGACATACTACACTATTCCGACATATATTGCATTCTTAGGGGCCCTAAAGCCCAGGAGACTTCGTTAACTGCAGCGGCAGCTGACTTGGCTTGTTCCAAGTCGTTTCTTTTAGTGAAAAATTTCAGAAGCTCATCGGAGCGATGAGTTAGAAAACGCCGTAGCAGAAAGGGCAAAAAATTTTTCAGGTCTATAGATGATAGAGATACCAGCATAGAGCGGGCAGTTGTCGGGCGCGGTCCGGCCAGCGTTATGTGGGGCTATACGGGTCTATGATTTGTGGCAGAATTTGTATAAATAGGTTTAGTTTTCACCAGGTGAATTGGATTGACCAGGATTCTTGTTCTCAGGAAACGAATGGAACTTACTACACCGGGGTTCTTTATTTGTAATGCGTGTTTTAAGATAGTGGGAATCGTTTTTACACTTCTCTGGGGCGGCGGTTCTTTCGTTGGTGGAACTGGTGTTCTTTCTTTTCTCTTCTTTCTATCATGTATTGGTATAAGTAGTGTACGTCTTGCTTTTATTAATATAGAAGAAGTGCAAGAGTCGAGACCAAGTTCGAGTCAGGATCAGTTAGCCAGGCTTCGGAAGGATTGCTACGAGTAGACAGTGGTGCAAGGATCCGCGCATATAGTACAGAAGAATACAGAATGGCAGCTTTACAGGACCCAGCGCAAGCTTTAGAGTATTTGAAGAACTACAAGGAAAAGGACGGGTTGTCGGTGTCGCAGTTGATGGACTCCAAGACCCGCGGGGGGTTGACGTACAACGATTTCCTGATCTTGCCCGGAAAGATCAACTTCCCATCGTCTGCTGTGTCCTTGCAGACCAAACTGACCAAGAAGATCACGTTGAACGCTCCATTCGTGTCTTCTCCTATGGACACCGTTACCGAGTCTGAGATGGCCATCCACATGGCTTTGCTGGGCGGTATCGGTATCATCCACCACAACTGCTCCGGCGAAGAGCAGGCCGAGATGGTCAGAAAGGTCAAGAAGTACGAGAACGGGTTCATCAACCAACCCGTTGTCATTTCTCCAGAAATCACCGTGGGTGAAGCTAAGCGCATGAAGCAGAGCTTTGGATTTGCTGGTTTCCCAGTTACTGGTATGTGTTAACATAGAATATTTTGGACGTCAACACCGAGTTGCAGGGGTTTTATTTCAGATGACGCAGAATTGGACTGTTGCTGTGGTGCTTACAGGGTACATCGAATGATGATCAACTTACATATAATAACTTTCGTTCTACTGATTTGATCAAACGATCGGGTAGATAAATATCGTATCTGACTACCGACCGTGCCCTGTAGTTACTTTGACAGTGAAACTCGAAGGTTTTGGTTCAATGAATAAAAGATTCTTGCGTGAGAAATGAAACCTCAGCTTTAGGATATTGACGAAATTCTCACAAGTCTCATTTACTAACAGTATTGTTCGCATTGTCTTGTACATTGTGATCCATTTCACGTTTAGAGGGCGGAAATATGCCTGGTAAACTATTGGGTATTGTCACTTCTCGTGACATTCAATTTGTGGAGGACGATTCCATCTTGGTCTCCGAGATTATGACCAAGGACGTTGTCACTGGTAAGAAGGGCATCACTTTGGAAGAGGCCAACGAAATCTTGAAGAAGACCAAGAAGGGTAAGTTGCCAATCATTGACGGCAACGGTGCTTTGGTTTCTTTGTTGTCCAGAACCGATTTGATGAAGAACCAATCTTACCCATTGGCTTCCAAGTCTGCCGCCACCAAGCAGCTGTTGTGTGGTGCTGCCATCGGTACTATTGATGCTGACAGAGAAAGATTGACTTTGTTGGTCGAAGCTGGCTTGGATGTGGTCGTTGTGGACTCTTCTCAAGGTAACTCTGTTTTCCAGTTGAACATGATTAAATGGATCAAGAGCACCTTCCCAGATTTGCAAATCATTGCCGGTAACGTCGTTACAAGAGAACAAGCCGCCAGCTTAATTGCTGCTGGTGCCGATGGTTTGAGAATTGGTATGGGTTCTGGTTCCATTTGTATCACTCAAGAAGTCATGGCTTGTGGTAGACCTCAAGGTACTGCCGTGTACAACGTTACTGAGTTTGCCAATAAATTTGGTGTTCCATGTATCGCCGATGGTGGTGTCCAAAACATTGGTCACATCACCAAAGCCATCGCCTTGGGTGCTTCTGCCGTTATGATGGGTGGTATGTTGGCTGGTACCACTGAATCTCCTGGTGAATACTTCTACAGAGACGGTAAGCGTTTAAAGACTTACAGAGGTATGGGTTCCATTGATGCTATGGAGAAAACTGATGTCAAGGGCAACGCTGCCACTTCTCGTTACTTCTCCGAATCTGACAAGGTTTTGGTCGCCCAGGGTGTCTCTGGTGCCGTTGTTGACAAGGGTTCTGTGAAGAAATACATTCCATACTTGTACAACGGTCTACAGCACTCTTGCCAAGACATTGGTGCTGTCTCCTTGGCGGACTTGAGAGAAAAGGTCGACAACGAAGAAGTCAGATTTGAATTCAGAACTGCTTCTGCCCAATTGGAAGGTGGTGTTCACAACCTACATTCTTACGAGAAGCGTCTGTACAACTAGAGTTTGAGATGAGCTCTTGTAAGTATATATACAGTTTCTCTTTGGTTTAAGAACCACAGTCAGTTTCTTCTCATGTACACTATATCGATTCAGTTGAATAACAAAATCCATACGAATGGGCATGCTGCCCAATTTTCTCTTGACGTTACTACAGATAAATTCGGATGGAGAATGCAACTACTTTTCGTTCTTGATCTTATCTAAAATCTCTTGATAATGACGGTCTCTTTCAATTTCAACATCCTCTAGGTTTGGAGGCACTCTTTCGTTAATCAAATCTTGACTTCTAGCCTTCTCAAACTCCGTTAAAGTATCAGTCAGGCCCTGCGCACCGTGTGCCAGAGCACCTTTCGGAAGAGTTCCCTGATTGATAGTTTTCAAGTATTGCACTTTCTCGGATTCTTCCCTCAAAACACTATACATTCTTGATACCTTGGCAATAGCCATGATCTTGTTTCTTAACGACCTTCTCTTGGACTCATCCAAGACCCGAGTGCCAGTTGATTTCTCGGTTCCGCTTTCCGTTTGGATCTTATCTTTGGTTTCTTCTTCTGTCAGCATTCCGACAGCTTCACTGATAATAGGCGTTTCCTCATCCAGTTCTTCTTCTGCACATATGTTCAGGATTGCGATCAGCATCTCAGTGACCTTTTCACCAACAAAAGGTAATGACCAGCTGAACACGTCCATGAAGTCTGGTAGCCAGTAGGGATGCGGCGACATGTTGAACTGTCTAATATTCATTAGATTGTCACCGTACTTCAGCACAGCAGCTTTGTTCTTGTACGTGTCCAAATAATTTGGGGCGCTAAAAAGGGTCATTACACTGGGGAAACCCATCGACTTCGTGTTTTTGTACATGCGGTAACCTTGATCCTGGGCTTCGTGAGCTCTAATGACAGACAAAAGTCCATTTCTTGCGAGGAAATCGCACACCGCTTTATACGTGAATGCATAAGAGCATCCTCTGAGCGAATTGGGCACAAACCGGTCCTCAGATGTAGTGTCCTCATCGTAGTCCTCGACAGGGTCCGCCCACATAAGATCGCACATGAGGCCGCGCGATGGGATTTCTCTAAACCTGTTGATCTTGTTGACATCTTTTACGTACACGAGGTCTGGAGACAGCCCACCGTGCGTGCAGAAGTATTGCTTGTTCATGATCGCAGCCAGTGGGAGTGCATTGAACGACTTGCAGCACGCTTCGAAGATTTCGTTGTCGTACTTATGCAGACACTCAGATTTGAACGTGAAATACGACGTCAGGTGCTTGCACTCATGGTTCCCGCGCAGCATGAAGAATTGATCTGGGAAGTTCAGCTTGAGACTGTACAGGTACAGCAAGCACTCAAACGAAAACGAGCCTCGGTCCACATAGTCGCCAAGAAAAAGATATGGTGTGCTGCGCGGGTCTCCTCCGACTTCAAATAGCTTCATCAAATCATAATACTGCCCATGCACATCCCCGCAGATCGTGAGAGGCGAATTCAGCTCCAGCAGATTGGGCTCCTGCGACAGCACCGTCGTGGCTTGCTCCAGAATCCTTAAAGCTTGGTCACGTGACAATCGCCCTTCCTTCAGGAAATGCTGTTTCAGAAACTCATGGTTCGGCCTTCCGTCCTCCAGAAATAGCTCCCGGTCCTGGGGCACCGTGCGCGCCACAGGCGCGACACGGGGCACTGCCCGCTCTTGTGTTGAGTACCAAGTCCCGTCTTCCAACTGGTACCGAGTCAGGTCCGCATGCTCCACACGCACGCTGGGTTTTGACCCAATCACCCGCAGCGCAGCGTTTATCTTCTTTGTATTCTCTATTCTTGCTTCCTCGCTCATATGGGGTCACTGATAACGCTGTACGCTCTCACTAATCCTTGAAATGGCCGTTCCAACGCTCATTATTCTCTTGCTCAGTACTCATCAGCCTAGTCTTCTCAGCCTTGTCAGCCTTTAATGCGTCTTTGAGCGAAAAACCGATACACGTCACGTGACGAAATTCATGTCCTCAGTCACGTGATCAAAAAACCCCTCCGAAAAGTCTATTTTTGTTTCCATTGTCTTCTGGCCCGGAAGGAGTACTGGGGGAGACGGTGGGGTTGTAGATTACCCTGACTTGAACAGAAGAAATGGCATTTTGGCCAAGATCACAAAGTCACGTGACAGAAAATGAAAAAAGTGAAAAATTTGAAAAAGTCACGTGCCTTAGTTTCAACATGGCATTGCAAGCAGAGATGGGCATCGCATCGGGCATCGCATGGCCAGTGAAAAGAATGGATAGCAGCATAAAGCAGTGGCTGACTGCCCTCTGAGCCAGCAAGCTAGACAAGGTGCGGTAGGGGATACGGAAGTGAGATTTGGCAGGCAAAAGATGGAGTTTCCGAACGGAATCAATGACCTGGACTATGTAGAGGCAGCCGAGGGCACAGCGACGCTACTGCTGCCGGAGGACCGGCAGCAGGCGCGGTTTGAGCTTGGGGTTTCAATGATGGTGTACAAGTGGGATGCGCTGGATATTGCTGTGGCGAACCAGTGGGGAGGACCGGACTCTGCTGAGAAGCGTGACTGGGTGACTGGTGTGCTGGTGGATTTGTTCAAGACCGAGAAAGTGGTGGATGTTCACCTGCTGGAGGAGACCTTAGTGTATGCAATGTTCGACGAGTTTGACGCTAATGTGGACGATGGGTCTGCAATGGCGATCGCAGCAGGCATTATCGAGATCTACCGCCAGTGCGCAGCCGGAGACTACACCGTAGTGGAAAAGCTGTATAGTGACTGGCTGCAGAAGAAAGACCAACAGGTGGACCGCACCGTGGAATGGCATGACAACGACTGCAGCACAGACTGTGATGAAGAGGCGGAGAGTGACGAGGATATGGATGCAGAGTCAGAGCCAATGCAAGAGCCAGTGCAAGAGCGAGAGCATGAGCCAGAGCAGCCACTCATTGACGAAGACGGTTTCGAGACGGTACAGAAGAAGGGTAGGAGAAGAGGTTAGAGTAGTTTACGTATGATTAGTTACAGTTTGAAGCGAGTCCATCGAAGAGACGCTGGCGCTGCTGTTAAAGCGCAGCCTTTTCAGCAAGGAGGAAGTGATGTCCACAAAAGAAAATTCCGACTCGCATTCGTCCACAACCATTGGGAAGAGGCTCACGTTAGTACCTGTCCAAATGTTTGGCTTTAGCAAAATCTTGTAGTGTTCAGTGCTCTCGGAATTTACGATTCCATTGTTTGAACTCTTTTGGGTCTCTTCCTCAGAACTGGACCACGGCATTCGGAACCAGCCACTGCCACGGTTACTGCCTCGGCCGCCACTGTTCCCGCCGTTCCCATTACCATTGGACCCAGTATGCGCGCCAGCGCTGGCCATGTTACTCTCCATTGACTTTTTAGACTTAATATCGTCATTGGTACTTGTCCTCGACAGTTTTGAGCCATTAGAGTTGAACCTTTCTAACCTGTTACCTTGACGGGACCCAGCCGTACCTGAGGTAGAAGCTGTGTTACCACCACCAGACAACACTGGACTACCATCCCTGTCTGTAACGGCAAGACACACTTTCCCAGACACACTGTTAAACACATCCGACCATAACAAAAAGTCGAACCAATACGAAACATAGTCGTCTTGAAGCCATGTGAGGTAATCCCATCTGAGATAACGCATGTCTTTCGGACATTTTCTTGAAAGGGACTGCGGAACCACGGTCTCTATCAATTTTAACAGAGTGGGTTCGAATATTTTCAAATGCAGCAAGACTTTCTTCAAGTCTTCCTTCCTTGTGATCTTCAAAATCGACGGGAATTCGGCGTTGGTTATCTGAATCACTTTCATCAATGCATAGGCATAGGGACTCCCTAGCCAAGTCTTTGATAAAGTGGCATCGAATCTGAGTTTCTGTTTGCTCTTCATTGATATTCCGATTGGCCAGGACGGACGTAACCTGAGAAGTACAACATCGTTCTCCAAGATGTTAAAATCGAAATCCAAATGTTCAATCACAATTTTGTGCTCTGTTAAAGATGGTGATACAAAGTCGAAGGAAACTGGCTTTGAAGAAGGTGCAAGCGGCTTGTTTCTAGATTCGTCGTGAGAAACGTCCTCTATAAGCTGTAACAACTGTTGGATAACTGCTTCATGACGACAAAGAACAAATATAAGGATCTTGTTATGCTGAAAGTCTTCCAGTATGCTGCTAACCAATGCATGAATCAAAAGAGACAAGAGATCCAGCTTGTAGCTGAGGGATCTAGAATAATGACAAGAAGATGTCACAGGTAACTGGATGGACTCGTAAAAAGTCGTCAATAGATTCTGAATGGACATGCAAGTCGAGTAATTCAACGAGGAAGGAACTCGTATCAGGTTGTACAATGTCTCAATGTAACAAGGGTCGACAATAGTATCTGGCGTTGTCAAAATGGGATTGATATGTCTTATCAATTGAATTATGCAAAATTCTAATATTGTCATTGGCTGCTGTCTTACCTTCATTGAAAGAAAAGAGACCTGACAGGACTTCAAACTGGAAGTTAAAGTGTCTTGAATTTGCGGAATAGAAGACAAGTAACACATGAAATGTGCCAAGAACTGGATTAATGGCCGGCAGTCTCTTTCTTGGCTTATCACTTTAGCATATATTATAGTTGTAGTCAACAACACGGCACCAAACCGGGTTGATAGCTCTGTGCGAGTCTCTTCATTCAATAAGAATAGATTGAAGATGAACTGGAAAATAGGTAAGCAAAGCTGGAAGTTCGAAGGGTCTTCACCTTCGATGATGATAAATAGCATATCCTGCAACGGTAGATATATCTTTTCACATATCGCTTTAGGGGACAAATTCTGAAAGAAGAGTAATATCAGTTGCTCACCGTCTGCTGTGTATTTCATAGTGATGTTGAGGAAATGAATTGATGCAATGAAGAGAGACTTTTTGACTAGGTCTCCTGCTCTTAGATCAAATCGTACGATGTTGCTAATCAGACGAGAGACAAGTTCACTGAGTTTGAGTGAGACTGCACTCTCCTTTAAGAAGGAGTTCAAAAAAACGTTATCTTGACCCTGTTTATACATTGGCTTCGAAAACAACGAGATGAACAGTCTTAGCACATCCATTAGATGAATGTCATAATGGATTCCTTTCCCATTTATATGCAAAGGAGCATCATCAGTTACCACAAGCCCTTCTTGTGACGATAAGTCGATCAACGCTGCAAGTAGTCTCGAGCCTAGGTAACAAAACGGCTGAGGTTCGACTGGGTTTGCTATGGTGACACGTAAAGAATCCTGAGGGCTTGCTTTGTAGTCTACGTTGACCGCAGTCGAGCGTCCCGACGAAGATGTTTCTGCAGAGTTGCCTGCCGTAGGGGAATTGAACGGAGAGTCCGGGATTCCCACTGTGGCCGAATTCGAAACGTCAGACTTTGCAGAGTTGTTTAGAGCGATGACGTTAGGCCACGACGTCTTGGTCCAGTATATATCGAACTCCAAGTTTCCTTCGAGATCTGGCTGTTCGAACATAACCGGGATCAGTTTTGTCAAGATACGCAAGCAGTTGGTCAAAGCGCGGCGGTTTTTCTGCTGTTTCAAAGAGCTTGGGAACGAGCTGTACTGGATAATGCTGTAAGTGAGGAAATGCAAAAGGTTCGAGAAGTTTGTCTTGTTCTGGTCCAGAATGGAGCGCAACTCAGCGGTATTCAAGTACACGGACAAGTAATGCGCCGGCAACTCCGAGGAAACCAAGTTTGTGTAGAAGGGATCGAACGGCGACACCAACGGCTTCCCAGACAGCCGGCTTTCGCCAGAGTCTGCTCCTGGCGCGGCCACCTTGCTGCTTATCAACGAGTCGGTCGTAGTGGACGCCCCGTACAACGGAATTATCTCATCGTTGGCTAGACTCAGCAGGTGTTCTTTGTACACCAGCAGCCTAGAATCCGTGTTTCCCATACCAAGCACACGCTACCCGACGCTAAAAAGCCTGCACAGTACAGATACACTATTGAAAACGCCGCAAACCCACTGCTCAGCTACTTGTATCGATTTTTTAACAAGAACAACCACTTTCTCAACTCAGGCTGCAAAAGGGGTCTGCAGTATCTCCGTCACTATTGCTCAAAAATCAACGCCTGTTGGACAAAACTCTTGATTATAGACTCCTTCCACAAATTCTGCCTACCACACAAGCCTAACGACACCACACAACACGCTGTTCCCTTTCTTACTTGATTGACCGTCTTGTAAAGGGCCAGTATCTTTTTGTAATTCGATACGTCTCAAAAACTTGATATTGGCAAATGACAACGACAAGGAAACACACGAGACAACGCAACAAGGACTGGGCTAGGCGAGCGCTGACTTGGCAGCGGTAGAGTTGGGAAATACAAACGTACGTGTATACAAAAATGAAACTAAAAAGTAAAATGGGGCAGATGAAGATGAAATGAACGGGGGGATAATTTGTCAAGAGCTTTCAATGCAAATGGGGACCCAGGCTAGAACTCCAGGTCGTCGAAACATCTCTTGGAGCCGCCTGCCAAAAAGTCTCCTGCGCCCAGCTTGTTGCGCATGATCTGGTTGTCTATGCTCGAGAGTTTCTGGTCCAGATTCTGTTCCCACTGCTCCAGGTTCGAGTTCATGGACACGGTCCGCTGGTTCACCAGCATAGGCGGCTGCTTCGCCAGCGCCACTCTCTTGTACTCGGGGATCGTGAACCTCGAGTTGTCCTGCATGCAAACGTTCGTGAACCCGGCCGCGGCGCCGGCGCCAGCCCCGGCGCCGGCCCGTGGCCCTGCGCTGCCCTGCTCTCCCGTCTGGTACCCGTGATCCACCGCCTGGCGGATCTTCATCCCTAGCGTCGCCAGCCTGTTGTGGTACTCGCTCTGTGTAGTGCTGCCCTGTATCGCTGTTTGCAGCTGTCTTTTCGCCGGAGACTCGTTGTTATCTCTCATTTCGCCACTGTTCTTCTACCTCTTGCAGCAGTCTTGCAGCAGTCTTGCAGCAGCCTCGCTACACTCGCCAAGCGCCCAAGACTGGCTTGCGATGCCCTCTCCTGCCGTCCTTACATGCCCCGTTTTGGGGCTCCTTATATAGTGCCAGAAACTGGAGATGCGCTCTGGCCGGGTAACGGCCCGCTCGTGGTGCATGGGTTATGTAAACACGCCAACACCCAGCCACCACACCCAAGCCCCGAAAACGTAAACAATCCGCGTCACGTGACCAAACCGTCACGTGACACAACAAAAATCACGTGACCCTCCGCCCGTTAGTCCCTCTAAAGGCATCTGACAGAAGCAAGCGATGCCAAACGTAACAGTCAAGCAAAGGATAGAACCGCTAAAGGATAGAACCGCTAAAGGCATGAGCAGCAGCGGAGTGTCCGCTATGAGCTAGAGATAACGAGCGGACAGCGCTGTGCGGGGGTTGAGAACTGTATATAAGGGCTGTGTTTGGCGCCAGGTTTGCGAGGATAGGGCTGAGAGGGCTGAGAGGGCTGACAGCAGTTGACAGAGCTGACAGCAGTTGACAGAGCTAACAGAGACCAGAATGGTGCAGGCAGAATTCAATCTTTCGTCAGCCAAGACCGTGGAGTATGAGCAGAAATACTCTGCACACAACTACCATCCGCTGCCCGTGGTGTTCAGCAAAGCGCAGGGCGCACATGTGTGGGACCCTGAGGGCAGAGAGTACCTGGACTTCCTGTCAGCGTACTCTGCGGTGAACCAGGGCCACTGCCACCCGCACATTATCCAGGCGCTGGTGGACCAGGCGTCGAAACTGACACTGTCGTCCAGAGCGTTTTCGAACGACTGTTTTGCGGCGTTCGCCAAGTTTGTCACGGAGTTCTTCGGTTACGAGTGCGTTTTGCCCATGAACACCGGCGCTGAAGCCGTCGAGAGTGCGCTCAAGCTTGCGCGCAGATGGGGATACATGGTGAAGAAAATCCAGCCCAACGAGGCGCTCATTCTGGGCGCGCAGGGCAACTTCCACGGCCGCACGTTCGGCGCAATCTCTTTGTCCACGGACGAAGAGGACTCCAGATTGAATTTCGGGCCCTTCTTGGACAACGTCACTGCGCTGATCCCCGGCAAATCAGACTACATCCGGTACGGCGAGATCGAAGACTACAAGCGCGCGTTCAAGTCCCACGGCGACAAGATCTGCGCCGTCATCGTGGAGCCCATCCAGGGAGAAGCCGGTATCGTGGTGCCCAGACCGGAGTTCTTGACCGAGTTGCAGGCGCTGTGCAAGGAACACAACGTCCTGCTGATCTGCGACGAGATCCAAACCGGGATCGCCAGAACAGGAAAGCTATTGTGCTACGAGCACTCGCCAAACTGTAAGCCAGACATCGTGCTCCTGGGGAAAGCCATCTCTGGCGGCGTCTTGCCTGTCTCGTGCGTCTTGTCCTCGAAAGAGATCATGTCGTGCTTCACTCCGGGGTCCCACGGTTCCACATACGGTGGTAACCCATTGGCCTCCAGAGTCGCTATCGCCGCTCTGGAAGTGGTCCAAAACGAGGGTCTCGTCGACCGTGCTGCAAGACTGGGCAATTTCTTGCAGAACGAGTTGACCAAGTTGCAAAAGGAATCTGATGGCATCATCAGCGAGGTCAGAGGCAAGGGTCTGCTCACGGCTATCGTTATCGACTCCGAAAAGGCAAACAACAGAACCGCATGGGACTTGTGCCTCTTGATGAAAGACCATGGCGTGCTAGCCAAGCCAACACATGACCACATTATCAGACTGGCTCCTCCTTTGGTCATCTCTGAAGAGGACTTGCTAAAGGGTGTCGAGGCCATCAGAGCTTCTTTGGCTAAATTGGGCGACGCTCCAATTTCTGGTCATTGATCAACGTATGTACTGCTCAGCAAACATTATGTAGCATTGTGTCTCATGACCTAATGAATGACATTGCCTTGCTTATAGCACTGGCCCACTAAAGAGTACATCAAGCCTTCTCAGTGTCACGTGTTTCCATGTCTTTCCCTTATTGTTCTTGTTAAAGGATTGATTCACTATGCTGAGGATCAACTGTATCTAACAGAATAAAAAGGGATACAACAAGCCTTTTGTTGGCCTAGACACGTCTAAAGAACACTGCAACTGAATTGAAACGCTACATCTATTCGGATTTGTAATTTGGCTGGCATTTCCCCTGTATCTTATTATAAAGGTTAGTTCAGATGTGGCTGCTTTCGTTTATACTCCGAATACTGCAAAGCGTGCTTCTGTTGAAGTTCCATATCACGCTTCCACTGAACTATCTGCTACTGCTTTTGCTTGGAACAGCATTTGTGACACACCTGTTTCTAAGGACCCGGATACTGTCAAATTACTCCCAATTAAAGAACGATGTGTCCGAAGAGAACAACACGCAGAGGAAAGAATACATGGAGGCGTCCTCTGCATCGTTCATGCTGAACCATGGGAAGCACAGGGGATTCACGTCGTATTTGGACGAATTCCTTTCTGCTATCAAAATATTTGGATACCTGGAAAAGCCAGTGTTCCACGAGTTAACCAAGTCGATGAAGACCGAGAAGCTGCAAGAGGGAGAGATCGTGTTGCTTGATGACTCGATTGGTTTTACAATTGTGGTAGAGGGTACGTTGCAGATCTTGCACAAGGTTGAAAACCGGAGCTCCAGTCCTTTGGAGGACAAGATCTCCATGGGACTCGGCAGCTCTTTCATGGACTCCTCAGAAGACGAGGGATATCTGATTAACGACGAAAGATTCAAGCTACTGAATATTGTCAAATCAGGCAATCCGCTCTCGTCTCTTGTAAGCATATTGAAGCTGTTCTCAAATACATCGAAATCTTTCAGCCGGGAGACCAAGACTCGATCTTCGACTATGAATACACACGGTACGGAATCTTCCAACGTCAATGGCTCACCTAATATCACCGGTCAACTGAATAGGTATTTAGATTCCACCATATCTCCTAGCTTTGGACCTACAGAGAACAATGATAACGTTCCTCCAGTGGAACTAAACTCAATGTTTGACAATATTTCCGATGACTCCGAAACAGAAGAACCAAGAAAATTACCAGACCTCGTGGCCAGAGCCGCAACAGATTGCACAATTGCTATCATACCTTCGGCATCGTTTCAAAGACTGCTAATCAAGTACCCTAGATCTGCTTCTCATATCATCCAAATGATTCTAACTAAATTGTACAGAGTCACTTTCCAAACTGCCCACACTTACCTGGGACTCACGAATGAAATTATTTATACAGAGTTCCAGTCTATTAACAAAGATAATTTGAAGCTACCAGAGTACTTCCGCAGATCGATAATGAATTATTTCGACGAGTCCATGGTGGATCCGGCTAGCTCAACCACAACCTTGCCCAAAAGACCACATCTTCATAAGCTTGACTCCAATGGATCAATGAACCACGCTTCAAGGCACGTTGTGTTGAATTCACGAGACAAATATAATCCTGGTGATTTATTATCAAATGTCCCGCTTGCAAGGTTCAACCTCCACCAGAAATATGACACTTCAAGCTCTAACTCTTCTTCTACTCTGAACCGGTCGGACACTAGATCTATTTTTATGAACAACTTCTCATCTTCTAATCATGAAGAGACCGAAATCTCATCTTGGAGGCTAGCATTGATTGATATTATCTTCCAACAACTGGGCATTTCCAAAGACACCATACAACCTCCTGTATCAGAAGACGTGTCTTTGCAAGACTTCTCATCTGAGGATAAATCTTTGGTAAGGCGATCCTCTTATTCTTCCTTCACTTCACTGTCTTCGTCTGTTGCAACCCACTCTAGTAACCACTTGATCACCTTCATACCCAGAGAATCAAACCAATACAGACAGAAGGAAAAGCTAGCAAGAACTGCAAGGAGAAATAGCAGTGCGTACAGAGGGTTAGAGTCCAGGTCGTCTGAGTCTCGTAGTAGAAGGCAAACAGATCCAGAACATAACCACACCGAAAAAAGCTCCCTAGATGGCCAACCAACAGATTTTGAGGCAGTTAAAGAAGACTTTTCCAAATGCATCAAAATCTTGAAGTTCGAGGAAGGTCAAATGATTCTGGGTCAAAACTCAAATCCTCAAGGTATATTTTACGTTGTGAGCGGAGAAGTTGATGTCATTTCTGACACTTCTAAAAAGGGTTCGAAAGACAGTTATGAGCGAATACTTTACACAGTAACTGAGGGCCACATAGTTGGTTATTTATCCTCCATCCTTGGTTGTAAGTCACTCGTATCACTGAAGGTAAACAAAGGACCTGCTTATTTGGGATTGATTCCGTACAATGACCTGGAACGTCTTTGCGATAAGTACTTCATGATATATTTGAAGCTTTCAGAGATCCTGACGAACTCTCTGAGTTCTAATATATTACGCTTAGACTACTTCCTGGAATGGATTCATTTAGACTCTTCTGAAACTTTGTTCAATCAGGGAGATCCAGCCAATGGAGTGTATCTTGTTTTGAACGGTAGGTTAAGACAGTTGTTCTATGAAGGCGAAGATTCAAAAGTTGTTGCTCAAATGTCGGAGCTTTCTAAAGGCGAAAGTTTTGGTGAGGTTGAAGTGTTAACAGCTATAGATAGATTGAACACTGTTGTTGCTATCAGAGATAGTGAGCTGGCAAGAATCCCCCGAACTTTATTTGAATTTTTAGCCATCGAGCATCCTTCAATCATGATCCATGTTAGCAGAATGGTTGCAAAGAAAGCAATGTTGATGAACTTTAAGTCTGGAATTGGTTCTAATGGACCACAACAGATTTCAAAACTGTTGGGCTCTCCAACTGCCGATCAAAAACGATATGACTTTGATTTAACAATCAAGTCTAACAAATCATCTTCAAAGACAAATAATATTTCAGAGAGCGCTGTAAACTACAAAACTCTGACAATATTACCTATAACTGAAGGTTTGCCTGTAGAGGAATTTGCGTACAAGCTAATAAACGCATTACGCCAATGCGGGAAATCAACTATAGCTTTGAACCAAAGAACAACTTTATCTCATTTGGGGCGCCATGCTTTTGATAGACTTTCGAAGTTGAAGCAGAGTGGTTATTTTGCTGAACTGGAGGAGTTATATGAGACTGTGGTATACATTGCTGATACACCTGTCAGCTCTTCCTGGACTCAGACCTGTATATCACAAGGTGATTGTATCCTATTGCTAGCCGATGCCACTTGCGATCCTAAAATAGGAGAATTTGAAAGACTATTGTTAAAAAGCAAGACTACTGCGAGGACTGATTTGATACTACTTCATCCTGAGCGGTACGTAGTTCCAGGATCCACTTCAAAATGGCTGAAGAATAGAATTTGGATTCAATCCCATCATCACATTCAATTCACACCCAGTGAAAAGATCCCCGAACCTGATCCGATATCGATCAATAAACCGCTCTCTCAGTTGGTTGAGAAATTCAAAGAAAATACCAAGAAGACTTTGACCCAGGAGAATTTTGTCAAGTTTTTACCAGATTCTATCAAGACTACGGTAGAGTCTCTTTCAGCAAAGTATACTGAACCTAAAAGCAAATCCAAATTCTATACTTCGGTCAATCCCAACAAAAATGACTTCTTGAGACTTGCCAGAATACTTTCTGGTCAGGCTATAGGTTTAGTGCTCGGAGGAGGTGGAGCAAGAGGATTGAGTCACCTTGGAATCATCAAAGCTTTGGAGGAGCATGGAATACCCGTGGATATTATTGGCGGAACCTCAATAGGATCGTTTGTCGGAGGACTGTACGCAATGGACTATGACCTCGTTCCCATATATGGTAGGGTTAAAAAATTTGCTGGTAGAGTTGGTTCTATTTGGAGGATGCTTACAGATCTGACATGGCCTGTAACATCATATACAACTGGGCATGAATTCAACCGGGGTATTTGGAAGTCCTTCAGAGATTACAGAATTGAAGACTTTTGGATTTCATATTACTGTAATTCAACGAATATTACGGAGTCAGTTCAGGAAATTCACACCTCAGGGTTTGCGTGGAGATACGTCAGAGCTTCAATGTCCCTTGCAGGACTGCTACCGCCAATAGTCGATAACGGCAATATGCTTCTGGACGGAGGATACGTGGACAATTTGCCAGTGGCTGAAATGAAACAGAGGGGATGCAACGTGATATTTGCAGTCGACGTTGGATCTGTTGACGACAGGACGCCTGTGTCATACGGCGACTCGCTTAACGGATTTTGGATCATTCTAAACAGATGGAACCCCTTCTCGAAGCATCCGAACATTCCTAATATGGCTGAAATCCAAATGAGACTGGGATATGTTGCTTCTGTGAATGCTTTGGAGAAGGCCAAGAACACCCCTGGCGTGGTGTATATCCGCCCTCCTATTGAAAATTACGCTACACTAGACTTTGGGAAATTCGAAGAGATATATCAGGTCGGAGTGGCCTACGGCCACGACTTCTTACAACATTTACAAGAGACAGACCAACTCCCATTCATGGCAGGAACCAAGAACCTGGTCTTTTCTGACAAACAAAACATGCTTCAAAGACGGAATAGCATATAACCGTCCGGCGCTGCCGGATCCAAGACGGACTTGGACGTCAACCAGAAAATTGCTCAGACTTACGTATTCGTTTCCATTATCTACTTATACAAACATCCCAAAGGACAATACCGTTTGGACATCCGTCATTCGTCCTCAGGAGTCGTCACCAGCGTCACCAGCCCTCCTCTAACGAACAGCATTTCGGCGAATTTCTCGGTGCTCTTCAGCTCTCCATCTATCAGCTGGAATACCGTTTCTTTGGCATCTGAAAGCACGATATTGCAATGTGAGTCAAACGCCTGCAGAGTACCCACCAGCTCTCGCGCATCACGCAGCTTCACGTACACTCTCTCATCCAGGTTTAGTTTCAGAAGGTCCAAAGGTGTATCGGACATTGGTCAAATGATACAATGTTGGGTGAAGATTCTAACAAGTTTCTGAATTTCCCTGTCTGGTGTTTCTTCAGCGGTCAGAACCACACAGAACCCTCTGAGCAAAGATTATCTGCTCAATCTGTTGTCTTCATCAGTACAGAGAAGTGTTGATGTTCTTAAGTTTTATCAAGTACCAGAAGTACATAACTTGAGGAAAAGATTAAAGCTGACCTCAGAGAGCTAACAGGAGCCTTGGAAGGACCATGCGGTGCACTTGAGACGGTTGATCAAGCCTGAGTACACTTGGCCAATGAAAGGATTCTCACGTGAATATCACGTGATGTTCGGGTAACGTATCTTTTTTTTCAGTAGTCTGCTGTATAAAATTTTACAGTATGAAGAGCATTGAACCAAGCAGCATGGCCATAGATGTAGATATCCTGCGGTCTGTGGAGTTATCTGCTAAGCCTAATAGACTTGTACAGCATCAGAAAGTTTAGGAGGCGAGACTAGAAGTGTTTCTGCGCTGTTAAGGCTCGTATTTTCCTAATTAGCCATGTTTCCAGCTAAGAGAGCATTGCATACTTCGAGCAAGGTCTCTGCAAGGACTAGATTCACCAAACCTAAGCCTAAGCCAGCCAAAAGGGAAAACGTGAGACTACCCACACAGACGACGTACCATGATACTGATTTGAAGATCACTGCGCCCATTCCGCCAGCTGCTGCAAATCTGAAGTGTCCCGATGATCACCCGTTGTGGCAGTTCTTCAGCGGGAAGAAGTTCTTGAGGACACCCGAAGAGCTGGATTCTATATCCAGGCCTTGGACCATTCCAGAATTGAGACGGAAGTCGTTCAATGACCTGCACTCGCTGTGGTACACATGTTTGAAGGAGCGCAATGTGTTGGCCCGTGAAAACCACTTGGTGCAGTTCAACTACGAAGCACAGACTGATGCGTACCAGGATGTTTCAGAAAAGATCAGAACGACTATGTGGAGGATAAGGCACGTACTCAGCGAAAGGGACTGGGCTTTCAGACTATCTGCACAGGAATTCGACCAGGAAAAACAATCGTTGGTGGAATCGTTCGAAAAAGAATTCTTGGAAGCTCCAGTGAACGAAGACCAAGAAATGTTTGAGGCCCTACAACGTTTCCAATACGCAGTGTATGGTATCTCTGAGTACATTGACGAAAATAAGGTGGACAGACCATTTGTGGATGGACTAAAAGCGATTGCCACGTTGAAGCTAAAGAAGTTTGCCCCTAGAAATCAAGATATCAAATCATTCCTGGAAGAATCTAACAACGAGATCGTAGACGCGGGCGAGTCCTTCCTTCTATACACATGTGAAAACACAGAAACAGCTGTCCTAGAAGCATGCAATGCCGTAAAGGAGCTTAGAGCGAATGGTTCTGCTGTTTCAAGATACGATGAAATCGAAACCGTTGAGGAGTACGTGAAGAAACTAGCTCAAGCACAGATGGCCAAGGCCTCTGAGGCGGAATTACAGCTACAGCAGGAAGACGCAACCTCGAACGCTAACGCGGTATGAAAGTAGTGAATGTGCATGCGATTCCCTGAACTCATTGGTCATTTCACAACAAGCCTTGTACATATATCTATAAACCTATAAATACTGGAACGAATGCCTTTCCTGATGATCTCAGTGCTCAGAGAAAACTGATTAATTCAATATGCTGTCTTTGACTTTCTCACCGTCTTGCGGAGAGGTCTTCCCGTGTTGCTATATTCAATGGTCTCACTTTCCTCAACCTTGACAGACGCAAGCGAGTCATATTCAGACTTCACTTCAATCTCAATAGCCATGCCAAAGTCCTCTTTCTCTTCCAGAGCAATCGCCGTACGCTTAACAGTTTTTTTTTCATCACTGGCACCAACGGTCTTCCCTATCTCTTGCGAGAACAGTATGCATTGTGCCCACCCTGCGTGTTGTCCCCATAGATCCTGGAACTTCTTCCTGTAGACATCCAACTCATAATTGACTTTCTTACGAATCAGTGGCATACTTTGATATTGTTCTTGCAACTTGGCTATTTCCTGCTTGGTGCTGTTGAACTTGTAATCTCTTAACGCTATTCTAGCGATGTGAACGTCCACAGGAACTACCTCATCGAAACCCAATCCACCCATCAAGAGCACACAATCCGCTACTTTTGGGCCCACACCAGGAAATCCCATCAATTTCTCCTTAACGTGGTGGTAATCCATGCCGTGTTTAGTGCGCCAGCTGAGCATGAACTCTGTGTCTGTGAGATCGCCTTTTTCCGAAGACATCAGCTCAGCTGTGCCAATTAAATACCGCGCTCTGTACCCGAAGCCCAGCTCTCGGAGTCTCTGTTCAGACGACCTCTCCAGGAGCTGGTCTGATGATGGGAACGAGAACTGTTTAACGCCATCGAACTCACCGACTTCATCGCCAAACTCGGTTGCAAGCGAGTGACACATCTTGGTGATTCTTGAGATATTGTTGTTGCTGGAGCATATAAACGAGCACAGAGTTTCCCACGGATTCTGTTTCAGAACACGCACACCTCTGTGCTTCTTTCCCGCAAATCCTGAAGAGTCCACTTCCATCCACCGCTGCATTAGCTCGTCCAGTGACACTTCCAGTCTGAAATAATCTCTTAAAATCGGCTCCAGATGCGGTATATTCACTTTGTTCCCACAAGAATACTCAATACTATCATCTCCAATCTGCCTCAATGTAACCACGTCATAAGATTCCCCCAAAAGCATCGTAGAGTAAAACCAACCCGTCTTTTCTTGGATCACCCATCTGAACGATTGTCCACAGTGTAAACTATTCCTCAACACCAACTCTCCGGGCTGAAACAAAAGCTTGCCCGACATTTACAGTATTATAGATCCTCAGAAATATCCCAAGCCAAAAATCAAGTGTACAGCATCGCCCTAACTCCTCTATTTCATGTTTTGTTTCCTTTCTTACGCGTGAACAGATCATTAACCTCATCGCTTAAGTGTGTTCCATAATTTTTCACTGATATAACAACAGAAAACTGGATTCTAGCTTTTACTACTACATAGCGCTATGTTACAAAAGGAATAAATATGCATTGTAGTTGTTTGTGGGAGCTCAAAGTGCATTCTTTAGTTACCTATTGATACTTAGCTGCTGGTACACGGTTAAGTGACTCTTCCTGTTGGCCTGGAGGATCTAATTTATGAAATAAGTGTAAAGAACTGCAATTGAGTTATCTGCAGGGGTAAGCCGTTTCTGTGATTGATACTGTGATAAGAGAGATCTGTAGAGGTATTTTGTGGTATTCTGGAGACAGGTTCAACAGCCAAGAGACTTTTAGTTTGAGTTGACGAGCGCAGCAGGGAATTTTCTGGCCTGAATCGGTTCAAGCAGAGATCATCGTTTTGGGGCATTAGGCGGTTTAGGTACCCCAATAGATGTGGAGAAGCCTTGCACGTCTGTCAGCGAAACCTGTATTCAGTAGTAGGCTTGTTTTTGCCCGGCGTTTGAACAGCAATATAAGCTTTCAGGAAGATCGCAACATGGAAGACCTTTGGGATGAAAGTGGCGATGACGACATTCTGAGCCATGTGAACGACATGGAGAAACAGAATGCTCGCTATACAGTTGAACAGGACAATTGGAAAAGCATGCATCTGCATCACCAGATTCAACAAGTCAAAAAGCCGCTTCCGAAGCTTGAAAGGACTACGTTACGGAATGGGCCTACTACTGTTTTTGCAAAGAGCTCGTTACCTGAGCACAAAAACGAGCCTCTCCTGATATCTGAGGACACCGACGAAGACCTGGACGGATTTGGGTTGAAGCTTGATGAGGCCAAGGATATTCAACAAGAGGAAACGATCAGCAGACGAAGACAGTCTGCTTCACGCAAATTAACGTTTCTTACTCAACAGCCTTCTATGAATGAATACGTCTCTAACGATTCTAAGGAGTCAAGCGTAGCTCCTGAAGTTGGACATAAAAAGGTCCGTGCTATCACCTTATCAGAGGAACAAGAACACGTTATCGAACTCGCCAAGAGGAATCTGAACATATTTTATACTGGTAGTGCAGGCACAGGTAAATCAGTTTTGTTGAGGGAGTTAATCAAAACCTTGAAAACAAAATATGGAGGTAACGGAACAGTGGCTGTCACAGCTTCAACAGGCTTAGCAGCCTGCAACATTGGTGGTATTACCTTGCATTCTTTTGCCGGAATCGGACTAGGTAATGGAGATGAAGCTATGCTTTTAAAAAAAGTCAGAAGGTCAGCAAAACACAGGGAGCGTTGGAAGAGCATCAAGGCGTTGGTTATAGATGAGGTTTCTATGATTGATGGCGATCTATTAGACAAGCTTGACGGAATTGCCAAAACTTTAAGAAGGTCAACCAAACCGTTCGGTGGAATACAAATGATTCTGTGCGGAGACTTCTTCCAACTTCCTCCAGTTACAAAAGGGCATAATGAGATCAAGTTTGCTTTCCAGTCTTACTCTTGGAGAGCAGCCATCGACGCGACTATAATTTTACGAAAGGTTTTCCGTCAGCAAGGTGATCATAGATTCATCGAAATGTTAAATGAGATGAGAACAGGGCGAGTTGGTGAACAAACGTTGCACGAATTCCAACAATTGTCTAGACCTCTTCCGGTTGATGACATCGTTCCAGCTGAACTGTTCAGCACTAGAGCTGAAGTCGAAAACGCAAACTACTCTAGACTGAGAACGCTTCCGGGCGAAACCATGACTTACGATTCATCAGATGGAGGTGTATTAGAAAATGAAGATGTCAGGAGAAAACTTCTTGAGAATTTTTTAGCCCCAAAGAAACTAGAGTTGAAAGTAGGTGCTCAGGTTATGAATATTAAAAACATAGATGCCACCCTTGTCAACGGTAGTTTGGGGAAAGTTGTAGCATTCCTAGATTCAGATACATTTGCATTCTTGAAAGGGCCTTTTAATTCCAGCAAAATTTTGAACGATGACGATGTTGAAAGGCTCAGTTCAGATCCTGCTTTTGATGAAGACTGGAGCGATGAAGAAGAACTCAATGCCAAACAGTCAAAACAAAAAAAGAAAGAGATCGAACTAGAAAACTCTTTCATGGAAGAACAACAAAAAAAGCCTCAATCAGCATCACCACTGAGTGAAACTATATTCGATTTCTTCCTAACTGACACATCTTCATTGAGCGAGCGTTTACAAAGGAATATTGAAAGAAAGAAGGAAATTGTACGGAATTTGCATAAGCGCGCTAAAGGAGCTAGATTACCTCTAGTTCAGTTCTTCACACCTTCAGGCGACGCAAGAATAGTACTTGTGCGTCCTGAGACTTGGGCTATGGAAGACGAAAAAGACGTCACTTTGGTATCAAGAACACAATTACCTTTGATCCTTGCTTGGTCACTTTCTATTCATAAATCTCAAGGACAAACGCTTTCCAAAGTTCGCGTTGATCTTAAAAGAGTTTTTGAAAAAGGACAGGCATATGTGGCTTTGTCTCGTGCTGTATCTAGAAATGGACTACAAGTCTTGAATTTCGACATGACAAAAGTTAAAGCACATGATGTCGTTGTGGATTTTTATCAGAGTCTATCGACAGCAGGTAATGTAATTCGTGACATCAAACAGAAAAGTAGTGGGGTTGATCAAATTCTGAAGAAATCTAGAAACTCATCTTCTAACCTATTACAAACGGAATTGCGACCTCAGAAAAGAAACTTGGAAAGTATGCTAAGGAGCAGAATTGAAAAGAGGAAAAAGAAGCCCGTGCCTGATATCAATCAGCACACATTCATTGACTTATCCCATGATTATGTAACCGAGAATCAGCTTTCACAGGAGAACTGAACTTGGTACAGACATGACCAACAGATACATAGCATTTTTATTAAAATACACGATAAGAAGCAATAATTTTAACTACTACCAAGGTTCCATTGAAACTTCCCTGAAATAAAGTTTCCCACATTGGTGGATACATCGTTTATAAAATTGTCATTTGATCGTTGGGAATTTGACAGAGAATATTTGTCTTTGATCAGATTTCGAGTAGACAATTCTAACTCTAGACCAGACCATTGTGAGGCAACAACCTCATATTCTTTCTCAGGGCACACATAGAGCAATTTCGAAAGAATGCCCATTTGCAAATAGATGATTTCAGTAGGAATTTCTCCGTCCTGCCAATTTGGATCAATATATTTAGCAACCTGAAATATGGTGATCCAATGATCCGATGCATCACTTCTATCTATTAGTTTAATTGCCTGATCAAATGCGAATTTGAATTCACCGTTGGCTAACGAATTGTTGATATGTTCGGAGAGTAATTTGGAGTATTCTTTGGAAAAATCTTTGTCCGATGGCGTTATTTCTAACGCCTCATATATATCCCTTATAATCTCCAATGTCAATTTTATGTCCTGCCTTAGTCTTGGATTCAGATCCAACAGCTTCTCAATCACTTCCATTGGATTTTCTTTGAATTCAAGAAGGTGAGCCGGCTTAAACGGCACACCTCGTTTGAAACTCAAAGAATAATGGGACAATCGATCAACGACAGCCAATAAGGCGTATAGATGAGAGTGTGATTTTTTGTCACTTAACAAGTTGAAAGCACGATTAGCATTTTTCATGTCATTATCACTCATAGCTCCATTAGAAGCACTATTGAAAAACTTCCAGAAATACTGTATTATGATACTGTCATCAATCTTAAATCCTGAGGAAGACACAAGCTGTTCCAACATGTCAAACTTACCCAACTTGAGTAAATTTTCAAGTAAGATTGAAGTTTGCAACTCATTAGACAGCTTATCGAAAAGTTCTGACGAACCAATGAATTTAATGACATTCTCTATCTGCTTCATATTTGTGTTCCCTGTACACATGTTCTGACAAATCGTAGAGAAATATGACGTTTGAACTACCTTATCTTCATCTTGAATAGCTCTGAGAGACTTCAAATCTTTTACTTCCATACAGTTCATAAACTCAATGTTTAACGACCATTGTTGCAACGATAAACCTTCGAAGACCTGGGATTTATCTCCAAAAGATGCGATCATAACCTGAAACTCGTGGACAAGATTCGGAAGTGGTATCGACGCTAAATTGCTCCCATTATTGTACAATATATCCCATTTTTTCTGTTTGAAATTATCTTCATCTCCAATACATTCCGAAGAGATGAACTTGAACACTTCAAAGTTCTTTAAAGTATCCAATGGGAAGGTTTTCTTATTGTAAATGACAGTAAAAAAAGGCTCATACGTGCCATGGTATCTGAGAAAGGGTCTTAACTCGTAATTAATCATTGATCTGATAACACTGTTATTCTGTACAGGCAGATTCCACATCAAACCCACGCTTTTATCCAGGGGAAATGTTTCAAATTCAGAAATGGTTAGTTTCTTATCGAGTCTTCGATTCAAATGGTCCAGAGGTTCTAAAACTCCAGCTAACCATTTATGGAGACCTGAAAATGAGGACTTAAGCAATAGTGGTCGTGTAAACAACACGTTTGCATTCACTGAATTTACAATTAGTGTTCTTGCCCTTAAAAACCCTTCAATCATATCACTTTCTTTAAGCGTTATCTGAGACTCATCAAGCGAAGCCTGAACGTGATGCGACACTCTTGAGACTCTTTTACGGATAACGTCCAAATCCAGCTCCGTAATAAACGGCAATTCTGGGTGCTCTTGGATCAACTTCACTAACAACTCGGATTCCTCTTCCTCAAGTTGGCTTTCTGGCTCTTCAAGAATGAAACCGAGACTCATAGGGTCATCCATTTCAGGCCAAAAAACGCATATAAGTTTCAAACATTCTAATATATCCGAATCCACCTTCAAGCTTCCCAAGATTCGACACACACTCTCGCAATCTGTTCTAGCAACAAGGATACTGATGCAAAGATACAATTTAGGGTCCATTTCACACAACGAGGCACTTCAAAACCTGAAAACTGCTGCACAATCTGCTCATATACTATAACCAAAGCTTCTAATGACTCTATAGCACCCTAGTGAAGTCTTTGAACACAGTATATCCCGACATTGATCTTCATTTTGTTTGTGGTATTTGATCAAAGTCCATGCTCATTACGACGTTTTTCAATTGAAACGTTGTAGATTCAAGATCAATACTTCGCAACAACCCGAAATCGTTGTAAAATAAGGCAAACAGGGTTCTTATTGGGACCATAGACTGCATTGACAATTGTATCTAACCAATATTTGTTGGTATAGTGTGATTCCACCGGGAATTTGGTAAATTAGAGATGACTACACAAGAAGAGGCGATTGACCGAAGATTATCAATATATTCGTTCAGCAAGGTATTTCCGAACTATCTGACCCAGCTACAACAGCTGCAGTCGCTTGTGCATCGCTTATGCAGTCAGAAATTAAACTCTGAAGACAAGCTGAGTGTTGCTGAGATTCAGAACTTCCGAGAATTGCTGAATGACAAGTATTTAGAGGCCAGAAACTACTTGGAGACAGAAAGATCGAGCTACAATGCATTCGATGTGAGTCTGGAGCGGACGTCAGACTCAATCAAACAAGGTATCGAGTATCAGTTTGACGAAATACGGAAGTTGAGGGATGAGTTAAACGAGAGGAACGAGAGACTGAGTCAGATGCATCTCGACATCGCATCGTTCAACGAGGAATCTGTACGATTGAACACGTCGCCCACCGTTATGAAATACAGCAGGGACGAGTGGATCAGCATATTGGGCAGCCAGGAAGCTTTTGATCAGTTGCTCAACCAAAGGGTTTTCAGAACTGGGGGTGATGGCCTGTTCACTGCCAAAGAAGACTTGTTTGACGGGAAGGTGGAACTAATACGAATGAATCAGATAATGAAGAAAGACATTGAACGTCTGAAAGTAGACGTGATAGAGTACAAGCAGAAGTGGCTAGAGAACTTCCAAGTTATGTCAGACATTGGAGCCATAGTGCGGAGAAAGCTGCAAGAAAGACGTCAAGGATCCATTGAAGTGGATGAAGAAGACGAAGAGGAAGAAGAAGACGTTGTAGAACGCGTCAAGCAGGACGGCAGTTTTCAAAGCGATGGAGACTTCTCTGTGACGTCAGATGTCGATCATGCAGAACTTGAAGACCCAGATGAGCCAATGGCTCAGGAGGAAGCACAGGACAATGACGTTAAGGAATCTCCCAAGTCCGCCGAGAACCAAATCATGACAGATGCAGTAGATAAGATACCAGAGTAAGTACGTAAGAATAATTATATGTACAAAGCACAGTTTAGAGATGATCCTTCAAATGTTATTTGTAACGGAGAGATTTAGAGATACTATATTGATATCAATTTACACAGCTTCCAAGATTTCATCCTTGAAACCAGCGACCTTCTTACCCTTTTCTTGAGCAGAAGCTTCACCGTGCAAAGCCAACAAGGAACCCAAGTCGAATTTAGGTTGCTTCAACAACTTAACCTTTCTGATGTGAACGTTTTGCAATGGGAAGATGTCCTTGGTAGCGTTTTCGATTTCCTTGTTGATGACTTCTGGGATCAACTTGGAGGTCAACTGAGCCAAAGTGGAGTTCTGGACCTCTCTGGTCAAGATCTCAGAGATGACCTTTCTGATCTGTCTGATGTGGGAGGACTGAGCGTACGAGGTTCTCTTAACCTGGTTAGCCTGTTTTCTGGTGAAAGCAATGGCGAACACTCTCAAGACGTAGTCGTCGGAGGTCTTGACGGTGACGTTGGCCTCAATCAAAGTTTGCCATTTTCTGACCATGGATCTCAACTTGTCGGTGGTGAAGTCCATACCGTGGAAGTTGGTCAACAAGTTCTTACCCTGAACCTCATCGACTCTCAACTTGACCTTTCTGAAAGAGTGGTCTTCGGAGCCCTGCAAGTCGGCCAAACACACCTCCACGACACGGCCCTTCAACGAGTCCGAAGCATTCTTCAAACCAACAGACTTGTTCACCAAGGTCTTGCCCACGTTTCTGTGCTCAAAGGTGGATGGAGCCTTGATATCATACCATTCCTTTCTGGTGAATGGGTCGACGACTCTCTTCTTCAAACCCTTCTTACCCTTGGACAATCTCTTGTTCTTACCAACAGCCATCTTGAATGTTTCAGGTGTACTGTTCCGTGGTTGATTCTGCTTGCTCTGACGCCTCTACCAATGATTCAAGACACACTAACTTCTATATCAACACCTATATTCTTCTGTTATACTCTATTACAAGTATCTATATCAAAGTACGCTAAATGAAATATTTCAGTTTGCCAACCAGAGTCCTGACTTTCCTAGGCTGGGCTCCCCTGCCGAGCCAAACAGACACCAAACAGACACCAACCGCGGGCCCGGAAACCCGAGCCTAGCAGAGGCGAAAGCCAGCTGGCTAGCGAGGGCGCAGGCAGAGTGCAGGCTGGATGCACACACGGAACTCTCTGCCTAGACCAAAGGAAGCCCCGCGGCGGTTCCAGCAGGATGATTCTCCCACTGTCCCGGAAGGAAAGATTCCAAGCGTAGGGAGAGAAGCTGGCCGGCCGCTCCGCCTAGCCTCCTTGGCTTGCCCCTTACCTAATCGGGAAAACAGAAAAAGCAGGAAAATACACATGGTGCACGGATGCTAAATTTTATAATAAAACTATGGTGTGTGGGTTCTAATGACAACAGTCCCGGTTTTTGTTCAGTGTTTACCTTTATATTCGAGACATGATAGAACCTTTAACTGTGCTTGGCAACGCAAGAGTTCCAAGTGTGACGGTGTTTGAGGGCTTAAGGAGCCGTTAAGCAGCTCTAGGATCGTCAAGATTCATTAATTGTGGTGCACAGGATTACTAAGAGAACCTCTGCAGGCGAAATGCCCCCTACTGAAGACGTACCGAGTCTCAGACACCATGTGAAGGTCAAGGTTGGGCTGATAGGCGACGCACAGGTCGGAAAGACGTCGCTGATGGTGAAATATGTGCAGAATGTGTTTGATGAGGAGTACACACAGACTTTGGGCGTGCATTATCTGGAGCGAAAAGTTGTTTTAGGGTCGACAGACGTGATTTTCTCCATCATGGACCTTGGGGGACAGCGGGAGTTCATCAACATGCTTCCTCTGGTGTCCGAGGGAGCCGTGGCAATAGTGTTTCTGTTTGATTTGACCAGGCCAGAGACCTTGAACTCGATCAAGGAGTGGTACAGACAGGCCAGAGGGTTTAACGAAACCGCTATCCCGGTCTTGGTTGGAACAAAATATGACTTGTTCGTTGAAATGGACGCGGAGTACCAGGAAAACGTTTCAAGAACTGCAATGAAGTACGCTCAAGTGATGAACTCACCGCTGATATTTTGCTCGACTCAGTCGTCCATCAATGTGCAGAAGATCTTCAAAGTTGTGATAGCAAAGGCGTTCAACTTGACACTTAAGGTACCGGAATACAAACAAGTCGGAGAACCGCTGCTGATATACAAATCGCTGGGGTCCTCGCGCCCCGCTTCGCCGAGGCGGCAAGTGCATACACCGCCACCTTCATCATAGGAAGCTTGCCATTGCACGCTAAGCTCACCAGGGACCACGAAACGACAATGAATTGCAGTGCAAATCGTCAAAATTGTGAATTCAGCATACTAGATACTATATCGTAACTTCGTCTATACAAGTCAATAACGCCAACATCTTATCGATATGACACAAGGACTAGAAAGTCTTTAGCATTTCGTCCTCTTGTAAACATTTTTCCACGTCTTCCATTGAAACGTTCAGTTTGATTGTGGACAGTCTCTCGTTCTTTAAGTATTGTCTGACAACGATTCCAGCATCCATCAATTGAATCAAAATATAATCCCATGATACAACTCTTAGTTGCTCTCTTGTGTCCTGCGAGTCAGTCTGGAACAAAATCCGTTTTAGTTCCAGAATGTACTTGTTGTTACCATTAACATCTATCAAAAGCTTCATCTCTTCCACAATATCCCCGAGTTGCACATCAGATTGTTTCTTCTTGATAAGATTTACCAGTGCATACAAAAACAGCTTCGCACTAAATGAAAGTGATCCAATGAAATGCTGTTCTGGAGATGTTGCACTTTCATTGAGAGCCCTGGTAATATGTTTAATTTCTACTGTTTGTAGTTCCTCCTCCTCCTTTTCTTGTTGAGTAATGTTTTGTGCTAGAGCAGAAGATCCGTTTGTTTGCGGCATTGAAGCAAAACCATGTTTCTTTAAATAATCTTGTTCGGCATATTCTACTGCCCTTTTCACCACTTTTAACGCCCTTCTAACGTCGCCACTGACACTGGCAATCTTTCTTGATGCGATCTCAATAGCATCTGGATTGATTTTAAGTCTAACCTTCTTGAAGTTCGAGAAATCTGGCTCGTCCTCTGGCACATCCCCGTCATTCACTACCGGCTCACCTTTATTATCATCTGGTGTTATCATGTAGGAACTTCCAGTATTGGGATCGACATAGAAGCAAGACTCGTTCAAATGTTTCAGTCTTAGATTTATAATCGTCTTTAATTCTTCATGGGTATAACCAGAGAACATAATTCTGGTGAAGCCTATTCTTGAAGATATTTTACTTCCCAGATGACGCTCAGGAAGATCCAAAGTATTTGCCACCGCTACCACTACAAGTTTCGCGTTAGGGTACGTAGCCCAGTTGAAGAAATTGTACATCACGTCTTGACTCTTCGTTATTAACGCATCCAGTTCATCCAGAAGAACAACAATTGGACGTTTTTTAGTGATTGGTACTTTGCTGAAATAAAACTCTAACGATTCCATTGCCGCACCGGAAGTCAATTTTTCACCTGAGATCTTACGCCAAAACACTTCGTAACTGTCACTTGCTTTGACAATTTTTAAACCATTGATTTCAATGTACTGAAACCTTGGTAACTCCTTCTGGTCCGCAGATATCATGAGATCCTTGACAACTTCACGCACAGTAAGCGTTTTCCCGACGCCTGGTGTTCCCGCAATATAAACACTGGTACTTGTTCCCGCCTCAATGGCACTGTAAAGCGACAAATATATGTTGGCAAACTCATTTTCCCTGGCCGGAAGATAATTTTCTGAGTCTGCAGCTTTGATGATCTCTTCTTTACTGTTTCTAGAGTTCAGTTGTTTCTTAACTTTAGAAAAAATGGTTTCAATCTTGCCCTTCGCAGAAGGGGCTCTAAATTTATCTTCCAGTGCTGCAACATCTAGATCATTGTTTTCGTTTTGAAACAATTCGCTGAGATCTGGTATATCTTTTGGATCCTTGTACCGCTTTGAAAATGGAGTGTAAGCTTTTCTCGCACGAACGATGTTATTCCTGAAATACTTCCTTGGCGAAGAATGTGTAGAAGAAGCAGCAGTAGTTTGGTTCAGTTTCTCATTAGTGGTAGCCGGTGCTTCTCGAGTATTTACTCTGACTCGCTTCTTGCTACGAACAGGCTGTTCATATTCATTAGCAGACTCATAATCAACCATATCATCATCACTATCGCTTGCAGAAGAAGAAAGATATGCGTCGGAACGAGGTTCTTTATATTCAGGAGATTTCGAGTCTTCTTCGACTTTGTCGCCTTCGTTATCGGTATTATCTGCATTTCTTCCCCTATGAGACGCAGCACTTGTTTTGTCTTCTTGTACTGTCAGGGATGGGTCCCCACGTCTCGCTTGACTTTTGTTCTTGTGCCCAGCCTTTCCAATACTTGGCAAGGTAAGATCATGCAAATACTTCAGGGAATCCTTAGGTTTCGATCTACGAACTTTTTCCTCGTATCCGTGAACATCCAGTGGGGTCAATCGGTTGCCTGAGGGCAAACATGCAAATCTGCAGAGAAACACGTCCGGTGACGAACGCCCAGCAGCAGTATATTCTTCAAATTCCTTCTCATTCTTTATGTTTACCACAAATTCGAGATTTCGCAGGTATATTTCGGACAATTCGGCTGTCAAAAAGATCTCATTTCGAGGAATTTCCGCTGCAAACGCCTGTTCAAAAAATTGTCGCTCTTTATCTTTGTTACTCTCATAAAACGCGTTATTGCATCGCTGGTAGTATTCCATGGGGTCCACCTCGACGCAGCTCAGATAGTTTAAACACCATAATTCCACGTAGTTCGCCGTATTCAGCCGTACCTCATGGATCATGTACGCAGCTAAACGTTCAGAACCCTCTTCTTTGCACACAATCGTCGTTCCTGGTCTGATAGAAACTCCATCGTTCCGTTCCAGATTGATTATCTCGACCTCAGCAGGATCTCCGCGCCGCCGTCTTCGACCCTCACTTTTCTCCACTCGATTTCCATTCACATCCGTCATTACAAGACTCCATTCCCCTTCAAACTCAGCTAGTGTAGACGCCATGACCCCTTGTTAAAATTGACAAAACCCCAAAAACGCCAAGCAGGCCCCAGAAATTCAACAAATACCCACTTTTCACTAAAATTTCCAATTGTGTGCCTTTGAATAGCCAAATGACTTAACTATCACTTCTTTAAACCCTTGGGAACAGCTTTTGTTTCGAGCTTTCAACCCTTCGGCGGTACAGGCAATAGTGAAGCTTTGTCATTGTTTATATTAAAATCTAAGAAAACATCAAAACGTACAAAGTGATATCAAAATTGTTTAAGGTCTTTAGCGCTGGACTTTTAAGATGAGAGGAACAAGAGCCACAGCAGTTCCAGAGCAGTGGATCTGAAAGCCTTATTCTGTCTTTGGTGTAGGAAGATTCATAAAACTGTGGAAACTGCAATTATCGAGCAGCTGGTCTGCTGGAAAAAAGAGTGAAATACGTCTAAATATAGGGTTTTGGGCGATGAGATTGGGCAACGTTCTTACGAGGCGGGCCTCGCTACGGAAATACCTTTCTGTAAACATGGAACAGCTGAATACGTTTGACATGATGCTTTGGTGGATTCGAATCTGTAGTTCTGCGGCTATCATTGTATTTGTGTTGGTGTTGACGGCATTTGCAGCGGCCGCGCCGAATTCGCTGTACATCGGAAGACTGGACACCTCGAGCGTTAACATCTTGAAAGGACTCTTCGACAAGCTCAGCAGCTCAGTGGTGAGTGCAAAACTCTCAGATATCAATAACGGGGTTGGGCTCACGACTTCTGAAATTCACTTGCTGTCGCAGTACGTCGACAGCCAGGTTCACGATGTTCCAAACTATATTAAATCAGGGATTTACGGCTGGTGCACCATGCGGTACTCTAGTAAAGAGACTCTCCAGCCAGATGGAACCTGGGAAGAAAAAATGAACTCGGTCAAGTTTACCAAATGCCACAGCGTTGGTCCTGATTACCTGCTAGATTACAGAAAGGTGCTAGATGAACTTGGCTTGGGAATCATTCTGAGCTACGCGTACGGTTACACGTACAACAACGGAACAATGGACTCCAATAGTAATGAGAACAAGAGGTATGACCAATTTCTGAAAGATATTTCTGTCCGGAAGAAGAATATGATAGATCTGCTTTACGCCGTAGCAGTCATGGAGACAGTGATTTTGATTCTGATAGTGGTATACTACCATTTGAGGAATTTACCAAACCAGAAACTGAAGACACGGATACTGCTACACGTGATTTCGCTCATGAAACTTGTCGTGTTTACCTGCGCGCTAGTTAGTGCGATAAGTTTCACGGTCATTATCGTGACATTCAGGAAGAAGATTTACAAGGAATTAGGTGCATTCGGGTTCACATTTCATCTGGGTGTGCCTTGGTTCGGATGTTTATGGACCTTTGCGTTTTTCAACATTGTATCTTGTCTGGTCTGGTCAGGAATTGAGTGGTGCTTGACAAATACTGACAGTACTGTATTGCCCGAAGAGAGTTCATCGATTTTGGGAGTACACATGTTACCGATCCAAGAATCATCCGAGAAAGAATTCTTGAAAGACACCCAATCGATGATGCCTTCAATAAACTTGACCCGCACGGAATCAAATCTGTCCCGCGTTACTGACTATAATAACACCCAGAAGATCGCTCCATCATCAACCTTTTTGTTTTGAGCTAATCAAAATCTGACATTAAGTTTAAGCGGACAAGTGACGAAAGAAATTATGAAACACAAAAAGTGAGCATAGAGACCTGGTAACTTTCTGTGATCTATTACTGCCAATCTGGATCATAGCACTAGATACTATTTGCTTGTTGAGCTAGAGTTGGTGGTTACATTAACTAACGGGTAAACCATGAAGTTCAAATACATCTCTTTTTCTATTCTACTTTCTGTCGCATTGCTTGTATGGTTTTCCCATTTGTCCAACTTCACTTGCACATCTTCTGCTGATCTTCCGATCTGTGTACCACAATACGTGTTTCATTTTAAGAACGACACACCGACTTCCAAAGTGTTGTTCTCAACTGTTAAAGAGTTCTTTTCTCTTCTTTCATTCTTTACATTGGACTTCAATTGGAATATTGACTTGGAAGAACTTCAGGATCGGTACAATCAGTCAAATTTGATCTACATCTTTGATCCAGAGAACATTTATTATGTGAACGTGTTTGGATATTGCAAGAAGCAGCCGCAAGATGAGAAATTAAAGAGATATTGTATTGATAACAATAACGGATTAAACATAATATCCGTTTTGATACGAGACCTAGGGTTCCAATTTGGGGTGCTATCCGAGAACAATGTCAGTATCACCAGCGACTCATTTTGGATTATTTATCAGACCCTAATGACCTCATTCAACAGGTTTTTGGAAGATGATCAAAGAGGAAACACACTATTAAAAATGATGACACCGAATGACCCTACCGAGGTGGAGCAATGGAAGACCAGGCTCTGGCTCATGAATGTGTACGACACCGTTAACGTGATTCTTAAATGGTCGGTAGTCACAAATTGCATCCTTGCATCCGTGTGTCTCACACTTCTTCTTTTCTGGATATGGATGCACATAGACTACAAGAAGGCACAAAGTCCGATAAAACAGTGGAACTGGAACATAGGTTCCGTCTGTACAATCACAAAATTACTGAGTGTCTGTAACGTTGTCATCACGTTCATTTATATCCTGCACATCTTATTGCTTGCCTTCATGATCAACTGTTTCCGTTACAAGAGAACCCAAATCATACATGCATCGCTAGGAACTGGCGCTTGGTTTCACGTTGCAAGATTCTTCGTGGAACTTTTGTTCACAATCTTATGCTTCAAATGGATGAGAATGTACTCACCCTTGACAACACCCACAGAAGTGCTCACAGGTTCTTCACAGTCTATAGAAGAAGAACCTAAGACAAGTGTTGAACATCCTTTGTCAAACCCAATAAGTGGGACTACTGCTGTAGACGGATACCAGTCAAGTGTGTAAATCACGTACAAATTTACAAATATCATGTATAATCTCTTCATAAACATTCACATAGATGCTCGAACCATAGGGATCTTCATTGACCCTCTCGCTCAGCATTCTTTACTACTACAACTCTAGCTTAAGTGCTGATCTGAAAAAGAGACAATGATGTTAAGAAACTACACATCAATCCTTAGCAAAAACAGAGAGATATAATGTATGATAGAGGATTTGAGACTGCTGTAGACTAACTTCTGATACCCATAGAGCCGAATAAAATGGCTGGGCTCCGGACGTTTGACGCTTTCCGTATGTATTATTGATGGTGATTACATTTTTGGGTCATTTTTGGGTATGCGTTTGGTTATGATACTAACCATCTGGCTATGAGGCTTGTGAACAGCTAAAACGGAGGAGAAACATGTCAAGACATCGTACAATGGAGGGATGAGTTCTATTTTGACTTATTTGTTTTTATTGTTCATCGCTTACTCTGAATTTGGAAGCTTTTTTGGTGGATACGTTGACCAACAGTATATTGTGAATGACCATGTTACCGAAACTGTATCCATCAATATGGATCTGTATCTTAATATGAAGTGCGAACACGTAGTAGTAAATGCTAGGGACATCACGGGAGACTGGATGTCTCTCACAGAGAAAGTACAAAAGGAGCCAACGCCATTTTACGTGCCGTACGGTGTTAGACTTAATCAATTGAACCAGATCGTGACCCCAGAACTTGACGAAATCTTGGGTGAAGCTATCCCTGCACAGTTTAGAGAAGCTGTAGATATGTCTCAGTATACAAACACGGAAGATTTCGGCGGGTGTCACGTATTTGGCTCATTTCCAGTGAACATGGTAAGCGGCGAGTTACAGATCACTGCTCAAGGATGGGGATACAGGTCGCCTGTAAAGACCCCTAAAGAAGAGATAGATTTCTCTCATGTCATAAACGAATTTTCCTACGGCGACTTTTACCCATACATCGATAATCCACTGGACAACACTGCCAAGGTTTACGAAGAGAAGCTAAAATCTTACTATTACTTCACTTCTGTATTACCAACTTTATACCGTAAAATGGGTGCTGAGGTGGATACGTATCAGTACTCCGTGAGTGAGGCTGAGTACAAGGTAGAGGGAAAAGCGGTAGGAGTGCCTGGAATCTTCATCAGGTATCAATTCGAACCAATGAAGATTGTAATTAGCGATAACCGTATAGGATTTTTCCAATTCGTGATACGACTTGTAGCGATCCTGTCCTTTATTGTGTACATCGCCTCATGGATATTCAGATTCGTTGATAAGGTTCTGGTCTTCAGCTTGGGCCCCAAGTGGTCTCTACGTTACTCTAGAGATCAATCTCCATCACATGGTCTCTTGGATGAATGATATATCTATCGTACCACATACATACGTCTCAACTGGATATCACTACAGAAATACACTTCAACAAGGCTACATTAGAACCCCGAATAACACAAAGCCTTAATTACGGATGAACGAACATATGTTTTATTCGTATTGTATATAGTTCTCGTTGTTATAATAAGACTCTTATTACCTTACTGACACTTTAAACGTTAACAAGAATACAAAAGGGCAGAGAAGCTAAGTGGCTACCGTCGGCACAAACAACAGACTATCTTCAAGTAACCAGCGGTTATACTTAGATTGATCTAGAATTCAAAACTGGTTCTTTGAGCAGAATCTCATCGAGTTTCGAGAACTATGAATCTTCAAGCTGTAGCCGCCGAGTGGCAAGGGGATAAGAAAAGAGAAGAGGTCCAGCGACTAGTGTTGCAGAATGAGTTCCTAACAAGTGTTAAAGAGGTTAGCTTGAGTCTCAAAGAAGGTGCGAAAGACAAAGTTCCAGTATCTTCCCTTGATTGGGATCAAATGTACGAAGTGTCAGCGGATCTGATGGATCAGTACAGTAAAGAAATGGAAGATATTCTGGGGGAGTTGGATGAAGTCTATAAGAAATGGTTCATGTGGCAAGAGGCGGCTTTCACCATTGACTCGCACAGAGGGGCAACCAGAATCGCTAAGGCTGAAGCCTGGATTAAGGCCAAAGAGCACTATTTGCAGTACACTAAAGATGAGTTAGAAAGTTCTGCCAAGGTTATTAAGACAACCATTGAAGAGTTATCCAAAAAATAGGAACACAACTATAAGTCTACAATATTTGCTATGTGTCCTCAACACCGACCATGCCTTCAAACAATTTGCCCATACATCTGGACATCGGATCGTTGAAATGTGAGTAAGGATCTTCTGGGTCCAAAATACTGCCGCAGATAAAACAGAACATGACAGAACATACACTGCATTTCATTTTGTTACAGCCTTCTGATTTTTCTATAATTGTTCGACAGCCTGGGCATCTCCTCATGCTGCTATCTGCTTTACTCAATACAAGTTCTAAAAGTTTTTCAGACAAATAAGCGTCCAACGCCAACTCCATCATTCTTTTACCGAATTTTACCTCAAGCTCACGTTTTCGTTTAGTAGTCGTCAAATCATCTGCATACTCTTCAACATATTCTGGGTCAATAAACTTCCTCTTACCGCAAGGATTGTGCTTACCATGCCAAGCATGTAGGCAGTTGAAACAGAATACCATGTCACATGCTCGACAACGCATCATATTTTCATCTATCGAATCCTTCACACACCACTCGTCACATCTGGGGCACGGTACACAAGCATGAGGACTATGCTGCTGAAGCTTAGTACACGTTTCCTGTCTGTGTAATACTCTATAACGTTGCACGTCTTCAGAAGGTAAGAGCTCCTCAAAGAAGTCAAACGGGATCATTGGTGTGAACAGAGCTGTTTTCAGCTCAATAAAAGTTTCATATGAACTCAAATCTATCGGCGTGTATTTGCATTGTGGACAACGAACATTTTCGATCCTACCTTCGGTGATCATGGCATGGTAGTACTCTTTCAAACAGTCTTTGCTCAAATAGTGTTCACCACACGGAAGTTTAACCATCTCAGAACCCTTCTTTCTTTCCAAACAGATGCAGCAGTCAAAATTCTCATATAACTGATTTCCTGTTAGCTGTTTTCCAGTGATTTTTTGTAGTTTTATCCACTGGGCCTCGTCAATGCAATCTAACACACCTCCTTGACATTCTAACAGTTCCGATATAACATTATGGCTTAAATGATCAAGTACCATATAAACTAAGGGAACATCATCTGAATCACTTATAGTGCCAAACTCGGTCTCAACCAAAATATTTATCCTCGCTATATCATCCTCGCTTATCCAAGGCGAGTTCAGGTGCCACTTCAATGACTGATGATAATGTGGATACAAATCGCTCTTAATCGTGAAATGAAAAGTATTGCCAATCAGTTCTTCCAATTTCATACTTTCCTTACCATACCGAACAGTAACATTTCCATCACTCGGAACCATCGAGAGGTCAAGTTTACCATCGATATGACCTGTCTGCAAATCTTCCTTGATGAAAATCTCTGGATACATGCATGATATCAATTCTATTTCCTGGGCCAAAACTTCATTCGCCACAATCATGTCCACGGTAAAATCCCTTGCATATCAGACAAAACTGCAAGACGAATCTTTTTTCTATTCAGTGATGAGCTACCATCAACATGCCAATGTTTAGACCATGTTTTGTTAAAGGTTCTTTATATTCACCGTGATTTGAAATCATTTCTTTAACTTCAAGACTTGGCCTTTATTTTCAAACTCTAAACAAAGGTCGTTAGAGGATCATGAAAAGAAAGTCACGGAACAGCTTTCTATTGTTTTAATTTCACGGCTACTTTGATAGTATTACATATCTTACTCAAGCTTAGCTTTCTTGGAAGGTCTACTTGAACTGCTTTCCCCTTCAGAATCAGAACCTGAGCCTGAAGCGTCGGAATCAAATTCCTCTGCAACGTCATCATCCTCATCTGAAGCGTGGAAATCTTCATCAACAGATTCTTCATCTTCTCCAGCAGATCCCATATTGATGTCCACGTCATCATCGTCACTATCTGAACCGAGCGCTGTCTGGAGTCTTTGCTCAGCTTCCTTGTCCTCATTTTTGACTCTCAAGTTCTTGGACTTTAGGAACGTCTCTAATAATTGTTGTTCTTCTTTTGAAATATTAGCAAAAGTAGTAGAACCACGGTTGGAACGCATGACAACTTCCAAGTCAAAGGTTCGTGCAGAAGTAGAAGTTTGACCGGCTCTAGAAATGTTCACAACGGCGACATCTTGGAATGGAATGTATAAAGTTGGTTTAGTCAAGAACAAAAATGCATTGTCTAATGGATATAGGTGACCTTCATTGACCTTGTAAGAGCATGAAACCGCACATTGTTCATATTTCGACTTATATTCACCTGGCACAATGACTTTTCTTCCTGTGAGACCTTTCAACACATGACTCAAAACGATATGAGTTTTCGCATCGTATTGTTTCTTCAGCTTGTCCTTATAAAGTTCGTCAAATTCCGCATCCTCCACGTTCAATTGGACCTCAGTCTCTTCATCCTTCTGGAATTGCAAAACCAAGAATGGATATGAAGTTTGGCCTTGACGGATAGGTGGATCAATGGACAAAACCATTAGATGGTGAATATCATCAGCTTTTGGCAGGGAAAAGATTCTGTTTATTTGACGGTGCTGAAGCTTGTACTCGTACGTCTTACCTCTTAGTCTGATGGAATTCTTGTAGATGTCTATATCATAACGACCTCTTGGAGTGGTGAAGAATAAATCTTGGAAGGAAATGATCGCGTCACCTGAAATTTCGCCAATATCAGCCTTCGCTCTTAGTTCCTCGTAGAAATACTCCGCTAGGGTCTTATCTTCTTTTGGTTCTGTCTCGGATGCTTCAACTCCTTCCTCGCTCTTTACTGCAGCGTCGCCCTCTTGCTTAATGTCTTGCTTCTCTTCTTTGATCATATCATGGTCTTCTTCTTCTTCCACCGTTCCTGGAACATACAAACGCATTTCAACCAATTCGTCACCAGCCGGATTGTAATTCTCATTTTGAGTGTCAAACTCTAGTGCGATTTCGTTTTTGGCAGTCAAGTTCGTGTTGTTGATGTGTTTGTAAGGGATCTCGAACGTTGGTTTCCCGTTTAGTGAGAAAACCATCTCATTTCTAGCTAAATCCAACTTACCCCAGTTCCAACCACGCAGCGAGTGCTCCCGATGCTCGAGTTGCATATTAAATCTACGTTGAAAGTCATTTTTCAACAGATTGAAGTCCTCTTGCTGGAAGCCGTCCATCTGAATCAGGCCCCGGTTCTTCGTGCTGATCTTCAACTCGTACCCTCTGCAGCCTCTGCTCCAGTGTACCGAGGAAACTTCATCTGCAGCTAGCAGCAAAGGCTCATTATTCTGAGTGGATGCGGATCCTCCACTTGCAGAAGCCTTCCAGCCCAGTCCACCCTCAGCCAAACGGAAACGTCCGCCAAGTTTGGACTGATTGAAATAAATTCTGTCAAAGTCAGTACTCATAATACGAATTTCTTGCTTAGCTTCTGCGAATTAACAAGTGACCTGTCTTTTCTCGAGCCAGAATTGCCTTTACATTAAGCTTAACACGTCAAGTTGACCCTATACAAAGTTTCTTCTTATCCTTTGTAGTAGTGATGCTTTAAGTTTGGCGATTCTATCGAATATTTAAGAATGGCGTCGCTAAGTATGCGATCACGTGACTTTTCAAGAAGAACCAACAGCATTGCAGTGCCCTCACTTCGCAGCTAGCCTCAAGCACCTGAACTGTATGACGGTGGCATAGATCGTTCATGTATGCTAGGCGTTGGGTCATATTTAAGAGACATAGTGATGTGGTGATTATTTAGTATACAGTGAGTCCACTCCTCTGAGGAACTCCACTAAGCCTACTGCACCTGGGTCTGGGATGGCATCAGTATCTTCAACGTATGAAGCACGACCGAACTTAGCTTCTAGGTTGCCCGTAGATTTAGCTCCTTCTTCTGCCTTTAGGAAAGCTTTGTGGAAGTCGCGCGATGCGTTGAATTCCGTGACAAAGGGTTCTAGCGCATCAATCATAGTCGACGCACCTGGTCTGGCTCTTGTGTACTTGCACAAAGTGTCATATGCAATTTGCAGTGCTTTTGCAAACTTTTCAGAAGTCACCTCGTCAGCTTCGCTGCATTGTTCGATGATTCCTTTAGAGAGACCGGAAATGAAAATCGAGTACAACCCTCCAGAAGTGCCACCCATTGCAGACTCGATGTGGTCAGAGATTTCAGCTAGGGTCTGAGACAGATATTTGGAGGATAATTTGTCCAGATTGTCAGTTATAGCCTTGCCTCCAGCAACAAGAGTGTACCCACAGTCACCGTCGCCGACTTGATTGTCCAAATGTGTAATATGAGGCTCGCTCTTGATGAGTTGGTCGACTCCTCCTTTTAACAGATCTGCAATCTTTTGGAAGTTATACAGTCCTGCATTCTTGACACTGATGTGGTCTTCGATCGAGGATTCGTCGAAGTCCGGCGCTTTCTCCTTATAGCTTTCGGTAAATGGCCATGCAGGAGCATCCGTGTAATGCAGCAGTAGCTCCTGAACAGAATCGATATCACTGAAATCGGCCTTGATGAATTGGCTGGCTTTAGATGCATTGAATAAAGTAATACTGAATCCGTTCCCATTAAAGGAAGTCATTAAGGTACCGCAAATGCTGTGTGTAGGAACGATCTTATAGTTCTTTTCCAATAGCGTTTTTGTCACGTCAACGATAGCAGTGACAATAAAATTGGAAACACCACCGAGATTGTTGACTAGTAGAACGACCTCGTCATTCTCATCAAATGATACATAGTGTCTGTCTTTATCTTTAGGATCCAAAAGCCTTGGAAGCATGTGAGTCTCGATCAACTCTTCCAAATGGGGGATTTCGTCCAAGATCTGAACACCTGGTTCATTGTGGATCCCCATTCCGACCTCCATTTGCTTGTCTGTCAATTCCGTCTCAAATTGCCTACCAGGAACTTTGCAATGATCCAGAGATGATCCAATAGTGACAAGATTTTCGTTGACGATACTGGCGACTTTCGCAACACCCTCGGCACCATATTTCTCAGAGTACTTGTCAGCAAATGCACCTGTAATCTTATGAACCAAAACTGTTCCTGCAAGTGCTCTTCTACCCACAAGACCACCCTTATTTCTGCCTACAGCGACGTCATCGCCTACAACAACGACAGAACACTCAATTCCCAGCGCGCGGGCACGCTCTGCAGCAAGCCCAAAATGCAGAACATCGCCAGTGTAGTTCTTCACAATCAAAACCACGCCATTGCTGCGCTTACACACTACTTTAATGGCATTCAGGATCTGCTTGGTGGATGGAGACGCAAAAATGTCCCCACAAACCGCAGCAGTAAGGCAGCCTTTCCCGATGAAACCAGCATGAGTAGGCTCATGACCGCTCCCACCACCAGAAATTAACGCAACTTTACCCTCATCTACCTCTCTGAACAACACTCGGTCCTTCAACACAAGTCTAATGTTGGGGTTTGTTTCAGCAAACCCTTTGAGACTAGCAACTAACGGTTCATTCAACTCAAAAGATTTCATTTTGTACCAGGTATGTGCTCAACTGTTTGTATAGTCAAATCGGGAGTCCTAGGGCTAATTTACGAATGACCATTGATGCGGAGCATAAGGCAATGTTGTAGAAAGGGTTGGTTGCTGTGTATGTGCCTTTATATACTGAACGTTCATAGGAAAAGACGTCATATATCGGTTAATCACGTGATCATATAATCCCTCTAAACAACTTCAAACTCAAGGCATTAAGCTGGAGACATAGGGTCCAAACTATAGTCACTGCTCCATCGTGGTGCACTGCACTGGAAAGAAGCCAATTTTATTGGTACGTAACGATTGGCCATACCACCATACGTCTGTTTCCTTCCTGTAGATTTTGATTATATCTTCCTTTTGAAGAGACAAAGTCGTCTCGGAGTTGTCGTCCGTCTGTGTAAAGTCTGCTATTACCTTACAGTACTGGGGAGTAAAAAATTTAGATGTGCTCTCTGGCAGCTGGGCTTCGGATGAAGGCTCATAATGCTTTGAGTACGCTTTTTTAACACCAGCCGATGCTTTTGTGTAAAAAGTGTCAAAACAGGTAATGTCAAGACCCTTGAGCTGTTGGGAGACAATGTCAAAGTCGGAGTGGAATTGGGTGAGTAGATTGTGATTTGCAACATCGATTTGCTCAAGAATTTGTACTGAGGAAGGAGAAAGGTCGTCGTGGAAAGGTTCTTCTTTGTTCGTAGAGTGGAATATGATTTTGCGGACCTCAGTGCAGCTTCCAATGAAAGTGTACATGTTGTAGTAGAAGGAATAGGTGATGTAATAGTGATTCAAGAACCAGTTGCGGAAGAAATTGTTTGCCATAGGCAAGAAAACGGACAACTCAGAACGTAATTGATCGTTTAAAGGCTCATACTCTTTGTATGCCTTGTCGTATTTGTTCTCTATCTTCATCTTCTCGTTCTCGTACTTCAGTCCTGGGGTTCTGAGCTTTTGTGGAGTAAATCCATTCAACTTGTGCTTTAATGAGTCCACTTTGTATGATGCAAAGTCTCGTCTGTCAATTGTCGCTTGGATCCTCACACAGGCTGCATGAAACTTCTCAATTGGCCGGATTACATTCTGCGTAAAAATAGGCAGGTCTCCATATATCTTGTTCTTGATAATCTCAAACCTCTTGGTAAGATTCTCAAAGTCCCTTTTGCTCTCATTTTCGCTTCCATCTAGGTGATAGATCTTCCCGAGCACTTCGTTACACTGATGGAAATGTTGCAACAAGTTCTTGATATTAACCTCGTAACTGTGACATCCCTTGAGCAAGGTGTTGCCACAATTATGCACGACTTCAAACCTGGCCTTAAGATCCTCCACAATGAGATCCTTGCTTCTGGGTCCCGTGTATAACTTTTGTTGCAGCTGATGTGAAGTGTTGAACACCTTATCTCCAATGGTGCTCAAATGAGCTTTAAAGTTGTCAGTTTTTAAATCCATCCTGTTGATGCTTGTCAATTATCAATATAGCCCTAATTCGTACACCACTGGTAATTTCGTAGTGTAAGCACTAGGTAAATGATGCTTCCTCAGGTGAGCAGTTATTCAGTTGCTTAAGTGCACAGTGGATAGTCACAAAACCTTTCTTTATTCATACTGTCGTCCGACGTCATCGAAATATAGAAAAAAGGAAATAACACATCGAGAGTCTGTGAAAGAGTTTTATTGAGCCATAAGTATAGGTCTCTCGATCACTTAAGGATGGCCATGGTTGGTTCCAGGCCAGGCAAGAATCGGACGCTTTTTCTGAGGCGTTGTGGTTGCATTATCTTCATTTTGATCAATCAGCTCGTACACTTTCTTCGCATTTCTATCTATATTGGACAGCTCCTGTTTGAATCCAGCTAGTAGTTGGTACAGAGCTTTGACTAAGTTAGTCTTCAGAGGTTTATCGGCGATAGTAGCATTCTGAATCATTTTCTTTAAATTAGTGACCAAGGCATAACTCTGTTTAGCGTCCTTCTCTGAAATTTCTTTTATCAAACTGGGGTTCAGCACGACCAATGAAGCGTAGTATAGCATGATGTATATGTGAACTGGAAAAAATTGGAAAATGGGTGCCAGTTCGTGATCTTTGGTGGCAAGCTTTAACAGTGCCATTGCGGATGATCTCGATATTTCTTTAGAAGCAGATAGTTCCGAACTATTTGCAAGCTGATGATTGGAGTCAATCGCAGTAGAATGAGACCGCCACAAATCGATGAGTTCTCTGCTTTTCAAACCATCCAAGAGGCTTGATTTCTTGCCTTGTAATAGAGCTTTAGTGTTGATATGCATTCTGGCAAAATTATAGTACAATAGTGTTGACTTAAAACACCAAGGGTCATTCTGAACTTTGATATTCTGTAATGCAATTGTCCATGATATCATCCATTTATCGAGGTCCATGTTGTTAGTCCAGGGGATACCGAATTTCTCAGTAGGTAGTAAAGTCATGGTGGCTTCTAAGGATTCGTCATGCAGTGATGGGACATACGTATTTTTATTGTGGAATACAGATTCCATAGCCATATGATATTCCAGCTGAGTCAATAAACGCAAGTCCTGGAATGTTGCGTCGGTTAACTGAAGCTTTTCGCTACGTACCTCGTTCAATAGTTCCAATTGCTTGTGCGTAGCTGTATGTCTCTTCTTTTGGTTGTATTCGATCAATGCTCTCCTGAAGAACTGACCTTCTGAAGTAGTTTTGTCAAGCTTATCTATCACGCTTCTTCTGGAGTCCTTGAGTACCGGCTCCATGTCTTTGTAGATGGAAGGGCTTTTGTGAGACGTCAGATTCTGAGTCCCATCCAATATATAGAGTAAGTACCATATCTTCTGGTACTCGGGAGCATACGACTGATCAATTCGCCATATTCTGGATAGCTGCAACGCTAATGAACTGAACATCTTACAAGATGACAACCATAAAGATGCAATGACCAATCCCAATATAGTGTGTTCTACATTAACCGCAGAATCTGTCGAAAGTAGGAGCTGAGAGGCAAACCAGTGAAGAGATGAGTGCAAAGCGTCAAACTTATCACATAAGTCAGGGTGGTGACTGCAAGCAACGGTACAAATTGCAGATAAGAGCAAAGGAGATTCATCCCAAAGTGAGTCCAGCGGTACAGTTTGGGGAGTGAAACCGAAGAGATGAGGACCAAAAAACTCAGAGAAAAAATCCAGGAGTACTTTAGCTTCATCTTTGGTAATAACGTTACACTTTCTGAAATCTGTAATTTTCGCTGGCTCCACAACGTAGTCTGGGTTGTCATGTTCGTTCCTGTTATCACAGCTGGTTTCCCTAGAATTGTTGCTCGAGTCAGCAACATCATTAGAATTCTGAGGTTCCACTCTATTTGATTGCTCAAACGATGGTCCCAATTCAGAAAGGTTCGGTAGTCGCACATTTGTTCGCCTGTTGTTCCTCTGTGACGTGATAAAGTTGTGTGTCAGTGTCGCCTGAGAGTTTAGATCGTTTTGCAACCTGTCCATCCGGGACAGTTGTTCGATCCTATTGTCATGCAATGCACTATACATGTTTTCAAGCATGCTCTCAAAGCTCTTCATGCGATTGTCGACAGCCTGCACCCACTGATTGGAAACTGGTTGTTGTCTGTTTGCGACCATTGCGTTGCTAGGATTATGACTTGGTTGCGGCGGTTCTTGAGTCTGGGGTGGAATTATATGGTATGAGGACTTGGGCAGTACTGTTGGTTGCTGTTTTGTTAATTCTGCCGCTTTAGGCTGCACCAAACGGGGCACTGGAGCGTTCTTTGTCATTTGTCCCAAAGACGGCACAACAGGCATCGGAATGGGAACTGTACGAGAATCCGGTGCAAATTGACAGTGGATCCCCAGTTTTACACATCTCTTGCAAGGCAGACTATCCGTATAGTCACACTTGACCTTCGCTAGCTTGCATGAAATGCAGGGCTTCGTTCGCTTCTTCACCTCATGTCCCATTGTAGAAAGTGCATGCAAACACTAACTTCACGATAAGAGGCCAACAAGCACACGGACTGATTCAAAATGAACGCTTTATCTATTGCTTAGGCACTCTAATACCTTGATTAGGGTATATGAACAGCTGCAGCTCCGTATAAGGGTTCGCTGTCCCATTTTTCTTCAAACCTTCAATCAAATATATCAGATTGTCCGAATTTCTTGATTCCGATATAAAGGATCTGATGTGCTTTAAGGCTGAAACAAGAAGAACAGTTGGCAATTCTATGTAGCATGCTATGGATCTCTTAGGCTTTGGGCTGAGACCTCAACGATATACAAAAATACCATGGTGAAGCAGGCGCTCAAAGAGTTCTTCAGTAGCAGGAGACTATACTTTGTATGCGGGAAAGTATATGAGGACATGCATTTTGCCAATCGGATCGTGCACTGGATGGCTCAGCACGAGCTTCCTACGGTTCCTGTTAACCCTAAGGGTGGTGAACTAGATCTGAGTGTAGATTCTATTTCTAAGCGTTTTGCCAAGCAGCAGAAACTGACTATTGAAAAGAGCGTTAGCGAGGGGCTGAGTCATTACGAGAAGCTGGATCAGATCGATGGGGTAAGCGTTGCGTTTGTGACTCCGCCAAAGGTTACACTCTCGATCCTGCAAGAGTTTCAAACGCTGCAGAAACCTATAATCAGCGTGTGGTTCCAACCGGGGTCCTGGGACCTAGAGTGCGTCCAGTACGCTACAGATGAGCTGAGAATCCCCGAGGAACGAGTCATCAACGACTGTATCCTGATCAAGGGCCACGAACACTATGTCAAGAGCAAGCTTATTTAGCAATTGTGTAGCAAGTCTGCGGCAAGCACAGCAAGCGCAGCAAGCGCCCTCTCACGTCTGCGAGAACACTACAGTCCCGACTCTGGGGTACTTGGAGTCAAAAAACGCGGCCCATTCCTTCACTTTCGCCTTCTGGCCCTCGTCCAGAGCAGACACGTCCCAGTCGCATGGCACTCCGTACGCTTTGTAATCAAACATCCCGTATTGGAAGTTGTTCGAGCAGTCTGTGCCCGTGAACTTGCGGTAAGGCCCCCACACGCCGTAGAAGCTGGGAGACGCAGACACATCGTACACCGTCCCGTTGATCGCCAGCAGAATCGGGACCGTTTTATCAGCTGAGCTGCCAGAGAACTGCGCAAGTTCTTCCACCGTGAACTCATGCGGAAGAGAGTACCCATGTTTAGACCAGTACTCTGAACTCAGCTTTACACTTTTCTTCTCCCCGCTAGAAACACCCGACGAGCGGCCCGAGCCCAACACCCGGAAACCCTGCCACGCCAGGAAAACCCCCACCGCTATCCGTAACAGATCAACCACTCCAAACGATCCATTCACTTCCTCAGTATCATCAACTTCCTTCATCTTAGCTCTCTTGCTGATCTCAAATCTCAAATCTGAAAAATCTAACAACCCTCGTCCCAATTACCGCTCCTGCTAAATCTTAATCACCCTTCAGCAACACACTTGACAACACAATGCGCAAGCTTCTAACATTGTTCTTTGTTCATATTCTAAGGGCGAAAAGTCCAAATTTTTCACTTCTTCCCGAAACCTTAACAATGCATCAGGCCGGACTTATCTGTATGCAATGCAAGAGAAAGAATAACAATAAGGTACATAATGGGAACAAAGTGTATCTGCTTGATTCTCAGTGGGTAGTGGGAGTTTCTTGGCAGCTAGTAGTGGCGGGTGAACTAATTCAGGCCTCAGCTTGAGGGCTTTGTGGCCGTAGCTGAAAATAAGCCGGGTTCTCGTGCTGCATTCCGGCAAGGAACGGCTTTCCTGGCGTGCAGCAAGACAGTTTATTTGCGAATTGGCCGGATCTGGCAGTAGAAAGGACGGGGTGGAATGCGGGTGCGGTGCTTTGGTTATAAGGTGACGTTGTGGGGTCAGCTGTAAAGCAAAGTGGGATAGGGCGGATCTGGATCTGCAGGTTCTGCGAAAAGCAGGTTCTGCGAAAAATCTCATCGGAAGCTACGGCTGGCCGAAATTTGGGCGAGGGCTGGCCTGGGGCAGCGCTGCAGCGCTGCCCCATGCTGCTGGCGACAGAGCTTCGGAGCGCCGCGGGCAGGGCGTGGTGTTGTGTCCTCTTCTGTGGTTAGTGTGGATGGAAACCATTTATGACAGAGATTGGCATATGATATATAATTAGACAAAGGGAAGTATACTAAATAGAACGGACATATCCAGAGATAAGGGCTGTGAAGGTCGCTAAAGACACCATTTGCTGGCAAAATACTGCTGTAGATGATTAGGGGAAAGGGTACGCGGCGAAGGTCCAATCTTTCTACGCTGGTGCAGTCGTACCGGAACAATCGCAGTGCCAAGAGGAAACAAAGCAGACTCCGCGATGATACCAAGAGCAGCGATGTGGGTCTCACAGGGACAGAAAGCGGCCAAAACTCTGGACCAGATACCGCTGCTGTGAGTTTGGACCAGGGACTGACTTTTGAAGATGGTATTGCCTGCAGAGACTCGGCTAGAAAGGGCCTTGTCTCAGGACAAGCGTCAGGGCAATCTGAGGACGTTGAGAAATCCAGCCACAGCTCAACCAAAAGCGAGTCCTCGGAGTCAGAGTCAACACACTCACAAAGCCAGATAGCAGATGATATTCCAGCTGCGTTCTTGGAGCGGTTGATGAACTTTTCGCTGTTTCACAACGCTCCGCAATTATTCCATGTCGCTGTTGCCAGGAAACTGAAGCTAATGGTGTACCACGCACATGAGTACGTGGTGAAAGCTGGAGAGCCCGCGTTGGCAATGTACTGGATATTGCGTGGCTCTGTTAACGTTACGTCTCCTGACGGGGAAATCGTGCACGCGCAACTAATGGAGGGGTCGTACTTTGGCGAAATTGGCATTTTGTTCAACAGGCCAAGGACGGCCACCGTGGTGTCCAGTACAAAGATTTTGCTCGGAGTTCTAACAGCTGAAAACTTTAATCAGGTTCTTGTCAGTTTTCCGCAGGTGGAACGGCAGATTCGAGATGAGGCTCAAGAAAGGCTGGCGACGCAGGAGAAACAGCGTAAGGCAGGTCTCAAAAAGATCCTGCACGATGATGACTTCGTTTCCAGGAAAGCATCCCCGTCATTTATTTCTACCGAATCAATAAACTCATTTTACAGCCAGACACCTGGCTTGTACGAGTCTCCTCCTTTGACCTACTCGGCACTTGATCAGGACTCCTCGCAGAAGCTCAAAGAGGAAGTGATGTTGCCTCCTCAACTACCAAAAACCCTTACTTCTGGATCGAACTCTCCAAATACACTGCAGAACCCAAGCAACCACATTTATATGGAGACTATTGATGACACAATATCTGCCAAACAGTTTCTGAAAAGTCTCCCTTTGTTCGCTACTCTACCCGCCGAAATCACTCATCAATTGGCTCTCTCTGTTGAAATCATTAGAATACCACCGTTTGAATACGTATTTCACAAGAATGACATAGGAGAAGATATCTACTTTATCATCAGTGGAGAGGTTGAGGTACTCGGACCGTCCTCTTCATCAGATTATATCGGTTACCAACCTTCCTTGCCTCCGCACAGAAAGATCGATGTTGTTCTCGCACGATTGGGACCAGGCCAGTATTTTGGAGAGATGGGATTTCTCAACTCCATCACAGACGACCCTGAAGAAAGGGCCAAATGTAAAAGGTCTGCGGCGATTAGAACGGTATCAAACTCGACTCTTTTAGTTCTCACTGGTGAGACTTTAAGAGGCTTTTGTGCTAGGTTTCCTGAGACTGAAGTTCAAATTAAACGGACAGCTGATGAGAGGATAAAAAAGAACAAGGATCTTCAATCAGATTCGTCTTTTGAGAAATCCACGAACACTGTTGATACAAACAAGATATTGGCACCAGTGTCACGAAAGTGTTATATTGATATTTTACACAAGCCCAGTGTACAGACAGAGTGTGAGAATACCCCCACATCGGACACCTCCAACGTAACATCATCGGCTTTAAAAAATTATGAATCCAACCAGAACCTTAATGGAGTTGAGAGCTCTGATGCTGTCAATAGCCCACTTTTTAAGACCAACTTCTCATTCAATAAGCCATCTACGGAATCAATTGAAAGGAATTCGGAGTCTCCGACAAATAATGTAGCTCCAATGCGTTCGCCCTCTTTCACTCCAGTGTCAGTTTTATCCGGACCTGCATGCCAGGGAGTCCCATCAACCGCTGTCTCGCCATCTACCCGAAACTCTAATGGTTCAAATAACGATCATGGAACTGTTGTGTCACATCCTTTGGAACTTCGCGTTCCACCATTGAATGGAACATTGAAGAGAAAGAATTCGACATTTGGCATTACTAGTCCTTCTCCTATTCAATATATGAGTCACTTCAAAAGGGTACGTTTATCTAACGCTGGTGGCGGTCCATCAAGACGCAGATCATCGGTATTGAGTGTGGGACCTCTGCCAGATCGATTGCTTCTGAGATGCTTTGAATTCATTCCATTACCTGAGCTAATGAAACTCCGGCTTGTTTGCAGAAGGTGGAGGCAGCTACTGTATGTGGCACCTGGACTTTTTCACAAACTTGATTTAACAGCTTGGAACCGATGGATCGATGATAAGGCTTTACAGAAGATCACAGACTTCGTGGGATCAAGGCCGACACTAATTGATATATCCAACTGTTTCCACCTAACCGATGAGGGATTCTCCTATATGATAAACGAGATCGGAATAGGAGGTAATATACGTTCCTTGAAAATGAGATCTTGCTGGGACATCAGTGCCATGTCCATCATGGACATTGCTGTACCATCAATTGGGCAAGTTTTGGAAGAAGTAGATTTGAGTAACTGCCGAAAAGTTCGGGACGACGTTATTCAAAGACTCATTGGCTGGGATGTAAATAACGTGGGTCCTTCCAACACATCTGCTTACGAAGTTGATACCATGGGATCATTGTATCCCTTAGATGACCCGATACCTGGAATGGAGGAATTTGCAGGACAAGGACAGCATTCAACTGGCAGAAACAAAGTTATCGGGTGTGGGAAACTGCATAAAATGGTTTTACGACATTGTAAAAACTTGACTGATCTGACATTATACCACATGTCTTTATATGCCAAAGATAGATTGACGTATTTGGACTTCACAAGGTGCGTTGGTCTAACTGATGTCGGTTTCTCGTATTGGGCTTACCAGTCCTTTCCGCAGCTAACGACCTTAAATGTTAGTGAATGTCTCAATTTGACTGACAGCTCGATACGAGCAATAGTTAATAGCTGTCCTCGGTTATCTTATTTGGATTTATCATTTTGTTGCTCTTTAACGGATTTGGCAATCGAACTTTTGTGCTATGGATGTCAGGATTTGAAGGTTCTACACATCAACTTTTGTGGTAGGGCCGTAAGTGATGTGTCGTTACTTAATATATCCATGCACTTGCGCAATTTACAAAAGATATACCTGAAAGGGTGTTTGAGAGTAACACGTTCTGGAGTGGACTCTCTTCTTGGAGGCTACGCCCCACTGCGAAAGATTGACATATCTCAGTGTAAGAATGCCCACATCTATCAAGGAGGGATTCAAGCAACCAGCTTTAAGACTGCAGCTGGCTCGCGGTCAGTTTTTCTCACCATGGAAGACAGTCTGAGATGCATTGAAGTCATAATATAATCTCGACTAATCTCTTACGCCTTAGATGTGTGTATATAAAGACCTACAATATAAGAACATTTGTGTACGGACTTCATAATGTACAAATTCAAATTATAAAGGAGTTCTGAAGATGGTATGCTATTTTCACCGAGTTTTTTGAGTCTAGTATACCGAGATGTAGTTATTTATTTTGGATTTTTGATTTTGGGCAATACATTCTGCGATCCACGTTATGTTTCTAACTTCTTGTTCCCGGGATTTCATCCAGGCCCAGATGGTTGAAATTGTGAATTGTTGTGTAAACGCATCTCTGCACAGCTCCATTTCCAGCTTATAGAAGTGGTCCTCTAGATTTCCATTCTCAAAGATTCCTTTATATTGATACACGGTATCCACAATCTGTCTGACAGACTCGAAATCTTGACCATGCGCGGCAAGTTGTTCGGTGGCCACTGGATACAGTTTACCAATCTTTGGAAGCAAATCACGCTTCAATTCTGGAGTGATGACGTCAGCACTTGGCAACGAATTGAGGGAAATGTTAATAGCTCTTCTGTCAGCCTCGAACTGCAACAGTTCCTGCAAAATTTCTCTGGCTGGCTCTTCCACCTCTGTGGATATAAAGTCATAGAAGTCTTGCAAGTACGCACGGTAGAGCTTGTTTCTGATAATTTCAATGTTCAGGTCGTCTAACTCGTCCGCGTCGTCAAAGCAGTCCCGGAAGTATGCAGCCAACGGAGTGTCCACAAGCACTGTATCGTACAGAGACTCCAAGTCTGTCGCCACGGTCAACGTGGGTAAAGTGTCGAACCATCCTAGCGGGTGGCACCGGCCCAAAATCTCGGCCTTGTCCCTGTCGTGGATCGTTCCGGTGATCATCAGCGCCACGTTATCGATCATGTAGCTGTACGTAATGAAGTCCATGAACTTTTTCGTGATACCCGAAGACTGGTCTCTCACATACTGGAATTCCTGGTACAGTTTTTCCGCCGCACGCTCCTGAATAACACTAGTTGTCAGCGCATCGCTGGACACATTTGACAAAAAGTTCCCATAGTCTGTGCTCGCCAGCTGTAGCTTCAAATCTTCAAGCGTGTCACACTGTGTCAAATTTATGTACTGGCTGCCGTTCAATAGTCCATTCCTGTACCCTCTAACGATGCCCTCAATGAACCCATTGTCCACGTTGAAGAACACACCTTCCATATCTAATAAAAATTCCGGTTAAGTGGCCCAAAATTCAACAATATTTAACTCAAATCCACACAATCCACTAGAGAATCTTCAGAGTTCAGATCTAAGCCTCACTTTCGCCCAGCTGAACCTCTACAATACCCTTTTATAAGGATTCTCTTCTACTCTTAAACTACTATGAACTTTTAATCTTAGAGTTGATATAGGTTCCCCTTTTGAAATGGACTGAAAGAGTGAAAGATGTAACCCGGACTCTAATTTTTCACTATTCAAGCGATGAGATGTAGCAGAAAAGACGGCACTGCTGGCGCTACACCTGCCATTGAGTCTTTACAGTAGTATCTGAGGCTTTCTACGTTCTTATTAAAACCTCTGTTAAATTCTAGGCAGTTGTATGCAAGTATTAGTAGCTATCTTCCCTTTTTATTCGTGTTTTATCACTTAAGGTCAGGCGGAAAGCTGATCCATTTACTACCAGAACACAGTGGAAGGATAAATTCATAATGTAGACAGTAGCCTATGTAGTGGTTTCTCGGCGATGAGACAAGTGTAGAGAATGGAATCGCTGGTGGGGGAAATCATAGGGTCAAATTCGGGCGCGGAAATCGAGTTTGCTATAGGAGTATTGCAAGACAAAGAGTCGTATGAGACGTACTTCACATCCGACCCACTTCCAGGGTCTATCATCGAGGAGATAGCGGAATACGATGCGCGTGTGGCGAAGCTAGAGCAAGAACTGAAGGCTGAGCTCATCCAGCAGAAATCAGAGCTGTTTCGTGTGCTTCTGTCGAACGATTGGAGCCGGACCTTGGCCGATATCAAAACGCAACTGGAAAAGCTATGGGAACTGAACAAGGACCAAACGGCGCAAGACCCCGAGGAAGATGCTGAGGAGGAATCCGGGTCCCAAGAGATGGACGATGCGTTCCACGAAGCGCTCGATAAACTTCGCGGTCTGCAGTCGGCGCAGCGGGACACAAGTCTCGTGACGGTCTTGAACAATATCGACAAGATCAACGACATTCTGGAGCTGCCGTCCCTCATATCTACATGTATCCGTACGGGCCACTATCAGGAGGTCTTGATGCTGTACTCCTACAGCAAGACGCTGGTGCGGAAATTTCCGAAGCTCGAGCTGGTCGCTACAGTGGTCCAGAAGATCCAGGACTTAATTTCGAGCAAGATGCTCAACGGGCTTGTACGGCTGCTGTCGACAAACCTGACTCTGAGCTCGATGAAAAAGATCGTGTCGTACCTCGAGACGCTCGAGCCCTTTGACAGTGTGCCCACGGCGTTGCAGCAGGTTCTGCTGACCATGCGCTACAAGTTTGTCTGCGAAGAGATCGAGTCGTACAGCATCACTGAAACCGGCGGGGACGCCGTGAAAGAAATGCTAATCAAGCGGAAGATCGAGTGTGTGCGTGAGCATGTCTACGGCTCCGTGGCTGTATTCAATTCCTTGTTCCAGGCTGAGAAAACACCCGTAGCCATTCCGCTGCATTTGCCCGCACAGCAGGCCGAAGCTTCTCCGGTGCCCACCTCGCCGCTGCTGCTGAAATTCATCGCAGAATGCACACAATTCCTCCTACAGCAGCTGCACGCACACAAGACTCACCTCACGGAGTCTGTGTGTCTCCAGCTAGTCTACTGCTCCTTCCGCCTCTCAGACGCAAACCTAAACTTCCACCATCTCTTCATGAACATGCTTTACGAGTCTCAGCTCTTCTCTGCAGATGCTCTCAACCTAGCAATCCAAAAAAGACTAGAGCTGGCTACTAGGTACTGAAACTACACATATATACACGGTCATAATACCTTTCTAACATCTTGATAATATCTTGATAACACTGTACTCGCTTTAGAAACTCACATAAAAAGCCATCTGCCTCTTATTCCGGCATTAGTGCAAACCTTCCATGGTAAGTTTCTATGCATTTGCTATGTATAATTTTCAAGCTTATATATAATAAAAAAGGTTTAAATAAAAAGATAAGACTTAATGATTTGCAGTTTGAAGAAGAAGTTCATATAGAAATGGTGATTCTTCACAACGGATTTAAGGGACCAGAGCTGGTGAATTTTATAGTACGGGATCCAATTGTTCATTTGAACTATTTTTAGTGAAGCACTTGGGGTTTCTGTGCTAATAATTGGGGATTACTCAGATTTGCAAGGATTTGGAACAGGGGAGCAAGGTCTGAGAAATGGCAGAAGACGAGCCGCGGACCGGCAGGCCAATCCCTGTTGGGGTAGATAAGTTGGAGCAGCTACCAGATAGTGCAGAGAGCACGAATGGGCACGGTATGGAGGATCTGATGGGCTCATATGACCCAGACTTGGCCAAGAAAAGTAACGCTGGGACTGAGTCAGAGGAGCCACTTCCTGAGGTTATCCCGCCCTCAGCGGCGCAGAATAAGGCAAAACTGCCCGCTCCGAACAAAGATGGGGCCATTGGTACGTTTCCTCTTGAGGATTTGGACAAAAAGCGGTTCAATAGGGCGCCGGAGCGTGGAAAGAACAAGATGGATACGTCGATCGATACTGCGACGTACAACGCAGAGCAGCAGGCGATTGCAAATATTGAGAAGGCCGTGCAGAAGGACGACCCTCAGCATCTGTTTCCTTGGTACGAAGTTGGCGGGTTTGAGGTGAACAAGACCGCAGGCAGCCACCTGAAGAACTCTCGGATCATAAAGTCATACGTGGTGGAAAACTACTACAACGACTGGTACTATAACACAGGCGCCGTTATCGGAACATGTTTCTTTTCGTGGCTTCTAGCCCACCTCAACTTTTCGTGGTGGTCTTTAGGGTTTGTGTTCTTCTGCACCGCGTCTGTGTACAGAGCTGAGTTCCGGCGTTTCACTAGAAACATCAGAGATGATATGCAGAGAGTCACGATCCAGGAAACTTTGAGCGACAGAACAGAAACTTCTCTTTGGTTGAACTCTTTCTTGTCCAAGTTTTGGGTCATTTACATGCCAGTACTGTCCCAACAAGTGAAAGACGCTGTTAATCCACAGTTGGCAGGTGCCGCTCCAGGGTACGGTATCGACGCTCTGGCGTTAAACGAGTTTACACTAGGTACAAAGGCTCCTTCTATTGATGCTATCAAATCATATACCAAAAAGGGTGACGATGTGGTGGAAATGGACTGGACCTTTTCGTTTATGCCAAATGACGAATCGAATATGACTCCCAAGGAAGCCAAACATAAGATCAACCCAAAGATTGCCTTGGGTGTTACCGTAGGAAAGGGTTTTATTTCGAAATCTTTACCTGTTTTGGTCGAAGATATTAATGTTGCTGGTACTGCACATATTGTCATCAAATTTGGCAAAGTGTTTCCAAATATCAAAACAGTGTCGGTTTCTTTGCTTGAACCACCTTTCATTGACTTTGCATTGAAGCCTGTTGGTAGTGACACTTTGGGTCTAGATGTCATGTCATTCTTGCCAGGTTTGAAGACTTTTGTCAAGCTTTTGATCAATTCAAATGTTGGACCAATGTTGTATGCACCTAACAAACTTGACATCGATGTGGAGGAGATCATGGCAGCACAATCTCAGGACGCTATTGGGGTTGTTGCTGTTACAATTGACTCAGCTGCTGACCTGAAGACTAATGACTTTTTGTCCACTTCCGTGGATCCTTATGTGACTTTCAAGGCTGAGAAAGGAATTATTGGACATGAAGCTAATTTACAAACCGCCATCAAGTCTGATACGAAATCTCCTCGCTGGCATGAAACAAAGTACATTTTGGTCAACTCTCTTGATCAAAAGTTGACATTAACATGTATGGATTTTAATGACGTCCGAAAGGATGTTGAAATAGGCTCATTCGATATTGATTTGTCTGAGTTGTATCAGAAACCCTCTCAAGAACATATGTCTAAGAATTTGGTGTCCAAGGGCAAATCACGTGGTGTGTTGAATTACAGTATCAATTGGTTCCCTGTTATCGAAGAAGCTACAGATAGTAAAGATACAGCCTCAAGTAATAGTGATAGCGTCGATGATACCAAGGATGATGATATGGTTGATGAAGTGGAATCGGATGTCGGAATTTTGAAGCTTACTTTGCATAAAGTGAAGTACTTGAATAAATCAAGTGCAATGACTGGTTTCTTGTCTCCTTGTGCTGAGCTTTTGATCGATGGAAAACTAGTCAAAGAATACAGAACACTTAGACGTATAAATGAGCCTTCTTGGGAAGAAAGTATCGAAGTCTTAGTGCCATCCAAGTCGAAGTCTGAAATTTCGCTAAAAGTATATGATTCGCAGCTTCATGGTAGAAAACTAATTGCTGAATATAATGCACCAATGGAAGATGTAGTCGAGGCACTGGAAAACGGACAAACTTTCGTAAATGCTAGTCCTCAAGGTGAAGTTTACATTTCTTCTGGTTGGAAACCAGTTGCTATGACTGGAGCTTTTGAAGTTCATCATAGTATTCGTGAACCGTTGGGTGCCGTTAGAATTCACTTGAAGGATGCTCTGATTTCCGATTCTGATCTTTCAGGGATCGAAGACATTGATCCTTATGTCACATTTACATTGAATAACCACTTGATTTACAGGACTAACTACTTTTCCGAGACTACAAAACCTGTGTTCAATAATGTGATATACATTCCCATTACTTCTGAGAATCAAACTATCGGAATTACCGTGTACGACTATCAAAGAATTGGAAAGGATAGGCTGGTGGGAACCTATCACATTTCTGCCTCGAAGTTCCTCAAGAGAGATGTTGCGACTGGCAGGTTTGTTCCTACAATGAGTGACGAAAGAGCCGTCCGTTGTAGTTTAGTCGATAAGAAAGGAAGAACGGCAAAAAGTTACGTCAATGTCTCATACAGAGTTGTCCAAACTGTTCCTGTTTATTATCCTCATGAGCTCGCTTCGGTCAAACAACTTGAAGAGAGAATAGAGCAAAAGAAGAAGGAATTTGAAGAAGAGCAAGCAGAACTTAAAGAGGAGATGGAGAAGAATCCAAATGACTACGAAATTGTAGAGGTTGAAGATAGACTTGATAGTGATATCAGGAGGTTGAATAGGAAGGAGATCATGACCATTGATGATCTGATCGAACGCAACTCTGGTGTATGCTCGTTCCAAATCGTTGATGCTCAACTTTCGAAAGCCCCAGTCTATTTGCAACTACTCTACGATGATATTCCACTGCCTGCCTCGATTTCTCAAAAGTCTCATTCTGGTAAGATTCCTCCGGAATTTGGAAACTTCTTTGTCAGAGATCTTCAGAACAGTATTCTCACATTCCGTATCAGCCGCAAAAGAATTGTCAAAGATGCTGATGATATCATTGATGAGACTACCGTGTCCACTCTTGAGGTCTTAAAAAACGGAATGGAAGAGCCTGTAGTTATAGGTCTCAAAAACGGCAACAGTGTCAGCTGCAGACTTCTTTTCAACCCAAGTGCCAGCTTACTACCGGCGTCTGAAACTGTGGCCGACACGGGTATTCTTGATACGACTTTCATTTCAGCTGAAGATGTGCCAAGTCATGACAGGAATGGTAAGTCTGATCCTATGGCGGTTGTAACAATTGATGGGGAGGTAATTTATCAATCGGACCCAGTCAAGAAGTCATTGAACCCTGTTTGGAATGCCCGGGTTCAGATTCCAATTCCATCAAGAAGCAGAAGTAAGCTTACGATTAAGGTTATTGATTGGGATAGACTTGGCTCCAATGACCTACTGTGTGAATCGTCTTGGGATGTTAATTCCATGATACCAAATCAAGAAGAGTCATTCACGCTGAAACTTTCTCCCAAAGGAACAATTCATTTAAAATCAACTTTCAGGCCAGGCTACAACCGGCCTAACGTTGAAGTTGGAGAAGGAACACTTGCTAATTTGCCTTTCAAAACCGTTGGTAACGTGGCCAACTTCGGTGTTGGTGCCGTCACTGGCGCTGCTCAAGTAGGAGCGGGAGTCACTGGTGCTGGTCTTGGTGCAGTCAGCGGTGGTTTGTCTAAAGGAAGCAAGCTGTTGAAGGGCCTTGGGGTTAAAAGGTCCAAGAATGGAGGTGAAGGAAAGGGATCCTCCGAAGAAGCCGAGTCCGGAAAGTCTTCGATCTCAAATTTTGGCTTCGACCCGTCGGTCCCCGACACATCATACGTTCCAGTTCGGCCACAAACGGCGCCTACGGCGTCTGCGAGGGAGGCTTCCAGTATCCAAGGTCCGCCTGGTGCAATTCATAAGAGAAGCGCCTCCTCAGCAAGCACTTTCTCCAGAAACACCCTTTCAGGCTCGCACAAGGGTAAAGTCACCGTAATTGCAACCGAAAACTTGGGCAAGACTGTCCAAGTTAGAGTCTCCCTGGCGCAAGGTGGGCGAATCAAGCATCTGTACAGAACGCACGAGAAAAAGGCTGACGATAGAGGAGTGTGTCATTTCGACGAAACTCTGGATTTCAAAGCGCCTGCTGAAGCCAAGATGGTCTTCGGGGCTGTCGTTCACCACAAGTTCAGTAAGGACACCGAGCTTGGCGTAGCCCAAATATCTTTGAACGACCCGCAACTTCAACAGGATGGACAGATCGCTCTCAAGCTAAGCAACGGTTTCATTCTGTTCAGGATCCAGTATCCAGAGAACGATACAATGCCTCCTACGCCCCAAATCCCGGACCAATACAAATAAGACTCGGCTAAGTATCAAATGTGTATCTATACAGACACTCTGAATCTAGTAATGCTTCTCATTAGTGACGCCAGCGACGCTGTCATAGGACTGACTGTCTTCGCCCTTCGTCACGTGATCTAAACCTTCATTTTTGGGACTGTTCGAAACACCCGTGCATTATTTTATTTTATTTTCAGTCTTTTTTATTTGCATTTCTTCCTCATTTGGATAATTGGAGTTTTCGCCATCTGAGAATCGCACCAGCAGATGGTCCTAATCCAAGCCAAACACTCTTCACCGTCCGTCTGGATTCTTGCCAGCGCACCACCAGTTGGCGAGCCTAGCCGCCTGCCTGGCCCTGCTAGCTCATCCTCTTCACTCTGCCTAGCCTCTGTCCAGCACTTCCGCTTCCCCACCAGTTACCACACCTTCGGCTGGTTTCTAGGCTCACCGGGTTTCCGCCAGGCCCAATCTGGTGTAGGGCCTAGGCTGTTGATGTCGTTTCGCTGTTCGGCACTACGATGGAACTTTTCGATATTCAATGTATAACAAAAAAGCATTGAAATTGTAAGTAGCTAGTAGTACAATAGCGTGGATATAGGTTGTAGCGGCTATTTGGAGAACTCACAGAGGACAAGCACACAGATATATCAACAAGATGGCTCAAGTATGTGGTGACATGTCTAATTAGCGAAAACCGTGGGGATTTGAGATTCTAGATGGACAGTCAGACAGTAGCAGATTAATGAATGAAGACAAGATACAAGGCGAGCTACAGGCGTATTTTCCAAAGCAAAGCGTATCAGTACACTGTGGGGAGATGGTGAATGTGGAAGCAGTATCTTTTAGAGGACAGTGAAGAAGTTGTGAAAATGAGACAAGGCCAGGTTGTTTCCTGCCATAGCACTGTGCAGACCCGTCCGTTTTCTCTGTAACTCAAGAACTCTGCGGTTTCGTGAAGGACTCGGAACAAGACGTTTGTTCCGAACAACAGCGTATCATTTTACTAACAATAAATTTCCTTCTGATTCGTCGTGAATCATTGGAAACATGTATATCCAGGCTCAAAAGTGGTATCCAGCTGAAGAAGTTCCAGCTCCAAAGCAAACCAGAAAGACTGCCAGACCACAAAAGTTGCGTGCCTCTTTGGTTCCAGGTACCGTCTTGATCTTGTTGGCTGGTCGTTTCAGAGGTAAGAGAGTCGTGTACTTGAAGAGCTTGGAAGACAACACCTTGTTGGTTTCCGGTCCATTCAAGGTCAACGGTGTTCCATTGAGAAGAGTCAACGCTCGTTACGTCATTGCTACCTCCACCAGAATCTCTTTGGACGGTGTTAACGCTGAGAAGTTCAACGTCGCCTACTTCTCCAGAGAAAAGTTGTCCAGAAAGCAGAGAGCTGAGGCCAACTTCTTCAACGAGGACCAGCAGAAGAAGGTTATCAAGACCGAGAGAATCGAAGACCAAAAGACTGTCGACAAGGCTTTGTTGGCTGAGATCAAGAAGACCCCATTGTTGAAGCAATACTTGGCCGCTTCTTTCACTTTGAAGAACGGTGACAAGCCACACTTGTTGAAATTCTAAGAAAGGGAGCCCATACGAAGAACTCTCTAAGCTAAATCTGTTATATATTAACATACCTTTTATATCTTAAGGGTACAGAACCCCTTTCTAGTGTCGCAAGGTCGCCTCGTGCACAAGTTGTTCTAACTTACTTAGATCACGTGACGTATTTTGCCCTTTGCTGGGTTCTCTCGTTTCTTTTCGTTATATAGTGAAAAAGCTGCAATATAAAGAGCGATGAGCTGTGAACGAGATGAGCTTGTACCAATTAGTTTGCCAATTGGTGGATTCAGTATGGTAACGGTTATTGTTTTGGAGGTTTTATTGTAGCACTGGATATACAATCAAGCATTAAAGATATACTAGCGAAAAATGTCTGACCTATTACCTCTAGCCGCTTACAATTTGAACATTGAGCCATACACTCCAACACCAGCCATCGATGTGACTACGCCTGTGACGGTGCGTATTACGATGGCTGCTATCGACCCAGAAGCTCTAGATGATGAGAAGACTCCTTCCACCATCAGAATCATCAAGAGAAACCCAGACTATGACGAGGAAGACGACGCAGACGGGATTCTAGGCGACTACGACGAAGACGAGTTGGACGTCTCTGAGGAAGAAGAAGAGGAAGCCAAGCCTAAGTCGGCCGGTAAGGCCAAGTCTAACGGCAAGGGAAAGAAGGGCAAGAAGCAGGAAGAGGAGGAAGAGGAAGAGGAAGAGGAGGAAGAAGATGAAGAGGACGATGAAGGCGTGGAAATGGATCTAGAAGAAGACGATGAGTTCCAAGAGTTCGTTCTTGCCACGTTGTCTCCAAAGACGCAATACCAGCAATCCCTAGACTTGGTCATTGCACCAGAAGAAGAAGTGCAGTTCATTGTCACAGGTTCGTACCGTGTGTCGTTGACCGGTAACTTCATCAAGCACCCATTCGACACCGCCAACTACGACGAAGATGATGATGAGGACGATGAGGATGACGAGAGCTACGACGAGGATGAAGACGATTACTTGACTCCAGATGAAGATGCCGAGCTAGAAGAGCTTGAAGACGCTAGCGACGTGGAGGCTAAGATCCAAGAGCTAGTTGAGAAGGAACAGTCGAAGAGCAAGAAGAGAAAGCAGCCTGAGCCTGAATCGGAATCTGAGGAAGAAGAGGAAGAAGAGGAAGAAGAAGAGCAACCAGTGCAAGAGACCAAGAAGGCCAAGAAGGCCAAGAACGAGAAGAAGGTTGAGTTCAAGAAGACTCTAGAGGAAGGTCCTACCAAGAAAGAAGAAAAGAAGGACAAGAAAGAGCAAAAGAAGGAAAAGCCAAAGACCAAGGTGCTTGAAGGTGGAATTGTCATCGAGGACCGTGTCACCGGTACCGGAAAGGCCTGCAAGAGGGGCTCTAAGGTCGGGATGAGATACATCGGAAAGCTAAAGAACGGTAAGGTCTTTGACAAGAACACTAGCGGTAAGCCCTTTGTCTTCAACCTAGGCCGCGGTGAGGTCATCAAGGGCTGGGACATTGGTGTTGCCGGTATGGCTGTTGGTGGTGAGCGTAGAATCATCATTCCAGCTCCTTACGCCTATGGTAAGCAAGCTCTTCCTGGCATCCCAGCCAACTCCGAGTTGACTTTTGATGTCAAGTTGGTTTCCCTGAAATAAACCTACCTAGATAACTGCGAATATATCAACACTACATAATCTTTAACAAGGCGTAGCCCACTAAGGTTCATATTCCTACTCATCACATACCACTGAAGCTGATTAAACTGTACCGCTGTCTTGCTACTCCGAATTCCTATCCTTTGATCCTTATGGGGTTTTATACACTTTTCTTAAATAGGCATTTTTTTAAAATAGCCGCTGTGCTCTTTACCGTATATAAGGGGAACAAAGGGGCAAGATTTCTGGTACTTTAACAGACACTATTGGGAACGGTGTAAAGAGGGATGTTTCTGACTGAATAATAGTGTATACTACTATTGACAGATATTAAGCCACAGTGTGAGGTATCTGTGGCCTGTTTCAAGTAAATTTGAGAGGCCTGAAAGGTTAATAGGATTTACTATCACGTGATCTAGGCCTAACGCGTTATCCAAAGCCAACCGTGTTTTAGAGCTATCAAAGGATAATAGAGTTATCGGCTAGCTAGATTGGTTAGATCAGGGACATTTGGTGTATTATCTGTCACGTTTTACTGGTTTCGTTTTTGACGCGTCGTTTAAACGATATTTGCACTTACGAAAAAAGAGCGGTCGATATCGTATTATTTTTCACTGGTAAGAAGTTTCAAGCTCATCTTTCGGTAACAGTGAGTTGAGTAGTGAAATTATTGGAGAAGAAACTCAGGGAATAAGCCGATACGACTTGTTGTTAGCAGGGCAGAGTAGGACAGACTCCACTTTCCGAGTGAAGGATTCAATACCAGAAGCTGTGTGGATATATTTACCAAACGGTTGCGTTTTTGTTCTCAGGCATCTGTGAATTGTTTTATCACGCTTTGCGAACGTTTTAATACTAAGTTTGATATTCGGTTTCAGATTACACCAGTGTGCATTTTAACACTGCGAAACCCAATTGAATATTCGGTTGTACAAATACAGTTCTAAAACGAGCCATCTTACGGTCATCGTAAAACGAATTTAACGCATCGGTTGCAGATCAAGTTCAGTTGTCTTAAGATAAGAGCCATTCAGAAGCAAGGTTGGTACGAAAAGAAAAAATAGATGCCGTTGTTGTTCAAGCAATTCGAGTATCTGGCTAAGCCTTTCGCTCATATCGCGAAGTTCTCCGCCAAGCATCCGATCCATGTCATTCTGATCACCTTATTGTTCGCGGCAAGTACTTACCTGTCTGTTATTGAACACTACTTCAATGGCTGGTCAGTGGATAACAGACCCTCCTTCTCAAATTGGGGGTTTAGCTCCTACAACTCCTTGGAGAATGAATGTCTACATTACCATTACAAACCAGAAACCTCGAACTGGTCTGAACTGTCTGGCGAAGAGTTAGAAAAACTAAAGTATCAATCTACTTCTGTGGATCATTACTACTTGATACAATTAGAGTTCTCTAGCGGGAACAAGAGCCAAGTGTTGCCAACTTTAGATGGATCAGTGTATCAAAACGGTTCTACCGAATATTTACTGAAGCATGACTTGCATGTCGACAAGAGTTTGAAATCAGAAGATGGGACGCAATGGACTCTAAGAGCTCATAGATACAAGCTGAATGATCTCAAGACCACCATAATGTCGGTTTACCAAGAGCTTCAAAACAGAATTTCATCTGCAGAACCATTCGACATTTTCATTGTTGGATCAGCTTACGCTGCGATGATGTACACTTTGATCTCTTTGTTCTTCGATATGAGAGTGACCGGTTCTAAGTTTTGGATTGCTCTCGCTGCGATTGTAAACTCAGGAACAGCTTTCTTCATTGCTCTTTACACATCCCAAAAAATCTGTAACAGACCTGTCACTGCCTTGAGTTTGATTGAAGGTGTGCCATTCGTTGTTGTCATTGTTGGGTTCAAACACAAAATCAAGCTAGCCAAATATGTGGTCGATCAATTCACCCGCTTTGATGTTTCTAAGAAACTAACAACGTACCAGGTTGTCTATGATGCAGTCATTAATGAAGGTTCGAGACTAGTTCAAGACCATTTGTTATGCATAACTGCGTTTGGTGGATGCGCGCTATACGCTTTATCACTAGCAGCTCTCTCAAACTTCTGCTTCTTTTGTGCACTATTGTTGTCATTCGATCTATTGTTAACTAGCACTTTCTTCGCTGCCGTCTTGGCGCTTAAGCTCGAGATCAACATCATTCATAGAGCTACCACAATCAAACAAACTTTAGAGGAAGATGGAGTTGTCCCATCTACTGCGGGCATAATATCTGACTCTGAAACTTTGAACAAGAATAGAGTGCTGAAGTCAAGCACACCTTTGACCTTGGGTAAGATCTTTTTTGTTGCCGGGTTCATTTGCTTCAACATTTATAATTTCAGTGCAAGATGGACTTATGAGACCTTTGCTTCATTGTATCAAAAGAACAATGTTTACGGTTTACCGGACTTCTTGTCCTCAGTTGCCTTTGACCAAAAGAAGGATCTTGTTGTATCACTAGTTCCACTACAATTCTACGAACCTAATCAAGCTTACTTCCAAGTTGAGGATGGTCTGTTGTCTTTTGTTCGTTATATTTCTATTGCGATTCGTGACAGGTTCATCAGTAAAGTCTTGATCTTTGCGCTGGTCATTAGTGCTTCTATCAACGTATATCTGTTGAATGCGGCTAGAATGCATACCGAATTCACTGCTAATGATGTTCAGAAGCAACGTGCTTCTAGAAGATCCTCTAAGGCCATTGTCCCACACAACGAACTCCCATCACCTTCCTCCAGTGCCAGTAACGAAACTAAGGTGGAATCTGTCCCACAGCATCTACCTGAAGTTGTCTCAGATCATGAAAGTGAAGAATACACTGAGTGTGACTCAGACTTAGAACCATCTTCTCGTCCATTGGAGGAATTGGTAGAGATCATGAAGAGTGGTGATGTGAAGACTTTGAGAAACAAAGAAGTTATTTCCTTGGTGGTTAACGGTAAGCTACCTCTGTATGCGCTTGAAAAACAACTGGGAGATACTACCCGTGCCGTTGTTATTCGTCGTAGAGCACTTGCCGTGTTAGCAGAAGCACCAGTGCTTGCTACAGAACGTTTGCCCTACAAGCATTACGATTATGACCGTGTATTTGGAGCATGTTGTGAGAACGTTATTGGTTATATGCCTCTTCCAGTTGGTGTTATTGGACCCTTGATGATTGACAACGTGTATTACCACATTCCTATGGCTACTACTGAAGGTTGTCTTGTTGCATCTGCTATGAGAGGTTGCAAAGCCATCAATGCTGGTGGCGGTGTGACCACCGTGTTGACCAAGGACGGTATGACCAGAGGTCCTTGTGTGCGTTTCCCATCCTTGGCCAGGGCTGGTGCTTGTAAGATATGGCTTGATTCAGAAGAAGGCCAAGCCAAGATCAAGAAGGCGTTCAATTCAACTTCGAGATTTGCTCGTCTGCAACACATTCAAACTGCCATCGCAGGAGACCTTTTGTTCATCCGTTTCAGAACCACTACTGGTGATGCGATGGGTATGAACATGATCTCTAAAGGTGTGGAGTTCTCGTTGAACCAAATGGTGGACGAATTAGGCTGGGACGACATGGAAATCGTGTCTGTCTCAGGAAACTATTGTATAGATAAGAAACCAGCGGCTATTAATTGGATTGAGGGTCGGGGTAAAAGTGTGGTGGCCGAGGCCACCATTCCAGGTGACGTTGTGAGGAAAGTTTTAAAGAGTGATGTGCGTGCGTTGGTGGACTTGAACATTTCCAAGAATTTGATCGGCTCAGCAATGGCCGGTTCTGTCGGGGGCTTTAACGCCCAGGCATCTAACCTGGTCACCGCCGTGTATTTGGCGCTTGGCCAGGACCCTGCGCAAAACGTCGAGTCATCTAACTGTATGACTCTGATGAAAGAAGTCGACGGCGACCTCAGGATCTCTGTCTCCATGCCCTCCATCGAGGTGGGTACCATTGGAGGCGGTACCGTCCTGGAGCCCCAGGGCGCCATGCTCGACCTGCTCGGTGTACGCGGCCCTCACCCAACTGAGCCCGGTACAAATGCCCGTCAACTGGCGAAGATCGTTGCCTCTGCCGTAATGGCCGGTGAACTCTCTTTGTGCGGTGCCTTGGCAGCAGGTCACCTAGTGCAAAGTCACATGATCCACAACAGAGCTAAACAACCTGCCCCCGTTGCTGCAAACAACTTTACCCCACAGCAGATTCAAACCCTTAAAGAGGGGTCCGTAACCTGCATCAAATCCTAAGACTCGCCCGCGTTTCCTATGTACACTATAAGCATCCATCCACTGACTCACGCTGCTACTGGGATTCGCAACGCTTGCTCCCGTTGTTCTGCTACGCTGCCACGTATCGCAGTTGAGCTTCTCTACTGCCATTTTTGTGACTCTTTTCCCGGAATTCGATCTCGGAGCTGCTGAGCATTCCGAAAGCTGCGAAATTGCACAATTAAAGCTACTGAGCTCAGCTGAGCTAAGCTAAGCTAAGTTAAGCTAAGCTAAGCTAGTCTACTGGGTTGCACTGGGCGGCCGGCTGGAGTTTTAGGTCGATTGTCTACGCCCAGCGGTCGGAAATTGTTGAAATCGTTGGGGTTTCAAGTGGTTTCGAATGCATCCAATAAAATCTCAGAAATGTGCTAGGAACTCTTCTAGAATCAAATTTAGAGGGTTCTCATCTAGCGCAAGGCTGTACAGCCGCAGATATTGGCAGCTATTCAATTAGGGCTGGTACCCCCTCTATTCTGCGGGTTTTGGTTCTAATCGGTATTTGTCGATTTCCAGCTTTTTATAAGACAGGGCCATTGAAAAGGAAATAATTTTTTGACTACGACTCATCGGTTCGTAGCATAGGCTAGATCGAATACGTTTAGCGCTGAGGCAGTTACTGCAGTTGCAAGACAGATAGGCTAGGCATGGAATTTGAGGGCCAGAGCGGCAGGTCCAGTTTGGGGCCTGAAGAGATGTCTTTGCAGGACCAGGAGCGGCTTCATCCAAATGTGGTGCTGCTGGGAATCCCGGTGAACGATCGACGGCACTTCACTGCGGTGTCTAAAGAAACACGAGCCGATGGGAAGACCAAGCGGAGCACGTTCGCGTGCATCACATGCCACTCAATGAAGCAGAAGTGTGTGCCCACAGATCCACATGATATATACCTGCATCCCTGCGTGCGATGCGCAAAACTGAGCAAAGTATGCCAGTTCGATTTGAGCAAACGCAGGAGGCGCAAGAAGCGGAAGCTCTCCGGCAGAGCTGCTGCAGAACAGGATCAAGGGTCTGTGAGTGCAGGGACAGCAGAGTCATCGCCTGAGGACGGTTTAGTTAAGACAGAGACGCCGATGAAGCTGGCTTCGTTAGGCAGTGGTCCCACAGGTGCAAGCATGGGACTATCGGTGCTCCAGCAGCGCCCGAGTTCCGTGTCGGTAGTCGATACAACGTTCCCGCTAGCGTACCCATCACTGTCTTCAGTGCAAAACACAAATCAGTCTCTTCAACAAAGCAGCAGACTGAAAGAATCAAACACATCTAGCTTGCTGACCGCCCAGCCTCCCTCGCAAAACTCATGGAACGCTAACGGAATGACTAACGTCTCGGGTTTGTCAGACAGACAAAGACTGCTGCCGAAACCGTTCATCGATTCTACACCACGGTCTCCGTATGTACCGTCTTTCAACTCGACTGAGTCAACTGTAGACCCAAATAATGCGTCTATGCTTATGGGTTCCGGGGTTCTTTCGGTGCCTAACTCCGTAGGTTTGGTCCGCACAGATTTTAAAGCTATGAATGATGTTTCTAGAAGACAGGGTTTGAAACAAATGTCTCCAACGCTACCACCGCCAGGAAGCAATAGTGTCTATATGACAAATTCAGTGAGTACTGGCGCTATGGTTGGATCTCCTACTAGCAACAGCATGACGAGAACTTTCAGTGATCCGCTAGGAGTGAACAGTATCCCAACTCCTTCATTATCAGCCAGGTTGGGTCAGTTCAATGAGTATGAACAGGAGATCACCAATCTACTTTCGTGGCAGAAGGGAGCGCTAGAGACCGCTGCTGCAAAACTTACTTCTCTGGCGACTGCCTGGGATGATATCGTCCAAACATCATCATCTGTGCCGCTTTATACAGACCCGCTAGCTCTGGGTTTGATCTCTGAACAAGAAGCACAATATTATTTGAAGCTTTACAGAGAAACAATGTCAAAGAAGTTCCATTTACCGTTAGTAAAGGTACCTGATCATCTTACCATTGATCAGTTGAGGAAAACTCAACCGATTCTGTTTTCAAGTGTTCTTTCTGTGGTACCTTTAATACTACCTGCATCTCACAAGTCGACTTGCGATCGACTGAAGTTGGACAATTTTGTTTTATCATTGATTTGCCATCATGGCATGAGACTCGGTAAGAAGAGTACAGAACTGCTGCGTTCTCTATTAGTGATATGTTTGTGGTACAACTTCTCTGAATGGAATAATCAAACAAGGTATCATTTGTTCAACTATATATGTTGTTCAGCGATCAGAGATTCCTGTTTCGGAGGGAACAAATTCATGGTGATGGTATCTAGCAACAATCAGCAAAGTACCAACACGGATAAGAAGGGGTTCCACGATGATGAGGACTTCACGCGCACGCTATTGATGGTTTACGTTTCTGGGCTAAACATTTCTATATTCTTGAGACAGCCGATACAGTTGAGGTGGTCGCCACAATTCGATGGGTTCTGTGATGGCCTTCTTAATGGAAAATTTCCGTCAAAGACTTATCAGTACGATGATGATCGAACTTTTGTTGTTTTTGCCAAAATTAACCATTGTTTGGAACAGATTCATACCCATATTCAATTGACATCGGGCATAATGAGGGATGATTTCATAACTATCGATAACGAGGCCTTCGTTCAAAAGATGAAAAACAGTTTAGACAGCATTTTCCCAGATATCCCGCCTGACAGGTATCGTATCCTAGCGTTCTTCTCTTCGGTATACGCTTACCTCTATGAATCCATATTGATCGAATTCTTCCAATCCAAGACTATGGAGGATAAATTTGAACTTACTGAACTTCCTGCCAGCGTGGAGGAAGCATTTAAAAACTGCTTGGAGAGGTGTCTAGCTACGTTCGACTACTTCTTCCAATTAACTCCCGAGTTAATCTCATCGATGCCCTTGTTCCACGTAACAAGAATGATATATGTTCTTGGTGTTCTTTTGTTGAAGATCCGGTTCGGATCCATGACAATTCCAGCTATTCAGCATTTGAGGTCAATGACCAACCCCTGCATTGAAATTTTAAGAAGGATATGTGAGATATTGGACACCACGTCAGCTCTTTACCCACACAACAATTTCATTGTCAAATTGAGATACGTGTGTGCGTTGTTTTCGCAGACATATGCAACCAACATACGGAAGTATCTCGAGAAGACAAACACTACGTCTGACCTGGACATCAACAACTTGTTCCAGTCTAACGATACCTCATCGTTCTTTGTCGACTCCATGATTTTGGAAAACTCTATAAACTCTTTGAACGACCAGTTCTGGACAGATATGTTGACGAATCTCTTATAGACAAAGAACCTGATCTACTGCCTTTATGAACGCAGGGTTGGTAATCTTATCACTCTCCCCATCCTGTTCAGCCTCTCTGAAATCCACGGGCTTTAGCATGTTATGTATCACGTATTTCAAGTATAGTTCATACACTTGATTCAACGTTGTTTGCAACTCTTGATGACTTAGGTCGGTGAATATTATGATCCATAAGTTTGAGGCTGTAAATAAAGCGTGAATTCTGTATTTGCCCGTACTCAGCGTTCGAAGCGTGTTGCCTGGCGCCATCTTGCTGGACATGGACTTCAGTGAGTGGATCATTCCATATATCAATTTGGCTCTAGATTGTTGGTCCTTGGAATTCACAATTGACGTAGACTGGTTCACCGTGTACTCCTTATCAAAAATACAATTGCCTAGTTAGAACTGTAGTTCTTAGAACTCGTTCATGTTAGTATCCAAGACCTGGATTCCTAAGGGATCAATATTGTAACGGTAACATACAATGTCTGTCGAATATCCATAGCGAGTATATCATGGCCCTGAGATTGCTTACAGAGTAATTCCTGTTTGAAGCGGTTAATATGTTAACCAGTAAATTGTGATACCTCCAGTTGGTTTATTGCAGCATTCAACGCTGGAATAAAGCTCCTTTGGTACTCTGTATCCGGTGTTTCTGATGTCAAGGTTGGTGGATAGTAATGTAGCTCTTTAAAAGAGACAATAATGATCACGTGATCTGATCAGATAACTCGCCATGGGCACGTTATTTCACTCTTGGATCGGTGTGGCACCTGCTCATCATTCAGCTTATGTACTTTTTATATTTAGAATACATTCACAAGCTCAACAAGTCGATTCCTGGGTCCTGGTTGCTTGTATTTGTAGCTTTCTGTTTGGAAGCGGGTTGCAAATCCCCAAATTCATCGTCTTCAGTGGGCTTTTGTTGAGTGTTCTGTTGGGGCTGGAGAGTCTGTTTGGGTTGGTTCTTTGCTGAAGAGAACAGTGATCCGAATGGGTCTGAATTTTTGACGTTTACTATCGCTGGTGTGACAGTAGCAGCGTTTTGAGACGGCGTTGCGAAAGAGGTGCTATTTGAAAAGAGGAGGTCATCCAGACCTCCGGACTTGTTAGTTGAAGCTGAAGGCGTGGTTGCACTTTGAAATTCTGCGAATTCGTCGTCGTCGTCTTGGTCGTCATTCTCAGTGTGAGAGCCGTTCTGAGGCTCCTTTTTAGTGGACTCTTGGAATTCGAACAAATCTGATGACTCGAGGTGAGTCCCAGGTTGATACTCCTCGTCCCGATCATGCGGCATACCAGTGTCCTGTCCGTATGGTTGTTGTTTCTGGTAGTCTGCATCGTCATCGCTGTCGTAGTCTGCACTCACTGAAATCCCGCGATTTGTTGACCTCGTATATCCTGCGTGCGAATTAACTACAGAGCCCATACCAGACACCACGCCGCCTGCAACACCTTTATACTTCTTCTGCGTCTCCCTGGCCTTCCTGCGCTCTGTTCTGATCTGCTCATCGCTTCCCAAAAGCTGCACTAGCTGTGCAGCACGGTTCCGCACGTTGATACCTTGGTCCCGGCCCTGCGAGTCAATGTAATGGAAGCTCTCCAGCATCCTTACCAAATTCAAATTTGTCCTAACATCGTCTATGAACCGCTCGCTTCCATGCTTCACCAGGTACTCCAGCAGTTGTAACGCCTTGTAGATTTGTCTCCATTCACTCGCAGTCTTTTCAGTAAAACGTCTGAAGATCATTCCCAGCACCTCTTCACGCTCTCGGTAGTTATACGTTCCCTGCGCAATTTGCTCCATCAACGTAGAAGAAGCTCCCCAGGGCTCATTGTTCGTCGCCTCCCTCACCTTGGCCTCCATCTCTGTGTAGTTGAACACTACGTTTTGGGCCTTTCGGAAGTACTTCTTTGCATCGTACAGCGATAACTTGGTCAATGTATCCTCTAAAGACATCCTTCTTTCGATCAGTACTCGCCCAAATGATTCAGTGTCCTTTTAACCCCTGTAATATCCTCTTATCTGGTCTATTGGACGCTATATTTCCTTTCTTTTACGGTAACATGAGTACCTTAACTATTAAGGTTGTCTTAAATCAACGAATTCCCTATTTAATCAAACCTCAAACCGATGAGCTATCGGATAATACAAAAAACAGCGCCTTGGAAGGGGTTTTCGTGTGAGTTTCGTTAATCATTTACAATCTAGTGACTCTGCTTCATACTATGCTCAAGTTTCAGCTGTTTTCAATCGGCATTGATGCTAATGGGCAGGTTTGAAGTGAGCCATAGTAGGAAACCTCGCTTTATTCTGACTTGCAACGGCATAAAAGGTGCAGAGTAGAGTCCAAGTAGCTCAGTTGTCTGCTGTAGGGTGAAGAGGTGGGCATATACTCGCTTGGGCGGTTGACAGTTTTGTGTTGACATTGTAAGTTTCTTCTTTCAGCTGGAATCAGGCATTCGGATTCGAAAGGTTGAAGACACATGGACAAGTATAAGTTAGGTAGCTGTTTGAACAAATTGAACTGTAGACATCAGGAACATTTGTAGGGCGACCGACAGTGGTTGCAGGCCGCATTAGTCGTTACTTAGATCATTTATACAAGAATAAAGCTGTTTTGCGAGCAGTCAGTGCCTTAGTCCTTCAATTCACCACAGTCCTCAACCACGATCTTGGCTCTTGGTCTACCAGACACAGTACCGAAGGACTCGATGGTCTTGACGGTGCTCATACCGTCGGTGACCTCGCCAAACACAACGTGCTTGCCGTCTAACCATGGACAAGGAACAGTAGTGATGAAGAACTGCGACCCGTTCGTGTTAGGCCCAGCATTGGCCATAGAAAGCAAACCAGGCTTGGTGTGCTTCTCCTGGAAGTTCTCGTCAGCAAACTTGTTGCCATAGATCGACTTTCCGCCGTACCCGTTGGTCAAGTCCGTGTCACCACCTTGCAACATAAAGTTTGGAATAATTCTGTGGAAAGGCACACCCTTGTATCCGAACCCCTTCTCGCCAGTACAAAGAGCTCTGAAGTTCTCAGCAGTCTTGGGGACAATGTCGTCATATAGCTCAAACTCAATACGGTCCATCTTGTTGCCGTTGATGGAGGTATCAAAGAACACTTTGGTACGTAACATGGCAGCAGAAGAGGAAAACAAACGGCTGGCTGGCGCCACGTGAGCGCTTCTAACAGTCTTCAAGGCAGTGGCAAACATCTTATACGTCAATAGATCAAGGTTTGGTCGCTTGAATGGTCTTAAAATAACAACAGAACGATAATTTAACGCCTTTCTCGCAAACTTTCATGTAACAGTTAGTTGATTAAAGAACAAAGAGCCAGGTTCATGTTCTTAAAGGTTTAAGCTTGTAGAAGGTAAACAGTGTGAGAGCGGTCTAAGAGAGACTCAGCAGGAGGAATTGACGATTAGTGAGTGGTAAAAGCTTGATATGTCGTTAATTGACTTTATTTAACCAGATACACAAGAGATATAAAGTATAATTGTAGTCAGGTTGTGAGTAATGAGACTATCTGGTCCAGCTGGGTCAGCAGGGTTTGTAGCCAGTACTTGCACTCATCCCGGTTGCCAGACAGGAGGGCCTCATGCAGTCCAGGAAGCACGTCGCTGCGTCGTCCGTTCAATTTATCTGGAGCGAATACTGAATGGCGCATAAAGGGTCTGCCCAGCAGACCACCTTCTGTGAGAAAATAGCGGTCCAGCTTCCGCAGTTTGGAATTCGTGGATAAGATTCGGGTCAGGAGTAGCAGCTTCTTGTTCCACTGCCACCAGGGATAGTCCTGTTGTGTTTGCTCATTCAAAAAGTCAACCATCTCATCGAACTTGACACTTGTATGTGTAGTCAAAAGCTCTAGCAGGTCCACCAGATTTTCTTTGAGCGTCGCTATTTCGACGTCCCTTGGGAACGCACGCATGATATTCAACTCATAGGTTTTGTAGTATTTGGTGATCTCAGCCATGTACTCGTGGGCCTTGAACCCCAGCAGTTCGTTTTCCGTCAACGACAGCGTGGATATCCCGATATTCATGGCTAAAGTGTTATGCAGCGAGAAGTCAGGGTCCACATATTTTTCCATCCACTCAAAAGAGTCGTAGTTGGAGTTCAGTTGGTGTACAGCGTCTCGTGTTGGGTCTCGGGAAAAACTGAAATCAACACTGGGGATCCCCAACAGGTTCTGAAACGGGACGTAGTCACCCCCTCCACCCAAAAGGTCAAGTGTGTTATTAGTGGTTTGTTTCCAATACTCATGCAAAGTGATGTCGGAATCTTCTTTGAACAATGTCTTTTTGGAAGCATGTATTAACAGTTCGTTGAGTAAAGGATTGGCCTTCACGTTGAAGAGCGATCCAGTGACGCCGGAGTCCAGGTTAAAATACGCGACTGTACCGCGCGTCAGTGAATCTGAATGCTCTTCACAGTATTCAGTTGATCCCAGCATCCCTTGTTCACCCCCATCCCAACTTATCAGTTTAATGGTCCGCAACGGTTTCCAACCTCTTTTATGCAACTCAGAAAAACCTCTTGCTATCGCCAATAAAACCGCACTACCACTGTTTGGATGGCCAGCACCCTCAGGGGTCCAAGAATCTCTGTGGTTCCCTATTACAACCTCTTGTTGCCCCCAAAGTCCCGGAATCTCAACGACAACGTTGTTGATCTCTTTGATGAGGTACTTTTGTTCGTTTACGATCCTGCACTCAACTCCTGCCGCGGAAGGGCCGCTGTAGTACTCAAACCCTCTGACGTTGCCTTCATGCGACCACTTCATTCCTCTACCGTTTAGTTGCTTTAAAAGAGGAGTCACTTCACGCTCACTCAAGGGCACTGAAGGAATTGACGGTATCATTTCACTTGTATTTATCCTGTGATCGTCCCGATGTTTTGAAGGGTATCCAGGCGTGGACGGATCACCGGGGTAGTTACTGTACAGCAACGCCGAACCTCGTTGTATCGAGCTTTCATGGCGCGCGGGACCATGAGGGAAAGATTTGTAGCCATTTCTTACAGTGATATTCCCGTCATCTGCACTGTCAGTGTACAGAATCGCTCCTAGCGCTCCATGCATCTCTGCATTCTTAATGACGATACCGATGTCTGTACTCCCGTACCTGATAATATGTACTTTGCCCTTGATATCAACGTTGTGCGATGTTAAAGCCTTGTAGTCCTCCAATTCCCCGTAGTTGCAGTAAACGAACTCTGACATCGCTGTGCCATTAGCAGAATAGCCGTGGAACCCCATAATTTTATTTTTAGACTCATCCTGTAGCCCCAAATCATCCTCAACCATGCTTGCATTATGAATCTGACGTCCAGCGTCCCACAATGTGACTTCGGTATTTAGTGGTTCGTTCAACCAGGTGTAGTATTTGTGCAACCCAGGCGTAAATCCAAGCTCTTGGAGCTGGTTCACGGTATAATCCAGTGCAGAACTGTCTCCGGTCCAGTGTCGCGTTGCAGTATAATTTTTCAGATACTCAGGACACGGATTATCGTTCATAAGCGTCTCCACGTATATCCCAAATGCTTCGCTCTTTGTCAGCTTACTGAAATGTATCCTTCGAAAGTCCCTGGAAAGTGACGTTCGCGGTAGAAATGCAAGCGTGAACCCCAGATACACCAACAAGCTACCGATTAGAAACAACCAAAACTCGTTCTTGTGCTTTTTTACCGTCTCAAATCCGCTTCTCAAACTGTTGATGGTGTTACTTCTTCCTCTAGCGAATAACGTGGCCACAGAATTCTGTCTGTGCCTTGCAGACTGCACTACAAGGGGCGCAGTCTCTTCATCATATGGAACACTCATCGTATCACAACTGCCTCGTTGATATCGAGTCTCAGCAGGCTTTGAAGTGCTCTCTTCTTTGGTTTCAACAGTAAGCTCATATGGTTAAGAAGCCTTTAAATCCTTTAAAGCCTTAAGCAAAATATAGAACACTACCAATCGAGAGCTATAGCTACAGATGGCCCGTTTGAAAGCTATTAAAACCCTGCAAACAGTTATCAAGATATCGCAATGTAGAATGCCCTTGGTTGCACGATCTTCGGGTGTCCCAATGATCACAGAAGATACTTTAAAGACTCCGACTTCTCTTCACCTACAAGTTGGATCAACTGATCTTTGTCTGACATTAGTTCACAGTCGTTGATATCGAAACCTGGAACCACGATTTCGCTGATAAGCAAGCCGTTGTCGAATTCTTCGTTTGGCAGCACAAGACACGCTTTGAAGACGTCCTTTGGAACCACCCATTGGTTAACTTCTCCGGCAGCATAATCGAATCCTACTTTGAACGATTTGACCTGACCATCAGGGTGCACCAGGACGACCAGGCCCTTACCACGTTGCACGATATGAATGCTCCTGTGTTTAAGTCTCAAGAATCGACCCACCGGGGAGTCTGGTGTGTAAAGGACAGAGATCAGACTTGAGAAGTCTCTCACTTCTCCAGAGTCACCACAGGCAGTAGCACTGCCGTCTGGTTTTAAAGCCAGCTGATAGGGAGACCTGTCAGTCTCCTTGAAGTAGCCTCCACCGCCGTGGGAGGCCAGACCGTGCTGAGCTATGAACTTCTGCAAGGTGGCTGGCGGGTGGACCGCTGGGAACTCGACGAACTGCGGAAGACAGATCGTTTCACTGTCTAGCTCCGATGGTTCAGACATGGTGAACTTGTGTATATACCGAAACACTAGTGTTGATGTGGCTCAAAGGACAGCTATACCTGATACTTGGCGACTCCGCTCTTTGTACAAGTGGTGATCTGACAAGAAGATCCTGATAAGACATCCGATTTTTGATAAGGGGAGTCTGGTATCTCAGACCGTTTAACTCATCTGGCATGCATCACGACTTCAGCGCCACATCAAGTGATCCTGGGTTGACTATGGTCTGTATCTAGACACTCTAGTATTGGTCGAACAAATACAACTATATGTACACAATGCAACGCTCAAAGCACGACTCTATCCTTTGCCGGTTGTTCCAAGTCTTCCTCAGCTTTTCGTTTTAACGAGTTAGCCTCCTTCTGGGAACTCTGGGACTTCAGGGCCTCAGTGACTCGTTTGTCGCCTGTTACACCGTTCACAGGTCTGAAATACGGCTGGCATCTCCAGTAAGGCACTGTCTTGTAAGCACCGCCCCAAGGCTGTAGATCGCCAACATATATCTGATCCTGGCTAGCAGTTTCGGGGTCCTCAAATAATACCTGAACCCTTTCTTCGACTGGACGAACCACTTTCTCTTCCCATTCGTCAAAGTCTGTGGATGCCTTCATCGATGCAATGTTGGCTCTGATGTCTGTATGGTGCGGCAAGAACGGTCTAAGCACCTTGAAAAAATGGGACTTCATGGCGATCTTGGAGGCCTGGGAACCCTTACAGGACTTAACTATCTCAAAATACTCGCGCAGCAGTTTGTCCACTCGAGGGAACGTCTTATCGATATCATCGGGATGATCTGTGTTGAACACACCAGGGTTGTACAGGTTTCCCTCTGCACTCATCACCGCATCGCAGTGAATCTCGTTCATACAGCGAGAAATGTCTTCAGGATACAGAATGTTCCCGTTAGCAAAGAACACGGTGTCTTGGGGCAAGTTTTCTCGTAGATATTTGATGATCTCCCAGTCTGCAAGTCCAGTCTGCTGTCCCTTCTGCTCTCGTAGCCGACCGTGCACAGTTAAGAACTGGGCTCCTGAGTCCAGCACCATTTTGGCGTACTGCAACGTCTTCTCCCGCTCGGGAAATACCCTGATCTTAGCAGTCACGGGCACGTCCAAGTTCTCGTGCAGAGTCCTGATCAGCTTGCTGATTAGATCCCAATCTTCCATCAGAAATGCGCCGTATTTACCTTTCCTGGCGATCCCCTGTGGACATCCTAGATTCAGATCCACCGCATCACATTTATCCTGCACAAGTTTAGCTGCCTCCAGTAGGTATTGTGGGTCGTTGGCACAGAACTGCACCACCAGAGGCCGATCCACCGATGGGTCCCCATCCATCTCGCACCACATATCTCTTCTGTACTTCTCAGAGGTCGCAAAAAGCTTTGCATGGAACATAGGAGTATATGCTAGTGTGGCACCATACTTTCGTGACAGAATCCGCCACGCAAGCTCCGATTGGTCCACCATAGGAGCCACTATCTTGCGTGGCCTGCCGATCTTCTCAAATAGTTCTCTGCCATTCAACTTAGAACCCATTTCAAAGCGCAGCAGACGGCCCAAACCTCCAAAAAAAGACCTCAACTTGAAGAGAAATATCAGATCACCTTCTGCTGCAGTGGAGACTCCTGATATACAACTATGAACAAGTCATTTTGCCTCTTTCATCAACACATTCGTTCAAAGAATCAAGCTCATCGCTCAATTTTCACCAATCTCTATAGAAATCCGATGACGTTTCTTTTCAGATCAGCACAGAGAGAGGTCTTGAACAAAGAGCAGCATGGACTACAGGGGCATTTATCGGGATCTGTCGATCTTTCTAGGACGTAGTGAATGGTATCATACGGTCATTTCATTTTCTATAATATGGGATCTCTATGTAATGAGTTATACGTGTTTGTACAAATGGCAACAACAAGTTATGCTGACTCTGTCGAAACGTTGTAGATGGCTCTTGCCTGTAGTGCATGGGCAAAGAGTAGGGCAATGGGCCAAATGGGGGCATCTCCAAGAATTCTCACTCCGAGGTACAGGGATCTGGAGGAAAGACGTGCTTGCTGGATCACCTGAACGGTTTCATTCATGTCAGTATTTGGGTCCATCGCTCTCTTGGCCATTTCGTCATCCAAAACCTCAACGTCAAGGGCGCCATTTGCCTGAAGCCTCAAAAATTCTGCATATGACTGCATGTTGTAGCCCTTAGGCAGTAGATGGGTCTCGACTTTTTTCAAGATAATTTCCGATTTGAGCCAGATAGTTCTGTCAGAGTAGTTGATGAAAGAGGTTGTGGGACTGTTGTCACGGAATTGATTGCGTTTCCAAGACATTGCTTTCTTCTCCAACCGCTTCAGAAACTCTGCGATGGTTAACAGAGCCGAGAAAATGCATGTGATTGAGAAGATTGGGGTTCTGATAGAAGTCTTCTCGGCGTTCTTGACAATAGCGACAGTGTCGATCCAGAACTTGATGATATTCAAACCATAATCCGTGGTCTCTCTAAGAGACTCCCAGTCCGGGAATGAGCTTTCCAATTCTTGATTCATCGCAGGCCAATCCTTGAGCCATATTTTGTTCATGACAGAGGTCAAACTGATACATTTTCTCATCTTGGCGAACGAATGTAGTGGGATTATCAATCGTAGAGCCGGGTTGTTGTTGATTAATTGGATGTTGTTCTCATTAGGTTGCAAAATACCACCGTTCTTCAGGTATAGGGCTTCCCAAAACTTGATCAAAGACTCGATTATAGGACGAGAGTTCATTCGCCATTTCATCTCAATAATCTGTTGATTAGCCTCTTTCTTCAAATTGAACCTCTCCAAAAAGATCTTCTCATGAATAGATATCAAAAGTGATAACAACGTTTTGAAAGAGACCCTCTTATTGTCATAGAAGAACTGATGCCCATTTGTTAAATAGATCAAACAGTTTTTGTACGTTTCGTCACCATTCGATAGTTGAATAAGCGAGAATTTAGAATCAAGCTCAATACGATCTGCAGCTAGCAGCTCGCTCCACTCTGTTGCATTTTCACAAAAGTATAACTGTTCGTTATAACATGGAATACCACACCTGAGATCAATAGAGTGGAAGCAACAATCTAGTCCGACTAGTGACGTGAATAAATTTGAGATTAACAAAATCGTATGACATGTTCTGATTCTTGACTGGGCCTTGATGAAATACTGGAAATTCTTTTCCATCTGCTCTACAGTTCTATACCTTTTCCGAATTTGTTCTTGTAACTCTGGATAGTCCTGATACTCCAATATGTGATCGCTCTCAATGGGTACAGTCATGAAATTCTCTAATGGAAGGTTAAGCTGTTTCACTTTCACCAATTCGATAAGAGACATGATCTGAGTATTCATTGTTTGAGTAATGGTCAAATCGTTGTTAAAAATACCCAGGAATATCAAAAGAACCATAGACTGTATGAGCCATAAAGGTGTTTCATGATGATGATCAGCAGTCCTTTCCAGATACTCTCTGATGTGGAACCGTGAAATGTTGAATAGCAACATAGCATGTGCAGAGTGGAACCCATACAAAGCTCCAATGACACATATTGAAAGCAGAAGCGGGTATATGTCCATTGTCGGTTTAATACTATGCAAATGAATGAACGGGAAGTATTTGTGGAACTCATCCTGATACAAGTTGGCATATGTATTCAACTCTTCCGTAGTTGGGAACTGTGTTGATAAGAGGTTGTTCTCCTTCAAAATATCTTGTCTTATCTTGTCGTTGAAGAAGCCCAGTCTAGAACCCTTTCTTGGTTTAGAACCATTTAGCATTGAATTCGGCGAAAGACCTGGAGTGGAAATGCCATTGCTATCCATAATCTTTTTGAACAGATCTACTTGTCGGGACTTGAACAGAGATGATATATCTAGTGGAGTTCCCGTTTGTGATGTGTCTTGGGGGATAGTAGTTGGTGCTTGAACAGGTCGTATCAAAGAAGGTGATGTTAGTGAGCGACCGTTCACCGGTATTGGTGGTGGTATGCTATGCGTTTTAGGAGTCACATCATTTGAATGGGTCTGAGATGAAGAGTCCTGAGTTTGAGTTTGATTGTAGATGACAGAAGGATTGAACCTATCATTCACGTCCTTTGATGAGGGTTCAGGGAAACCGATTTCATTAAAGTCTGACATATTCACTTTGAAGTTGCCGTCCATTTGGGTGTTAATAAATTCCGATAACCAACGTTCGTCTTCTACTGGATGTTGGTGTGGTTGATTCTGTTCCGAGATCATATCGTTGCCAGCTTTAGATGAAACTGTTACATTATTCGAAGGATTCATGTTTGTAATGAATTCTTGAATCAACTTTGAAGAATGTGCTTCTGATAACGGCACATTCGATGGGGACGAAGCCTTATCACTAGAATGTTCGTCTGGCTGTTTCCTTCTGTTTGAAACACTAGGATTTCTTCTCATCGAACCTTGGTTGTTATCATTGTTCGAATTCACTTTATAGTTGAAGTAGTCCAAATTCTGTTCTGCATTAGGGTCCACGAACCCACCTACACCTGCTGTAGTGGATCTCATTGTAAGGAGATCTGAGATAAGAGGTGTTAGACCTGGACCCATTGGTTGCTGCCGATACATGTCTCTCGAAGCCGAACTCAAGTCAATCTGCATATTAGATTCACTTGGATTAGAAACGGGGCCATTATTTGAGGTAAATGGCAGCACTGTTTCGTTAACTCCTATGCTAGGATCCGTTAGCATCAGTTCTGGAGGGAATGAGAAATCGATATCCATCCCGGACTCAAGCGCTTTATCCGCTAGTTCTTGTGCTGTGAGTTGTGGAGTCGAGAACCCAACTTGATGCGGCACGTCATCATTCTCGTCCTTGATTATCGACATGACGTCTTTGGTCTGGGTATACGATACATTTGTAGACGCTGAGAACGATGCGTGTCTCTTTCTCTTCTTTAGCGGATGTGCCTGCGGTTGTACCTGCTCTGTGTGTTGCTGGACTTTTTGGTCTGCTGCACACGCAGGGTTATGGCACGGATGTCCAGAGTGCAAATGATGAAGAGGCGACTCCAAGACCACTTGTGGTTTCGCCGAGTTACCCAGCTGCGGCTTCTTCGGCGGACCTTTTGACGAAGCATCGCACGGCTTGGTTTCGTTTTGCGTTAGCTGTGCCGAAGCCATCGTAAGCGGCGTGGGCAGTATGCTTTCTTTGTTGCCCGGTTTCTTGATGATGTGTCTTGCCGAGTACTCGATCTTCATCTCCTTCGACAGACCGTCAAAGTCCGGGTGCTTGTCCTCGTCCAGCAGCGCTGCGTGCAGCTTCTGCTGGTGCCGCAGCACCAAATCTCTTCGAGCAAAACATCTGCCGCAAAATGCGCACAGGAACGGTTTCTCGTTGGTATGCGACCGCTGGTGTCTTCTCAGATGCTCCTGCCTTGCAAACCCGCGCGTGCAGATCGGGCATATGAACGGCCTGGGCCTGTCTGTCTTGATCAGCCGCGACTTTTTCGGTATCGGCTCTGTGCCCGTGGAATCCGCTCTCTCGCTCTCTGTATCGAACTCCGACCCTGCGCTCAGTGCGCTCAGCGCACTGAGCGCACCCAGGCTCGCGCCTGAGCTGGGCTCTGACCCTGCATCGCTCTCCCGTTGGACCTGGCTCGTTGCAGAAACCGCGGCGCAGTTCGACCCCAAATCCATCCAAAACAACCCTTGCACGCCTGTCACTGCAATGGCGCCTCCTGCTGCTCTCCCAAAGCCTGCTGTCTCGCTTGTTCCGCTGCTCAAACCGCAGAACCGCCTTTCTGTTGCCAAATTCTCTTGGCACTGGCTGCCGTATCCTCCAATTATATCCGCTGCTGGCCTGCCTAAACCGTCTTCAACCGTCTTCAACCGTCTTCAGCCGTCTCAAACCGTCTTAAACTGTCTCACCGGCCTGTGCCCAGCCTGTGCCCAGTCTCACTGCTGTTTTCGTCCGTTTCTCACTTCTGTCACCAGTACTTATCGGCTTGGATTTTACTAATCTTGTTACATCTTATTAGACATGTCTATCTACACAAGCACAAGCACAAGCACAAGCACAAGCACACACACGCACTAGCACGCGCACTAGCTCGCGCAAAACCAGAACACTCTTGTGTCCCGCTGCAACGTCCTCAGCGCCTGAAACCCCAGCGCGCTCCTGTCTTTCCAGCAGCCTGGTCCAGCAGCCTGTTCAGCAGCCTGTTCAGCAGCCTGTTCAGCAGCCTGGTCTTCGAGGCGATGAGCTACGTCACAGTGGGGCAGAACCTCTGTCGACGCATCACGTGACCGATTCCCACTCTCCACGGCGGGGCAATTTTTCTCGTTTCTTTTTCTCGTTTCTTTGGCTCGAGATGCCCTAACGAGAAAAACGCCAGTCACGTGACCGGGGACATGGTTACCCGGCCCCGTCGCGGCCCTGTATATAAGAAAACAGTTTGCACGGCAAGCCAGAACCCATGGTACGAGGCAGCACGGTGTTCTCTCGTGGCAGGCTCCGGCCTGGGGAAACCAACTTTGTCCAAAAGTAATCCCCCGCAATAGACAGTACGACCTGGCAGCGTCCGACAGAAGTTCCTGGGTGGCAGCGCACGTTCTGTGCGCAGCCGAACGGGTAGTCTGTCACGTGACATGTCACAACCAGGAAGCTTGCGCTTCCTGGTTCTGCTACACTGATTTTCCAGGTCGTGATAAGCGGGTTTAAGGAAAGAACAACGCGCAGATCATAAGAACTCGGCTGGACATTAGCATGATAGCCGGGTGTCAGAGATCTGCGACATGGTATTATCTATATCTATGTAGTATGTGGCGTAGAGACTCAGGCGCGGCCTGCCGCGGCAGAGTCTGGGTTAGCGTCGGGGATCGTTTCTGCGGATGTGTCGTTTTGGCACGGGTCCGGCTGGGCCTGTTCTTGCGTGCCGCGAGTGGCAGGGTCCGGGGCTGGCGCCCCGGCCCTGCGGTACTGGACGCGAGGCCTGTTGTCGTGCTCGCGCGATATTAGCCTGTGGCACTCCTGGTCGGAGGTCTTGTGTTTCAGATATATGTAGTTGTGCAAAGCCATGAGCGGTGGTGGGCGCTGCTCAGGACGCGGCGCGAGGTTGCGGGCGAGCAGCGTGCCTGGCCGCTTGCCTGGTGTTGTGCGGCGGCGCGCTATATATACACGGTGTAGCGGTGCCGCAGCGGCCGTGTTTCATGGCGTGACATTCGGCATCACCGAGGCAGCGGAAGCGGAACCAGAAGCAGGGCCGGTCACGTGACCACAAAGCGCCATACCACGGCCCACGGCCCGCATTCGCGGAAACGCACCCCAGCACAGGCCCGCGCAGGCCCGCGCAGGCCTCGGCCGAGTCCTCTGTAACGTGCCTGCTAGCGTGCTTTCGCTACTCTCGCTACTCGTCTATGTATGGTCTCTCTAGTGCCAAGAGATATTCCGTATTCCGGTGAAATTTTGGCAAACGCGATGAGGTGAGACAAATCCAAGGCTGCCACAGCAGAAGGTAATGGGGCCTCAGCAAGAAGATGGGACAAGTCTGTTGCAAAAAGCGAGGGACTCTTGTTTGGCGGGCTGTTGCTGTAGAACAGGCGTGCAGCCGTTTCAGTAGCGAATCGTTCTCTTGTTGGAGGCTCTGCAGCAAAGTCTCGTACTGGGACAGCAGAGGCTCGGTAGACGGATCAGGCTCGGAATCCTGAGACGCGATGTAGGAGTCGGAATCTGAGCCGTCCCATTCTTCGAAGCTCAGGTCAGCAGCTTGCGGTTCGGGTTCAGGAAGTCCAGACTCGTCGTCGGTGTTGTTTCCTGGGACAGACAGCAGCGAGCGGCGGGCCCGCCGCTCGCTGGTCTGTCTTCTGGCCGTGAGTTGGACGTAGGAGTCGCGGATCCTGTCGCTGATGACCCGTTTCTCTAGTTTGAGCTGCTGCAGGTCCTGCAGCAGCTGCTGGCGGGCGTGGTCCGATTGTTGCAGTCTGCGCTGCAGATCAGCGCATAGCAGTTCCAGACTCTTGGCCCGCTCTGCCTCAAGAGCCAGGTCCTGTTGCAGCAGCGCGCACTGCGCGCTGCTCTCCCGGAGCTTGTCCTCCAGCTGGCGCACGGCCCTTTCTTTCCCTGAAACCTCGTTCTCGCAATGCGCTAGCTCATCGGTCAGAATATTGATCTGGTTCGCATACTTCTGGACCAGCCGTCTCTGTTGCAAGCCGGTAGTCGCGCCGCTCTGCACCTCAGCCATGCCAGGATTATCGGGACTCGGGCTGCCTGTTACGTGGTGATCCTATACAGTCTTATGCTACAAGTGGTGGTTCTTTCACAAATTCGCTTGAAATCCAAGGGCGATGCCGTGTACACAATTTTGAACTGGAGCCCCACGTCACGCAATTGGGCTTCAAACGCAGCCAAAGTGTCCAGATTCCGTTCTGTGCACGATATGTAGCTGCGGGGCGTGTTGCTTTGTCTGATGCACTGGACCAGGTCGGCCAGGACGCTTGTGTCGTACGTGACGTCTGCTGCCAAGACCATGTCTACCAAAGGAACCTCATCGTCGTTCCAGCGCAGCCTCTGGAACCGTATTTCGGGATCCAGAGAGAACCCGTTCAGTGCAAAATTGCTCTTCACTTGCTGCAAAAGGTTCGAGTCCCCGTCTGTTACCACAAGCTGCGTAGCACGCAAATGTTCTTTGAGGATCATCTTGTACAGGATCGACACAATTCCGGTCCCGCAGCCCAGTTCTAGTACCGTTTTGCACTGCACAAACGTCTCCTGGTTCGAGGCCATGTAATGGCACAGAAGAAGCGCTGCTTCCCAGGTGCGGAATCCCGTCGTACCGTCTGCGCAGATCACCGAAGGTATCTCTTCAATAAGCACCTTGTGCTCATTGAACCTGTACTGAATGATGTCTGAGGCCTCAGGATCCGCGGGTCCTACGTGCAAAAGCTCAATGTAGGGCTCGTACAGAAGTTCGACGGTCTCTGAGTCTCCAGTACTTTCAAAGTAGTCTATGAAGGCCTTCAGCAGTTGCTTTGCATAACTCAAGTTCCTCTCTTTCACTGTGTTCAGCTGCGTGAGAAACTCATTTGCATTGATTTTAACGCTTTCCTGAATTACATATCGTATTATTCCCGCTACGGCCTGCCGCGAGTGGATCCGGTCGTATACATTCATCGCCTTGGGGTGTCTCAGCCTGTCCTTTTTCTCACTGCTCACAAAGCAAGCTCATCGCTGTACCATAGCATGGAATTTTTCACATAGTGATGATGCCCGTATACTGCTACGTCAAAGAAACTACAAGTACATGAAAAGTAAGTGACTCACCAGCCGAACACTCGCAGCCGTTTCACCCCACCGTCTGGGATAATGGTAAGTTTGACGTGGGACACACAAACCTGTCTCTTTACAGCGAATTCGTGCTCTTTATCGGGGCCTGTCTTTGATTTTGGAACCAGCTCAAACCATCCAGGGTCCTGGGCTCGCGGCACCTGATCTGGGCTTTCGATGCCATGCACAACGACAAACTGCGGGAAGTTTCCTCTGAAGTGGGCAGTGTCCACCACCACACGGTCCACGTACTGGGCCGTGGTTCCCAATTGTATTATGGCCCAGTCCACGTGACCTGGATCTCTTGATCTTGCCGTTTCCCAGCCGTCAGACATATCCACGCCTCTTCCCGGCATCACAAGGTTCCTGGCCGCGCCAAAATGCTCATCGGACACAGCCAGTGCGACTGCGCCGTTTATGATGCTGCACAGATCGACCGCTGGTCTGCTGCCTGCCAAAGAAGCCCTGACAGGCGGAGCAACCACTTTCCCGTACAGTCTGAACCGCGAGATGCCCCCATCAGGATACATCTTGAGCTTGAAATAATTGTAGCAATGCTCCGTGAACTGGTCCCTCAGAAAGAAGTGTCTTTGCGAGGGTCCGCAGCCCACTTTCTCTATTACGTCCGTCCACCTGGCGTCGTTTTCTGTCACTGGAGACTCCGAGTCCTGTGCAAACAGAGCTTGCACTGAGACGGCCGGCGCATGGTTCCCGTTGAAATACGCAGTGTCGATCTCGCAGCCGATGATGCGTGCGGCGTGCACCCCAGACTTCACGATAACCCAGTCGTACTCTGCCGTATTGTGTCTTCTGGTCTCCCAGCCGTCGTACCACGCCCCGGCGTGCGTGAATCTGGCTGCATCCCGCACCGGCGGCGTGGGCGTCAGTAGGTTCGCCGCCTCGGCGAACCACTGGTCGCTGCAGCTAACCACCTGGCCCAGCACCCGCTGGTTCAGGATCTCTACCGACTTATACAATTCCGAGACACGTGACTCGAACTCTGCAGCTTGATCTGCAGTAAATTGGCGCATATCTGCTGCCTGTTGGTGCATAATGACGAAGCATCAGTACAAAACAGAACCGTCCACCGTTCGAAACAAGCCTCCACTCAAGCGAGTCCTGCACGGTGAAACCTTTATATACGCTGTTAGCACCACGTAATCGAAGTTCCGCGTTAGCCCTACTCTAGCACCGTCGCTCGCATTTCGCCGAACATCAATGCCTTAGCTTGAACAGCCGGTTTTTCAACATTGGTCTTCAGTAGCAACTCACGTACGGTATACGCAAACGCATAACCCAACAGGCCACGCTCTGCGCGCGATGCGCCTGTGGCTCGTGGCTGGATGCAGGGCACTAAATTGAGGGTTCGCGCCGGGCGCCGGCATTTGGACAATCCAAGGTCACGTGACCCAAACGGCTTTCTTTATCCCAAAACACCACCTGTTCATGCACGTGACCAGATGTTTGACCCAGCACGCTACGTCACGTTCGACGAACCAATGAGTTGGAAAATGGGAATGGCCGGGTAACCACCGTTCAGGGAAAAGAGAGAGAAAATACGTGCGTTACCCGGCCTAAAATCTCACCCTGGTTAACGAGGTTTCCGCAGCGAATCCTGGAACCAACTCTGTTACAAGCACTTGTAGACATGCACAAGACAAGACAAGTTTAAAGGAAAGGTTGGTTTAAGCTGCTGCTTTGGTGTAGGGTTTGCGATACGTTTTTAATTTTTGAGCTATTTGAGTAGAGCTTCAGCAGAGTCTCAGCAATTAAGTATCACAATGGTTAAAAGATTCCCTACTCCAGTTTTGAAGCCATTCTGGCCATTCTTCGTCGGTGGTGCGATCATGTTCTACGCCATCTCCAAGGCTGCAGACTTGTCTGCCAACTCTAGTGAGTTCATCAACGATCCAAGAAACCCAAGATTCGCTAGAGGTGAGAAGCCAGTGCAATTATGAAGGAGCGAGGTTTTTGTTCGGTGAGCGTGCTGCGTACCGCAGCACGCTCTTTTTATAAATCTATGCTTCACGATGTGCCATGACAATTCATATTCTTCGTCCTGTGTTGTTAGTGCGGGCGGCCCTGCTGTGGTAGGTGCCTAGGCTGCTTCCAAAAGCCAGGACCCAAAACCGAGATCAGAAAAGTATATATATGTGTATATATTTGGACAATAACAAATACAGATACGTCTCTACCTCATGAGGGCCTTGTCAATGGCATCCTGGAACACCTTCTGGAGCACTTCCTTGCCTTCCAGACCGACCGAGATTCGGACCAGATTCGACTCCAGCCCGTACTTGGCCACTTCTTCCAGCTCTTGGTAGTGCGCAAGGATCGTGTACGGACATGCTAGGGTGAAGTTAGTACCCAGAGACGGTCCTTTGCATAGTTCCAGCGAGTTAAAGAACTTTTTGGCACGTTCGATGTCGTGGAAAGTCACAGAGAACAAACCTCCGTAACCGCTGCCTTCGGCCTTCGCCTTGACCACGTCATAATTCCTTTTCGTCTCTGGGCTAGTGTACTTGGGGTAAAACACCTTTTTGAACAGCTTCCCGGTTCCCTCGTTGGGCAGAATCACATTATCTAGTAAAGCTTCCGTGTTCTCGTTGACTAGCTTGCTACGGGTGATGAAATCTCGAGAATTTCTTTCCAGACAAATAGCGTCCTCGCACCACAGTAGGTCCTCGTACCATTTTTCAGTGAGATGCATCAGTTTGGATGCGAACTCGTAAATCCGCGACCTAGGGTTCAAAACCATGGACCCTGCCATAACGTTGGAATCCCCACTAAAAATCTTGGTTAAAGAACTGCAAACAATATCTGCGTAAGGAAGCACGTCAACGTTTAAGAAACCTCCCACCGTCTCATCAATGACGATATAGAACCCGTAAAGATCTGAAAGTGTCTTCAATTCGACAAGATCTCCCATTTTGAGTAAAGGATTGGATGGACTTTCGATGAACACAGCCAAAATTTGTTCACCACTATGCAGTATTTCTTTGAGCTCATCCATAGATTGCGAGTCACCTTGTCCTAGGAAATGCGTGTGGTTGAACTTCCTTAGTATGCTTAAGGTATCTGTGTAAGGGAAACCAAACATAACCGTCTTCTTGTATGCACCGCCATACCCTATTGGCGCGTTCGCACATGCGACAACGTCGTTACGCCTCACACGTCTAGAGTCCAGCTGCAATAGTAGTCGATGTGCTGTAAAGATAGAGGCCATGCCACTTGGAAACAGGAAAATGTCTCGTTCAGCGTTCAAGTGTATTGCAGATGATCGCGTCAGCTGGTTGTCCGAAAAATCCGTTACTGCAACTGGATTACCCACCACATTATCTGCAGGACCTGGCGAGATATTAATTCTATTAAACTCAACTTCATCGATAGGTTCAGCTGGGATCATAGAAATGCCGTTTAAGTTATTGAAGTTTGAGTCATCGTCAACGTCGTTATTTTCGTCAGAGTCAGAGAATTGAACCATGACATACTCATCAGAAGTGAATCCGGAGTTTTGACCTACAGTAGAGAAACCGTTTTGTTCTTCATTTGAGTTAGAGGTTCGTTCCAATGAGACATCCGCGTTATCTAAAGAACGAGAGGAATCGTCTTCATCCTCATCCACGTCCACCAGTTTCCTCGCAATACGTCTCTTGATCAAAATCTTGGCCCTGTTGGCAAACGAGAAGTCCAAGTTTCTTCCAAATCGACTCTCTACGAATTCTTCTTCTTGCTTGTCAGCAAGTTTTCCCTCCCTGTTCTCGATCTCAAACAGTTCATCCAGCACATAATCTGCCAGTCTAGACGATATAATTTCTCCCGAATGCTGCCAGTACTGCTTCAGCAAGGGGAATAACTCACATTGTGCAAACACAACAGCAATCTTACATTCACGTTTCCACGACTCCTCTTCTTTGTTCAGAGGCTTTGAAGTGGCCAGCTGCAGGATACGAATCTTCTTCACCGCACCGGTTCCCCTAACTTTGCAGTATTCACGGCACCGTTTAGCGACCTGGTAGCTAGGAAACACCAGACATGTCTCATCTTGCTTCGCATATTTCTGCTTCAACACATCGCACAATCGCTGGACCGACTTGTGTAGAAAGAACCGGGGATATCCAGTGCTCATCTTTTCAACGACCCAGCTGGCGCCTTCTTCATACCCTACTGTAGCTTCCCACGTAGGCAAGGACACAGATACCGCATGCTTTGTATTAGGAGGTATAGAGTCTCCGACCTCAGTCGATATTTTCATCCCTAACCGTCTCAAGGTAATGCCAAGGGTCTACTACTTCCAATTAGTCACGATGTTCAATCGTTGTACCACCTTTTCTACCCGAAAATGTCCAGTTCAAACCGATTTCCCACAAAAAAAAGCTGCTAGGATTCTACTTTGAATCAATTATGCTCAGCTTAGTCTCCTACCATCCATAATAGCCCAACCAAAACCCCATCGTTACCCTTTTTGAAAAGTTGTTACTTTACTGGAATTTCAGCTTTATGGATTTTTCAGGTCTTAATATGCCTTTATGTCTTCTGTTAGTTTAGACTGATGATGAATGAGAAGATAAACTTGAAGATTGTGAGACTTTGAGTCCATATTTGCCGATCAAAACTAGACGAAATTTGTACTTGGTACTCAGAAAGATTGAAACAGCCTATATTGTAAACTGAATTATAACAATTGGGGTATAATCGAGGAATTTTAAAGGGTGGTCAAAGGCTTTGAGTTAACGTTACCTTTGCGGCGATGAGATTCGAATTCAGGGCATTGATAGGCCTCCTGAGTGCCATGATGGCTTACCAGATGATCAATAAGTATCTTAATGACTCTTACAGATCGCGTGATGCCCAAAGAGAGATTGAGGCGACCTTTTTGCAATCGTGGACTGATTATAGAACGCACGGATGGGGATACGATGTGTACGGCCCAATGTCCAAGACGGGTCGTAACATGGGCAAATCTGGGGATCCGCTGGGGTGGATTATCATTGATTCTATTGATACGATGATGTTGATGCATAACAGGACTCAGAATGAGATGCATAGGAAACAGTTTAAGAAGGAAATCGCACTCTCAGAGGAATGGATCGCTCACACTCTTGACTATAACATTGATTCTGAGGTCAATCTATTCGAAACTACGATCAGAATGCTAGGTGGTCTTTTGTCAGCGCATTACTGTTCGGAAACCTTCCATGTTGGGAACTCTTCATTGTACCTAACCAAAGCAATCGATCTAGCAGACCGGTTACTGCCCGCATTCTACCAGTCAAATACGGGGATTCCATACTCAAGTGTGAACTTGGCATCGGGGAAAGCTATAAAGAACCATGTGGATAATGGAGCGTCGTCCACCGCGGAGTTTACAACGGTGCAGATGGAAATGAAGTATCTGAGTTACTTGACTGGAAATGATTCTTACTGGAAAGCTTCTGAAGCGGTTTACGAGCCATTGTACAAGAACAATAACCTCTTAGGCCGTAATTATCAGGGTCTGATCCCAATTTACACCAACCCTGACTCAGGTCTGTTCCACGGGTCGACTATACGGTTCGGCTCCCGCGGAGATTCCTTCTACGAATACTTATTGAAGCAGAACCTGCTTACCGGCGAAGAGATATACCGTAAGCTTTATAACTTCTCCATGACAAGTATGAAGAAGCACTTGGTGGCTGAGAGCAAGGGCAAATTAGGTCTTAAATACATCGGTGAGAAGGATTACGGTCTTGCTGGCCCTAGGTCGTCCAAATTCGATCATCTGGTTTGCTTCATGGGAGGATTGCTCGCTATGGGTGCAACAGATGGTAAGCCATATTCAGAAGCCAAGAACAGCCCTCAATGGAATGCAAAGAAAGAAGAAGACTGGAAACTTGCTGAAGATCTCACCAGGTCGTGTTACGAAATGTACCACCAGATACCCTCGGGATTGTCACCAGAGATTGTAGTGTTCAACAGTGATTATCCGGTGTATGAGGGCAATTGGTGGACCAGTGACACTGCGGACTTCTTCGTGAAACCCTTTGACAAACATAACATCCAGAGACCAGAGACTGTCGAATCCTTCATGTTCCTATATCATTTATCTGGAGATGAGAAATACAGAGAGTGGGGGTGGGAAGTGTACGAGAGCTTTGTTGCTAATACCAAGGTAGTTGACAAATCTGCAGATGGTAAGGAAACAGTAGCGTTCACCTCTTTGAAGAACGTTATCAAGATGCCAACTGAGAAAGCCGACAATCTAGAAAGTTTCTGGCTTGCAGAGACCTTGAAGTATTTGTACCTGCTATTCGATGATGACGTTGATCTTTCAAAGATCGTTTTCAACACAGAAGCCCATCCATTCCCAGTTCTGGATGCCGAAAGGCTGGCTCAACTCAATTTAACCACTGGCTGGAGGTTATAAGATCATCAATGCATCAATTGTGTATTCGTTACGTTTATAAACACTCAAACCGTTAAAGCACTTACATTATGGGCAGTGGTCTGTCCTTGAATATGATCTTGTACCTTATCACGTCTCGCAGAGACACCGTTCCTGCCTCTTTATCGAACTTCAGGATACCAAGCGGCGGATCCACTTTCACAATGCTACCCATGAGTCTCTGCTTTCTGCCGATAAATAGAGTCACATTTTTGGTCTGAAGGTCATACGACAGTATTCCGAATCGCACTAGCTCGGTTCCCTCGTGTTCAATGAACCGTGTTTCAAGATCCGAAATGCCGGTGACTTTCTTATGTGGGAACTGCAAATCACCCTGTATCTCAATCATCAGGTTCCCCAGCTCAGTACTCACAGTGACGGGGTCCTTTTTGTCCTTTTTGCTCAGATCTAGCAGCTGATTCACGTCGATTTTAACAGAAGGCATTTAAAATCAATAATATCCACGTCTAATTTAGCCTCTTTCTCACCGAAACTCTCCAAACTACCCTTCTACGTTACCCCAGATTAGCAAGATACACCATGAATCAATCAGGAGGCTCTTAAGGTCACAATTTCGCCCATATCTTTTCTTCAAATGGCATATTCTATATAATGAAAAGTTGTTAAGGCATCGCAATACTTTAAATGTACATTAATAGCATAGTAAAGGGAATCTCGAGAAAGAGGTCGAATTATGTAGTTACCGTCCTCAACCACGACTTTGGGAAATCCAGAAGCATGATAAGTGCTGTACGAAAACTTTTGAAAGGGGATGACGATGTTAAGACGCTTGTGCAGCAGTATAACAAGGATTTATCTTCAATTACAAACAAGATACATGACTACGAGAAGAGGCTGAAGAACAACGGAACCAGGGCACGCAAGATACGCTCTACTACAGCATTTTACTATCTAACATTTCTAGTTGGAATTGCATCTTACGTGTACCTAAAGCACTCTCCGTCGCATTCGGTATTATGCATAGTGGTTGGCCTGTTGATCCAGATCATGGTGCAGATCGGGATGAAACGGTTCTTTTTAATGCTGAATCACCGGTACGAGACCCGGCTATCATCACTGCGGTCTCTGCACCAGGATAAGATGGAAGAGTTGAAGCAGAAGACCAACTTTTACCACACCAACTCGCTGATTCAACGGTTTTCCAGCGGAGACAGCGGAAGCGAGGACCTGATGTTACTCATGGACGACGAGGTGAAGCAGAAGCGCGAGCAATTGGAGAAACTGAAGGCGGACTTGGAGGCTCTGCGTGAGAATAAGCAGCAGAAGGGCCAGGATCTTGAGGCTCGTGAGAAATGGTTCGACAAGGCACTGGGGGTGCTTGCTGGAGGCAACGACGACCAAAGACTGCCTCCCACCATTTCACTGATCGTTTGTCCGCAATGCAAAGCGGCCCGTGGCTGCTACTCTGTAGCAAGGGTGCCATTCGAGTACATCTGCTCCAATTGCGGATTTAAAGTGGTGGCTTCAACGGACAAGGAGCCTTCCCAGCCCGCGGAAACAGAAGAGCAGCTGCCGGCGCCTGCTAGCTGAATATATAAGCTTTGCTGAGATTGAGTTCTTGGCATTAGTTACGTATACTGGCGTGTAGTACATACTATACAGAAGTCGCTTCTGATTTCAACCGGACAAAGCCATGATGGCATTGACGATATCAGAGTCATGAGCCTTCAAGGCCTTCGCTGCCTTAGCTCTGGAAACGTTGGCCTGCTGCATGACTAGTTCGATATCATCAGCCTGCAACCCGGTCTCATCGACCTCCGCATCATCGTCTCCAGCCTCGCTGGCGTCCGCTGCAGATGCAGATGCATCTGCAGCAGCCTGCATGTCAGCCTGGATGGACTGTGGGTCCTTGTCAGCAGCAGCGGCTCCCGCTGGCAACACACCCTCGTTCTGCTGCAACGATTGTTGCGCCTGAGCTAGTCTTTGCGTGAAGTCATCAACCTTGGCCTCACCGAACACCACATAGTTTCCACCCTGGGTCTTGTACACCTCTGGCTTGTCGATAGCGTAAATCTGGTTGTCCTTCTTCTTGAAAGTAACCCTAGAGATCCCAGGAACCGCCTTCAAGCCCAGCTTCAAAATCGCTTCCTTAGCCTTTTTCTCGTTCTTAGAGAAGATGGAAATACTAGAGTCTTGAGAAATTTCTGCCATTGTTGATTTATTAACTGATTTGCACGGTATAAAATTCAGTTATTGTTCAAAGCTACTGTCTAACTTATCAACAAACAAATAAAACTCTCCAAAAACAACCCACAACACATACCAATTGCTTTCTTCTTCATTATTCATTGTTGTAAGTACTAGAGTGAAAAGCTTTAATTTATTCAATCAAAGCCTTCAGCAATTTGAAATTTTTCAAAATTGAAGACTGAAAGGAAAAAAAAATAAATGCTGCTTCTGTGGATCGAACACAGGACCTTATGAACTTCAGTCATACGCTCTCCCAACTGAGCTAAAGCAGCACTTGTTGTTGGAAGTTGAGTTGACTACAACAGTAGTAAGTATGTGAGTTTGCATACATGCTAAAACCAGAAGACAGGCCGAGCTGAGAGGTTCAATAGCACCGTTCACGGCAGTGATGGTTAACGGGTTCGTTTCCCGACTGCTCCTGAGCTTTAAGCATCAGGTGCTATTGCCTTTTTTACATCAGACATAGCTCATCTCTCTTCCTTATATCATACACACCGCAGAGCAAGAAAGGAACAGCGTCCTCAGCAGGCTAGCCACGTATCCTTCAGGACTGCGAAACAAGCGAGCGATGATACCAATGCTCAGATTGCCTAGCGCTGCGCGCTGTGCGGCGCAGCGAGCAGCTCATTGCACTATGAGAACACCGGTTTCCCGACGACTGTACATGAACCCTTCAATCAAGCCATGCAGCATGCTCATGGAGCAGCTGCGAAGATACACCACCAAGGGCGAGGATGCTAACAAGAAACATGCGAAGAATGCGAAACAGAATCAACCGCCTACTTTTAGGTTCATCACAGAGCGCGACAGACTGCTTGCGCAGGCGACGAACATGCTGCAGCGACTGAAGATCAAACTGAAATGGACCTTGACACGGTCCATGCGGCCTTTTAATACAGATGATATCAGTGCGTTTGTGAGCTGGGTGCTCGTCAGCAATATGCTGCTCATTTTCCTGTTCACAACCACGTTCTTGTCTCTGGCGATATACTTGATGAACACGGTATTTGCCCAAGAGTACCTGGCTACCATGGTGGGGAACTTTCTCACGAAGAACAGCGCGATGTCCGTGGTGTTTGAAAATGCCATAGTGCCGGATTGGGGCTCAGGAAAGATCTCTTTCAACCGGGTATTTGTGTCAAGAAGACCTAAACTGACTCACGGGTTCAGCAAGGGTTCTCAACAAGAAGCCGTGGAAAGAGCCAAGCTCGCACTTAGCGAGCGACTCTTAGTCAGCAGAGAAGACTTCGATGACGGCAACTATACGCAGTTTGATTTGACTATGGATCAAGTTGAAATATCTGTCTCACTAAGCAAGTGGATTAACGGCAAAGGGTTTTTAGACGAAGTTACCATCAACGGACTTCGTGGCGTCGTCGACAGAACTCATGTGTTCTGGAAAGAAAACGATGATCCACGCAACTATTTGAACGTACATCAACCGGGCGATTTCGAAATCTCTAAATTTATTATGAACGACGTTCTCTTTACACTTTATCAACCTAACGGTTTTAGACCCTTTCTCGTGAGCATATTCAATTGTGAGCTACCTCAGCTAAGAAAACACTGGCTGTATTTCGATTTCTTGAACGCTGATAATATTAGCGGCGCTTATGACAACTCAATGTTCACCATTCACAAGAAATACAAGCAAAGAGAGTCCGATTCGCAGTCCAAACATTCTTCTGCCTGGCACAAAGTTACACGCATGAGAGTGGACAACCTGAACATAGACCATCTCAATGCCGGTATTGAGGGGCCCTTTGGCTGGATCACAAGCGGCCAAGTGGACATGATAGGCGATCTATTGTTACCGGAAAACGACATCGACGCCTCGCAGCTTTCTGAGATCATATCAGTGGTCACCGACACGATTGTTAAGGAAGCACGCCGCCATTCCTCAATTATACCAGCCAGTAGCATTGACCAAAACGATATTGATGTAAAACAGTACTTCATTATGGACTTTTTCCTCCGATTGCATAATGTGAAGGCTGAAGTCCCGCTGTTCAGCCCAGATTTGTCCTACATCAACAACGCGCTGATCAGACCAATTGTTGGTTATATCAATTCAAGAAGAACCTACATCCCGATCAGGTGCCGTGTAGTAAAGAATCTCAATGATTTTGCCGGAGCCTGGACTATTTATGACAGCAGACTGATGGACGATCTGAGCGCAGAAGTATACGATGCCTTCGCCAAGTACGTCGCTGATGAGGAGAGGATCAACCTTAGAATGAAAAGAGTTGGATTCTGGTCTCTACAGCTCCTTATTCAAGTCATTCTGATGAGTCTGGGAGCCATTGCATAGATATACTGACATCCTGTACATATTTTAAGTACCATCACTAGCCCTATGAGATAATTGTAACGAAAGGCAAAGCCATCAGCTGACAAGCGGCCTAGCTAGTGTCCAATGTATACCGTAGATTCTACGACCAAATTTCTGAACCGCCGTGTATCGCGGTTCATACTGATATCCATATTCGCTTTTATAAGGGAAAGAATGCGATAGTACTATCACTTACGACTATAACTTGGAAACGACACAGGATAATCGTTATTGCACGTTGCAAGAGTCTGTGGGCAAGGGATAAACCATGTTTGATGTTATCACACGAAACAATTGGTATCCCCAGTTGCAAGCGAATTTACAGGAGCTGTTACATGCTGTAAGAGGCTCCACTGCTTCTGTTAATGAACGGTACTTGGAACAAATCGACCAAATGGAACCCCAAATGATAGACTTTATATGCCGCACTTCATGCAACACACTACACCAGAGATCTCAGATGTACACAGAATGGTCAGAATTACTTAGGATACTGGAGTACAAGGCTAAAAACCGTGATCCTATATTATTGGGATTAGTTGCAATAATGCTAATTCTGGGCACAGTCAACGTGGTGCTACTGTCACGAAGCTCTGTGGCGGAAAAGAGATCGCAGTATGTCGAGGAGACGGAGTCCCCGCTGCAGGCCGATCCAGGACACGCTGTCGCGCATCTTCCTGCAGAACAAAGAGCTTTGCTGCAGTTCCAGCGAAACAAATCAGAGCCCATCGTGTTCCGCTACGGATTTGAGCTTGATGACTCGCATCTCTGCACCGATCTGAATGATCAGAGCAGCGTGGAAAGTGTACGAAGAAGCCTAGACCACAACCACAGTCTAAGTCCCGTGGCTTCTCCTTCGCCAAGTCCGGTTGCAAAATCTACACATGACACCAACCTGATGCACCAGAAGATTCTAAAATTCACCGAGGAACTTACTGAGCCTTCCCAACATACCCTGCAACAACTACTGCAAGATCATGCTGCTGTACACATCCCTCTACTAAGCATTTCCCCATCAAAGGCATCTACAGAAACTACCCAAATATCCATCGAACAGGCAAAAGCACAACCGTTCAGCTTTTGAGAATATTCAAGCACTACAATCGAATATCATGGGACTCTGCTGGTGCTCAAACGGACCAGATGAGCACTGTACGTAGCTCGAACTAGCTTAGGTATCATATCGTAGGTAACGATATTGAATCAATCTCATTAATCCAACTCTTCATTGTGTGGTCATCTCATCGCACAGAAGACTTGAGGAAAACCGTTTAGTTAGGCTTGTAGGTGTACTGGACTGTGCGCAGAGTGTTCCTGTGAGCTATCAGAACTAGTTTGTGTGTTTACTGTGGTGATCCGGCGAGCCTACTGCTGTTGTAGACGAAATATGGACATCGGAATATTGTTTCAGTGCTTTGAAGGCACTTTGAACCAGTCTGGCGAGGTCAGACATGCCTCAGAGCAGAAACTACGAGAGCTAAGTGAGGTCCCTGGGTTTTTAGGTGCTTGTCTGGACATTTTGGCCAACAGCGAGGTCCCTGAGAGCATTAAGCTGTCGACTTCGCTGTATCTGAAGAACAAGATATACTACGGATGGGGCAAACAAAGCAACAACTCAAACACACTTTTAGCCAGGGCAGTTGATGATGATGAGAAACCTGTAGTCAAAGACATGTTCATCAAGACGCTGGTGCAATGTTCGCACAAATCACCCAACTGCGTCAGATTATTGAGACCTGCTTTAACGACGATTGTGAGTGAAGAATACCCAGGGAACAAGTGGCCTGGGTTACTGAGTGAGTCCCTGCAGCTGCTCGCAACAAATGATATTGATTCCGCATACATCGGTCTTTTGGCGCTCTCTGAGATCTTCAGAACCTATAGATGGAGCATGAACGATGAAAGACAGTCATTGGAGCATTTGATCGTGCAACATTTCGATGATTTATTAGCGTACGGCAACAACTTGATCAAGTACCAGGGTGCTGTGGAAAACAACAAAATTGGAGATATGGTGAAACTGATCATCAAGATTTACAAGTTTCTGACCTACTACGATTTTCCGTTCTCTTTGCAGGCCCCTGAACGATTCATTCCATGGGCCAATTTTCATGTGGCTGTCATCGAGATGCCTTTATCCACCGAGCTGCTCCAAGATGTGGATGCAAGCTCCCGTAAAAACTACCAGTGGGTTAAGGCCAAGAAATGGGCGTACTCGAATATGCTGAGAATCTTCCAGCGTTATGCATCTGAATCTCTGACCAAAAAATTCAATTACAATGAATTCAAGAACATGTATCTCAAGGATTTCATGCCAAATCTTTTGAGTTTGTACTTCCAGCAAATTGAACAATGGAGTGGCTCAAAATTATGGTTAAGTGACGAATGCCTGTACAACATTTTGAGCTACATTGAACATTCTTTGACCCAAAAGACTAGTTGGCTGATGGTCAAACCCCATTACCCAACAATTTTGCAGTGTATCATATTTCCAATATTGTGTCCTGATAATGAGACTCTGGAAACGTTCGAAGATGATCCAAGAGAGTACATCCATCGTCATCTGGAGACGTGGAATGACGATTACTCTCCCGACGTTGCTGCCGTTTCTTTGTTAACAACTGCCGTCAACAAGCGTTCCAAGACGACACTGGAGCCTACATTAACATTTGTCACCGAGACCCTCAACGGAATTAAAACCGCTTCGAACGGCTTCCAGTCACTGACTCTGGAACAAGCTGTCCAGACGGAGTCATGTCTCAGAATTATGTCCAGCATCACAGACAAATTGATTCTACCAAAATCGCCATATGGTAGGGCCATGGAAGACTTTTTGCATGCATTTGTATTTCCGTTCTTCAATTCAAGGTATGGGTTCTTGCGCGCCAGAGTTTGTGAAGTATGCTCAAAGGTTTCCGAGTATGAGTTCACTAAAGAAAATTCTGTACCAATAATTTATCAGGGAGTAATGCATTGCTTCAACGACGAGAGTGGATTCCTTCCAGTCAGATTACTTGCTGCGTTTGCATTGCAAACCTTCATCCAAAATCCAGTTTTCCAAGAGTCATTGTCCACACTCGTCGTACCAACGATGCAGTCTCTGCTACAATTATCGAATCAGTTCGAATCAGACGTGGTGTCTGGTGTGATTAGAGAGTTCGTTGAACAGTTCTCAAAAGAGCTGCAACCATTCAGCGTTGAGCTTACGAATAACCTAGTTCAGCAGTTCTTAAAACTTGCGATAGAGTTGAATGATGCCTCAAACATTGATATCGCTCAAGTTCCTGACGGAAACTTGCCTGATGAATCTGACAAAGAGATGGCTGCTTTGAGCATTTTGTCTACGATCATCTCAATATTACTCTCTTTTGAAAACTCTGCAGACATTGTGGAAAGTCTTGAACAATCTTTCTACCCTGCTGCTGAATTCGTGTTGAAGAATGATATGGAAGATTACTACCGTGAAGTGTGTGAATTTGTTGAGAATTCCACCTTCCTGTTGCGTAAGATATCTCCTATTTCATGGAAAATATTAGAGCTAATAGGCGAGTGCAACAGAAAAGAGAACAGTATGGTCGCTTTTTACTTGGAAGATTTTATGTTGGCAATCTCCAATTACCTGCTATATGGCAAAGAAGAGTTGAAGCAAAACCACTTCTACGCAAACATACTATTTGAGATTTTCCAAGCTTCATGTGTCAATGATAATGAAGATAAGGATCTTGATGAGATGTGTGTCGTCTTTGAGTATGCCCAAAAGATGATTTTGGCCTTTGGAGACAGAATCCCACAGGATTATTTAAGTTTGTTCTTGGAAACTACCGCCAAGGGAATTGAAGTAGAGCAAAACGGTTTGAAAACGCACTTGAACTACGGAGTCAATGCGTTCAATGTGATATTGGCTTCGATTGTTCACTACCCTGTCCAGACTCTACAATTTCTTCACCACAGAAAACTGCTTACGACATTTTTGGAAGTCTGGATACAGTTTTACTTGCCTAAGTATACCAGGGTCTTTGACATCAAACTCTCGATCATGGCTACGCTGTCGCTGCTTTTGCAGGTACCTGCCTCGGAACTTTCTATGTTGCAAATCGAAGCAATTCAGTCCAAATTTGGGCCCATGCTCAACGATTTGTTCAACCGGTTCCCCTCTGCCTTGAAAGATTTACAGGCCAAAAGACAGGAGTTTTCAAACCCTGATTTCTCTGAATTCCACGCAACGGACGAGGAGTGGAACGACTACGATGATGATGACGATGACGTGGCCGATGAAGGAGACGATTACATTAAGTTTTTGACTAGCAACGAAGGCGCTATGAAGTTCGTTCACGAGTCCGGAGACTTTTTGAGCAACGACAACATGGACGAATTGGAAGAGGACCCACTTTCGGGGTCCATACTGGACGACATTAACGTATACGAGCTGCTACAACGCTCTATTGCTCAAATGCAACAGTCTAATCCGCAGAAGTACCACAGTTTCGTCTCCAGTATGTCCGACGAGGACCAGCAGTATTTCTCTAAAATACTGAATGTGGTATAACTTTTACCACTAAATTATATTAAATTACTGTATAGATACGCATTAAGCTGATTGAGATCTCATAATCAAACAGGTCAGCTACCGTGAGCTTACTGGGCAAGACCTCCGCTATCTGATGAGCTGGGGCGATGAGTTCAACTAGAATATCCGGGTAACGGTTTGAAAAATTTCAAGCTCATCGCATCAAGTACTGTTAAGAGTTCGAAGAGTGACAGAAACCTGTTACTTCTGAGGAGGACGAAGAACTAGTGCCGTAGCTTCTTCTGGTATCAGAAGCTCCGAAGTTCCTAGGAGCGGTGGACATGGTTGAATCGAGCTATTCTAATGGTGATTATATCACCAGTTTTTCACCAGGAGCAGGACTTTTTGCATTCCAGTCCAACCGGTCACAGAAGAACTCTATTGATCTGTACCCGCTAGAAAAGGGCGAGCGTCTCGAAGTGACGAGCTCTAAAGTGCTGCATATTGATTATGAAAGCAGTGACTTAAAAGTTTCGGATATCAAGCTTCTGACATGGTGTAGTCAGGACTCGTCGCACAGAGTGAAAAGAAGAAGTGAAGAGGAGATACAAAGTGAGAGGACAGAGCAGTTCTTCGTGAATGTGTTCCCACAGGGAAAGATTGTGGTGCACTCAGGGACCGGAAAAGAGATCATAAACATTATTCAGAATAAGAAAGAGATTATTGGACTCGATTCAAAGGGAGACGTGATCTGGCTGCTGGATGACGACAAAACGGTGAAACGGTTCCAGTACGCGAGCACGAAACCACTACAGACTTTCCATCTCACGGACGGGAAAAACGATGAGATCATAAACTTCCAAGTGCTGGATTTTTCGCATAAGTTAATGCTAGCGGTTGTTACAGAGGAAATCGTGTACATCATCGACCCCTCCAAAAAGAGACCTTCAACGTTCTGCAAGATTGAAAATTTTGGCTCTATATCTTGTACAGTTCTGAATGATGAACATGTGCTCATTGCAGATGTTTCAAAGCTTTCCCTGTACTCGCTCACCGAGAAAAAGTTCATTTCTCAGTGGAAAGTAGACTCTGAGAAGGTCAAGGTCAGCAATAATTTCATCTTTGTGCTTGACACCTCTGGACAAATGATAGTGCTATCTAAGGACTCTGAGCAGCAAGTAGCCAGTATTAAGGTGAAAGATTCTGAGATTCTAGATTTCGAGATCAGAGACGGCAGCGTCGTGATAGCATGGATTGATGTCAATGAACCAAAGTTCGAGGTAATACCTGAGTCCCAACTGCACGAGAAAGATGAGTTTGAGTTCAACTTGACAGATATCAAGAGACAAGCTTCTTTCGCTCCTGATGGAATCACTGCCGATGTGCCAGAGTCTCATCAATCCCAACTGTCTAAGAATGAGCAGGATGAAACTGTCAAACAACTGCTTACAGAACTCTCGGAAAGTCAGTCAAACCCAGAATCTATTTACAAGATTCTTGAGCAACCGAACTGGAACGAGAACACGATACAGCTTTTGGTAAGGGACAGTCTTAGGGATGACCATGCGAATCGCATGTATGAAGTTCTCGCAAAGAAGATCGGTGACAGCGGCCATGCCTCTGAAAACACTGCCATGTGGCTGAAATGGCTGCTTACCTTGCGCCGGTCCCAGATTGCAATTGTGCATTCTAACACAAACAGGACAACCAAAAGACTTAAATCAACCTTAAGAACCAGCGCCGAGTCTCTACCAACTCTTTTATCGATCCAAGGCAAACTCGAAATGCTGACGGGTCAATCCGCACTGAGGAAACAGCTTGCCACTTTAGAGCTAACTGAAGAGCAAACCCAAATTCAAGAGGATGAACAGGACTTCGTATATGAAAACGGCGAAGCGGACGACACAACTTATCAAGAAGACCAGGAATAAGTCTGATGTCCATTCAACCTCATTCCACTAAGTCATTAATTAAAGCATAATATAATCATATAAACCCAATTATTCCACTGAAAAGGTCAATGGTCTAAGACGCCTTTCAAGGACACGAGACTACATCAATCTCATCCAGGTCTTTGATATTGTCTTGTCTCTTTACTTCTTATCAATGTAGCTAGCTCATCGCAGATCCTTTTCTTTTCTCAGAACCGATAAGAGTGAAAAATTCTGAATAGTTCAGCTCATCGCAAGAATACTTTACTTCTAGAAGAGGTTAAAGTAGTCCTGAGAGGTTAAAATAAACGCGCTGATTGTTCTTCAGGAGAGCGTATATATCACTAATCAAACCCACCTGTTTGAGAGTCCCAAAAAGCCCTAATTCAAAGTAAATAAGGATGTCTGTTGATGAATCGGGCAAGATGTACATGTCGTACAACAATATCCACAAGCTTTGCCAGCGGGTGGCCAAGGGAATCATGGAGAAAGGGGAGCGTCCAGACGTCATTATTGCGATTACTGGTGGTGGAATGATTCCAGCCAGGATAATAAGATCATTCCTAAAAACAAAAGGTGAAAAGAACATTCCGATCCAGGCCATTGGTTTATCACTTTACGAGGACCTAGGGCTCGATGATCAAGTGGAAACCATCGGCAAAGAGGTAATCAGAACACAATGGCTGGATTTCGGTGCCTTGGACAAGCATTTTGACTCTTTGATAGGTAAAAGAGTGCTTATCGTAGATGAAGTTGACGACACAAGAACCACTTTACATTACGCCTTGACGGAGTTGGAGAAGGAGGTGCACGAGCAACAGGTAAAACTTAATAGACTAGATGAGGAGACCACTTTTTCTATTTTCGTTTTGCACAACAAAGACAAGCCTAAGAAGCTTGAGTTACCTCAGAAAATGTTTGACAATAATAGATACATCGCTGCTGTCACAGTTCCTGACAAGTGGCTGTGTTATCCATGGGAAGCTGATGATATTGAAGAGCATACTAGACTTGCTATATTACAAGGTAATGATTGAGTCCTGGCGCAGGGAAGATTTCAAACGGTATTTATTTGCTAATAGAGTGATCTAGGATTATATAAATTAAGCATAATACTCACAGCTGCTCCTGTAGTTTAACAATTTGCTGTACTTGTTCCCTCATCAGATCTTTCAGATCAGCCACATCGTTTTCCAACTCTTCTACTCTCTCCGTCTTTTCACCCAACAATTGTAAGATGGTATTCTGCTTGGTTTGCAGGGCTTCTAGTTGTACGGAAAGTATATCCTTTTCTGCTTGAATCGCGCTAACCTTTTCTTCATTGTCGAGAAGAGAAGATATCTGTTCGTTCGCTCTTTCCATTTCTTCACACTTTCTTCTGTATGCTTCACGAACTGAAGAAAGTTCTGTTTCCAGCCTTCTGATTTCGGCACCAAGTCTAGTTACCATTTGAAGATTGTTACTTGCTGCATTGGCCACAGATTCTCTGCCAGTACTTGGCCTCATATTGGGTGTATTCAAACTCAATGACATATCGCTAGATCCCCTCTTTAACATTTCGAGATCCGCCGCTTCATCTGGAATATCTAGATCCCTTTCGAACGAAAAGTCATCATTCATCTCTTCTACATGATCTTCATCGTCAAGCACTTGCAAAGGATCCACGGAGTTTGGCTCATTGTTCCATTTTTTCATTGGAGTTTCTCCTGAAAGTTCATACATGGGCTTAGGAGTAGATACTTCTTCATGAACCACAATAGGTTCTTGCTGTTTAACAGCATGGCCACTCAGAGCTCTTTCTAGTTGGCTCTTTTGAATGTCATGCTGTTTCTGTAAGCTATGGTAATCATCTGTTACGTTGGATAGCTTTTCTGATACACGTTTTAGCTCCTCAGAAGTGCTCTTGAGTTCGAGCTTGATCTTGACATTGTCATTAGTTACAATTTCTAATTTGTTGGTGAGCTCGGCACTGGTTTCTTTAAGCTGTTTGAGTTGCGACCTTAAGGATCCGTTTTCCTTCTCTATCTCATCCTTGGTTGCTTTCAAGGAATCACACTTTTGGTTTAAAATGTACTCTATGCTAGCCCAATTACTGTTCGTCTCATTCAATTCATGCTGTACAGCCTTGTATTGAACGAGCAGCTTATCATAGGCTGAAGTATCCGCATTAGTGCCACCACTGGATTCTATAGATTTGGCATTGGAGTTTTCAAGATCGATTCTCAACTGCTCAAGCCTGCTCTCTAATCTATCGACTTCTTCCTTTGACGTTTCTTCCAAAGCTTTGTATTTCACTGCGAAGGACCTCTGGTTAGAACTCTCTTGTTCTTTCAAGCTTTCCAATTCTGCCTTCAAAGCTTCATTCTCTTGGGAAAGTCTTTGTACTTCTAATTTCTTGGTTTCATACGTAGAGTTCATATGACTATCAAACTCCTGCTTCAATGAATCATACCTCTGGCTCATCGAATCGTACTTGGATTCTAAATCTTTCACAGAACTCATCAGTGACTCGTTTGTGGTCTCAAGTACATTAGCCTGTGTTTTGACATCTTCCAACTCTTCCAATTTCACACTAAGATCCCCTTCCAAATCCTTTACCATCTTACTCAGTTTCTTGATCTTATCAGACTGCTGTAGCTCCTTTTTAGACAAATTCTCGCCTTCTTTCATGAGCGCATCGATCTTCTCGTCCTTTTCCTTGATCAGTTTTATCAGACTAGAGTCCGAACTGCTTGTATGCCGCTGTTTTACCGCATCTTTCGAATCTTGTTCAAATTTTTGGACCACAGGGTACAATTGAGCTAATAGCGATTGTAAGTCTGCATCTGAGACTTTAACATCGCCGCCTAACAGCCTGTTAAAATATTCGGCCACATGCTCATCGACCGATTCCGGTTTCTGTTCATCATCAGTTTTAGTCTCAGAAACTGGTTCTCTCGCCTCAACAATATCCCCACTACTATTCCCGGCTTCTCGCTGCACTATGGACTCCACAGCATCTGTAGAGTTCCCCGCAACATCTGGAGAACTGAGCTTCTTGTTCTTCTTCCTAGACTTTGATCTGGTTTTAGCAGCCAGAGACAAACGCTCTTCTACCGAAAGTTTCTCCATATCCTCCCACACTATAGATGTGCTGAAAACTAGCTGCAGCAACCACCAAAACACGTTAATGACCTCTACAATTTTGTTGCAGTCTTTCCGTCAGAGTTCTTCAACATTAGGGAACCTTACAGTTCTTAGATCTTTAGAAGTGAAAAAAAATAAAAAAAGTTAGCCCTGCGGGGGGCTCGAACCCCCAACCTTGTGATTAAGAGTCACACGCGCTACCGATTGCGCCAGCAAGGCTAATGCGTTGAAAGATAGCTATTCATATTGCTACCTATCGTAGAAGTAAAACCACGTGATTGACCATCAGTTTGACGATTTGAAAAATTGACAGATCTCGCTGAACAAGGCGATGAGCTACCTTTCGAATGAACTTGAAGACGAACTCCTGGCTTTTTGCTAGGCGTTTTGATCAATACAACCACTAATTAAATTCAGGTAGTTTCCAGAGGTGACTACTGCGGGGCTTTTGGTTTCAAATACAAATGACTACTGTTTCAGTTCCGCTTAGCTCTTTGGCCAAAATCATCGAGAATGCTGAGGGCAACCAGTTCAGGTCGGTGTTGAAAACTTTGAGATCAAAGGAATATGTGGACCAGTCGTTGTTAAAGTCTGAAATTGCTGTGTTTATAGCCAAAGTGTTGAAACTTTTGAGATCCAACGATCCATATCAAGTCTGGAAAGGATGTCATGCTGTTAGCGTGCTGTGCTCTTACAATCCTGTGGTGCTTTGCTCCCAAGCAAACCAGTTTCTGACTGTTTTGTACACAAAAATGGAGTCCTTTGTCACCTACTACAACGAAACCTCCCAGTCGAAACCTCGTTTGACCACGCTGCAGACTCTAACGAAAACCATTGATATCTTGATGGATTTGATCAGAGGTAAACCAACGTTGACCAGAGAAGCATTGACTCCAAAACTCAATGCTATCATCCCATTGATGATTACCTTATGCCAATATGAGCCCGATCTATGCTTGCCAATACTGAGCAAACTGTTGCTCCAGAATACAACTACGTTCAGGCCATTCGCAAACAAATACCGTGTCATCCTAAACAAACTAATCAGTAAAGATTTCCCGCTTTTCAGCAAGCATACCCAGAAGTTGATCTGTGATAACTATGCTTACTTGCATTTGATTAAGCAGAGTGCTCAAAAACAAGACGAACATCAAGAACATCACAAAACTTTCTTGGATGAGCATTGGAGAATGGGGATTTCCTCCTTACTGGTACAGTTCAAACCGTTAATTCAGCTATGTGGCGATATGGTGGACTTCTCAGTAGATACTGAACTTCTAAAGTTGATAGACTCGTTACCTACTGACAAAAGTGAGAGAGAAGATAAGGAAGAAGTTTTCACTGCATTATCCGTTGACATGAACGAATCGTTTACTTTGTATGAGATTTCATACAGAGTCCAGGTTCTGTCACAACTTTTGATCTCTTTTATCTCGCTACCTACACCGTTCCCAATCAGATTGCCCATCAACAGCATTGTTAACGTGTCCCAGGCGCTATTGATGCTAAGTTTAAACTATCTGCCGTTGAAGCGCGGCTTGCGTCGTGAAACCGAATTGACTGCTGTTATTGTATCGGTGCTACGCAGTTTGCAATATCAAGGCATTATAATTTTGAAGACTGTGACTAAAAACTACGGCAATGAGATATTCTACTTTTGTTCATCGATTTTGTCGTCCATTGAATTATTCCTACCAATGAAGATACGTAGCCGTACCATCGACTATAATAAAGTGGAGACCATGAAGGAAGAAATATTTGACGTACTATCATTGATTAACCAAATAACACCTCATTTGGGGCACAAGATCGATGAGATTGACTTGTTTGCCAAGTTGGTCGACATTACACTAAGATTATTAGAAGATAAAACAAACCTGGATGAGTTCCATTCTAACACTAGCAGCAACAAAAATATGAAACAAACTACGAAGCAGAAGAAAGATTTCAACAAGATGGCTGGAGCTATGTCCGACATTTACTCGCATCCAACCCAGTTCATCAACAAGACAGAAATCAGATGGTTCGATGAGGCCAACAAATTCTTTTCATTAGTGGTGAACCATTGGAAACTTCCATCTGCTCAGCATGTCAACATCATAAAATATGCGACGTTCACATCTCTCAAATTGAAAGAAAATTTAGGAAAAATACCTGCTTCATTCTCCGAATTGTTGGTCACCTTGGTGTTGCGCCCAGGCAATGAGAGAATTTCGATTCTTCCTATAGCTATTGGTCTACTCCAAGATGACGATAATAAGATTTTAGATGTTTTCTGTAACCCTCGAATGCCTGTGGCATCTGTTTCGGATACAAATTCTATTCCAGCAAAGAGTGACAATAGAGTTGAGCTGAAGATGCCAAACGAGGATGAGGACGAAGAGGTCGAGGAGCCAACACCAGCAGGCACCGAGGAAAACAAAATGTCCACACAACCTCAAGTTACTCTCGAAGAATCGCAAAACGAGCACAGCCAAACCTTACAGAAAACTGCAGCTCCTCTTCAGAGTATCGTTACTGATCAGTCGCAGATCTTCAAAAAGAGATCAAATGGAGAAATTGAGGTCTCTGACGATCAGTCCGTTAAAAAGCCAAAGCTAGAAGAAGAACCAGTCAAACCAGCTGAAACTGTGTCCCAACTATCTGTTGCTCAGTCCGTAGTTGAACCGGAATCTGACTCCGACTCTGAGATCGAGATTCCTACATTGAACGTCAGTGACAATGACGAGGAAGACGAGGAATAGTGTCGATTTCTTCAGCTGAACTCTTCCAGAGAGATGAATACTGTGCCAGCGCGTGTAGTCTTACGTATCAAATATGCTTTATCTAGCATTCTGTACAAACTCATACAGTGGGGCTGAAACTCGCTCTCAGTCAACGTCTGGTCCCTGTTGATCAGTCGATGAATAAGGCTTTTGACAATTTTTACAGCTTCCTCTGGGGGAAAATCCGGCGAAGCCATATCCAATGCGATGTTCTCTTCAATCAACTGATCGATATTGTGTTTCAATTCTCGTACCTTGTTCCCGTACTCTTCAGGTTTTTCGATCCCACTTCTTAGTCTTTCCTCTAGTAGAGTCAAAAGCTGCGCCAAATCCTCGTTAAACCCTTTCTGCTTGCTAACCAGCTGTCTTAAAAACAGTTCAGATGCATGGAACTCCTCCTGGTCGCTTTTTACACTCAAAGTCTGCTTCAATGACGCAATTCCAATAGGATCCGCTCTGTTCGACGTATACATCTGTCGCTTTGCCAATTGCTCCCAAACTGCGTAATTCACACTCTGAGCTTCAGATTCAGCTGTCAGGCGTTCAATGGCATCCTTGGTTTGTTGCAGCAGCGCATGCTTTGATTCCAACTCCCTCAGCAGTGCGTCTCTGTATGCTGTCATCGTTGTGCTAAACTCACTACAACCTGAAACTGAGTATACAAAAACCCTCACAAACCATTCACCCAACTAACAACGACATAACTGAGCCTGATCACTCAAAAACATGCTTCCAGCACTGAAAGAGAATTAGCAACTGGTCTTCCTGTTCCATACGTGTTGTGTTCCTGATCAGCCTTTAGCTGAAAAATTCTGGATATCGCTAAGTTAGACCAACACTAAAAGAACGAAACAAGAGTTGATTTTGGGGTAGCTTGCTACGTAGACTGTTTGCTGGACCAGTGGAAACACTTGAGCAATTACTGAGAAGAATCGTTACATATCATGTCTTCTATTTCTCAAAACGACTTAGCGAGTCTGGATGATGGATCCAAGAAGGAGATCATGTCCTTCTTGGAGGCTGAAAACTCTAAGCAAAAGGTGCAAATGTCTATCCACCAATTCACAAATCTGTGTTTCAAGAGCTGCATCAGCAACGTGCAGAATGCGGACTTGTCCTCGCAGGAAGAGCAGTGTTTGAACAACTGTGTTAACAGATTTTTAGATACGAACATCAGGATTGTTAAAGGTCTACAATCGATTCAGTAAGCCAAAGACTTTGAGCTGACGTACCGGGCTAAAACTGTGTGCAAGATGATGTTCTCTAATAAACTGAAGCATTTCTCTTTCTGATCACCACGCCGTCGTTTAAAGCATATCTATATATACCTGTATAAACCCTGAATCTGAACGTTTCCCATATTAGCAGAAGAGGCCGGAAGCAGCTTGTCTCTGTAGCAGCTTCGGCACGTCACCTGAAAAATCACATCCGAGTGATTCCAGTTTCTTTAACAGCGACTTGCAGCTGGCAGAGACTGTGGCATCCAAGGTACCTTCAGAATAGCATTTCTCATAGACAAGAAGTAGGCAGGCCAGAATATCGTACCGCGCCCTCACTATGCTCTCCGGGATGCAATAGTTGCATAGGGCGGAAAGCAGATCAAGACACTTGTGAACCAATGGCATGTGCAGGGTGATAAAAGCATTTCGCAGGTATATTTCGCCCACGACGTAGATGGTTCTTTGTAAATACAGCGTACTATCAGTTCCAAGAGCCTGGATCACTTCCTGAACAAAACCTAAAATAAGTGATGAAAGGCTGGCATGATCAGGTCCAATCCTTGGAAGCGTTAGCTGCAGCATAGTCTCCGACAGGAATGCGCCTAGCTTCGATTTGAATTCGGTGGCATCGCCTTGTGTTTCAACTTCTATCAGCAGTCTCATAGTAGGAAATGCAACCGTCCAAATCAAATGAGTCTCTTCCGGTAGCACCGATGGCGGCAGCCGATACATGAGACTTGTCAAAATTGGCTCATATACACTGTATAGTCCTGTATCCTTGAAACTGAACTGGTACGCGTCCGAACTCTGTAATAAAGTCTGTAGTAGCCGATGCAATAAGGAAACACCATATAACCTCACATTCTCAGGCCCGTAAGTGGTATCATCAAGAATATTTAAGATCCCGGGGCTAATCCAACGCAGATTTGTGGATACGTCGCTTTTCTTAAGGTTGGTCAGGATCACGTACAATAGACCAATGCCTCTGAGTCCGCCATTATTCCGCCATTCCTGCCATCTCGACTCACCAAACTCATCGCCGAACCCCAACCGAGGCTTCAATCCAAACTTAGTGTCATTAACCCTTCTTCTACCAGAACTTGTCAGCTGACCAGCGTTCACACTACGAGCTTTCACCATCAGAGGCTTCGCTGCATCGATCAACGTAGCTACGATAGTATAGTCATCTTGGATACATTGATTTATCACATTGACCAGCCTAACCCTAGTTTCTTCATTCACCCTCTTGTCCATCATAGAATAATAGCTTAAACAAATCAGCCCAGCTTCATACCAGTGGTTGGTGCGTATACTACCATCAGCATTGCTTATCAAAGATTCATACCTTGAGATCACTTCCAAGAGACATGTTTCATCTGGAACATACTGCTTATCTTGGTTTGCTGCACCAACAAACTGCAAGATTACCTCACTCATCGCAGTAACATCTTCAAAAGAACTCACCAGAACCATTGGTCGTTCACGGTACTCGCTAGCATCTCTTTCTTTGAATATCATCAACTAAGAAGAGATGATATGAGATTGGCCTTTTATACATCTTTAACTATAACGAGATTAACAGATGAAGACGAGATAAAGCATCCTTTCGATTGGTATTCTAGATCTGAGAAGCAGGAAATTGAGGTGTGGTTTCTAAAGATTCGATAGGCCTCTCGTACAGGACTAATTGAAGTGGTAATGTTAAGGTGTTGTCTAAGAGTTGGTGTGAGAAGTGCAATTCGAAGAAGCTTTCACTTGAACGTTTCAAAAGAGGTACAAGAGGCCTTAGCGGCCAATCGGCCGGTCGTTTCTCTAGAGTCTACCATCATAACTCATGGGTTGCCTTTCCCGCAGAATTTAGAGATGGCTTTAACGGTAGAGAAGACTATAAAAGAGCACGGTGCGGTTCCTGCTACCACTGCATTTATCAATGGTGAACCCCGAATTGGAATGAGCCCATCTGAGATCGAACAATTGGCTTTGGCTGCAAGAGATTCATCTGTCAATAAAGTTTCAAGACGCGATATCGCATATACGATGGCTAATGGGCTACACGGCGGTACTACGATATCAAGTACTATGATATTGTCACACAAGGCCGGCATCCAAGTGTTTGCTACGGGAGGCCTAGGCGGAGTACACCGTGGCGGAGAGCTCACGCTTGATATCAGCGCAGATTTAGAAGAGTTGGGAAGAACTCCTGTTGCAGTTGTTTGCGCAGGACCAAAAGCCATCCTTGATATTCCTCGTACAATGGAGTATTTGGAAACAAAAGGGTGTATGGTAGCCACTATGGGACCTCCAGGATCAAATGTCCCGGGATTCTATACCAGGGACTCGGGTGTAAAATCTCCGTATACTTTTGACTCCTACATGGAAGCCGCTCGAATTGTACATTGCGGAAATCAGCTTGGTCTCAACTCGGGATACCTATTCTGCTGTCCTCCACCAATCGAAGCAGCTCTAGACAGCAGGTTCATGGAAAGTGTAATAGAACAAGCTTGCTCTACTGCAAATCGTCACGGAATTAGCGGAAAGGAGCTTACACCTTATCTGCTGAAAGAGATTGCAATCAAAACACAGGGTGCCTCAGTAAAGAGTAATATTGCATTTGTTTTGAATAATGCCAGAGTAGCAGCCAATATTGCCTGTTCATTGACCCAACTACGATCAAAGCAGGACCTGGCTAGTATTGAAAGGCATCAGCCTGTGTTGAATGAGAAGTCTAATTCCTTTAGTAAGAAGCCATTGGATGAAAAGACTTCCTCGGCCGTCGTAGGAGCTGTCGCGTTAGACACCCAATGTACCTTCAAATCCAATGAGGTATTCGGTAATGACTCCAATCCAGGAAAAGTTTCTGCTTCGATTGGTGGTGTGGGCCACAATGTCGCCCTAAGTGCGAATCTCAGCAACCGAAGTGAAATACATCAGACCGTTTTGATAAGTTCTGTTGGAGACGATTTTGCGGGCAAATACATCATTTCCACGTTGAACATGCCAAAGGAAGGCATATATGTGAACAAAAACCAGGATACTGCTCAGTACGTATCTCTTCATTCAAAAAATGGAGAACTTGTAATCGCTGGATCCGATATGGACATTGTGACAGAAATCCCTCTGGAACATATCACAGAAAAAATTAGGTCGTTGGAACCAAACGTTGTACTGGCTGACGCCAACGTTACAGTTCAGGTTCTGGAGCATATTGTCAAACTACGAGAAGAACAGGGCTTCAAACTGCTGTTTGAACCTACATCAGGGCCTAAATCTCGAAAATTATCACAGTTGCGAAACCTCGCCGTGTTTCCCAACCACAGCTTTGACTTAATAACTCCGACAGTCACAGAGCTCAAAGAAATTTACAAGTCACTGGATGATGAAGGAAAATTCGATTTGGATTACTGGTTCCCAGTGTTGGACTGTCTACAAATCGACAAGAATCTGTCGACTTCGAAGAAATCGTCTAACAGTGTAATGAACTACTTACTGAAAGAAGGTATCTTACAGATGGCATGCTTCCTGCTACCATATTTCCCTAGAATCATTGTGAAAGATAGAGGCAATGGGATATACGTCTTCTCTGTCGAAAAGGATGTCAGCAACCAAACGCTTCATGAGGTGACCGATATGAGTAACTTTTCAATGTTCTTGCCAGGAAACATGATGAATGGTAGTCAATACGGGGTCCTTATCGAACACCATAGGCCTCCATTTGATGATGTTCACATTGTTAACGTAACAGGTGCTGGAGATACGTTGGCTGGTGTTCTGTTGAATGAATTATCGGTGAAACCGAACTGTCTGGAACTCACCGACCCAACTCAAAGGAAACAGTCATTAGACAGAGCACAGCATGGGGCTAAGCTGTCTCTAGAAGACAAGAGTAGCATAAGCCCTAAACTGAAAACGTTGCCTTGAGACTGACATATATTACTTCCTATTTACATATCGTTTCAGAGTTATAGATTTTGATGGTTATAGGGCAGTATGACGAGAAATAAAAATGCTCTTCTAATTTCGAAAAGTAACCATGCTAAGATGCTGTTATCACCTTGCTGTGTATTTTGTTGGGTATAGTGTTTCGTAGGGTATCTGTATTAAGCCATAGTGATTAGTTTTGAGACGACAGATTCTCTTGTGCTGGGACTTAAGGGTTTTCCAGCGCTCAAATACTGAGAAAATAAGAGTTTTCCAACCAGTGGTTCCTCTACATTGCCCAATTTTTCAGATTTTCCTGTTTTTCTGTCGACATAGTATAGCTGCAAGTGACCATTGGCTTGCAACTCAAGCAACAGGTCGTTGTTTTTGGGGACAGAGCCTTTTCTTGTGAAGGCATCACGCAATTGCTGGATGCGATCCTTCATTGACTCATCCATATTCTTGTAGTCTGGGTGAGCCATGATAGACTTAATTAAACCGTCTCTTAAGTGGTTGAAATCGGTAGTCCTTATAGGCGTGATCTTGGCGACCAATCTGATCCCTGAATCAATCAAGTTGTTGACAAGAATCCTAGAGATCTCCGGAGACTCCATGGCAAGTTTGAGGTTCTCCTTGTGGCTTTTCTCCGGGTCAAAATCGATGAACGCTTTGGACAAGAACTTCGAGTCCAAAACCTTAGGAATTAGCCCCAAGTCCTCAATAGCGGCGTAAATGCCCAAGCCGTACACTTTGAACGATACAAAAGTCACAGCCCGCGTCCCATAGCCCAACATAACGTACTCTGTTGTTAAAGGGTACTCTGGAGTCCTGAGCTCCGTAGGAAATGGATCTAGCGACTTGTCCACAGAAACGCTTTTCCAAGGGTCCTCTCTAACGTTCTGATCGTTGTAAAGATTCGAAGAAAGCCCACTGAAAGCCAAGGTTCCAGCCCCGACAAACAGCGCTAACAGCCCCTGAAACCCGTTGGGCTTTTTGCCCCTTCTTACTAGTGTGGACACTGCTACTCGAGGTCTAGAATGGAAAGATCCCAAACCACGTGAGCTGTTCTTCCCCAAACTGCTGATAAAACGGTTCAATCCACTTCTTGAACTAAACATAACTTTAGACATTTTGTCACAATACTTTTCACGGTTCTGAAATACTATCAGCAACCGCTGCAATACAACCTTTCTCTAAATTCTTTTCCTTCAGTAGTAACCTTAAGGATTAAGAATCTAATTAGTCAATAAGTAAGTAAGACCTTAGTTTGTAAGAAAGAAAGGCTGAAGGAAAAACAACAACGACAATCACAGAGCCCAAGGCTACCGTAAGAGCATTAAAACGCTGAACAATTTAAAGGTATTAGTGTGGTACGTACTGTTTCATACAATAAATAAAAAGGTACTTCTAACCGGTCCGGTAAAGGAGTACGAGAGTATTGACAAGAGAAGGAACCTGGGATGAAAAGCTTACAATGCTTCTTCTGGGATGTCGTCATGGAAGTACTTACCCTCTAGGGTTGGCTTGATAACGCCTACTCTGATGACGAAGTCTCCGAAATGCTCGCCTTCTTGTCTTTCCAGAGACCATCTCTTGAACAAGGGCTTCAAAGTGTCGAGTATCTCGTCTTCTTTGATGGAGGCCCTGTAAAGTTTGTTTAGTCTTTGGCCATAGTAGCCGCCTCCCAGCATCAAGTTGTAAGTGCCAGGGGCCTTTCCGACAAGCGCGACCTCAGCGAGCCATGGACGCGCACAGCCGTTGGGACACCCGGTCATTCTCATGACGATCGAATCGTGGCGCAGACCGTAGTCCTCTAAGGCGTTCTCGAGCTTCGTGATTAGGACGGGCAAATAACGCTCAGATTCAGCCATTGCAAGGCCACAGGTTGGTAGCGCGACACATGCAGCAGATGATAGTCTGAGCCCACTGAAGTTCGTGTTGTCAAGCTTGTACTTGTTCATCAAAGCTTTCACTTCAGCTAAATGAGCGTCGTCAACGTCAGAGATGACGACATGCTGGTTACCGGTTAGTCTGAAATGACCAAAACCGTCTTTCTTCATTAGCTGAGCAATCTTTTGGAATCCCTTCTTCTGGGGTAACTCTGCAGTGTCTTCGACTCTACCGTTTTCAATGAACGCAGTGAAGTGGTTGAGCCCAGTCTCATCCTTGACCCATCCGAAGTAATCAACGTTAGATTTGATTTCAAATGGCTTGGCAGCATCGAATTTCTTGCCCCATAGCTCTTCCACCTTTTGCTTGTAGCCTTCGACAGTGAGATCGTCGACAGTATACTTTAAACGGGCATGCTTACGGTTGGCACGATCACCATTGTCTCTTTGAACAATCATGATTTTCTCGATAACGTCCCCAATGTCGGAAACAGATGCGTATCCAAAGGAAGAGCCTGTTCTTGGGTACGTTTTCTTATTGTTGTGGGTACTACCCATACCACCACCAACGTAAACATTGAAACCCGTCAATATTTCGGTATCATGGTCAATGATGGCTATTAGTCCAACATCACTGGACCAGACATCCACGTCATTGAATGGTGGCACGGTAATATTGATCTTGAACTTTCTTGGTAGGTAGGTTGGTCCATAAACAGGTTCAAAATCAACCAAGGCATTACCTGCAACAAGTGTCTTCTTCTTCTTTGGACCTTCCTTTCTCTTTTCAAAAGTTTCTGGCCATGAAGGGTCTTCGTCGTCTTTGTCAGGACCCTCCAACCAAATTTCATGGTAAGCTGTTGTTTGTGGTAAGAAACGCTCGGAAATAGCAGCACCAACGTCTGATACTTGCTTGTGTATCTTGGCATTTGCAGGCAATGCAGAAATCATAACGTTTCTGTTCACATCTCCACATGCAGCTAATGTGTCCATCAAGGTAGAGTTCATCGCTCTAATCGAGTGTTTCAAGTTGTGTTTAACAATTCCGTGCAGTTGGAAAGTTGCTCTGGTAGTAATCTTGACAGTACCATTACCGACCTTATCGGCCAGGTGGTCCAAAGCTAACCATTGCTCTGGAGTAGATTTACCACCTGGTAATCTGACTCTCGACATGAAGATGTAGTAAGGTTCTAAACCTTGACTCTTTCTAGTGTCCCGAATATCACGGTCATCTTGCATGTAAATACCGTGGAACTTCGTGAGCTGTTGGTCAGAGGCAGAGATTGCTCCTGTCGAATCATCCAATAGGCCTTCAGCTATGGTACCTCTCAAGAAGTTGGAACCAATCTTGATATCCTCGTTTGTAATTGGCTTTGGTTCGTCAGGCACAACTGCTCCAGCAACACCTAGCTTTTCCCATAGCTGAGTTTCCCAAACGGCATAACCAGTTTGGTATCCATCTGCGTCCTGATCATCACCCAAGCCTAAAGGCACAAGTGCTTGAGCAGACAGCAACTCTAATCTCTTGAAAAGATCTTTAGCAGGTTTGTTGTAGTAGTGGGCATCTTCCTTACGTGGCCAGTACAACGAATCACCCAAACCGAATACGGAGAAGTTTAGTGAAGCTAGATCAAGATCCGTGGAAGATTTAACAGTGTCCCAAAATGCCTTACCATCTTGTGGGAACTCACCTTGGCCCGCCGTGGACGTTATGAACACAACATTTTCTTCACCAGGAAGTTCTTCGACTGAAATGTCATCCATAGATAGAACTGTGGATTTCAAACCTCTGGCAGCAGCCCTGTTTCCCAATCTTTTCGCAAGATTAGCAGCATTCCCACCGTCAGAAGCGTAGTAGATGTGCAATGGAGGCCCAGAAAGCCCTTCTAACAGGACTTCATAAGCCTTCTTTGCACGTCTGTCCTGCTTGGCTTGAATTTTGTCTGCAGCTGAATGCTTTAGATTTCTAGCTAGTTCAGGAGATTTCTGTGCCAAAAGAGTTAATTTGTTTTCGCGGTCAAGGAACTCTTGGAGTTGGTGCTTGATTACAGAGGAGTCGAGTTTGAAAACGTTTTCATCGCTTTGTTCTGAAGGATTGAATCTGTACAAAGGCCAGTACCCACTTTCGACACCGATCTTAGTTTCCTTCAATACCTGCAAGGGACTATCAGTTTCCGAAGTGTAAGGAAGGTATGCGACAATGATAGAGGGACCAACAAATTTTGATGCTTCCATAAAGGAGGTCAGAAGTTGAGTGTAAGATGAATAAACCGCAACAGATGCCACGTATGCATTCCCAAAGTTCATAGCATACAACCCGACATCTTTTTTTCTGTTCTTGATCTTAGCGTTCTTCACGGAGTCATAAGGATCGGAGTCTATTAAGAGGACGTTCACGTTTTCGTTTGAAGCTAGAACGTGATGAATACCAGATTGTCCAAGATCGTATGACCACTGATCAGATCCAATTAGCCAAGAGGACCTGAATTTTAGGTTATCGACTGTTTCAATATTCTTAAGTAGTGATAGCACGGTTGAGGAATGATCATTCTTCTGTAACAGAGAGTATACTTCTTCTGCAACCACGTTACCTTCGGCAATCGTAGCTTCGTCCAATGGACGATTGTTAAATGCTATCCATTGAGACAGAAGCTGAACGATTCTTTGACCATCAGTGGAAGTGTATTGAGAAACATCCAAGGATTGTTGGATCAAAGAAACCAAAGCGTCACGCTTCTTTTTCTGCTTCAAGAATAAACCGAAACCATACTCAGGGTTTGAAACGTTCACAGTGTCGTGTTTGTACTCATTTAAAATCTGTAGATCCGATTTGAATAGCTGGTCCAAAACCTTCTTGTAGGCTAGTTCTAGTGATACAGCACCAGTCACAGCAGCCCTTATATCCTGGGAAGCTTCATTTACAGATGGTTCACCAACGTACAGAGAAAGATCTGGAGAGGATGATGTAACATTTGAAATTAGCTGTTTTACCACCTTCGAGAAATCTTTTACTAAACCGATATTGGTGACGATAATCTGTTTTATGTCGTTTTCAATCAAAAGATCAAAGTTCGAAAAGAAATCAAGTTGAGCTGGTTCGAATCCATTGCTCTGATCAGATCTCGAGTTTGACCTTTGGGCGATGACGATATTTTTAATAGACTTTGGAAGTTCCTCAAATAGAGTTTTCAGGTCAAAAGGTCTGTATATCTTGAATTCCAACAGTGCTGAGCCAGCAGGTAATACTTTTGAAAACTCAGAGGCATAGGGAGAAAGATTTACTAACAAAGTAGATGGGCTATCACCATTGGAGAAGTAGCTGAACCTTCTTTCTGAAAGAACATCTTCCAGGGTCTGTTCAACCTCCGAAACCACATGGAATTTGGGGAATGACAAGTCCGTAGCATCTTCTCTGTGATAAGGAACACCGATGAAATGGAAAACCGGTTGTAGTAGAGATGATGCCACCTTGTAGGATGCTTCGACCGCGTTTCTGGCATCCGCAAAAGAGTTTGAAATAAATGTCACGAACTCGAGATCCTTCAAGGCTGGGATGATTGAATAATCCTGAGATGCAAGCTCAACGTTGATCACAACAGGATGGTTTTTGAGATTGTTCAAATGAGGAAGGGCCTTCACCAGGGTTTCGTCCTGAGTGAAAACTGTGGTCAACTTTGTCTTCGATAGAGTTTCCAGTATCGTGGAAAAAGGATCAGTGTTGTTCAACAACCGTATAGCACCCGATTTGGCCAATTCCAATGAGATGCCCGTGTTTTCGCTTTTCGAGGCAGTTGTGTAAAATACGTCATTTTCCCCAGCAACAGCCAAGGAAGCCTCGTTCAAAACTTGGGCCAAGCTGTATCCAGTCATGGCAATAAAAAAAGAAAGCAAATACCGCTACTTCCTTAGTCTGATCGCTCAAAGCACAACAAAATTCGACGTGGCTGACCTGCTCCAGGCGAAAGAGGGGTATTGGCGTTCAAGTTTGTCGTATCTGACCGAGTCAACCTCTCTCGATATATGGAAAATGCGGCTATTCGCTACTTTGGCCATCTAGAACCCCAACCTAACACCATTCCAAGGGTTCTGCCCTAGCATAAACTGTCGCTGAGCTCTCCTTCTTTATACTCCGTTTAATTCTTACTCATTCAAAATGAACCATTTTACTTTTACACAGTTGTGGCGTGCACCACGGGACGAAAATAGACTATGATTCTTCCATGCCACTGTGTGCCTCATATTGGACATGCGAGACCGCCAAGTATTGGAAACAGAGACAAGAAAAAAAAACACTGAAATCGCCACAGCAAAATCACGTGACCCAAAATTCCACGTGACCGCGATGTCACGTGCGTGCACCGCACCCTCAAGATCCGAACGGCGCACTGGGCGCGCCCTTCTCAGCCTCTAACGCCTCCTGTATCGTACCCTCGCTCCGCACCTTTTGTTGCCAGCTCTCGACGACAGAGTTCACCTGATCACGCGTTGCCTGCTTCACTTGTTCCAGTTCTCTGAGTGTCTCCTCAAGTTGCGCGGCCTGTCGGGCGATTAAGGCATTCTTAATCGCGTCCCGCTGTTCCTCGCTGAGCACAGCACCTTCTTTCCCCTGTTTGCTGCCACTTGCCATTCTTTATTCCTGTTTTATACACGTCGGCGGCTATTTCAAGTGGTAAATTCAAAGGGGGAACCCTACAATTGGCTAGCGCCTTTTATAGTTTTTCCCTTTTTTGCAGAACTGGGCGGCTGTTTTGTGGCAGAACAAAATCGAATTGAGACTTGATAAAAAAGATGATGTTACCCGGATCTCTTGATGTTTTCAGATTTCGTTAAGGTTTACTGCTTCATTACAAGCATTAAAGGCTTATAATAGTATAGAACAGAGTATTGCCACCGAGAGCACAAAAGCAGCAGGGGTCAGCAGAGCGGTGTACAAAACAAATATATCATACCCGCTAGTATCTGTGAGGCATTTTTTGGCATTTTGGGACTTTTGGGACGAAAGTAAGAGATCTTAGTGCAACTTTTTGGGCATAGAATAGGGTTCAGTGTAAAGTAGATCGGGACAAAATAGGAAATAAAACATGGTTTTGGAGGCGACAGTACTAGTAGTAGACAATTCTGAGTATTCACGGAACGGAGATTTCCCCAGGACGCGGTTTGTAGCGCAGATTGACGCAGTGGAGTACGTATTCCAAGCGAAAAGAAACAGCAACCCGGAGAACACGGTAGCGTTGGTGTCTGCGGCAGAAGAGAACCCCAAGGTTTTGTGCACCTTCACAAACCAGTTTGGCAAGATTTTAAGCGGGCTGCATGAGACGCAGATAGGCGGCGCGATTCACTTTGGTACTGCGATACAAATCGCGGCGTTGACGTTGAAACACAGACAGAACCGGGTCCAGCGCCAGCGAATCATCATTTTCGTGTGCAGTCCCATCACAGAGGACAGGCAGGAACTGATCAAGATGGCTAAGAAGCTGAAGAAGAACAGCATTGCAGTGGATGTGGTCAATTTTGGAGAAACAGATGCCAACACTGCGCTTTTGGAAGAGTTCGTGAGCACTGTGAACAGCGAACAAGAGGACCGCAGATCGACTCTGCTCAACGTTTATCCTGACGCAAAACTGCTCTACGAGCATGTCGCGTCATCGCCTATCATCATCGAGGGCTCCGGTGCAGAGGCAGGATTCGCACAGGACGGCGGAGACGACTCTATGAACTTTGGTGTGGACCCTTCCTTGGACCCAGAACTTGCCATGGCACTTCGTCTATCGATGCAAGAAGAACAAGAAAGACAAGAGCGTATGAGACAGCAATCTGCTGAACAGAATTAATCTGACATTTTATACCTGCACTCAAAGCATATACCTTCTTCTCCTATCTATCACCAATGTATACTTAACTCCCTTTCCGGTACCAGATCACAAATATCAAGGCTACATGTGTATTGAACGTGTGTTGAGCTCTTGAGCTCTCTTTAGAGATACCTTCTCTCTTGTTGTATCTGTCACGTGACCACCAGGCTGCTTATCTGTTTAGGTTCTGTTCAGATGATATCAAAGCATCAAGACGTAATCGAGGAATGAGATGAGATGACTAAAGCTATATGTGAACAGTGATGTGAGCCTATATTTGATAGTATATTCAAGGAATTGGTTAGTGATTGAATTCAAATATATAACAGCTTCAGCGCCTTGTGGAGACTCGTGGAAAAGCAATGCCTTCGGGTGATCTAATCTTCTCCAGTTTAAGGTCAAGTGCAAAACCCATCAGACGAAATCAACAAGATGTACCGTCATCTTCCCACAGTGAAGTCAGCAGCTTTCGGTTTAATGTGAAACAGGATACAGATGCAAGAAGATCCTCAGATGTTTCTTCAGGAAAGAACATGAAGATCAAGAATAATACGTTGACGATTGGAGTCAGCTCCCAGAATTCAGAGCCTGCGTTCAACGGACCTCGTATGAAGCTCTCTGCGACAGGATTGAAGGCACCACAACAGAATAATCATAGGACGCAACATGATGGAGATGTGGAACACATACAGAGTTCAGGCCCTGATGTTGAAGTTAATTACAAAGAAATGAAGAGGACCGTCGAGCTTGAATTAACTTTTCATGAAGCCAAATCATCACATGAACAGATTTTGGTTGATATATCATCTGTCAAGGGTGCCAGGGTTGGTGACCTTGCAGAACTGAAAACTTATAGGTCGACTCCCAGTTCAAAGGATAAGAAATTGTACTTCATCATCAAAGACTTTGATAGTGAGGCTAAAAGACGCTCAACCACCAAGCAAGTATCAGTTTTATCTGGTCCATTGCAACAAGCTTTAGACCTACCCTTAAGATCGAAGGTATGGGTCAAACTAAAGGACAAGAAACAACAAGCTGTGGATTTAGTGGAGTTGCATGTTAAGGATTGTTATGTAAATAGAGGAGATATGTGGCAATTCTCTGGTCGGTTGAACGACAAATGTGTTTTCTTGGGACAAAAAATTGGATTGATCGATACAGTACGAGCAACTGTGAAGGGAATATATTTCAATGGAAGGAAAGTTTTCTCTGGATATGTCAATGAAAAGACGAAGATCGTCTTTAGATCTGAAGCCGCCAGAATTCTATTCATGATTCAAATCACTGATGAAATGTGGCACTTTGAAGAAAATGGTGAAGAAACGTTCCAGAAAGTCGTCGGCTCCTTGTTTCCTGAGATATTTAGGAAATGGAAAAACATTGGCACCCATCATAGCATATCGATAATCTTTTGCGCCTCTATTGATCGTTCGGAAGCTACATTTTCCGACGTTACTTCAGGTGAAAGGTTAAAGAGCACGGATCACTTTTACCGTGTTGTAGTTGATCAAGTCAATATAGTGCATTGGGTGGAGATCATGAAAACCCTGAGAAAAGAGTTCATAAGAATAGCTCAAGACCTACGGAATGTAAAGCTTAATGAAAATGTCAGCGTTATACAAGGAGTATTGCCTTCAGTTATCAAATCCAATTTGCTTGAAACTATTAACTTCGCTACTACTCTGGTAACTGACCCTTTCAAACACAATGATTTGAGACATACGGCAACCCATGCCATCATTGTCACTGCTGGTTCAGGACTATATGATGTAGATTACGATTTGCTTAAAATTACCACACAGAAGCTGACGTCTCTTGAGATTACCATAGACTTGATTTGTTTAAGTCGCCCTCCGCTGCATATTGTGCCATTATTCAGATACAGAGACTATAAAAATGAGTTACATCATTGTACACCCTCATGGCTGAGTATATCGTTTTGGAATGACTCTTCCCGTTCAAATGTTGAATGGAGACCAAGATGTAAGATATATGACGTCTTCATGATGGGTCTAACAGAAACAGAACTCAAGGAGGAGATTGCACTTCGCTCCCTCAAATTTGGTGATAGATTTCACTCTGTATCTGAATTCATGCAAGCGTATGACTCTGAGGTCTTTGATTGTAGAAACGACCCATACTCGGTTGATATTTCAGACTCTGTTGCTGTTGAATTCCAGAATTTTAACGGAGATTCCAGAAATTGGACGCAACCCAATCCCTTACCAAAAATTGATACAAGTCCTACCACTCCTACTGTTCCACCTAATGAAGGTATCAAATGGAATAAACCAAAATCCACAGATGCTATCGTCGAACAAACCTCCAAGGAAGAAATATTTGCTCAAATATCTTATCCCCCAAATTCCCCAGAGGTGCCAACATTTTCTAGAAACGGGAGTGTTACACAAACCAATGAATCCCCCGCATTAAACACCCTGAAAAAAGTACGAGACTCAAATTCAGGAGTTGCACAAAGGATTTTATCGACATTATTTCCAGAGATATCATTGAAGAAAAATTATGAGTCTACCGGACCAAAACAAGGACCACAAAAGGGTGGGATTAAAACCATTTCAATTTCCAGCAGAATTAATCTCAACAAACCTGCTCTACCTAAAACTTCTAATAGAAGAATACTCAGTGAAAATGACTCTAGAGATGAGAATTCCTTTGATACCTCAGTTCTAAGCACACATTCCTCAGAGAACCGTCGCATGTATGATAAGAAGATGCATTTCACGGATACATCTTTAAAGTCTTCAATGTTAAATCAAAAACACAAAGCTGCTACTGAAGGAGATACATGGATAGAGATTGAAAACCCTTCTGTGCCAGTTGATGCTGAGCTAGCAACCTATCTCATCCCGAATCGTTGGAAAGATGTGTTCCCAAAGTATGTTGCGAGGAAATACACAAAGTGGAGGTCCTTTACTACACCAGCAGAACTTCCTCTCACTACCAGTTCATTTCCTTCTTTGTTTGACTTGGAACATCGGTATGCCATGAGAATACACACTGTTTCATTGAACACTGATCAAGAGAGTTATCAACAAGACATTTACGATCTTTTACAAAACATGATATATGTGAGATTACTTGCGGGCTTCCAGTTTTGTCTTGGTAAAAACGTGGTAAAAGTGGAGAAGTCACTAAACAAAGACAACGAGTTGTCCAAGATTACGAACATCATCACTCAAAATAATTACAAGAATGTTAGTGTATATTTGAGAATTGACAACGAAATCCATCGGATCGTATGCTCTGATGAAACCATTGATGTTCAGCAATACGTTAAATCGGATCAACCTGAACTTTTGAGAAGTTTTCCAAGGTACACTCCGTTTGTCAAAACCAGATTTGAGGCAGATTATAGAGAACTTGACCTGGATCCTGTTAAAGCTACTAGAGAGAGTTATAACTGGAATCATTTAGATCAAGTCCTGGCGGGATATGGAGACAACGTTCTAGATGTCAGTGCCCAAAAACGATTCAGATGCAAGTTTGTTGTTCTTCCAGCAGAGATTCCTCCCAACACCTTCCAATCAACTATAAATGGTAGGAAAGAAACACTCACTGCTGAAGAGATCAGACTTGAAGGTCTCAGGAAAATAATATCATTTATTTCGAGATCCAGATTGAGAACTGAACATGAGAAAAAAGACCGGAAGTCTTATAAAGAGGAAATCCTTCCAGAAGTGCTCTTTTATACTGGATATCTATTTGATTTTATCGAGGATCAGAATGATTTCTTAAAGAATTCCGGGGCTATTGTGAAGAACTCCATCTTTATGGAGAACAAGGAAACCTTAAATAAGGAAACCGATACCTCCAAAATAGCGTTGGAGCTTCAACATGGAGTGGACCCCATCAAACTTGTGAATAGAAAGTGGCATTGGAAACGACATGAGAACTGTTTCATTGGATTAGAGCTCGTAAACTGGATTATTGAACATTTTGAGGATATTCATACAAGAGAGGATGCTGTGGTTTATGGGCAAGAATTAATGGCAAAGGGTCTTTTTATTCACGTTGAAAGTCGACATGGATTTTTGGACGGGCATTACTTTTATCAAATTAAACCAGAATTTGTGCATGAATCAAAACCTTTATCGAAAACAACCACGAAGCAGAGTAACGAGAGTCATCTACAAAGACATGTCTCAAACAGTATTCAATCTGAATCCTCGAAATCTACCAATCCGGTATCCGAAATGGATGCTCAACAACAACCAGAAGATCAAGGCTCTAAAGCTGAAGAACACAAAGTCAATGTGATGCTCAGTAATGCTGTAGTCATAGATTTGGACCCTAACAAAAAATCTTACAAGCTGGAAACTTGTATTGCACACTATGACAGGGTTCATAATCCTGAACACTGCTTCCACATTCGGTTAGAATGGTTGACCGCTACCCCCAAATTGATTGATGATTTAATAACCAATTGGTCTAGACTAGCGGAGCGGTATGGTCTAAAACTCGTTGAAATTCCTTGGGATGAACTGTGTAATATTCCCAAATTTAATCCATTTCACTCGTTCATGAACATCAAGCTTGCTATTAATCCATGGCAAGATCCAGAGTTCGTAGAAGATTCGATTTTCAGAGATCAAAAGTTCTTCTATCACATATTCTTGTTAGAGAAGTCTGGTTTTTTACTTGATAATAGGGCCTCCAAATTTTTCCTTTCAGACAAAGCCAATAACAGGTACGACATTGCTTACTCCTGGGGAAAACCCATGTTCAAATATGCCCAATATATTCATTTTACTGGATCGTGTATGGCTGAAATCAGAGAGAACGGCGATCTGTTCTTAGCGCCCAATAACCTGCATATCTCAAGAGTCAACATTGGTAACATAGTCAGCAAAGGCAGCTCTTATCCAAAGTTTGCTCTGGATGTCCAAAAGATAATGTTGCGTTTCCGCAAGACTTGTGAGAGCTATGAAGCCTTACGAGATATTTTTTTGGAAGCCAAGGAGAAGCATATGGAAGACAGGAACTCTGACGATTACAGTCCTTTCCAGTCATTTAATATTTACACATAGGTATGTAAGTTATCACATCAGAGTCTTTCAGCAATTTTGATGACATCAGCCAAGACACCAGCAGCAGTGACAGCAGCTCCTGCTCCTGCACCTTGAATAACTAATGGGTTGTTGTAACGTTCTGTTTGAATGGAGATGACGTTGTCAGAGCCCTTTAGAGAAGCGAAAGGATGAGAGTAGTCATACTCTTCGATGCCCACGGAAACAACGTTTGAAGGGAAGTCAACTTTCCCAACAAATCTAAGCACCTTATTCTGCTTAGCAGCATTGTCCTTCAACTGCTTCAACTCATTGTCGTATTGGGGCAACTTTTCCATAAATTCGTCAGCAGATTTAACAGACTCCAAGGCAGATGGGATCAAGGATTGAACTGGGAAAGAAGTCGGAGACTCAACTTTGAATCCAGCAATCCTTGCCAGGATAGTAACTTTTCTAGCGACATCCAACCCGTTCAAATCATCACGAGGATCTGGTTCGGTGTATCCTAACTCCTTGGCGACTTTCACGACCTTGGAAAAGCTAACTTCATTTGGAGAAGCAGTGGAAAACTCGTTAAAGATGTAGGACAACGTTCCAGAGAAGATACCTTCAATCTTGACAATTTTGTCGCCGGTTTGAATCATGTCTCTAAGAGTACCGATGATTGGCAGGCCAGCGCCAACAGTGGCTTCGTGGTAGACCAATCCGTTAGAAGGTCTGCCTGAGAAGATCTGGTCCCATAGATTGAGATTAGACGAGAAAGCTTTCTTGTTTGGCGTAGCCACAGAGATACCACTTTCGATGAACTGTGGATAACAGTTGGCAATGTCTTCGTTCGAGGTGTTATCAACTAGAATCGCTGGCAATGGAGACTTCTTCAAATACTCCAAAATTTCGCTGGTAGATAGAGCCTTACCAGCATCAGTATTAACTGATTGCTTCCATGTGGACGCAGCTAGTTTCAATGGACTGTAATCTTGAGACACCAGTGCCTTAGAGTTTCTGGCGATCAAAACCACATTGTACGTAATCTGAGACTTCACAGAAAGCAATTGATCCAAGAATGCGGATCCCACAACACCAGTACCTAAAATATAGTTAGTAAATGGAATAATTGACCGACAAGAACCTAAGCTGCGGTCATTAGCATTGAAGAAGCAAATAAGACATACCGATAATGGCAACATTCACAGATTTAGCTGACATTTCAAAACAATGTTGAATATTTCAATTATTTGGGCTTTGTCACTTGATTTCTGTGAGTGATAGAACCAGTATAACTAAATGCAGACCCTGAACAACGCTGTTTGCACACCAGGTAGGAGTTTTGAAGGTATGATTCACACTTCCACAGATTCTTGATGCTAGTTCGTAATACCGGGTAACATTATTAAATGGCACACGTGACTTGGTTTTCAAGACTATGTAGATACCTACACCGCAGATGCCTTAGACTAGGTACATACGGACAAACTTCATTTCAATAGTCCCTGCTATTGTTTACGAGAGTCCTTTATCGATTAATTTAACTATCCGGTCGAAGACATCCTTCTTGCTGACCCTCTTCCGGATACTGCTAGTTACCTTAAACGCAGGCTTTGCAGGTTTATCCTTACCGTCGGTTGAAGAAGGTGAATTCAGAGTCGGAGTCTGCTCTAGCGGAGACTTTTCAAGATTTGTGCCGTTGAATACTTCCAAGACTGGCAGTGGTGCCGGAGTTGACTCTTTTTTCTTTTGAGCGAAGGGACAGTAGATGTACTTGAAGTAAATTGAAATGCAGACCCCATCAAATTGAATTGAGTTGGTGCCCTTTTTCAGGTTGAAAGCAAGTGAAAACACGTCTAGCACCTCCTGAGGATAGTCCTCTTTATTGAAGGATTCCTGTAGTTCTTCGCTTAGCTGCACGAACTCAGGAAACGGAATTCGCTGCATTAGCAGATCTCCATGTTCCTTCTCGTTCAACAAAAGCTTGACGCGGGACCCGTTGACAAACAGCTCGACTGCTTTGTTGATTGCATCCTGGGATTTGATCATCCCAGACCCAAACCTTCTCAGCTTTTTGATCATACCTCCGATGGACATAAAGTCATGTTTCTTATTCAGAAGATCCATATAGAACACAACGTATTGATATGCATACACGAAGTGTTTACCTGGGAGTTCATTCTCCGGCTTCCAAATGTTCACCACATTTTTATTGACGGATTTCAAAGCCAGTAGCTTGTTCATCTCTTCAATTGCCCCCTCTGTGTCGCAGAAATCAAAATACTTTATCTGGGCAATTCTATAAATTGGCCTATGCTGCCACTTCTGCTTGTCTTTTGCAATAATCTTCTTTAGCAGTTGAACAATCAACTCAAAGAACTTTTGTGGTTCTTTGATGTCCCACTCTTCATCTGCAAGTCCGAAGAACTCATTGTCTTTCTTAAGTTCCATTACTGCTTCTTCGATGGAAAGGGCATCAGCTTTGTAGCATTTATAGATCGCTGTTACCAAAGCATAATGTGATTCTAGTACCAAGTCAGCAGAGCGCGAGGATTGGATCAGGGACAGTTTACAAGATTCCTGGAGTGAATTAATTCCCCTTTCCTTGAATAGTTTCTTGTCAGTTTTCAAATGTATCTTTGATATGTAGAAAGGATTCATCCAATTCCTGTCCTCGTCTTTCTCATAAAGCGTATCGGCCTTGGCAAGGATCATTAAGATACACCTACGGATGTTGGTCTCCGATATGCTTGGTATATCTGAAACAGGAAGGTTTTCCAAAGTTCCATCATCCCTTAGCTTTAGAACAGGTTTAGTTTGCCAAGTATAGCTCAAAGAAGACATTGGTTTGCAGAAAGCCTGGAGCATTTCTTTTCCCAAAGACTCTAAAAGGTTTCTAAACACAACTTTATTGTCTTTTTGCATTTGCTCACTGATTAGATTATCACCATTATGAAGATACAAGCTCAAGGCCATGAGATAGCACAATATGGCTTTCTTTTCTGCAAACGCCGTTGCCTGTTTCTTGTCTCTTGTGGCTAGTTTATCTGATGTCCAGGTCAGGTCGTCTTCAACTACAAAAGAGTAACACCTGCCTAGCAAATACCAACTCTCGAACCTTTTAGTGTTGTATAAAATGTCAGTGGTTAACGTTGATATGATTGAATCCAATTCAGATGGCCTGGCCTGCATGGATTTCTTTCTGGATTTGTATTGATTCAAAGCATGGACAGCTGACACGTAAAACAGGCCTCCATTCACACCAGATTGCATGTCATCATTCGGACTGGTGAATTCGATTTCTAGTTCCCCGCTATAAGCGTCTCGAATGGTCTTCAGAGTAATTGGCGCGGAGAAAAACTGGTTGAAAAAATACTCATTCCTGGAGAGAACATGACTTGATTCATAATTGATATCACCGATCAGCTCCATCACAGTTTCAAAAAACTGTTTGAACACAGATCTGCTATTTCCCAGGATCAGAATATTCCTATCAGGATATTGAAATCTGATTAGATGATTTGAGAGCATGATAGCAGTCGATTTTGTCATCGTCTGAGGTTTTGTTTGATAGTGATCTTCGGCATTCTCTAGGCCTACTGATATATGATAACGGCACCATAGAACTTTTTTAAGTTGATTGAATGCAGTTTCGCTTGAAGAATCGCACAAAATCCGTTCCTCCACTCCTAAAAAGTTGCTGTCAAACTTATCACAAAACTCAAACTTTCCAGTTAATGTGTGTAATGATGATATTAACTTGATGGAATTTTCTTCATTATAGTTATTTCCAGATTTCACTTCTGTTTTTAAGGATCTAAACGTAATGATGATCAGAGAAGAAATCACTAGGAATATTTCTTGCAGTGTATTCGATGATTTCACTGCCTTTTTGAAGAATGACTTCAACGAAGGATCCCTTTCTGCTAATGTCTCATAATAAACCAATGGATACAGTAGTTTAAATACGGATACCAAAACATTAAGTTGTTTTTTATCAACATTTTGGAGATTTAGGTCCCATTTTTCTCGGATAACTTGGTAAAATCGCTTTGACAATTCCCCAATATGACTGAAGGTCGATAGAAGAGTCTGCTGTCGCTGTAATTGTGATTGGATTTGATATTCTTCTGAGGTGAGTCTTTCCAATAAGAACTGCACTGAGCTAAAGTAGCTGTTCTGTAGTTTTATTTTATCATTCCGGTTGGCGAAATAATCGATCAGCATCTTCCACAGCTTTATCTTCATTAGAAATGGAGAGGAGTTGATGAAGCTTAACATTGAATCCGATTCTGAGTTTTCTAATGGAATTTTGTTAAGAATACAATATAGTTGCTCCATGTACTCTTTGTGAGGAAGATCTTCTTCGTCGTTGTCCGCGTCCACTATAGAGAACCGACGTAGAATTTTAATCTTTGTGAACTGACTCTGTACAGTTTTTAGACTTAGAGATGAGATATTGGTGTAGTTGCAATACGGTATAGTTCCAAAATCAGGAACCATGCGTAGGGATTTTTCGATTTCCTCCATAGTGGACAAAAGTTCATTGTCTGTCACATCAGTTGTGCACTGCAAATAAGAAAAGTGTGCCCATTGGAGTCTGAACTTGAGTAATGGAATGAGTTCTTTAGAGAGCATCAACTCATACCACCTATTTATCTTTCTGTCCAACTTATTTTTCTGTGATTCCTGATCATTGAACTTCTGACCCTGAGCTTTTTTGTTCACTATTTCATTGCACACGCTGCCCATCAGATTGCACAATATTTCAAAAAGTGCAATACCAATAGATATCATTCTCAATTCATTTGAGGTTTCGACCATCTCATAAATACTAAATTCAAGTCCAACAGCAAAAACCTCCACTACTTCATACAAGGCTGGACTCCAGAAATAATCTGTAATAAGACAAATTGTATCGTTTTGGACAGCGAGTAAATGTTCGAGAAACTTGAACCTTACAGCATGATAATGAAGTTGCTGTTCGTTCACCGTGGCGATGAAGTTTCGTAACTCATTAGATTCCATCTCAGATAAAGTGTCCGCAGGTTCGATGTCTCCTGCAAACATGCTATTTCGGAGAAGTAAAGTAAGCTTAGAGAAATCATCTGTTGAATCCTTCTTTACAGAAAATGTACCTTGTCCCTGCTTCAGGAATTCCGTGTGTTTGTTGTTCCAGGATGAAAGACAATCAAAAAAGTCAGACATACAAAGATCCTGCTGTTTGGAAGCAATATTAGGATCAATGAGATCTACAGACAAATCCTCGTCAATTCCTGCTGTCTCGAAAACCTCATTCAGTTCAGAAAGAATTTTAACGTGAAACTCAACCTGTTCTTCAGAATCAGGCTCTGTAACTCTTTCCTTCTCTTTGAATCTTTTACTGGAACGTTGTACAGGTCTATCTGCCGGTTCCTGTCTTTTTGCAGTGACCTCTTTCTCCTCTTCTACAGGCTCATTGGTGGTTTCTGGCATAATGCTGACAGCATCTTCAAAGTGTTCTGGTGATTGCTCGATAGATGCTGTAGACACATCGGCAGTCTTGTTGTTCTCGGCTTCCGTGATGAAAAGAACACTTTCTATTGGGCTTTCCAAATCACTGTACGTATCTGACTTCTTGCCCAGCAAGTTTTGGACTTTAGTCCTCGGTATTAATGCTCGTAGCTTGATACCTATTTCTTCCCAGCTTACTTCATGTAAAATCAAAGAGGAACAATCAAGTCCCTTAATGACCTCAGTGTCTTCGGACTTCATCTTTTTGATCCTTTGTAATACAGGATCCAGTTCTAGTGGCCCAATCTCGCACTTCCTGATATATTGAAGTACTTCTTTAACTGGCTCTGGGATATTTGGAGGTATCAAATCGTCGTTTAGTTTATCCAATATTCGAATGTAATGTTTGTAAGCCTTCTTTTGGCCGCGAAACAATGCTGCAAAGGAGGACAAGAGCCTCAGTTCTTCAGGGCATTTTGTGAACTCGTATTCTAGAATGCTACGTGACAGTTTCACGCTGTTCACACTTATAAAAATGCTTAGAAGCATATGTTCAACGGTGCTGTCCGCTTCGCCATGTTGTAAAGACTCCAGCAGGTACTCCAGAGATCTCAGAACATTGTCCACGACCTCCTCCGACTCCATGTTGTTGAGATTTTCCTTCACATACTGGTAGTACAAGATGCCCTGGTTACGGTATGCCAGGTATCGCAGCGAGTCGAGCGTAGGTGATGAATACTCGTAGATTCCCCATTTGTTCGGCTTCATGACATCAATCGCGAACAGTTCACGGAAAGTATCTTTCGCATCATCGTACCGTTTTGCCTTCAGCTGCAACAGCGCCCTCTGGAAGATCTTGGAGCTCTCTTCCACTTGCAACTCTCGATTATGGTCTTTGGCTTCATCCACATTCTCATTTTGAGACAGATTTAGAGCTGCAAAAGAGGACATTGGGCGTAATGTGGATTTCTATAGCCCTTTTGTTCACTCTAATACCTTTAGGACTCTGGTTGATGGCCTAACCAAACACCTTACCTGTGTTTCTTCTCTTTATCTGTGTAGTTATATGAATATCGGTTTTCAATGCTAAAATAGCTAGATCTCCTACCAACCACATTGTTGAAGATAAAAGAACAATATTATTTGGGTATTTAATGCCAATGCAAAGACTCTGTGATTGAGTGCTGTGGCATGAATTACTTTCTTGAATATCACTGCTGGATTGGGGCCATTCATGTTTGGATTGAGTACGAAAAGAATGACTTATCGGTTAGTCTTAGTTCTGATTTAAGGGTATTAAACGTTAATGATGGCGAGGGCAGAAGCGCTGCCATTGAGTTACCTTGCGAGGTTAATCCGAATACTATGAATTCAGTACAGAAGGGCAAGTTGTGGAACGTCAGGATCAATACTGGCGTTAAGCATACCGGTTATGACCGGTCTTCAAATCATATCATGGAGAAATTAGTCGCAAAGTGGATGAAAAAGGATTTGATCAAATCGAAGTTTGTGTTTTACCCAGGGGTCAGTGACACAGTTCTATTCTCTTCTGAGAATGTTCTTAGGGTTCGTGACGCCCCTTCTGAGTTCTGGGCGGAATTTATGGACTACTGGCACTGTCACAAACCTGAGACCACACCCCATCCACATTTGAACAAAATGACGGTTGGCAGAGAAGAAGAGCAGGACCACTGTCATGGGCACGACCACATGCATGCTGAAATAGATGATAACAAGAAGCAAAATTCCGATGCTCTTCTACATAAATACACAAATCCTTTGGTGCCTTCTGTAGGTGAGATAATGTTAAGTGATAGCTTTATATTCCTCAATAAAGAGTGGCTAACAGACAAGCTCACCTATGATGGAGACGTGGTAAAGCTGAAGTCGGATGGTAAAGCTCTAGGATCTATAACAAAAGAAGGAGTCGTTAAGATTGGTAAGTGGCAGGTACGAGCTGAAATTGATGGAGTAGCTCAAACTGTTGATCTTTCTGATTATGTGCTCTATCAGATAGTGAATGAATTGAAGGCCCATTCTACAAGAATGTTTTACTTGACCGATGATGGAGAAAGAAGATTCACTATATGGGTTTTTGGGGTCGGGTCGTTGGTTGGTTTTAATCAGGAACATAGAATGGACAATTGCTTGAAAATATTGTACAAGGATGGAAAGCTATCCGACGAGGGGAACAGCCAGAATGTTGAAGAGCTTGTAGTAGATGAACCTCAAGCGCTTGCTGCATTTATTGGCCGCTTGGATGGAATTCATGACAGGCTCCTTGATGGTCTAAATTACGTTAGAGAATGGAAAGTCAGTTACATTTCTTGTCAATAGGACAAGAAGTAGCAAGTGTTTATAATTTTCTGTAACATTAATGAATGATTTCAACTAATGTTGATGGGCTACAGCGAATTCCTCGATGAATGGTGCCACTTGTTTTCTGCTAGCTTTAGTATTTCTTTGATAGAAGCATCTCATCGAGTTTAAAGAGAATTCGGGAATCTCTACAAGATCTAGCTTCCCGTACAGATCTTTTATCAATGATTGCATCATGCTTGCATTGGAAGGCGAACTTTGGAATGCCACCTGCTTGAAAAATTCTCCATCCTGAACAAAACTCGTCATCAGAATCAGGAAATCCAACTTCTGTTCTTTTCTGTAATCTTCACAGGCTTTTTCCAGCTGTTCGAGATCGAAGTTTTCAGTAAGCCATCCGATAGACTTGACCACTGAGCCTATTCCACAGTGAAATCCTTGGCCGAAATGGAATTCTTTGTAATCCTTTCTGATGATATCATGCAGATCAAGCCCGTAGATATCGTCTTTAGCTTCTCTCAACTCTTGGTAAAGAGATTCAGTGTCAACTGATCCGCCAAGTAAGTTTTTATACTGTTCAAAGACCTCGGTATCTACAGGTTCTACCTTATGCTTCATATTGTCGGTGTCTATCAAAAGAGCTCCCAGCAGTAATGGTGCCATATCGGCGATCAACGCAGAGTCCGTTTGCTTGGCCCTGAGTTTATCGTACCAGTATTTGAATATCAAGCTAGAACAACTGCCGGCTGACTGAATGATTCGGGGCCCAGATGAAGCACAAATCGATTGTTGATGTAATCCCAGATCCTTGTGGTGGTCAATGATACCTTCCACAACACCAGTGACGTCTTTCAAAGATACCAGAGTATCATTATGGTCTACTAGTATACAATGTAGCAGGCATCCAGAAGCGCTTGCCAATTGGATCATGTCCTCTCTGAAGTACAATGTATCTGGTGAAATGTTACGGGATTCGAGTAAATGACACACGTCCCTTCTTAGACACAAATCCTTCTTCCAAATGTTTACTACAGGGATGACAGCATTGGTGGGATCGCTAAGATAGCTAAAGTAGGCGTATGCTATTGTGCTGATAACACTATCCATGTCTGCAGATTCATTCCCACATACCACACGAAAAAAACCACCCCCAGTAGCCGGAGCGGTCTTCAGCTGCTTCAATACCCTGCTAACACTCATTGTAACTGTCAACTCACTACAGAAATGATCGGGTCATCAGTGATATTAGCCATTGTAAAGTCTTGTTTTCGATAAGTGATGATAATAAGTCAATGATCAAGATTCAATGTTATAACACTCTTATATGTGAAGAGACAAGAACTTTCAAAGGAATCCCTCACACGCTGTGCAATGACGGAAGTTGTGTTGCATGATGGACATGAAGTATTGGTGAGGAGTGACGTGGACATTGCCAATGGATTCTCTTACCTTTCTGTCGTTGATAAAGTAGATTCTTTGCCAGTGGACTTCGAACAGAACGAAGATTTCAAGAGGAACGTGTACAAGTTGCAGACACATACGGGCGTAGCTATCGGATTTGTGTTGAAGCTTGTAGTTGATCAGATTTCTGAGGTAGCTGCTGATCTGATACCTGATTTATTTGATATAGATGACAGGATCTGCGTGATAAGGCTTAAACCTGAGCAGTTTGAGGAAAGAGATGAGTTATTGGAGAAACTGTTTCAGCGGTTAAAACTGAGGTCTACACTTGCTTGTATAAGTACTTGGAGAGATGAGAAGTATGCGGTTTACGTGGATCACAAGCCGTATATTCTTGTAGAAAGAGGGCTTGCTTCAGCTTTTGGAATTATTACCTATGGGATCCACATCAATGGCTACGTGAAAGATAAAACCAGTGGCAGCCTGAAGTTTTGGATTCCACGCCGCTCAGCTACCAAGTCAACATGGCCGTCGAAACTGGATAACATTGTTGCAGGCGGAATAGGGTACCCGAATGGAATCTATGAAACTGTCTTCAAAGAATGCATGGAGGAGGCATCATTGACTGCAGAACAGATTGAGCAATTCATCAAACCCGTAGGAAGTGTATCATATCTATGCTTTCATGCTAACTCTGTGAATATGAAGTTTGAGCACGAGTCGGCTACTATCACTGGTGAAATCGAGTATTTGTATGATTTAGCACTACCGGAAGATGTAAAACCTGTCCCCAACGACGGTGAGGTCGAGCATTTCAAGCTTCTATCGCTGCAAGAAACAGTCGATGCTATTGTCAACGATGAATTCAAGCCAAATTGTGCTCTAGTCATGGTAGAATTTTTGATCAGACACGGCTACATCAACTCTGAAAATGAACCAAATTACACTGAATTGATAAGTAGGATGCATAGGCGTCTTCCATTCCCAGTAATGAATTGATACCATACAGTATTTCGTCCTTGTCTTGACATAAGTGTCTCGCAATACAAATAACTAAGTATAAATCTGTAAAGTTTATTTCGCGTACTGCAGTCTGATGTCTAGCCATTGTCTGGCTTGAATTTGTTCAACAGTCATTGGCCAGCCATACACTAGAGGAGCGAAGTAAACGAAGAATCCGCCCACATTTATCACCACAGTGATACAGAATAACATGTATGCGACATTGAAAACCTTTGGTGATTCTTCATGCTTGTTTGCTGGGTCTTCCTCATCTAGATCAAAGTCGATTGATTGATTGTCAGTGAATACTGTTTCCCACAAGGCACCAGTGAAAATTGCCAAGATTAGATGAGCTGGTAGGTAGTGGTGTAAGAACTTTTGACGACCCATCAAGAAGAATGGGAAGTAATGAATTGCCCACCCAAACACAAGGAAAGCCATAGGTCCGTACAGCTTCTCTCTGGCCATCTTGTTCAAGGCATAAACAGCACGCTGTCTAGTAATTAAATCTGCAGCGACTATACCCACATACAATGCCAACGACACAACTTCTAACCACCATCCAACAACGTTACCTGTGAAGAATATCTGTCTTCTATTCTCCTCTTTAGTCCAAAAGGAGACACCATTTAGAGCAAGCGGCCAAGTTTGGGGAGAAGAAGCGAAAGGATGCTCAGAGCTCAATTTATTGTTGTGCTCAAACATGAGGAACTGAGTCTCATACCATTTCTGGAAGAAAGGCATGGGTTTCGGAACCTTAGGGACATGAACTCTTCTGCTATCGTTCTCAGGTAGATTTGTGATATCTTCTACGAACCATGTATTCTCGGGGTCCTGAACCTTCTTGTTACCGTTCACTTCTTGTTGACGGAAACCCCATTCAGGAAGCAATTTATCGTTGTGCGTCCACAGTGCAACAGTAGTCTTCATATGCAAAATTCTGAATGCTACATTCTTTGTCTTCAGAAGCCGCCCACTGTTTTTTGAAAGAATTGGTTGGAACTTGAACAGTGTGAATTCATAGTCTTTACCGTCTGCGTTTTCTTCCGACACGGTAGTAATCTCTTCGTTAGTTGGATATAATGGGGAGGCGACATCATGCGCTAATAGATAAGTATTCGTGCTAACGTGTCTCAATCTAATTGGGCTATCCAATTTAACAGGTTGGCCTTTTTTCAAATTAGAATCCTTTGGTGGTAGAACTTCCCATTCGTTATTCACGTCCTGATGGATGTAACCGGTGACTTGTTGACCATTAGAAGACACACGTCCATCTTCATAACGGAGCGGGTATTGAGCCTCATGAGAGTGTAGAAAGGCTTCTGTGGCTTTGTGTTTTATGGTTATTGTGTCATAGTAGTTGATTGCTTTTACTTCCATTGCCATGGGCGCGTCGTACAACGTATCCTGGAAATCTGAGGACATGAATGCGTCACCTGGACCAGACTGGTTCAAAATTGCGAAGTGGCACCAGAACCAGAACAAGTATACAATGAAGGGGAAGATGATTAGTCCGTTTAGTCTAACAACAGTATGCTTAAGGACTTTCCTCAAGGTTAGACCCGATCTTATATCTAGCAATTGCCACAAGTTTACAGCGACTGCAAGGCCAATAGTCAAGTAAGTCAACAATCCAACATATTTTGTAGACATCACCATACTCAAAGATAACCCAGTTAGGTATAACCATAGATACCACTTGGAAGTGAAAGGCTTAATCAATTGTTCTTTGTAGAATCTCACGTAGCAGTAAATGGCCAAGGCAATGGACAAGTTAAGGGTAGCGTCCAGTAGAATTAATCTGGTCTCAATGACGTGAGCGTTATCGACGGCAATCAAAAATGCTGCAATGAAACAGGATATGGCCCTGAAGTTCAGCTGTCTCATGATTTCAAACACCACAGTCACTGTCACTGTACCCTGAAACGCGCTCAGAGCACGATAAGCTACGAAAGGCGCATAGTACGTGTCATAACTGAACCCAATGTCATCGAATTTAAACTTCCCATCGTATCCGGTCAACCATCCAACGGCTGCAATCAGCATCTTGGCCATAGGCGGATGCACGTCAAAGAAGTATGTGCGTTCCAGATAGTACGAGGCAAACTTACCGAAATGCACCTCATCGAATACCACTTCCCTAGGCTCGCTGATGGACCAAAATCTGACCACCAACGCGATCAAAGTCACGAAAACGTTCGCATACCAGTAGCTGTTGGCAGAGTCCGGCGCCTTGCGAAGCAGCCACTTTTCTGCAACATATTCTAGCTTCCCAGGTGCAGTTTTGTGTTTCTCATACTTGTCCTGGTCCTCTACTTCGCTCATAGTGGTCCCATTGCCCTTGTCCGTCGAGGCTCCATTCTTTCCTCTCTTATGAACAGCCATTGTGCCACCAAAAACCAAGCAATCAAAGCAGATTTTTGTCTATCCAAACGCCTATAACAATTGCTGCCCTCTGGTCTTTTAATTGAGTGTCAACCCTGGCTGCAACACCCTTAATCCTGTGTTTAAACCTGCAATCTTATATCTAAAGAGTCTAAAGCATGCCGATCAACTAAATGAACAGCGTAAACTTTAGGAATTTTATATCACGTGACAGGGTCACGTGATCCTAGGGTTCTGCCATTTGGTTCTTCCCTTTGAGCTCTGTATATAGAAGTGTAGGAGTGTACGACATGAGAAACATAGAGCCTAGCACAGGATTTACTCAGTGTTTGGACTGCCAATGGATGCTGGGAGAATCATATTGAAGGTAAAAGAGCTGTGGGATTAACATCTAACGATTATTGGTCCTTTGAGTTGAAGATGCTAACATTTAATCGCATGTTAAGAACCAGTATCAGGCGATATGCCACCAGCGGAACCACAATGGTCCGCAAGACAATAGTTTCCAATGGATCCAATGGCCCTGTTTCCCGTACCGGAGTTCAGAGTAATTCAGCAGCTATCCCCAATTCAAGTTCAAGTTCAAGTCCAAGTCCAGAACAAAATAAAGTGAAGAGAGTTCCCGGGTACACCAAGACGTTGAACGAGACGTTGAATGGTGCGACACTAGAGCCTCCAAATTCGGAATCTGTGCATTTTGGGGACCAAATCAACTGGTATACGAGTTTCCATGGGCTGGGATCGAAACCTTTCTCTGCAGAAGCACAATCCGCGTTGGCTGCGCCGCTGGAGTTTGAGGACATTGAGATCAAACCAGACGGTTTGATCTATCTGCCGGAGATCAAGTACCGTAGAATCCTGAACAAGGCATTTGGGCCTGGTGGCTGGGGTCTTGTGCCTCGTTCCGAAACAATTGTTACTTCGAAACTTGTGACTAGAGAGTATGCGCTAGTATGTCACGGACAGCTGGTCAGTATAGCGCGTGGTGAACAGGACTATTTCAGTGAAACAGGCATTCCTACTGCGACAGAAGGTTGTAAATCGAACGCTTTAATGAGATGCTGCAAAGATTTGGGGATCGGATCAGAACTGTGGGACCCAGTCTTCATTAAGAGCTTTAAGAAGAAGCAATGCACTGAGAAATTCGTTGAGCACATTGCTACCAAAAAGAAGAAGAAGATCTGGCTAAGAAAGGACAGAGAGGTCGAATACCCTTACAAATAACTGAACACTAATTTTGGCTAGAATTCTACACCAAAGACTGTATCTCTAGTATTAATATCCTGTTTATAAAGTTCGTGACTTCAGGTCATGTCAATAGTCTGCTTGGAATGGTTGCATCAGTTTTTGTGACGGAATAGATCGTTCAACCTTGTCACGATTTTACGTTTAGAGTCAGATTTTCCCTTGCCCTTGTCGAAGGGACTGTCTCTCAAAAGCGTCTCTGTGGGATACAGGTTTGAGATCAAAGAGCTTCTGCTAGAATTGAAAACTGTATCAGCCTTCACAGCCATGTTTGCTATGGTCAAAGTCGTTGGTTCGCCCTTCTCTTCGAAGTGAGACTCGAAATAGAATATCTGTTTACTTTCAACACCGAACAAATCGAAATCAGACACTGCTATCGTTCCGTTAACATGTTTGATCATCATGTGCATTTTTTCCACGGTGAGCTTGTTGTTGAAGAGTCCCATAACATGAGTCATTAGTGGTAGGGCTCGAAGCTTGTAAAGTTCTGCTATATACTTTGGGAACCTCCAGGGTCTGTGCGGATCAGAATTTTTGTGACTGGGACGCTCATGGATTAAAGTGTACAATGCAAAGGGTATCACAAGCCTCAGAATAGCCATTAGCTGCCTAATAACTCCAAGTTTCTTAAACACCGGTAAAAGCTGGTCATTAATGGCAAACGTTATCATCCAGTACACGCACCAAAACTCGCAGAGGTGAAGCCGTTTTAATCCAAATCGATGAAGCGCAACACTTTTTTGCAATACCTGGTGCATTCCTTTGTGGAATTTGGCTAGTTCTTCTTCTGTGTCGATCTTTGTTTCTCCCTGGTACCTAAACTCTTGGATCTCGTAGTAGCCTTTAATGGTTCTTTTGTATATGATGTCGATTTCGAAAATAGTAGACAGCGTAAGCACCATGGGGAACCAAAAAGTTAGTATCTGGTTAACAAGCTCCCATATGAAATTTAGCATATTTTTCTGGCTTGATAGAACCATGCTAAAGCTTCTTATCCTTTGTGTCAGTTTCTCTTCTTTAAACTGACACTATGTTCGGTATCTTACAGATCAGACTCTAGAAATCCTAGAACAGAGTATTTGCTTCTCAGACAGAAAGAAAGCCCCACTGTGGTCAATGGTGTGTCTAGAAGCTCTGACAAGCCTACGAATTTCTACCCTTTGGTAGTTGTGTTTCTACTTCTTTACTTCCAAAATGGTGTTCCGTTCCGTCACCATGTCAGGAACTGTTAACTCACCAAACAAAGACTGTAGGAAAAAATGTGTAAATGGAGCAATCAGGATATCAGCATATGATTGACCGTAAATTCAAGCCGTTAGAGTCTTAGGGTTGTATTGTAGCAGTAACATACCGAGCATTACACACACACTGATAACCTTTTAAGGTGACACACTATTAAACACAAACAACTTAACTCTGAAGCTACTCCCTTTAACCATAAGAGTCGTTCTAATAGTGTAGTGGCTATCACGTTGCCTTCACACGGCAAAGGTCCTGGGTTCGAACCCCAGTTAGAACATTTCTTTTTCCTTTTTGTTGATTTCCTAACTTTGTGAAACCTTAAAGGATTTTGGTAAGGCTGATATCAGATGAGCTGAAAGAACAATTGAAACAACAGTTTACTTAACCTTTTGAGAGTTGTAATTCTAGTGCAATGCCTGTGAGACATAACTGTTTGATCTGTAGCCTGTTTACCAGTTTGCTCAGCAATTTTGGGGAGAAGCCTTGATTCAGGCTATAGAACTATTTTGATAACGATTGAGCCGAAGATGACATCACTTCTGGCAGTCCTACAGTACCTACAGTACCTAATTTTTGTCAATCTCCTCGTAGAATCAAGTGTAAATGCAGCTGTATTGCCGTTTAATTCAGTGCAGGGTCCACTGACGAGCGAACCGGAGTTTGAAGAGCTTAGAAGTCTCAAAATTGGCCAGTTGAACTTCATTCAAACCACAGACACTCACGGGTGGCTAGGATCTCATTTGAACCAGGATAATTACAATGCGAAATGGGGTGACTTCATCTCTTTTGTAACAAGACTTACGGAGAATACAATTGGCGATAACGATCTTCTAGTTGTCGATTCAGGGGACAAACACGATGGGAATGGGCTTTGCGATGCGACTTACCCTAACGGGTTAAATTCCACAGAGATCTTTAACCAAGCAGACTACGACTTATTAACCATTGGGAACCACGAATTGTATGTTGAAGAGGTCACTGAGCTCGAGTACCGCCGCACTGCGATGAACCCCAAGTTTAAGGGGAAATATGTCAGCAGCAATGTCGAGTTTGTGGAAGATGACGGCAGCCTGGTGCCCTTTGGATCCAAATATCGTTACTTCAAGACTGAAAAGCATGGTTTCAGAATTTTGGCCTTGGCCTTCATGTTCAACTTTGAGAGGTGTAACAAGAGGGCAAAGTTGACTCCTGCAGCTGAGGAAGTTAAAAAGAGCTGGTTCAAGGAACTTACCGAAAAAATTCCTCGCGACCAAGTTGACGTGTTAGTAGTGTTTGGACACATGCCGATCACTGATCCCGAAAACCGTGAGATAAATCTTTTGCATTCCGAACTAAGACATCTATACCCAAACACACTCATTCAGTATTTGGGCGGACATTCTCATGTCAGAGATTTCGTTGAGTTCGATAACAAAGCTTATGCCTTACAAAGCGGTAGGTTTTGCGAGACTGTCGGATTCGCATCCATTGACGATGTTAAAAAGGAATCGCCTGTCGTCTCTAGAAGATACATTGATTTCAACCTAAGATCCTTCAAGTACCACTCCAAATCTGATTCTGACGAAGAGTTCAATACTCCTTTCGGTTTGCAAGTTAATGGGGAGGTGGATAAATTACGCAAGGACTTGAATTTGACTACATCATTCGGTTATGTTCCAAAAACGTACTACATGTACAACAAACCTGTTTCGTCTCCTCATAACATTTATCATTTCCTTACCACGAAGGTTCTACCCAGACTAGTACCGGAACGATCCCAAACAGCTTCCAAAAAATCTAGACTCATCATGATCAACACGGGCTCGATCAGATACGACTTATACGAGGGTCCTTTTACGACGGACACTGAATTTACCATTTCACCTTTCCCAAACACATGGAAGTACATCGAGTTGCCAATATCGTTAGCGATTCAAGTAGAATCGTACTTAAATGGGGTTGGTCCGATTATGACTCTAAACGTCCCAGGAACCAATCGACGTCAATGTCCCTTCATCAACGATAAGCGCTTATCGAAGGGATACAGCACGTCTGACGATTTGGGATGTAAGGGCGACGACACAAAGCATCGCAGTATGCATGAGTACAGGATACCAAATGTTGTTCAAACCGTTGAAATCCAAGAAGACGTTAAATTTGATGGTGACTCCGAAGAACTCGTTGATCTTGTTTATGGCGACTTTATCCAAAGGTTCATATTAGATGCCGTGAACGACCTAAACCAAGACCAGAACATAACCGACCATAAATACAGCGAGCAGGACTGCAAGGTTTATGGCGGTGCTTCTGTGAAAGAATTGCTACGCGAGTACGTAATGTCCATGGAATGAACATACATATATTACTGTAGTCCACATAATGCTAGGATCCAGTTAAGAGATGATGTTATTGCATTGAACAACAAATGTACACAGACGATTAATCTAATGATTATCACAAACAGTTATAGTGAAATAGTTTTATAGAGTTGATGTAAAAATGATGATTGGTGTCATTCAGAACCTGGGCAAATTTACAAACCTTGTTGAGCTCTTCTACGGTCACGTTCCTCAGAGATGGACAACTTGATACCCTTACCCTTTGGCAAGGAGATCCATGGTCTACCTGGTTCACCAATGACGAAAACGTTGTTCAATCTGGTGACGAAAGTGTTTTCCAAAGAATCCTTGATGTGGACCAAGTCGAAACCACCCTCGTGTCTTTCTCTGTGAACAATGGTACCAACTCTACCCAAGTTACGACCACCGGTGACGTACACCAACTTACCAGTGTCGAATTTGATGAAATCGGTGATCTTACCAGTAGCCAAGTCAACCTTAACGGTGTCGTTAATCTTGATGTTTGGGTCTGGGTATCTGATGGTTCTACCGTCGTGGGTAACAACGTATGGAACACCCTTCTTACCTAGTTGGACCTTCTTGACCTTACCCAACTTGTAGGAAGCCTCTTCGTCGGTGATACGGTGGACAGCGAATCTACCCTTAACGTCGTAGACCAATCTGAAGTTTTCGTTGGTGGCTTCCAAGGAGATAACATCCATGAAACCAGCTGGGTAGGTGGTGTCGGTTCTGACCTTACCATCGACCTTGACGTGACGCTGCATCAAGATAGCCTTGACTTCACGACCGTTCAAAGCGTACTTTAATCTGTTTCTCAAGAAAACGATCAATGGCAAGGATTCACGCAACTTGTGTGGACCAGCAGATGGTCTTGGCGCGTAACAGCCGGACAACTTGTCCAACATCCAGTGATGTGGAGCTGCTAATCTCTTTAGATGCTTCTTTCTGTTAAAAATTTCCTCGTGCAATATTCCAACCACTCACCGGCAGAATCCGATCAACGGTTGCAAAAGTACAAATTCTTGTTAGTATAACATGTTCTGTCAACGCCCTGGAGCTTACTTGCCGCTCTGCACCCAGGAATCGAAAATGAAAACGCTCTTCGCCCACTGCTTGTGCTCAGAACCCAACCTCTATACACTCTCAAATCGGCCCAGGTTTTACTTCCTGCACTCTATATTCCTCTCAGCCACAAACTGGACCCACAACTCTTTCTGATGATCCGTCTGTCCAACTATCACTTCATCAATCGTCTTCACATCCGATTCCACTGATATGCTCTGCTTCAGCGCTAATTCACGGTATCACATACGGTCCTCTAGCCATCTTTGCTTATCTATGGAGTTACTGTTCTTCTGCGCTTCTCAACAAGAAAGCCCAAGCTATCAAACCCTCTACACCTATTCTTAAACCTGCTCTTGAAGTAAATAGCTATTATCTTCAATTCATTATACTGACATGAATCTTACAACTTTCGTCAACCGGCTTCCTGAGAATTTTCCAGGTTCCCGCCTAGGCGAGAATTCCTGGCCTGGGCCGTGGTAACAGTCCCATGGGAGTTGGTAGGAGCTAGGGGGAGCCCCTGCCTAGGCTCTAGGCAGGAAGTAGTTGGTGCTAGGCAGTGAGCGGACTAAGTTTCCCCCCAGGAAGGCAGGCGATAGGATCTCTCCATGGAACGAATTGCTAGCGCTGGGTATCGTTCACAGACAGATTGGTCTTGCATCTGCGATATTTACTAAAACGGAAATAGAGAAAAATTAGTAAATTAAAGATGTATGGGTGTAAAAGAGACGACTTTGACGACTTTGAGGTACGGGTGTTGAACAGTCCCTGAAAAATGTAAAAACTGACAGGCATCGGACAGATCGACGTTCACCAGATGTAAGGAAGAGAGTTCAGTGATGGAAGGCAAGGACAAGCGGTTTAAGAGCACTTAGGGTCGGAATATGAGCTAGCATTTGTAGTTAGAGTTCAATTGAAACGGCGAAGTCTGTTTTCAGGGGTTCTCTGAGTTTTAGGACCCTCCCTATGGCATGCTAGTTAGGATTATTCTGGTAGCCCTGGCTTTAGCTGCCGAGACATGGAGTTTGGCTGCCGAGGCGTATTCGTTCACGGAATTTGAGCTACAGAAATATAAGGGCGAAGTCAGGGATCTGTTTTACCACGGGTTCAACTCGTATCTGGAGTATGGGTTCCCCTACGACGAAGTACGGCCGATCAGTTGCGTGCCGAAGAAACGGAAGTTCCAGCAGCCGCACGATCTGATCACCAATGATGTGCTGGGCAACTTCACAACGACTCTGGTGGACTCATTGACTAGTTTAGCCGTTTTTGGCGACAAGAAGGAATTCATGCAAGCGGTAGAGCTGTTTCGGAAAACGGTTCCAGAGACTTTTGACCTCAATTCCACTGTGCAGGTCTTTGAGACAACGATCAGAGTACTCGGAGGTATGCTGTCGGCGCACCTGTACGCCACAGATGAATCGACCAAAGTGTACCTAACGGAAGACCAGTACGACGGATTTCTACTGCGAAGAAGCGTAGCGCTCGCTGATAAACTGCTTGAAGCATATCTGTCACCGTCGGGAATCCCATTACCGAGGATCAACCTCCTACAGGGAACCTCTATTGAGCCTGAGCTACTGAAAGAGAACAATGCTGCTGCTTCTGCGTCTCCTCTGTTTGAGTTTAGAATTCTGTCCCTGCTGACGTCAAACGAAACTTACCGTGAAGTAGCCGAGTTTGCTTTCAATAGAACATGGAGTCTAAGATCTGACCTTAATCTTTTGCCCATGTCGTTCAGCCCTTATGACACTACCGCTTTTAACGAAGTTAGCGGGATAGGTGCTTCTATAGACTCTTTTTACGAGACTGCGTTGAAGGGGTCAATCCTATTCGATGATTCGTGGCTGTATTCTGTATGGGAAACTGCTATCCACGCGTTGAACGCTTATTCAAAGACTGATTGGTTCTATACCAATGTAGGGACATGGCATGGAAAGACCGTATCTTTATGGGTGGACTCATTATCTGCATTTTTCCCCGGATTGTTGACGCTCGATGGCAGGATCGCCGAGGCCAGTATGAAGCACCTTTTGTACTCTAAGTTATGGGCAACATTTGGCGGTATTCCTGAGAGATGGAACTTCGAGAGCAAAGCTTCGAGTAGCGTTAAAACCAGCACATCCGATGCTGATCCTGTAATAGAATTGCAATGGTATCCGCTGAGACCTGAGTTTATCGAATCTACTTACTACTTGTATCGCGCCACCAAGGACGTATACTATTTGAACATTGGAGTCCGAATTCTGAGAGATCTCCAGACCCGGTTCAAAAGAGAATGTGGGTTTGCTGGGCTACAGGATGTGAGATCGGGCAAGGCTCAGAATCGCATGGAGTCCTTCGTGTTGGGCGAGACTCTAAAATACCTGTACCTTTTGTTCGATGAACATAACGAGCTGCACACGACACTATGGCGCCATGTGTTCAGCACTGAAGCACATCCGTTCTGGATCAACTCAAAGTTGCCCGAACGGTTGCGAACACACAGCAAGATATCTAACAGGTACAGTTTCCACTTGATGAAGGCATCTCATATGTTGCAATCATCGAAACATCAGAAAAGAAGAATAGCTCATTCTCCGCTGCGAGATGAACCTCAATGCCAGAAAGAGGATCAAAAGTGGGTACTTCGAGGCAACAGGAGTCAAAGGTCTGACTTCTGGGCTGGCTTTCAGGAGTCTTCTATGCTCTCGAACCCGCGACTGTTCGAAATTGACTTTCTCTACGGGTCCATGTTACAGCAACCGCCCTGGATCCAGGGCTACCGGTCTTTGGAGCTGACTCCTGACTTATACAAACACTGGTGTTTCACTCCGGCTCAGTGCGCGGTTCCAGACCCGGTGGAGTTCGAAGGAATGGTCGGTGAACGGGATTTACACTCAAAGCTGCTCTCTTCACATCTGTGGCCTCAGAACACCGCCCAGTCCCGGATATATCGTTTCCAATCAATTGCAGGACTCCGCATACGGTTCCAGGAGTCCTACCACGACCCAGCGGTTGCACAACTGCCACACTACCAATTTGTTGATTTCTACGATTCGCTAAATAAAAAGACCTGCAAACCGTCGCCTGACAACTCCCTGCGCAGCTACCGAGCCTGCGCAATAGACGGTATAGACCTCGCTCAAGACGACTGCATACTTGTGAGCCAAGAAGCATTGATCCCTCCCAAATCCCCACGGCTCAAGTACCTTTCTGTGAACCGTAAATCCCAACTGCTAATCAATTGCATTCCAGTCACAAACGTTTATCTCATCTAAATAAAACTAAATCCTCAAAATTAACCACATAGCTACAAACCTTAATACCTCAGCTATCGGCTGACATTATCAGACTCCACATACATCCTTTAAAAGGACAACTATTCTCCGTTTTCTTTCAATACTTCCCCTTCATCTCATCGCATCGCTTAGTGTATAGAACATTACTGTTTGATATAAGGAAGGAAAAGAAACGAAAAAGGAATAGCTTGATGATGCAACTTAGATAAACATTAGTAAAAACGTATATGAGTTTCCTGAGGGGCTTTAAGATGGCTTAAGATAGTGGATTTGGATCACCGAAATCATAGTACTAGATTGATATAGTTGCTGTGTTGAAAAGTGCTGGTTAAAGGGTTCTAGACCTGCGGATAAGTAACCAGAGGATTGATCAGTTGGATTAGATTGGTTGATAACGGATTAACAAAGGAACTGAGCGTTGGATACCATTTGATATAGCACCGTTTGGCTATACACAGCGGCGAAGAAGCTTTTGGTAGCCGGTCAGATTTCAAGGGAGAATACATCCCTGTTAAAGTTTTCTGGGTTTTTAGTTGGAGTAGTCAAGCAGACGGTACAAAGAGCGTGGAGGCGTTGATAGAGGGATAGAGGTTTGGAATTGCTGACAGGGTTGTAGAATGATGAATTTCTTCAAGTCGCAGAACGAAGGGAACCGTCCCAAGAGTTCAGGAAACGGGGCGGGTTTCTTCCCTAGCCTCGGGTCACATTCGGCCACAGCGACGCCTACCACTGCTGTTAGCGAGCATTCGTATGTGATGGGAACCACGGGGCTCAACCAGGACAGACAGCAGCCTGGCAGCGTGCTCAACCACATGAAGGCGTCCATGGACTCAGACGGGCAAGATCAGCTGACTCAGCAGGGCAGTTCACAGAACTCGGCGCACACGCAGGGACCACCACAACATGCAGGCATCCAATCTGAGGGCCAAGCTTTGTACAGCGAGGTTCAGGATAGCACAGCTAAGGTGCAACATTCCACACATGCTGAAACACGGGGCAACGTGTCCTCCCAATCGTCACAGTCAGAATCTAATAGTTTGAACGAACAACTTCCCAGAGGAAAACTGAGGATTGTTATCGCTGAAGCTCTCAATCTGTCTACACGAACGACTGCCGCATCGCAGCCTTACGTGGTATGCACGTTTGAAAGCTCAGAATTCATTACAAATGGACCAGAATCCGTGGATAACAAGCAACAACTACTGCCAAATACTACAAGCGGGAACGCTCAGTGGGGGAAAGGATTGCCCACCATTAATGGGAAACAAAAGAGACCTTTATACACAAGACAATCGTCTTCTCAGTTGGATAAACATCCAGGAAACAAACACCCAAATGCTGAAAGAGATTCAATCAACCCTGTATGGGATCACGAAGCCACTTTTGACGTACTAGGAACTCACTCGGAACTCGAGGTTTCCATTTACGATGCTGCCCAGGATGACATGTTTTTGGGGCAGGTGAGATTGTATCCTAATATGAAAACTGTGACACCAGGTGTCCACAGTGAATGGCATAAGTTGAAGTCTAGAGTTCTGGGGGAACACGTAGCTGGTGACATATTGATCCATTGGGAGTATACAGCCACGAAAAAGAAGCAATACGGCCCTCAAGATTTTGAAGTGTTGAGACTCTTGGGCAAAGGTACCTTTGGTCAAGTTTATCAAGTAAGAAAGAAGGACACACTAAGAATTTACGCTATGAAGGTGTTATCTAAAAAGGTCATTGTTAAAAAGAATGAGATTGCGCACACCATTGGTGAAAGAAATATTTTGGTTCGTACTGCTTCAAAATCCTGTCCATTTATTGTCGGACTGAAGTTTTCTTTTCAAACACCTTCTGACTTATACCTGGTGACGGATTTCATGAGCGGAGGAGAACTGTTCTGGCATCTTCAAAAGGAAGGTAGATTTACAGAAGACCGTGCCAAGTTCTACATTGCTGAGTTGGTTCTGGCTCTGGAATATTTGCATGACAATGATATAGTTTACAGAGATTTGAAACCTGAAAATATTCTCTTGGACGCCAACGGTAACATTGCATTATGTGACTTTGGTTTATCCAAGGCCGACTTGAAGGATAGAACTAACACTTTCTGTGGTACTACAGAATATCTTGCACCAGAGCTGTTGATGGATGAAACTGGCTACACTAAGATGGTCGATTTTTGGTCGTTGGGTGTTCTGATATTCGAGATGTGTTGTGGATGGTCTCCATTTTTCGCATCAGACAACCAAAAGATGTACCAAAAAATTGCTTTCGGTAAAGTGAAGTTTCCTCGTGATGTCTTGTCTCCAGAAGGTAGATCTTTCGTTAAAGGCTTATTAAACAGAAATCCCAAACACAGACTTGGTGCTATCGACGATGGTCGTGAACTTAGAGCACATCCATTCTTCCATGACATTGATTGGGAAGCGATCAGACAGAAGAAGATCCCTCCACCATTCAAGCCACACTTAGTATCGGAAACAGACACCTCAAATTTTGATCCGGAATTCACTCAATCTTCTACCTCTTTCATGAACAAGCAGCCAATTGCAGCAACTCCACTCTCGCCTGCCATGCAGGCTAAATTTGCTGGATTCACGTTTGTGGACGAATCTGCGATGGATGAACACTACAATAACGCTTACAATAATCGTAAATTCCTGCAAAACTCGTACTTCATGGAACCAGGTTCCTTTATCCCAGGGAATCCTAACCTACCACCGGATGAAGACGTAATAGATGATGAAGAAGAGAACAACAACAGACTATCGGCTGCGAAGTCAAATGGGGGGATCACCGTGGATTACGATGGAGACCATCATATGGATGACGAGTTTGTCAACGGTAGATTTGAAATCTAACATATTTCCATTGCATCCAAACCACCTGTTTTTGTCTCCCAATCTTCGATTTGTAATATTCGTTTTCATTGTCAGCCCTCATTTCGCGAAGGTTGGTAGCCGTATCCCCAGCAAAGAATAGGACATTCTAACTAATATTTTTATCTCCTCTTCGGAACGACAGCGCGTCTAACATAGTTGGATGCCTTATTTGTACTTTCAACGGTTTTAACCGAACTTAACTATCTCGTTAGATCCTTTCGTATTAATTTATTGTTACTCGTTGTTACTACAAGAACCCTACTGTATGTTAACTGCATCTGTTCAGATATATACTTCAATAAATAGTGATAGGGATTCTAAGATATGTTCGTAAAGATAAAAATGATTTGGAACTGAATGACCGGGGGATATGATTCTTGAGTACTGTTTTGCATGCAGGAAGACAACACCAAGAAATTATCTTTCAACAAAAGATGAATTTTCTTGATTATTTCTCTTGCTTCCTGAAGGTCAAATGGTAATGTATTAGTCCCGTTCTTGGTTGCAAGTCTGATGTCTTGGAAAACCCCACAAAAGACAGAAGATAATAAAAATATGTACAATGGAAATGTCATATTGGCTCTAAACATTTCAGTGGATTTAGTTCAGTCGTCCCTCATGAATATATGTATGTTGTCACAGCGACTTTTCTATCCTCATCAGTATAAAACAGATGAGATTAGGCCAGTCCCAATTGTCAACATGATCAGAAAGATAGCCATAATCTGGCAACAGCCGAGATTTCATGAATCTTTCAGTTTCCCTTGATCAGGTGCCAAGATATGGGATTTTTCGTTACATTTACAATTCGTCAGCAAATGGAAGCTTGGCGACGTTTCCAACAGCAGCGTAAGAGAATTTGTCCAACTTGACGTTCTTGACCTTAGAGACATCGACAGATTCGTTTTCCAAAGCCAATTGCAAAGCAGCGTATTCCTTGGCAGCAGAAAGGTCGACGTCCTTCTTCAAAGCGGCGACGATCTTCTTTATGTTTTCAGCAACGACGGCAGCGTCCTCGTTCTTGACATACAACGAGAACAAACCAGCGTTACCGTACTTGTCTAGCTTGGCAGCGCTGACCAAAGAGCCAAATTCGAACAAAGCGGAGGTAGCGAACTTGGCCAAGACGTCATAAGTGGCAAAGTCTTCCTTGGCGACTGGGACAGCGATAGCAGCCACAGAAGAACCTGTAGCGTTTAGTCTGGCTTCACCGACAAAGGTCTTTGGCTGAGCCTGAGCGGCCAACTTGGTGCCGTTTGGCAAAGAGGCGATCAAGGAGTCGTTAACGAATCTCTTCAAGTCGGCCTCGTTGACACCCTCACCGATGATTTCGATGTTCTCCTTGGTGTACACCTTGTTGGCGTAGTTCTTGATGTCTTCCAAGGTGACTGGTTCGACACCCTTGTACAAGACCTCGTTACCCAAGTCTCTTCTAAAAGTGTTCGAGTACAACAAGGATTCAGCCTTGGCGACGGCGTTCGCATCAGCAACGGCAACATCGTATTTAGCCGCTGGCAACACGGACTCTGGCAACTCGTGGGGTCTGAAGCTGGTCTTGTAAAGCACGTTTCCAAGAGCGTTCACGTAATATGGCAGGTCTTCCTTCAAGAAGGTGGCCTTCAATGTAATGTACTCTCTGTCCACCACAGACTCGAATCTACCACCCAACAGCTCGCTCTCTCTGACGAGTCTGAGCGCAGACTTGTTGCCGGTGTTGTGGAAGTTGAATCTCGACAAAAGATGCGCAACTCCCTCCTTATCAGCGTAACGCGACCCACCGTGTACCTTCACAGACAAAGTAGAAATCTTTCCTGAGCCATCCTTAGCTGAAACACTCAATCTTCTCACGGCTTGCTGCGCAAACTGCATTCTGCTAGACATCATTATTCTTTATATTCCTTCCAAAATCCTTCAATCTCGTCCGTTTGGCAATCTAAAACTTCCCAAGCAATCCCGCTCGTATTCCTCACCAGATGCGTCACAAACAAAGTCTCTCGGCCCCTTTACAAACCCTACAGCCCTTTTTAAACCTAATCTTTAATCTGGCTAGCTCTAGTGAAACTTTTCTGATCATTGTGCTTCGCTTATTATAACAGCGTTAAAAGCGAAAAAACCGAGATTTGGTGGATTTTGCAGTTAAAACACAGGCTAGTGGTTGGTTGAGACGGTCAATGGCTAGAATGACGGCTGTGGTACCTGGCGGATACGGCTAGGGTGCTGTAGCGCAGTTGAGCGACGTGAATAGCGATGTTTTAGCCGGATTTATGCTCCAGAAACATGAGCGAGCACCGCTTCCGAGATATCATTGGTTCGTGAACAATGATGTTATCACGTGATATACTTCCAAACCACGTGACCATTGAAGGTCACGTGGTTTGGATATATTAAGCGAACAAGTGAAAAATCGAGCTCATCGCATCGATGTCATCGAACAGGACTCACTTCAAGGCTCCTGCACTACTGTGCTGTGCGTTGCTGTGCCGGTGGGAAGGCTCATTCTATTGAGAATAACGCTGCAAACGGTTGCCCTCTAATCAGCCCGTCATGAGCGCTGCACAGAGTGCTATGGTGGCCGAAGAGCCCGTCGCTGATATTGCTGTTGAGAAGAGCGTCTCTGAGGAACCAATTGACACAGCTTCACTCGAGCAGCGGATCTTGAACCCGGAGGCATTTTTATACTGTGAGCTGGCGAAGTCATTGCTTGGAGAAAGAAGCTCCGAGGTGCTGGCTGTCTTGATCAACAAGGGCAGACTCTCGACAAGAGAGATCAGGTCGTACTTGCCGGAACTGTCCCTTGCTGGGATTAAAACAGTGCTTGTCAGTCTGATCCAGCTCAGATGCGTGAAGTATCTGGAAGAAACAGCGTTTTCGGGCAGAAAGACGGTGTATTACTATTTCAACCCTGAGGGACTGCATATAATGCTTTATGCCGGAGATATTTGCGATAATGTGACCAGATGTTTCTCAGATTCGCAGGAAGAACAGTCCTTGGCTCTTGTGGCGCAGCAGATTGTGCACAATTTGATCTCTCTTGGATCTCTCACAGTGGACGATTATGTACAATCGCTGCAAGGCTCGGAGATTTCGGATCAAGACATGGATCTGTTCAAAGTACAAAACGCCTTTGTGAGGCTTGTCGAGAATGAGTTGCTGGTACCGTTGCAAGGATTGCATTATACGCCTATAGAAGACCTCTGGAACCTGCTGTATACAAAGGAATACAAAAAGCTACCCAAAAACTCAGTCCAGTCCGACTCTAAAAAGAAAAGCGAGGCCAAGGCTAAAGCCAAGACAGAATTCAACAGAATCATCCAATCACCAATTAAAAACTCTACTGCAGATATTTTTCTAACAGACTCTAAGACAGGTGTCAAGAAAGTTAATGGATCATTGTCTTTGACTTTCAACTTGGATAGGTACTTGAAACTGAGACGATCTTCGCAACTGACGCAATTTGCAAGATCTAAGATCGGAACCATAACTGCTAAGATTTACTCTGTAGCACTTTCAATGACTGAACAGCATTCAAACTCTTTGTCGCATCCACTTGCAAAGACAGGACTTTTTCAAGATCTGGATGAACGTTCTTCGTTGGAAGAGGATTTGAAGATTGATGAAGAAAACGCTACCGGAGTGAGTTTTACTGCAATAGATTTAGCCAAGAGGCTCCCTAAAGATTTGGACCTTAGAGGCTCTCTAGTATATACAAATCAGTCCTCTAAACGTAAAAACGTTCGGACCGTAACAACACCTGAAAAGAGGATCAAGACTGAAGATGGGTTCGTAGTCCCTCCATTACCAACAGTTCCTGAAGAAAACGAAGAGGAAGAAGAGGAAGAAGACCCAAATGGGACAGACTTATTGGACGATCAAGATGATGGAACGGACCCACATTCTCTATCTTTGGTGAATGGGCATCTTCGACTTCTGCTTAATTCGACAGTTCCTTTCATTAAAGAATCCAAGCCAGGTCAATTCTTCGTTCCATATAGCTCGTTAATTCCGGCCTTCAAACGTTCTATCTACGACAGTATCATTGCGTCTACACTAGGGGCATCATCTCATCGTGTCCTCAGGTGTATTAGAGATAATGGACTATGCACAGAAAGAACTATCACAACAACGTCTTTGATGAGGGAGAAGGACATTAGGACTGTTATCGGAACACTGGTGAAGTACAACGCTATAGAGATACAAGAAGTTCCAAGGACTGCTGACAGAGCCGCATCTAGAGCGGTTTTCTTGTTCAGGGTCAACGAAATGCATGCCTTCAACACCATGAAGCAGAACCTGACGTGGAACCTGGCAAAAATTATATCAAAGATAGAACAACTGAAGCAAGCGAACTCCACTTTGCTGAAGAAGGCCAACAGAGATGATGTCAAGGGAAGAGAATTAGAACTCCTTTTGGCTAGTGAAATCAACCAACTGAAAGTGGTAAATGACAGAGAAACAAACGGAACCATTCGTAGACATAGACTGCTTTCCTTATGGGAGGTGTTTGAGTTCTTTTAAGTTTAAAGGACTATGGCTGTACATACCCGTATATAGAGTCAAGATTAATCAGAAACACTGCTTTAATGCATCGATTGTTTTCGAGTTCCACGGACATAGGAACATGGCTTTCTGTAAGTGAGTAAGAGATCTGCATTCTGTAAGCTTTCTGCATAGATGCGCAGCACTTACCTTCGTTTGACCAGAAGATGATACTCTTAACGTTATTTCGGTGGAAAGACGATCCCACACGTCAGCGCTATTGGGGAAGAAGAAACTAGCCTTCTGCCAGGTTGGAAGAATTTGAGAATGCATCTTCATTCTTTTACTAATCTCTTGAATCATGAAAGGAATGTCCTGGTGATGATCTTTGACCAACACTGAAAGCGGTGATAGCTTCAACTGTTTAGCTAACTCTGCAAGCTCTTCGGGGCGATCTCTCATTATGAAGAATGCAGCAAGAGTTAATGTAATGCTGACATCGGTTCCATGGGCTTCCACAAAGTCCAACAACGCTTGGACAGCTATCGTCGATGCTTCTTCAGAGTCCATAGCATACAGAATCTTGAATATTAAGGTTGCAATGGTAGATGAATCCTCAGAAATAGTCAGTAGAGAGTTTGCATGGCTCAAAGCAGTGTCCACATCCGAGTTAAAAAACGAGGAGAGACCCAGGACTACATGGTTCGAGACAATTGCTGCTTTCAAAGTCTTATTGATTTCTGAACTGTCCTCCAGAATACCATTGGCAAGTGTTGCTGTGTCGAATGCATTTTCGTAGTCAGAGTTTCCTAAATATAGTCTAGCAAGTTGGGTTTTGATCAAAGCAAAATTGATCAATTCTTCCTCATTTTGAGTTCGCTCGAACCTTTCTTCTACTATAGTAGCCAAATTCAACGCCAATTTTTCTGCTGTACGGAAATCGTGGAGTCTTTCAAACGTCAATATCGCTAGCTGGGTAGCGAATACTTCGTTCTGTGATTTCTTGAGATATTGGCTTAATCCAAAGGCGACAGATGAAAGCTGCTGTTGCGAGACGATGTTCCTTTCGTTATCTCCTCTTCCTAATGATTTACTCAGCACATCGTTGGCAAATAATAACTGAGCGATCTTAGACTTACCGTTAGACAACACATAAGCATGCGCGAACATCCTACTACTTTCTTCGACGAGACCTTCTTTCTGATAAATTATCGCCAAACCTAGCCATGAGTGCGATTGTTGAGGAGCCATGCTCTGAATCTTCATCAACAAATCACGTGCAAGCTCAGTGTCGTTGTTTTTGAGAGCTAAGATAGCCAAACAATGCCAGCTATTAGTATCTCTACTGTCCAAGACCATTGCCTTTATGAAACAATGTTGGGATACCTGATAACTCAAGTCCATTGTAGCAATTCCTAGACCAATCCATGCATCCGCATTGTTCGATTGACATGAAATAGATTTCTTGAATGCTTTTATGGCGGCATTTCTGTAAGTTGCTTTGTCGAGGACGGACAAACCTAACAGTTCAGCACAACCTATGTTATAATTCACAGCAGCGATAATGGTCTTTGACAGAGTTTCGGATGATTGCAACAATAGAGGAACTTTAGATGATAGGATAGCAAACCTCACAGCGATTGACATGTTATCGGCATCCTCATCGGCAAGTATGGAGTCCAGCGATAGGTTGTCATCCGCAAAGAAGGGATCGCTTACTTCCGTTGAGACGCTGTTGAAAATCTTCACCAATGATTCCAAGGGGAGTTGATCAACTTGGGACTCGATCATCACGAAAACTTGCAGGGACTTGAAAAGAGACAGCCATACGTTATGCAAAGTACGGGAAATATCACACAAAATACTTTCAATTTTCTCAATTGTCTTGCATGCCACGTCTACACATTTTAGTAAGAATCCTTGATGATATAGTTCAAAGGCATATTCGACCATAACTGATACTTCAGACACCAAAAAACACTCTTCCACGGAGCTACCGGTAGTGATTCTTTCAAATATATCTAAACTCTCATCAAACTGCCCCAACTCTGCGTAAGCCACCGCAAGAAAGTACCATCCGTACTTGTGGTTTTCATCAAGTTCAAGGATTTTGTGGAAAACCTTGATAGATGCCTCTACTCTTCCGCATTTCAGATAAGCTTGCCCGAGTCCAATCCAGGATTCTACATCAGCTGCTGACACTCTGATAGCAGATTGGAACCATTCCACAGATTCAGCGTACATTTGTCTTTCTAAACAACTCATCCCTAAAACACGGTATGGCCAACTGACCGACTGTAATGCGTTTCTAATATGCTCGGTTTTAACAAGTGCATCACACACAGCTGACGCAGCAGTCCAGTTTCCTTTGGCACAGTACTTTTCCGTAATGAAGTAGGCAGCTTCCAAATCACCTGAGTCCAGCGATAGAGCTTTGAAGAAACACTTGAATGCACGACTTTCATCCCCAAAGTATTTATCGTATAGATGACCCAAAAGTGAGTACGCTGGTGCAAACACATCAGATACTTTAACCGCGTGCACCAAAGTCTTGTATGCTTCATTGATAAGATCTTTGTCTTCAGCTCCTTGAATCTGTTGAACAATAGCTTTTGCTATTCTCCAATAGTTCAAAGCTCTAAACTCCGTAGTCTTTGCATCTACTGGACAATGTTCAAGTACCAACTTAAACTTTTCAATGGCATTTTTAGGTTCACCTAAATGTAGCAAACTCCATCCATAAGCTGACATGATCTCCCAGTTTTCAGGAAATTCCTGTACAGCATCTTTCAAATATTTACAAGCTTCTTCCCAGTTCTTTATCTCGATATAGATTAAACCTTTCCCCATCTTTGCCTGGGCATTCTTTGGATCCTCAGTAAGAACCTTATCGAATAAGGAGAGGGCGGTGCTATGATTCTTTGGGGCTTCAAAAAAGGTGTAAGTAGTGGCATACAGCAAAGTGAAATCGAACTTAGAGTTCTTCAGATTAGCTCCCAAGTCTCTTATCGTAGTGGCTACAGCAGAGGTTCCAGCTCGTATGTAAGGTAAAGCAAGTTGGTACTCTTTTTGAGTCAAATAGTATCTCGATATAATTCTGTTCGCAAGTATACTCTGTTTGCATTTGACTATGTTTTCTTGCAGCACTTCCAGTACATTCGCTTCAGACATGACATTGGAATCTTCTTCAATGTCAACAAGAGTTGATATCTGTTCCAGAGGCTCGTCATCTTCCTCTACCGCGGATTGGTCCACCCTTTTGGAACCTTCGTTCAGAATATCAGCGGAGATCTTCTTAGAATCGTAGCTAGATATGGAAGAACACATCCATCCGTATATTACCATGGCCAAGGGCTCAGTTGGGAATTTCTGGATAAACGCAAGGCATGTATTCATGTCCAAACTGTCCACATCCGAAAAATCACTCCAATCAAAGTACAACGTCCATACAAGTAGAGACTCGTGCCTCACAATTACCATACCTTCGACCATATCTTTAACCACCGAGAAGAAAGCCGGTTTCATCTCTTTGGGCATTGTCTTGAGCAGTTTGATCCGGTATTCAAGCCAGGAGGTCTCAAGTCTGCTACGTTTCTCATCATCCTCTGTTACATTGACAAGCTGACTGAACAGATGATCCACTTCAGAGTCTCTGTATACTTCCCAGGCTGAGGAATTGACCTTGAAATGATAATCCGGATCGTTTACGCTGATCTTCATACGAGCCGCACTTATTAATTTTGCCGCCGCTTGCTGCTCAGAGTTCTGCTTTAGCGTCAACAGTCTCTTCAATGCCTCACGGGGCCCCATGATCTCTCTGCCGACCACTTCACCGAACTCAGTTCCAGGTTTGATACTTTCCAGAAACGCTTCTTCACACGCAGGATACTTCCTGCGCAGCTTTCTAATATCATCCACAAGCTCCAACAGAGGCTGCTGGAGCTGTAGAAGCACCTGTGCGTACCTTGCACACAGCTCAAAGTACTCTTTGAACGAAATGACAGTTTTGATGTCTGAAGTGTTCCGAAACAGCACAAACAGCCCTTTCCACGCTATTACATTCGATTCATCAAGTTTTATAGCGTCCAGATACCTCTTTTTAGCCGATTCTAACAGTCCCAGTTCTTCTTCGGCTTTCCCAAGGAACACATACGCAAAGTAGTTCTTGTTGTCCTTGTTCAGAACCTGTTTCGATAAAGAAACAGCCTCTTCCCAGTCTCTTTCGGCCAGAGCACGCTTCGCATCCTTCAATTGCTGCTTTACACTAGACATGGTGATTGCCAGAGGCTTCTCGCGCTAGTAATTAGGCCTAGCTCTTTTCCTTGTCTTTCTCTACAAGTGTTTAGTAGAAGATCAACAGGTTCTCTTCTTCAACAAACCACTTGTAAGAAGAGAGAGAAGGAATCTGGGGCCCACCATAACCTAGCAAAGTGTCTAAAACGAGTGAAATGGAGAAGAGCAGTTCGGTGAACTTCACGCAGTTCACTCAGGAGCAAATCAAGAAACTTAAAGAGGCTTTCCAGCTGATAGACGACGATGGGGACGGTGTGATCTCAGACCAAGACCTTGTACAGATCCTACAAGCGGTGGGAAAGCCCCATGATGACGCTACAGTTCAGCAGATGTTACAGCAGGCGCATCCTGCCGCATCACAGGCGCCGGGGACACCTCAGATGTCGTTTCCCGCATTCCTCTCGCTGATGAGCGAGACATTGGGGGAGATGCCTGACTCGCGCGAGGTTCGCGAAGCGCTGCAGACGTTCTCGCAGGACGAGGAGCCGCTGTGCAACTATACAGAGCTTGAGCAGCGGCTAAAGGACGTCGGGTTCACGGACCAGGCCAAGTTGGATCGCGTGCTGGCACATTTCTCATCGAGACAGGTCTCCGGCGAGCAAGTGTTTCGCGGGTCCCAGTTCTTGCAATCCATTGGAGAGTAGAAGCACGAAGCCCTGTTATTATATTAACCTATGTAGTGTCTAAGTTTATGTGGCTAGACGTGTGGCCTGGCAGCCTGTTCAGGTAGTCAAGGTATCACAAATCAACGATGAGCTCTTCCACGGACCAGTCCTCGAACGATCCATCCGGCAGATACCGTCTGATCACGAGTGGGATCTTCTTCTCGGCAAGCTCCTTCATTGCAATGCGCAGTGGGTCAGTCTCGCCCTCCAGATCCACGAACACAGGCGCATTCATCGAGATCTGCAACGCTCTGGTACCCAAAATTCTGGCACGTTCGTATTTCGTCATGTACGGCGTCGTGGTACGGTCCTCCTTCGCAATAGCCTTCTCCTTGAGTGTGCGGCGGCGCCTTGCCTCCTGCTGCTGGAACTCCTCGGGCCCAAACCCTCCAGCTACGATCGTGTTGCCTTGCTCATCGGTACCCAAACCATCTTCAAACTTGCCCTCACCATCGCCAAAGGCCTCGTAGTCCGAGAAATGCTCCTGCTCAAAGTCTTCATAGTGCTCTGCACCCTCGTTAAACCTGTTTGCACCGATTCTTCGCTGCAGCAGCAGCACGCTAGCGTGCTGCTGCTGCAGTTCATCTTCTGTTAGTACTTCTACTCTACCTCATGAAATACGCCAAAATAACCCCACACATACGCTTCTTCGTTGTCAGACATCACTTCTAACTATGATTGATCCCTTGCACTCCTTTTCAGCCCCACAGACAGCCCCAAGCACCGTTGAAACACAGCTTTTCCGCTTAGCGAAGTGATTGTCTCATGGTTTCGTTCTCTTTTTGAGCTTCTTGCACTGAAAAAATGCGATGAGCTAAAGAATAATGGCAGCTAGAACCCCTACCACTATCGCTAGCGACTACAGAGTCTAGTATCAAGTTCTTAACAGCCCATACACAACGGAAAACTCTTTTTAGCACTCAAGATCGAGCTGTGTGGCGTGCTAACAGGAAACTTCTGTATTTGACCTTCTTTCTGAATATAAGATGAGCTTCAAGCGAACAGACTTAGCGATGAGCTTCAAGCTTGAAGAGAGGACAGAAGGTCAACAGGCGGTGCTAACAGACGGTAAAGAGATCCAAACGGGTGGTATGATACATGGTATACAGTGTCTAAGTCCTGTGAGTGAATTAGAGGGGCGGGAGCCACCAGGAGAGGGTTTAAAGTGTGAAAAGGTACCTTCGGATGGGGAACAAGAAGAAGCGAAGATTCAGGATCATGAGACTGTGCCTTGCAGCCCTGCGCCTTCAGCAGCCAGTCCACGACCCAAGCTTTACTACTGTAATTATGAAGGCTGCAACAAGGCGTTTACAAAACCAAGTTTGTTGACAGAACACCAGCTTGCTGTGCATCAGGGCATCAAACCTTTCAAATGCGAGGTATGTGGCAAATCCTTTGCCAAGAATTCGCATCTCAAGCGCCACATGTTTTCCCACACCGACGAGAAGCCCTTTCAGTGCAGCGTCTGTGAGAAACGATTCACAACAAGACAGCAGTTACGGCGACACGAGATCACTCATACGAAATCGTTTCACTGTCCGTACTCGGAGTGTGACGAGTCTTTCTACAAGCACCAACAGCTGCGAGCACATATCTTAGCGGTACACGAAAAGAAGCTCACGTGTCATGTCTGCAACAAGACCTTTCAGCGACCTTACCGGCTAAAAGCACACATAGATAAACACCACGGCGCAGAGTCAAAGAACAAATACCAGTGTGACTACCCAGGATGTGCCGTGATACTACCGACCTGGTCTGCATTACAACAGCACAAAAAGTCCTGTCATCCCAAGATTCCTTGTTCCGTATGTGGTAAGCTTTGTGTAGGAGAGCAAGGGCTTAACAACCACATGAAGATCCATCAGCAACTTCCAAAAAACGATGTAGAACCAGAAACTTCAATGGTAACATCCGAGAAGCTCTTAGATGTGGTCAGGAAACGGCCTGCCGACAATCTAAGCTCGATTGAATCCGAGGTGAAAATTCAGAAGTACATTGAATCCGGCAAGTCAGCCAAGTCGTTGCTGCTCAACACAGTGGGAAAGAAGCGGATATGCCCATACTCTAACTGTAACAGGACATTTAAGTCAAAAGAGAAGTTTGATAAGCACATGGAGAAACATGGGATACACGATTTGAAGATGAAGGAGGCTGGCCTCTTAACAAATGAGATAACCCACGAAGTGAACCCCGGGATTTGTCTAGAGGCTGATCATGAGAACGAGCATCAGGCAAAAACCTACGTCTTGCCGTAATTGCTGCCAAGAAACAGATCTGGTCTAGTGTTGTATCTTAAATATAGACTATTTTATAAATGCATTAACCTAGTTCGTGAGGTTCATATCGCTCATTACAAACAACAGATCGTCGTCCTCGTCGTTCTTAGGGCGCGAGTTGTCCTGGTGTAGCTGGTCAGGTGTTACCTCACTTTTGTGGAACCTGGCATGTGTTGGAGTAGCTGATGTTGTTGGATGTGAGAAATTTGGTTGTTTCAAGGGAAGTTGAGCTCTGTATGAGCTCACTGACATACTTCTCAGAGAGCGCGGCGAGCCCGAGAACTGCTCAGACACTGCACCAGCGTTAGATGATCGTTTTATCAATATCTCGTCGTCTTGCACGTCGTCTTCGCGCGAATCCTCATTCGTAGTGCCCATTGTTCCCACCGAGCCACGTCTATTAATTTCGAGGTTGCTTCCTGTACGGTTTAACAGCGAGAGTCTGTGCTTATCAACAGAACTCTTCCGACTAGTAATGAGTTCCGCATTACTGTTGTTTCTGCTCCCGTGTGACAATCTAGAGGGGATTGATCCGTAATTAGGGGAAAATGATGGGATTGGAGAATGCGAGTGGGACCCAAATCTGACATTCGGTTGGTCAATAGACATACTCATAGAAAGATTATCACTCAAGGCATCATTGTTGGTCTTCATAGATTGAAACCTTATCAGCGAGTTCGAAAACTCTTGATGAGGTAAAACAGTGCTAGGTTTCATGTTGAGCTCCCTTTTGTCATCTAATAGTCTGACAAACTCAAGCAAATCTTCAGGAGGATTTTCGGTTGATTTTCTGGGTTTTGCTGACCTGTCAATGCTTTCTGACCTTCTGACACTAGAGTGACGGCGAATTCTTCCAAACGATGAAGAATACTTGGAGCCACTTCCGACACTAGACAGTTCTGGTGGTATTTCAGGGTTCACAACAGTAGATCCTGCACTATTACGCTGCACTTTGAGACCTGCTGCCACAGATGAAGTTGATACGTTTCTTGATAATCCGGGATTCAAATTAGTCGTTGAGTGAGCGCTAGTGCTGCTATGAACGAATGATCCACTTCCAACAGACCCGACTTTAAAAGGGTTTAATTTACTTGAGATCGACTGTCTCCTTGCTGCAGAATTCTCGGTAGTGAACTGAGATGGAACGCCAACACTGCTCTTTGGTGATAAAGACATTGACCTGTTGCTATTATTCGAAGGTCTCCTGGGTTTGCCCGTACTTGCATCGCTAGATAGCGACGGGTTTGTGTACTTTCTTTGAGATTCATCAGAATCCATAACATAGAAATCCACATCTTTCCTATATGAGACTGTTATGCGTAGAGACCCAAATCTCGTCTTAATCGGCGTGATCTTTCGTTGATCCAAATGTGATGCTATATTAGTCTCGTTCATTGTATTTGAGTAAGTCGCGATTATGGGCTTGCTTAAGCCGATTCTCCCCTTGGACAGGATCGGTTTTGATCCGTCCAAAAACCTGGTTCCGACACTGACTAGTGTCGTTTGTTGTGAGCCCTGGAGTTTGCTTAGCAGGTCATTAGCCGGTAATAGCTGTGTAAGCGTGTATAGGTACCGGAACAACAGCACTAGCTGCTTGTGTAAATTTGAGGGGTCGTTTGCCTCATCTGAGTCATCAGTGACTTGCTTATCCAGTTCTATCAGCCACCTTTCCAAAACGATTTCAGACTTCTTTCCCCCCTTGCACACGATCCATGGGTTCATATCTACGTCATGTAGAAACACCTGGTGCGTAGAGTGAAGACTTCGAAGGTCCAAATACGTCTCCAAGACTAATGGCGGCATAGATTTCTCCCCGTCAAAGGAAATCCACGGCTGGATCCGTGCTGCAACCAAAGGATCGCCGCGTGTCTCAATATTGAACAGGTGGTTTCCGTCAACACCTGTAGAAGATCCCTGGTCCACATCAAAGCTCTGCGCTTGCTTGCTCTGCTGCAGCAAAAGAGCCGCCTTCAAAAAAAAATCGTTGATCAGTTCAACAACTTCCGGAGCTGATTCTACCATCCTATGTTCACCCAAAATACTTTACTGCTCTTTATAAAAGAAACAGAACACCCTTACGGTTCCTCGTGAGTCGTTTGAAGCTGTGTCTTTACCTAAAGTCCTTTGTACCTTATGCGCTACTTAAACCAAAATTCCAAATAAAGACCCTCTTGCCATCTGAGACCAGCTCTAACTTCTTGATCCCTGCTTCTATTGCCCTAGTGCAAACACTATATCGCGTCACTATGCACTAATCGCGGTCTAATGGTCTCTGTTCAGGTATCTTCTCTGTATAAGGGGTTTACAACTTGTAAGAAGCTTAGTACGTAAACCTTAAAGCCTTTAAGTTTAAATGGAACGAGATGAGGTAGGGGAAAGACAGCGAACACAGGCCGTTTCAGGGCTTATTCGGAGCCAAGTTACTAGCATATGTATCGAGTACAAACATTTATAAAGGTATTGATGTATAAGATAAGGTTTGAGGCTAGGAGTCATCTTCAAACGCGTTCCACAAGTCGTAGAAGAAATCCAAGAGACAACCAGTACTCCACGCCTGGGTTGGTGAGGAGTCGGCACACAGCTCTCCGTCCTTGTTTGTTAATTCTGTAAGCCCCGCCCAGTTGCTGTCACGGATCCAAGATCTATGGCCGTCTAGTCGTTTGTACAGTTGTTGGTACAAATACGATGAGGGAGTCTTGGCAGCATTTTGGGCCAGCGGGTTTGCAACAAAGTGGAAATGCTTAAACGCACGGAGGAAGTATCCGTAGCACCACACCCATTCGGGGCCTTGGTGATAGTTTCTGCCCTTTGCTGTCGCGAAATCTCTGGAATCCTCTGAGTTTCTGTAATATGGCCTGTAATTGTAGTCGGAGGGATCTAGGGTCCGCATGCCGACAGGACCACGGATCACTTCGTCTGCAACATTGATAGCGTGGTACGCGTATTCGCGTGTAAATAGCTCAGGTGCGACAACCATCGCAATGGCGAAGTTTGGACGTAATTGGTAGTCCTCGTATTTTTTCCCAGACCGGTACAGATCCTTATAGATCCCTCTTCTGTTCACTAAAGAAGCGTCAATGTCAAACTTGGCGTCGTCATTGGGGTCCAACGGCACATAGAATTTACGTTCAAAGTTCTCCAGTACAAGTTTATCCCAAGCGGCGATAGAAATTGTGTTCCCGTCGGATTTTTGAACTTGATCGTACTTGAATAAACCTTTGGCATGAAGATCAATCACAAACCTCAAACAACTCTTTAGCAAACCGTTGATCTCAACGGCTGCACCGTCTCTAGGTGTCCCCGGAACTCCCATCGAACCAGCTAGTTCACTCTCACCCATTTTGTCCATCCAAGTGCCACAGTTAAACTGCGAGCCTCCAAATATTAACCCATTGTCCCAGTCCACATGAACTTCAACGTTAAACCCTTCGTCCTTCATTACTCGATCAAGGTTGGGCCCAGCATTCGCTTCTCTGTATTTGATTCCCGCCGCATGACGGCTGAGAATCTCGTAGATAATATCTTCAATGCTCGTTTCATAACTGAACGCCTCAGGGTCTGTCCAAGTAATATATCTATCATCTAGTGGGAATCTACGAGTCACCTTTTCCTGTAGCAAACTTTCGCCCCCTGGCACAATTGTCACGTAGTCCTGTACAGACTGAACAAAGAACCAAGCAGCATCCCTCGCGTTGTATCTGGGATTGCGTCCTGCGTCCAAAAGATTTGGGATCAAGCCATGTTTGAGAGTCTTTGCGAACGCTAGAATGTGGGTTTTTGCTTCTTCAAAGCGCCCTGTGGTTAGCAATAGACCCCGGATCGAAATGAAGACATCTCTGCCCCAACATCTCATATATTGAGTGCTAAAGTGCGGAAGACCTGCAGCCATACAAGGAACGTTTTCTGCTGGGTATAGGGAAGTAGAAGTCATTGTTGACACCATCTGTATTGATGTCATGGCTAGGTTCTGGACGAAAAGGTTGGAAAGACCGATATTCTTGGACATTAGACATAGGGCACGGTAACGGCAAACTTCATATGAAATACCAATCACCAATGCGAATAAACGAGGAACCAAATAATAAGGGACACATTTTATTCTATCCATTCTTTCCCTGAGCCATTCTTGCATTTCACAGATGCCTGGTTGCTCGCGGTAGTGATCCAACCTTTCTACAACATAATCTAGAGCCCAATGGCCCATTCTTAAGTTTTGACTCAATGGATGTGCAAGGTCATTCGTAAAAATGACATTTCTCAACACTGAAACCCAGCCCTGAAGACCACAATATTCGAGCGATCCATAGTCAGGAATTGTGTAGACGCCTGCTCTGTTAGCACTGATGTCATTTTCTTCAGCGTTACATCTGTAGAGCATAGCATTCAAAGAGAGTAAATTTAAGTTTTCAGATGCTTTTAGGGCCCCTGTTCTGATGAGTTCGTCTAAATCTTCAGTGACACCTTGTTGCTTGGTCTTGAAAACAGCAATGGATCCTGCAGGGAAATCTTCGGGTAAATCGATAGTAGTAGAACTTGTAGCCTCATCAAAGTTGATGTTAAAGCCTTGCAATTCAACGAGCTTGGTTGGAATACCCTTGATGATTTTATCATCATCATGTGGTTTGTCCCCTGTCTTGACCAAAGAGTAACTGAAAAGAAGCTCCGCTGTAGAACCAGAAAGAGTAGCAGTAGGAGCCTTTTGGTCGTAATAGTTGTCGTTGAACTTTGTTCTGGCAACTAAGAAATATCCTCCTCCAGTTCTTGCGTGAGTTCTATGGAATGTGATAAACTGACCGGTATGGTGAACATGCATTTCTGAGTCTTCAGGATCCTCACTCTGAGCAGCAATTGCGTCACGAATCTCGTGGAATTTTTGCTTTATCAAACATATACCGTCATTCTCCTCGATAGAATACTGACGCTTCTCCTTGACAACATCAAGAAGATGTGGATAGATTTCGTCGTATCCATATACTGACCCCACTGCAGACGCGCTGAGTCCCACTAAAGCGGCGTTCGGTAATGTATCTTCAACAGTACGCTTTTGGTAAGGTGTTTCGTTATCATGAGTGCAATCCATGAACAATGCATGGGGTGGAGCTGCAGACAAGAATCTAGGGACTTGAATTTCTGAGAGACACTTTATGTCCTGGTTATTGCAATTCTTATAGGACACAAAATCTTCATCCAGTTCAAGCTCAGGGCTGTAAGGGAAGTCATCGAGCGGCATAAACTTGTATGATCCGGTTGGTCTGCCGCCATGTCTATGAATTAGGCTGGACAACTCCTCTTCCGACCATGCTTGCATAGCTTCTCTGATCAAAGATGAAATAGCCAATTTCTCGACAAAGATACAATCCATTTGTTCAGACCCTGAGAACAATTCAGCTACCACATACAAGTTTGGATTATATTTCCTTGCCAAGTCCAAAAAGTACTCGCCGACGTGAAGTGGAGTTGAGTGGCAGTTATCAATTCTGAACCCGTCAAAAATAGTTGCCTGTAAACGGGTGTACTCTGACATTCTATCCCATAGATATGGGGAATCCTCAGGTTTAGCACCGTATCTTAATTTGACACAGTCACCCCATACAATCACTTCTCTGCGCAAGTAAGCCCTGGAATCCTTAGATGCAAAATCAACAAGAGGGTTGGAGTTCCAGATCCACCCGTTATTGGCCAATGCATAACTGTTACCATCCTTAGCTATAAATCTGGTGAAATAAGGCTCTGTCAAAGGAGAATTGTGCGTAATCTCACCCAATTTGGGGCCGTGGTCGTCTATTCTCAAATATTTGATGCGGTTGTATAATTGCTCCAATATGACACGAACGTCTTCATCGTAGTCTTTGTATAAAGGAAGATTGAGTTCGTCTAAAATTTTTCTTGCTTCCTGAATGATAGAAGCGTTCCACTCATCTCCATGTAGTTGTTTCAATACGCTTATGAATTTCACAGTATTTAGAGTGTTGGAGAATCTTTTTCCCAAAGTTCCAAACCCTTCATTGGCACATGTTGAACGTACTAATCCCGCTAATTTCACCAAGTCGCCTCTCACATCATCTGGCACCTTCACCACATCACCAGAAGCTGATTGCCATTTGGATTCCACGTCTTGCATTAAACTTTCAATGTTAACAACGTAAAATTCCCACATCTTTATCGATCCCAAGACGTGGACTTTGATTCCGTCCATGATGTCATTTAGTTCATCTAGGTTGTATAATTCGGTTGGGTACCCCAAGGCCTTCATAATGTCGCTGAAATCCAACAAGCTCTTATCTAACTCCATCGCTGGAATAAGATGTGGTGCAGTTTCCTGATTGTAACCCGCCTCCGGATGCTCCAACAGCCAGGCGGAATTGTTAGCGGTGTGGTTGTATACAACGTCAGTCAAGGCAAGAATATTATGCTTCGTGTGCAATTTCTGCACCATTTTCTTGACGTCTTCTGGGCTTGCAAACACGGCAGGGTCAAAGGTCAGCTGGTCGTAGATCGAGTACGGGGAGTTTGACTCTCCTCTTTCTTGCAATGGCGTGAAGTGGATCATGTTGTAGCCCTTTTTGTCGATCTTGTTGAAGATTGGGTCCCAGTCTTTGCCCATCCACTTAGAAACGACGCTCTGCAGTGCAATTGAGTTGAGAGGCACGAACTTGCCGTTCAAATACAACGTAGGAGGCACAACGAAGTAAAACTTCCGTGTGGTCTCCAACTGGTCCGCCTCGTTCCTGTACGAGAGGTAGAAGCAGTACGACCCGGGGCTGTACACGTGCAGATCGATATAGTCGTCCTTGTGGAAGCTGGCCTTGATGTACTTCTTGTGGAACTTGTTCCGGTCAAACTCCGCGTCCGCGCTCTCAGGGCAGTTCGTCCATATTAACCCGTCCCGTGCCACAGGGCAGCCTGCTGCCACAACCAAACGGACCGTATACAATGGCTCACTAGTATCTCTATCCTGCGGCACCGCTATTGAAGGCATAGTGAGCACCCCATGGTTGTAAGAGCAACTAACCTTCGGTTCTCCATTATCCTTAAGTCTCAATAAAACAGTTCTCATCCTATTTCCCAATAATTACCGCAAATCGTATCCAATTGAAACAAAACTTGGCTCTTTCTATTGCCTGTTAACCCCTTGACCGACTATTGCCTGTTAACCCCTTGACCGACTATTGCCCTTTCTACTCCCTTGGTCAGCCTGCTTCACCTTCAAATCTTTATCTCCCTTACTTTAGCAATGTGGTAGGCACTAATTTAAGAACCATCTGTTTAAGTGACATGGTAACCTGTGGATTAACGGTTTAAAAAAGAGCAGGGTAACGAGCGGTAAGACAGCTCGGACTCTGGTGAGTGTTGCCAGCTACCAGTGAAGCAGCAGCAGTGTTGTGTGGTAGTTGTTCGCTAGTTGTTTTAAATGTCAGTTTATTGCGTATTACTTAGACTTAGTTTAGAGTGTGAGAGTCCTGTGAGCCAATTGTGGTCGTTAAAAGACCAACTTGTAGGCCTGGTACAGCACGTAAAAGGCCAGGATAGCCCAGAACAGAGAGAACAGCAGCAGGTTGTTGCGGCCGAACTTGTAGACGTATAGCTCTTTCAACTGCTGCAAGTACTGGACGATGACCTTCCCACTGAGTTTGGACTCGCCCTCAGTTCTGACTCCGAAGAAAAAGGGCACTTCGCCGATGGGTTCCTGAGCAGGGATTGGGAGCTTCACTAGGAGGTCCAAGGCGATTTTGAAGCCCTTGGGGTTGATGTTCTTGGCGTCTTTGTGCACCAAGTATTTCTTCTGTAGGCCGAAGAATCCGCTCATAGGGTCGGACGCAGTGGTCAAAGGCTTGGCCAAGGCTCTGGCACCGCTAGAGATGATTCTGCGGTACAAGGGCCAGTCCTTGTCGATCCCGACGCCCGCGGCGTACCGCGTTCCCAACACAAAGGGGTGCTTTCTGAGCGAGTCCAACAACTGGGGCACGGACTCTGGGGGATGCTGCAAGTCTGCGTCCATGCACACCAAATACTCGCCTTTGGCCTCGCGGAAACCCTTGAGCACCGCAGACGAAAGCCCTCTCTCGTCCGTCCGGACAATTATCCTCACATTGTACCCCTGCTTCTGCAACGCTTCCACCTCTTCCACAGACCCGTCCTTTGAGTTGTCGTCCACAAAGATCAATTCCGTGATACTGGAGCCCTCTTTACCCAACGCTTGGAACAACCGCGTGGTCAATGGCTTGATATTAAGCTTCTCGTGATACGCTGGAACAATCACTGAATTCTCAACTGACATCTGAACGCTTTCTGGATCTCGGTTTCTTGTACTGATTAACCTTCAATGGCTTCTTGATACTGCAATAGTTATAGAAATAGGCACTAACTCGTCACTTTTCTGCAAAAGTTAAACCCAAATGTTGGCTATTTGATCTAATTGAGCTCATGCCATGACTATAAGCCTCTCAAACAGCATCAAAACCCTTTCTTGGCACTCTTGTCCAACCTGTCAACTACTGGTCTCTTTGTAACTCTTGGTCGAAGCTTTGCGTTGTGGCCAGGCAGGCATATGACAGACCCGGGTAACGGCAGTAATAGGTCAAACGGGCATAGCAGCACAGCAGCACGCCAGCACGCCAGCAGGAGCACCAGCAGGAGCACCAGCGCACCAGGTTAAGCTGGAGCGTGTTACAAAAGATATACAAATTTGAAGATCACTGAATGGACTTGATATCGTTCTTGAACCTCTTCTCAACGGCATCCAAGAACTCATCGGTGGTCACGTAGCTGGCTCTGTCCGTGTTGCCACAGGCCAGAGCGAGGTCCTTTGTCATGATTCCGTCCTCTTGGACGGTGTTTAGCGTGGAGGACTCGAGCAAGTTTGCGAATTTGACGACTTCTGGAGTCTGGTCCAACTCACCTCTCTTTGCCAGACCTCTGGTCCAAGCGAAGATGGAGGCGATGGAGTTTGTGGAGGTCTCCTTGCCCTGCTGGTACTGTCTGTAGTGTCTGGTGACGGTACCGTGGGCAGCCTCGGATTCGAACGTCTTGCCGTCTGGGGTCACCAGAACAGAGGTCATCAAGCCCAGAGAGCCGAAACCCTGGGCGACAATGTCGGATTGCACGTCACCGTCGTAGTTCTTGAAGGCCAGGATGAAGCCTCCCTTGGACTTGATCATCTGGGCGACCATGTCGTCGATCAAACGGTGTTCGTACCAGATGCCCAGCTTCTCGAACTGCGCCTTGTACTCGGCGTCGTAAATCTCTTGGAAGATGTCCTTGAATCTGCCGTCGTACTGCTTCAAGATGGTGTTCTTGGTGGACAGGTACAGGTTCAGCTGCTTTGTGATGGCTAGCTTGAACGACGCGTGCGCAAAGCCGCGGATAGACTCGTCCGTGTTGTACATGGCCAAGCCCACGCCTGCGCCCTTGTAGTCGTACACTTCCAAAGTCTTGGTCTCAGAGCCGTCTGCTGGGCGGTAAACCAGCTCCAGCTTGCCGGGCCCGGGCACCACAAGGTCTGTGGCCTTGTACTGGTCGCCGTGCGCGTGTCTGCCGATGACAATGGGTTTTTCCCATCCAGGCACAAGCCTGGGGATTCTGGGGATCACAATGGGCTCACGGAACACGGTTCCGCCCAGGATGTTTCTGATCGTGCCATTGGGCGACTTCCACATCTTTTTCAGCTTGAACTCCTCGACACGGGCCTCATCTGGCGTGATGGTAGCGCACTTCACACCGACACCGTACTTTTTGATCGCATTTGCCGAGTCGATCGTCACTTGGTCCTCTGTAGCGTCACGGTTGGTGACTGACAGGTCGTAGTACTTCAAGTCCACGTCCAAGTACGGCAAGATCAGCTTGCTCTTGATCTTGTCCCAGATGATCCTGGTCATCTCATCACCGTCCAATTCCACCACTGGAGTCTTGACCTTAATCTTGCTGAGCGCTGCTGCAGCAGAGCTGGAGAAGCGACGGCTGGTGCTGAACATTGCGGGTTGCTTCGTGTGTTGTGGGAACCAGACTGGGACCAGAAGGGCCCAGGCCGCAAACCGTTGTGACGTGTTGAAGTCCACGTCTCGTTCGCCCGGTGCGCTGCGTCTTTATACTCGTCGCCGAAAGAGTCATCGCGTCACGTGACCTTCGCTCAACGCCGGGTCACGTGACTCTCCGGTCCCGGTCACGTGATTCGAACTGGTCTTAAATATAAACGCTACACGCCGCTATACGCTACGTACTCGCGCCGCCCGGGACGCGCCGCTCAGAACGCGCCAAACTTCTTCAGCTGCACGTACGACGAGATGAAGGGCACCGCAAACCCGACCGCAAAGAACCCAAAGTGCACGATCGCATATGGGATCTTTCTGCCGTGGATCTTCACTGGGATGTTGGAGTACACGCCCTCCTTAAAGTGCGCGCTCTGCTTGGCGCTGGCGCTGAACGCTCTTCTGCTTGCTAGTCTGGACACTTGGGACAACATATCGGCTTTCTGGATCTATCTCCTATACCTGAACACTCCTGTACAAAATGTACCTCTGTATACCAAACTACACTACACTACACTACACTACTCTATACCACTGTATACCAGCTCACTTTTCATTTCTCGCCAAGGGCCCGTTCATATAAGCAAGCGAGACCGGACGGACGCCCGGGTAACGTGTGACTTTTCTCTGCCTGTTAGTTCCCGATTCGTCGTTTGGAGCTGTATCGGACGATGGTGGGACGGAGAAGGCGGTCACTGTGTACGAGGGTGTTCTTGCGTCTGATTGGCCCGCGCGGCGTGCGCCCAGGCCGCTGGGCGGGTGCCCGGCGTGTGCCCAGGACCCAACGGGGACCACTGGGGCACCCGCCGGGCGCGCCTACCGTGCGGCCTGGCGGCCGCGCGGCGGACCGGCGGTTTGGCAGGGGCCGCGGTCACGTGACCGCGGCCCCATCGGACCACCCGTCTTCCGCCGGTTCGCCATATAAGAAGCTCAAGCATGAAAAGTGAAATATTCAACACAGACCAGATTTTAGACAAGATGGATGTGTACAGAACAAGAGTGAATTGTGCAGTTGTAGGGTATCAGCAGGTCGCAGAACACAGTATAACATGTCAGCTATTGCTCCAATCACAGGTACGCTAAGAAAGAGAATCATGGCGGATATCGCCATTGGGTTCAGCATCGGCGGCGCCATGGCGTCGTACTGGTGGTGGGGATTCCACAAGAAGGTGATCGGCAAGAGAGAGGCGTACTACGCCAAGTTGGCGGAGCAGAAGGCTGCGGAGAACTGAGGGTGTGCGGCGCAGGACGCGCGCTAGCGCGCTAGCGCGCGCGCGGTGATTGAAGGATTTATTTATACGTATACAGGAAGTAGAAGTCGAATACTCTAAGTTGCCTATTGTTGAAGCGAGCCGTGGGAGCGGGTCAGAAGGGGTCAGAAGAGGTCTGAGCCGGTGATGAGGCCGTCCGTGAGCACCACCAGGCGTCTTGGCGCGCGCTGCGAGCGCAGCGAGCGCTGCAGAAAGCGCAGGGTGGACAGCTCGCCGTGGGTGATTCCGCCTACAAAGACGAGGAATGCGACGCCGCGCGCATGCGCAGCGTCGCCCAGCGTCCTGCCGTCTGTGCTGAGCCAGGTGGTCTCGCGGAACGGGACCTCCAGGTCGCGCAGCGTGGGCTCCAGAGCAGCGGCGCCGCGGTCGTACAGCGACTGCACCAGCCTGGTAGTGACGGGCACCACGCCCGAAAACGCATAGTTCATGTCGCGCGGGCGGGTGGGCTCGATGTCGGCGTCCGGAATTGTGTCCATGGCCTTGCGCAGCGAGTGGTAGTTCGGCAGCTTGGCCGTCTGCTTGCTGCAGAACAGCTTGTACTGCTCCAGGGTCTTGAGCTGGAACAGCATGTCGTTGCCAAACGTGTCCACCAGGTCTTGCCGCAGAGCGTCGTAGTCCCTGGCGCGCAGCCCCTGCTTGACCTGCGCGAAAAGACAGCACAGTCGCAGAGTCTCCGCTTCGTCAAGATTGAAACACATCGTTTCCAAAATCGTGTTCATTATCGTCGCGTAGTCCAGCTCGTCAGCGTACACCCCATGCTCAAAATCTAGCTTCTCCTTGAAGTTCATCGCCTTCAAATGCTCCATCAACTCCGAACTTTGCACAGTATGCTCTTTTAACAGAGCCTGCGTGTTTTGAAGACCGCCAAGATTGTCCACAAACTGCTTGATCTCAGATATAGTGTTGGCCTCGTGGCGTGACTCGTACTTGGACTGTAAGTCCTTGGCTAATCGGTTCAAGTTGGAGCCCACCGCACCGAAATTTAAAAACTTGAGCTGGTCCCATAACTCCGTGTCCTTGTTCACGCTGCCCAGCTTCCCAACTTCTGACAATATGCCCGCATATGTCAAATCCGTCATAAGAGGAGTCACTGGGTCTACGCTACGCTCAAACACTATCAGATCGTTTCTCTCGCCGGATTTTAGCTTCCCAAATTTCGCACTTCGAATAAATTTCTCCTCAGGTGTGTCCCTGGCCTGTAATCGCTCTTGCACCATGCTCGCCAGTCTCTGACTGTTCTCCCCAAATGCTACTGATTTGACAATGGTAATGTGTTCTTGGTCCAGTATTGACACAAGCGCACTCGACAAGTTGTCCAGTAAAATGGTCATCGTTGCTTTACGAAGCTCCGGGTTTCTTGGATAATACAGATTAACACCATCCGAGTTCTTCAGGATCCCGCAATCTAACACGTCAGTGTCTATTCTTTCCATTGGCAGAAAATGCCACGATTTTAAATCGATCTCAATCGGGTCCATTAAAAGATGTAAATAGTGTCCTACCAAACCCAACTCTTCTTCACGATCATTATGAGTAAGCGATATCACCTTTACGTGCTTCAGCTCCAATGATCTCATGATATCTATTATAACTGGCTCAGGCTTCAGATCGCACCGCACGTCTAGAAGAAAGATAAGCGTGGTGTCGACCGCTAGCGTTTCAATAACACTCACCGCTTCCTCATCGCATTTAACCACATTCTCAATCTGAGTGGCCTGTTTCAGCTGCGAAAACGAGAACAGTTCCTGCAAAACTGGTATCAGGCTCTCTTGTACCATAAGAGTTGTTTCGCCCAGCTTATCCTGCAATGATTCTACAACATTGATGAACGAGTCTCGGTTTACAGTCTTGAAACTCGCTGGTTTCACTTCACTGACCATTGTCTTGCGTGTTTTGGTTAGATATTCTAATGGTAACCAAATGTATGCTATTGCATTGGACTTTATTTACTATTATCCCGGCCATTACTGGCTCTAAATCCCTACATTCAACGACTTCTATCAGATCGCTAATCAACGATTCAGTTCAATCTTTCAGATCCGGTTGCATCGAGTTGAAAACCCATATGTTACCCGGATTTGGTGATCTTTCGTCAAGCAACTGGCAAGAGTTCAATGCGACTGTCTCCTGAACCTCGCGTGCCATGGTATCTAGAGTTGCTAGACTAGTCTATATTCAATTCTTCCAGATACTCAGACAGTTAATCCACTTCTAGAGGCGAACGATGCGTAGTATTCGAGCATTTCTGGCGTTATACCTTTCGAGATGCCCTCCAATGCCTTCAAGAAATGCTTCTGATCGACTTGGGCAGCTGAACGATCTTCCATGATAGCCGCGAGCCCAGCTTCCTGGCATAGCAGCACGACTTCCGCGCCGGAACAGCCCTCTGTTTTTTCGGCTAGCAATTTCAGATCGACAAGCTTTGGATCTAGATTGAACTTCCTGGTACACTTGCTCAAGATCTGCAATCTCGCCTCGAAGTCGGGAGGTCCCACGTACAGGTGTCTGTCCAGTCTTCCTGGACGCAATAGAGCTGGGTCAATCTCGTCAGGCCTATTAGTAGCTGCCACTATTATAACACCTTTCAGCTCTTCCACACCGTCAATCTCATTCAAAAGAGACGTCAACACATGGTTAGCAGCAGATGTACCACCCCCAACGTCTCTGTCTGGAGACAATGCATCAATCTCATCGAAGAATATGATTGATGGGGAAGCGGCACGGGCTTTACGGAAAATCTCTCTGATTGCTCTTTCTGACTCTCCTACGTATTTGTTGAATATCTCAGGACCCTTGACAGCCAAGAAGTTGATTCCAGATTCTGTAGCCAATGCTTTTGCTGTCAGAGTCTTGGAACAACCTGGAGGTCCATATAGTAGCACACCTTTTGGAGCACTTACTCCCAGCTTTTGGAATGTGTCAGCTGCTTCTAATGGTAACTGTATCATTTCCTTCATTTTCTGTTTCAACACATCCTGGCCCCCGATATCATCCCAGTACACTTTGGGAGTCTCCAGAAAAATTTCCCTCATGGCACTAGGTCTGATGTCAGTCATAGCATCTAGTGCATCATTGATGCCAACTTTCAACTCTTCTTTCTCTATGTTATCCCGTAACCCACGCTGGATGGTTTTCATGACAGATTCCCTGCACAATGCTACCAGATCTGCACCAACATAACCATGTGTCTTCGAAGCAATAACTTGTATGTCATCAGCTGTTAGATTCTGTCTCTGTGTAGACATTCTATTGAACTGTTTCTTTAGAATATCCAATCTGGCACCGGCGTCAGGTATACTGATCTCTATCTCTTGGTCGAACCGACCTGGCCTTCTCAGCGCAGGATCTATCGAGTTTGGTCTGTTCGTAGCTGCAACCACAGCAAGTCTCCCAGAACCTTCCATGCCGTCCATCAAAGTTAACAAAGTTGCAACCACTCTACTTTCAACTTCACCCGAATCATCACTCGCTCTACTAGGCGCCAGTGAATCAATCTCATCGATGAATATGATAGAAGGCTGGTACCTTTTTGCTTCATTGAACAAGTCTCTTAGGGCAGCTTCGGTCTCGCCCAAGTACTTAGACACAATAGATGGACCATTGATTGTGAGTACGTGAGCATTAGTCTCGTTCGCAACACATCTCAGAAGCATGGTTTTACCTGTCCCCGGTGGTCCATGTAATAATATACCTCTTGGAGGACTTATACCAAAGTCTGTGAACAGCTGTGGTTGGTGCAACGGTATTTCTACCGTGCTCTTCAAGGTCGATATTTCTTTTGTCAGGCCTCCTACGGCATTGTAAAGAACTGGGTGGGGCAACCCATACCTTGAGGCCACATCTTTCTCTGTGGTTGAAATCATCTTAGTATGGCCCTTCCTGAACAGACCTGGTGGGGACAGAAAGTCGCAATCCAAACTGTGGCCATGGTCTGATATAGAAAGCTTGGAAATTTCGGGTAATTCGTCTGCTGATTGGTTGATATCCACCACGATGATGTCCAGAGATCTATCACTCAACTGTAAAGACCGAAACACAATTCCTGGCATAATTATGCCACATTTTTCCAGAGCTCTTTCGACAAGTTTCAAATCGTTGGCACTGAGCTGTTCGCCTTGTAGATTTCCTACAGTAACGGTGTCCAAGTAGTCCGGTTGTTTTCCTAGTTTTCTGATCTCGATTCTATCTCCAAGTAACATGTTTGAAACGCTTCTCAGCGCTCTGTTGACCTTCACTACGTTGTCACGGGCTGTTTCATCTCTCATCGTCTTACATATTGCAACGATCCCGTTTTCGCCTTCTCTTGATATGACGCAAAACCCATCGTTCTTCAAATCAAGTGCTTCCATCGCATCCTCTTTAATCTGTACTATCCCTAGGTCATTATCGTCCCCAGTCTCTAGTGGACGTACTACGAATACTTTTGGTAGCTTAAACTTCGTCTTCGATTCTTCGGGACTGCTCGTACCACCACTCTTCTTCTTACTCGAGGAAGAACTGCTTTTTGGCGGCATACTGGCTTCAGAAATAGTATCGCTTACTTCAGGCTCAATTTGGTGCTCATACAGCTGCAACGCCGTTAAGTATTCTTCTTGTTTCTCTTCATCTATCACTTTTAGCTACAAGAGATGAGATGAGCTTTAGGCTTCTGATACAATAAGGTTTCCGTATTAGAATAAAAATAAGAAGAAGAACAAGCGGTTAAGAGTTTGTTCTGCTTCCAGTTTGAGCTGTTATACAACGAGGTTTGAATCTTAAGATGATATTTCGTGGTTCTAACATGTCTAATCTGCAGTTTGTGCGATATATATCCGCGGTTCCAGTGAAGTTTAAATCTTGGCATGTGAGAAGAAACACCGAAGACCAGAAGCGGATACTGGGTCTGCTGAACACGCTTAATTATAAGAGTTACAAGTTGGAGTTACCCAGTATGGAGAACTTGATTAAATGTCTTTATGTCACAGTGCCGTTTGAGGTTGATCTGGGCTCAGAAAGAAGACTGAATCAGCACGAAATAAATACCATAGGACGAAAGATACTGAAGCAGGAATACCAATCAGCCAGAAACTTGTTTGACGAAAGCAAAATGCTGCATCTTTCGGCAGTACAAAGAGACTTCATGCGAAATCAGAAGCATGGGACATTTACAATGAAGTACTTGAATTTGAAGGGCATTTGTAATCTGGCTCGACTTCCTATTCCTCAGAACAGATTAGGCAGCAAGGACCTGCGGAAGCAAGATTTAAAAGTTCTGCAATCTACCATTGCCATGCTTGCTGAGCTTAATACTAGGGATAAACTCTCTGAATTTATACAGAGCGAAATTGTGAGGCCGTCGCTGAGACACTTGTTTAGGAAATGAGATACATTGTACATAGTTTGACAGATAATGACTTAGGTAATGCATAACTTGACTTACAAGTACAAACTGGCAGCAAAAACAATGTCTCTTTTGATCAGTTCTTGCGCCTGGGTCATCTTCTGGTGTAACACAGAATTTCCGATAATAACTGCGGCATTTCGGACTTCTCTGCAAACTTCGTCTAATCTGGAGATAACTCGAACGATGGTACCCTCGGCCTCAACACTCATGTCCATAATTTCTTTGAAAGATAGGCCTCTGGCCCATTCGTAGATCACGTTCAAAAGTGCAAACCTTTGGTTTTCTAAGAACTCTGCTTCTTCTTGAGTGGAAGGGATTTGATACCTTTCAGATACCTCTTGCATTCTGGCATAGATATCTCGGATTTTTTCTTTCCCCTTTGCAAGTCTTGGTGTGATTGCAGGTGGTTCCTCTTCTTTGCTGCGTCCTTCATACACAAATGCAGATAGAAGTGCTACGATCTCTTCAGGTTCAAAGTCTCCCAAGAAGTTATCCAAGATCAACTCAGTAATGACAAGTTCATGGCCTGTGTTAATTTCACACGCGACTCTGCCCTTTAGTAAAACGTTGTTGTTGTAATCAATAAATCCAGTTTCTTTTAGTACATTCAAACGAGATTCATAGTCCGGTAACAGGTTTAAATTTTGTTCTGACATGGAGTGAGAGATCTCTTTGATCTTATTCTGAAGCAAGAAACGACGATAAAAGGGTAAGAAATTATCAATGAACGATCCATCCTTTATCATTTCAAGGTTTCTGAGGTCCCCAATTATCTTTTGGTTTTGCAAGACATTCTGTTGAACCTTCAATGAAGCAGTCAAGGCAAGAGGAATATCATGTGCTTTTCTGACACTTCTCGAAATGTAACGCAAAAATTCTAGCACATACTCTTGTTGTTTGGATTGGTCCGCGATTAGCAATTTGTTGTTGGCGTCAGTGAATGCATATTTGGAAATGATCTCCACATCAAATACGGAAATCTCTTGGATTTCAAGATCCATGCAATTTCTCAGAGATGTCGTAGAAGATAGATGAGACTCGCAATATTCCACAAAGAATAGAGGAGTGGGCAGGATATTTTTCTTTCCTCTTTTCAACAACATAGGTTTTGTTAACCTGAGTACAACGCACAACCCTTGTGGACCATTCACCTTCAAGACAAGGCCCAGCATGGGGTTTTCATTGTTTTGTCTAAACACAATGAACCTTCCAACGCTCAAAGACTTTCCTAGAGCTCTAGCGTCATCTATCTCTTTCATTATGTTCACGCACGTCTGGTTGTATCCAGTGATCAGATTGAAGGCATGATCGTATAGCTCGATCTCTTCCTCGTTTGATTGGCTTAAATCAATTCTGTTTATCTCTGCCTGTAGGTTTTCGATCTGTTTCTCTTGTTCTGGCTTCAACGTTTCCTTCGAGTTTTCACTGAAGGAGAATTTGATCATTTCTTCGACCCTAAGAGCTTCTATTCTCAATAAGTTTAATATCATGTTGTATGTTAATCTGAATTGAGATTGAAGACGTGTTGGAACACCCAAGCTCACTTCCTTGAAAGATGCCTGGTCTAAAGGTCTAGAATACGCCATAACGATAACTGTACCAGTTTTATCTTTACCTCTACGACCAGCTCTTCCTGCCATTTGAGTAAACTCGCCAGGCAGTAAATAACGCTTCTTTTCTCCATCATGCTTCTGGATTTCACTGAATACTACGGTTCTTGTTGGAAGATTCAGACCCATGGCAAACGTTTCAGTTGCAAATAATAGCTTAACGAAACCCTTTGCGAACAGAATTTCGATTAGTTCCTTGACGATGGGCAAAAGACCTCCATGGTGAACAGCGATACCTCTTGATAGAAGTGAGCGTATTTTATAGATTTGAGGAAGTTCTCTGTCATCTTTTCTTAGTCTTGAGATGGATTTCTCTATGAATATATGAATTGCTGACCTTTCCTTCGCAGATAACAGATCGATCGATTCAATAGAATCCGCATACTCTTCGCAACGTTTCTTACTAAACACAAACACCACAGCAGGCAGAAGATCGTTGCTTCGCAGATAGTTAATCAAGTTAAACCAAGTCGCTTTGGTAGGTCCATCGTACTTGAAAAAAGAAGATTTATTGGAACCTCTGGCAGCAGCTCCCATAGATCCTTTAGCCAAAGTGTTAGGTCTTTTCCCTGAACCAGCATTGTTCTTTTGCGAGTCTTTGCCCTTGACTGGTTCTTTAGAATCCGTGAGTAAGTCCTTATGCAGCTTGAAGTTTGATGTGAGAAATGTTCTTTGACTGTCGATGACAGGAATTAGTTTCTTCTTGGCCCAAATGTTGATCTCCAATGGAACAGGACGTTTTGGAGTTGATATAACGTAAATGTTTTTCTGTTTAGTTCTACCGATCCAGTTTGCAAATTCGAAGGTATTTGGGACTGTTGCGGATAGTAGAATGAACTTCACATGTTGTGGAAGCATAATTATAACTTCTTCCCAGACTACACCACGCATCTGATCGTTAACATAATGGACTTCATCAAAGATAACGAATTCCACATCTCTAATCAGATCAGCACCACGGTACAACATCGATCTCAGAATTTCGGTGGTCATAATTAAACAATCAGCTTCAGGATTAATCTGAACGTCACCAGTAATTAAACCAACATCCACATCATCGAAATCTTCCCGAAAATCTCTAAACTTCTGGTTGGATAATGCTTTGATTGGAGAAGTGTAAATAGTTTTGGTCATATTTCTCTTCGACATTGCGATAGCATATTCAGCCACCACAGTTTTACCAGCAGATGTATGAGCTGCAACGAAAACAGAGTCGCCTTGCTCTAGATGGTATACTGCCTCCTTTTGGAATGTGTCCAGCTCAAACGGCCAAGTCCTAGTGGGGTTTGGAACTAGTTCATTGAAATTGTCCATGTTACTATTCAAGTCAACCATATGCGCCCATTCGTGTTTCTCTGGCGCTGCGTTGAAAGTTCTGATATGTCTTCCAAAGTTCAAGTCAACCGGAAGTAGTTCATCAATTTCTGAAGATCCTATAGACTCCGCCACCACTGCAGTTGTGGTCAATCTACGCTGGTCCTGCTCACGTAATCTTTCAATCTCTTCTTTATTAGCCTTCTCGTTGTCCAGTTGAGACAGCTGATCGATATCCTGTGCATCAACTTCACTAATAGTCACTTTATGTTCAGTACTTGCTGGAATAATACCTCGTTCTAGGCCTGGTGGCACGTTAAAAAGACCGAACTGATCCCTTGATAACAATGTTCCCTTGAACTCAGAGTTCGTTGGTGTAGTATCTGACTGCATATCTACCACACTTTGATCTAGACCACCAGGGGTAAAAGGCAATTGGTTGTTAGTTCCGCGTATCAAATCGCCCTGGTGGTTGATCTTTCTTGTGAGAGACAACGAATTGGCAGAGTTCGTGTTGGCAACATCCTCTATATTCACTTTCTCTTCATACTTGTTGATCTTTCCCTCTATGCCCAGCCGGCTGAAATGGTAAGAGCTCCTAGACACAGGTTCTGGTTGTGGAAGGACACTGGTGAGAAGCTTCTCGCTGCGCTTCACATCATTAGTTGTTGATTCGGCAGCAGAGTCCATCTCGGGTACGCTCTGCAACTCGTCTAAAAGCGACCAATCCAACACATTGGACAGGTTTAAGAACCTTTTCGAAATCTCATGCTCTTCAATTTCATCGCATCTCTCAATCAACTTGGTTTCCCTCTGTTGAAAGCCGTCAACGCTGCTCAGGTCAAGCTCATTCAGAGACTTGAACAGTGCATCCAAATCATTAGAATCCGGGATGGCCATTTCGCGCTTCAGCAAGGTTTTATCTCTTGTTCTTGAGAGCCTTTACACTCTAGCGTGCCCTGGTACCTTTTCTACGGTGTTAGATAAGTATCAAACAGCTTTAGACCTTGCTCTATGGATCGTTCTTCCCCTTTAGAATGGTAGCTTTAAAGCTTAAAGGCTTTTTCAACAGTAAAAGGTACGTATGCCATCTCAAAGAAGAGCAAGAAACAAGATATACATGCAATGAATTGATCTGATAGCCGAATAGGGCCAATGAATACCTCACAAGTGAAATAGCAGATAGTTGTATGATATGTAAGAAGAGTTTATATTGGGTTACACTTTAAATCTGATAATACAAGCCTTACAGGAAGGACAGTGGAACAAGATATTAATGACAGCTGGTAACCGAACCTGGTTTCCATGATTGCTTGAGATACCTTGCATGGCATTATGTCCATTCTTTTTGCAGTTGATTGGGTCTCGTTACAGGATTATCTCACGTTGTGTGACGATTGCTGGTAAAAACCGTTGTGTCTGAGAAAAACATTCAGCGAGCTGAAGACTGCTTAGCAGTACCGTATGAGTACAGTCCAGCACCGAAGAACACGAGCAATATGCCCAGATATGCAGTCATCGAAAGGTAGTTCTTGTACAAGTACACGCTCAGCAGCAGACTGACAAACTTGCGGACCAAGAGAACGACAGACAAGGTCAAGGCGTCGGTGTTACTCGCCAGCATGTTGACGCCCTTGATGCAGATGAACTGAGTTATATTATTGGCCACCAGCATGAACAGTTTTGTTGCAACGGGGATCTGTACAAACGGAATCTCAAAGGAGTCCGATGATGCAATCAAGTCTTTAAACTCCGAGAGAAGTCTTGGGGTGCCTGCTAAGAATAAGGGCAGAGCCAAGAAATGGGAGTAGAATAACGTTTCTCTCCAGTGTTTGCCGTACTTGCCATAAGTCCACTCATTCAGCAAAGACAGGAATGACATTAGTGCAGTGGCAGCGAGTACCAACATGATACCAATCATCGATTTCCTGCTCATCGCAACACCCTCTGCACCCAAAGACAGGCTATCCATGGAGAACTCCTTGTCTCTGTACAGCGAAGCGAGCACTGCGCCCACCGTCATGATAAAAGCTGACTGCATCTGTAGCAAACTGTACCGTTTGTTACACACGGCCCAGCCGATGAACATCGTCAGCGTGGTTCCTGAACACCGAATGATAATGTGGATGGGCACGGAAATGTCGAACTTGAACACGCTGTTGTTTGCCACAGAGCTGGAGAAGAACAGCAGCACCGCCAGCAGATGGATTTTGAGCGGGATGTGTCGCGTTTTGAGCCGGTACGGAAACTGCGTCCAGTTCACCGCATTTGGCAGCTGAATTAGAGTCACCGACAGGAATTGCGTGAAGGTTACAATGTTCCCCAGATTCAGATTACTCTCGTGCACCATGTGCTCCAGACTGATCACATTTGCGCAGCACCCGCCAAACAGGATCCCCAGTATCATTATAAGACTCATCCTTCGTCTTTTCTAACCTCTTTCCTTATGATAAGTCTTCTATTACCACCAAATCCAAAGCTATCTGACTGCGCTTTTATCACCAGCTGTTCTATAACACAAAAGTATCCACTAACACACTCCACCAGCCTCACTGACCTCTCTGCTGACCGTGCTGACCCCAGTTTTACTCAACTACTCTAGTTTTCTTTCTTCTTTCTTGAAGAAACGTGATAGTCAAGTTTCACGGCAAATACTAAGAACGTGCGAACGTGAGATCTGAGATCATTTGGAAAGTACAGAGGGCCGTGAAATGGGTTTGACTTCTGGCTGTAATAATGCTGGAATCCGCTTCCGACTAGCTCTCGGAAGAAGTCATGGCCGTAACAGGCGATTTCGGGACCAGTTGCTTATAGCAAGTTAACGGTCGTCGTGGAAATACGAGGTGGAAGCCGAAGCTCTTGTTCCGCAACCAACAGGATGGCCTGTCCGATGACTTGTTGTAGAAGTAGTTAGGGCTAGATACTTGATATTAGAATAATACTGTCTGTCTTACATATGGAGTGTATAGTCGCTAGGCGATGCAGTACTTGGACCTTCTCTCCCAGAATAGAGCAAAGATATGCTGCCAAGCGTGGCAGATATCCGGAGTATCGCCTGGATTGCATGGGATATCGTCCAGCTTGCTATAGTGCCAAGGCTTCTGGATAGGATGGTCGCTGAAATGGAAGTACTTGGCATCAGAGACTTTGTCCGGGTTCTTGGTCTCGTAACCTAGAATTGAGTTCTCGAGAAGCTTGACACGGTTCTTCTCTCTGATGGTCCTGGTGAGCAACGTGTACTTGTTGTAGGGCAACAGTAGCATCGTGGGCTTGAAAGCGTAGGGGTTTTGTTCGTACAAACTGTTTTGCGCCTTGACGGTGTCGTTCATGTCGCAGATCTCGATGTTAATCAAGTCCATGTCGTACTTGTTTGTAGTGTTCAAGTACATTGGGATGGTTTCGTGCTCCAGCTTCTCAAACAGCTCTAGCTGAGGCTTGATCACCATGAACGTAGAGGCAATCTTGAAGTAAGTGTTGTCCAAAGAATCTATTCTGGCGTTGTCGGATTTTGGGTATAGACTCTTTGGCAGGTTGGGCAAAGAGTTGTAGATGTCTTCCCTATTTTCAATCTTCTCGCTGAGCATAGCCTCGATTTCCGTGAGTTCCACGGTAGTTTGGTTGGTCTGTGCCGCGACTTTCTTCGTCTCTTGGATCAAACGAGGAACATCGTTGTCACTCAAGAACCAGTACGTCGTAGGCGCCGCGAAAGTGATGTAATCGGGCAAGAAGAACAGCTCGTCCATGTTCCCCTCTGTGACGGCATCAGAGTCAAAGTAAATGATACGCTTGTATTCGACTAATCCAAAAACGCGTAATTTCGTCATACTGGTCATCCACGTAGCAGAACCCTGGGCCAAAATGATGGGCTCCACTGGCTGCACAATACAGTTGTCTGAGATGGCCCTGAACTCCTCCAGCATCCGTGAGATCGGGTGCTCCTCTGGCAGCTCGGTCATTTCCTTTGCAATCAACATCACCAGTTTCGCTTGTGTTCCGCTCTTGTGCAGCATGTTGAAATGGATAATCGAGCTGCACACATAGTTTTTATCCGCAACGTAGTTCACGTACGCATACTGGCTCCAGTCGATGTTCGACACAGAGTCCAGCTCTTGCTCATACAGCTTTACTATCGTATTGTACGGGATCTGCTTGATATTGTCCGGATCGTACAACACGTCGGGCTTCTTCTTGCCCCAGACCAGGTTCTTGATTCCATCAAACGACTTGCCTGCAGAAACAGTGTTCACCGGGAACTTCTTCACTTGTTCAGAAACGCTCTGCCGGTCCAACGTCCCAACCACAGTCACCAATATGATGATGAACAGTGCACTGAAAAGTGTCTTCACCTTTCTTCTGGATCCTAGCACCATTTTACCAGTTTCTTGGCTTAAACACTATAATCAATCGATAGCCACGGTCTGTGTGATCCAGCTAAGTTACACTGGGTCCCAAAACCACCAATAATATCACGACTTTTCCACATTTTACTTTCTCAACTTCGGTTAAAATATTGTAAAGCTTTAGAAGTAAAAGTGTTGAACTTGAGAATTTCATTCACTATTACAGGTTTGAATCTAGAAGAAAACCCATGTGGCATTAAGAGAGTGAGTTGAAGCTAACAGTGAGCGTGAGGTTCAGCAGACAGCTGAGAATGCGGTTGTGTGTTACGCTTGGTAGTTTTACTATATGCTAGTGTTACAAATCTTGTGTAGGTCATTAGGTGTTTAGCTAACCCTATGGTTACTCACTCTTCTTCACTCTCGCTGCTCATGTCATCGTCAGAGGACGAGTTGTCGTTCTGGTGCTGGTGCTGGTGGTGTGCGAGGGCGTTGAGTGTGTTGGGGCTCATTGGAGAGTTGGCGTTGAACGAGGCTAGCTTGTTCTTGATCTGCTCAATTTGGTTGTTCTGCTCTTCCTCGCTGAGGGCCTTGCTTCTCCGGCGTTTGCCCCGGGCCTTTGTGGAGTTCGGCGACAGAGAGTTATGTCTGAGATCTGTTTCCGACGATACAGACAAAATGGCGTCATCTGAACCCGCATAGCCATTGCTGGATGTATCGTACTTGCGGAAGAAAGTGTTGTACAAAGTCAAAATCGTGGTTTCGTCGAGCTGCTCAATGTCAAGCTCTACTTCGTCATCGGCGCCAATCTCAGGCATCGATTTTCTAATGATGTCCACGGCCTTCTCAAGTTTGCTCTCCGGTAGATCGCCGATCCGCTCGCTGATCGTCCGTTTCATGTCATATGTGACGACGGCCTTTAGAGGGTTCTTCTTGCGTCTCTTTCCGGAGCCCTTGGCGCCGCCAGCACCACCGCTTCTCCTCTTGGCGCCGCCCTTACCTCTTCTTCTGCCTTTACCCGGGCCTCTAGCGGCACGCCTTTCCTTTCTGATTCTGTCGAGCTCTTGTTTTTTCAAGCGCTGCAACTCTATCTTCATCCGTTCTAGCTGCTGCTCCAAGTACTGGATAGCAGGATTAGTAATTTGACTCTCGTCAATGTGCTCTTCTTCCAAGAGATCGTCCGATTCGTATCCGTCCTCGGAGTCCTCTTCGTCAGCACTTTCTTCGTCAGGAATCACTGGTTTGTCCGCCCATCTGGAATTGAACACGTCCTCAAGACGGTGACCCATCATGTTTACGATGGTACCCTCTGGATTAAACGCGTAACAATTCTTGAACACTAGTCTGACATCATGTTCAAACTGTTCTGGGGTTTCATACTCCCAGTTGTTCAACTTCTTCTGGATGGTTCCTAGATCCATAGGTTCCTTGACGAAGTCAAAGTAAGTAGGACAGTTCAAAGCTACAGGATCCACTGGCTCCAAGAAAGGATAGTTGAAGGACGAGTACTTCTTTGAGAGTAGCTCTTTCAACACCTGTTGGCAGAACTTCATCTCCAGTTGGTGCTTCTTGGATTTAGGTTTGTTACTCTCGTAAGGATAGATGTCCTTAGTCTTTGGAGGATGGATCTCACGCTTTGGTCTGCCGGTATGAGATGGTGCTCTTCTGATAACAACTGGCTGGTCTGGGTTGGCCTTCGCGCGTTTTGGCTGTTGAACCGGCGCGTCCTTGGCAGGCATGCTCAGCATATGCTTTTCAAAGGACGCCTGCACGTTTCTGGCCATCTGCGCAATGACGGATTTCTCACCGTTGAACTTGGCACAGTTGTCGACCATCAAATTGAAATCTTCAGTGACCTGCTCTGGATTCTCGTACGCGTCGACCGTCAGCTTCCTCTCAATGGTAGAGAGGTCCATGGGACGTGGAATGTAGTTGAAGTATAGAGGGATGTTCAAGGCCACTGGATCGACCGGTTTTGTGAAGGGTTTGGCGTCCTTCAACCGTTTTACTGCTTTGATTGCTGTTAGTGCGTGTTTCTTCTGGTGTGCTGGCATTGGGTTCTGCGGTAGGTTGTTCATGTCTGGTTCTGGAGGAGGCGCGGGCGCGGGCACTAGCGTCTCAGCTGGCGCGGCGTCAGCTGCGCCGGCAATGCCAGCAACGCCAGCAACGCCAGCTTCTTCGGCTGGCACCTCTGCAGTCGCCTCAGCAGTCGCTTCAGCAGTCACCTCAGCAGTCACCTCAGCAGTCACCTCAGCCTCATGCTCCGGCGTCGCAGCAGGCGTGGCCACCACTCCAGCCCCGACCCCGGCGCCGCTGCTCACCACATCCTCCTCGGCCTTCGTAACAGGTCCATGACCCTCTGCACTGAAGTCACGTGTCTCGGCCATCTGCATCGTTACCCTGATCAAATGAGCAAGCCTTCCGAAATCAAACAAAAATTTGAAAAATCGATTGTCCGGTGGTTACCCTGTCTTCCCGAAAACAAAAAAGAGTCCCAAGGCCAGAATTGCCTAATCCGGAATCTTCCAAGAGTCCCCTAACGAAAAAGGCCCAAAACTTTTTTTCAGGACGAGCCCTAGTGTTTATATACTGGTGATTTTTTTCAAAAAAAACGCGCCAGTGGCAAATGGAGGAAAAAGGCGAAGGCGGCGACACGCGAAAACAAGCGCAGCACGCTTACGTGTTAGTGCGGGTAACAGTTACCCGTGCATGGCTGCGCCCAGCACTCAGCCCAGCATTCTGCGAAGCATTCTGCGAAGCATTCAGCGAAGCTGCTGCAGGGTGGCTGTTCTGCAGGCGAGCCAGGCGGCTCGCCTGCACGCGCAGTGCGCGCAGTGCGCGTGCTTGGGCGCTGTAAAAGTTTGCAAGCAGACGGCTTTCTGTGTGGTTTTGTAGCAGTAATGGGAAGCGAAATGAACAAAGCAAAGCGTTCGTTTCAGACGGAAAAGAAGACGGTGGCAGGAGGATAGGTGTGAGGCAGGGTAACTCCGGTTTGTGGGGTCCCTTCCTCCTCGCCCCCCCCCCCAGAACCGGTTTTTGGGCGCCCGAAATTTTGGGTTTTTGGGGGTGGTTGGTGGTCCGGGTAACATATGGGATTTTAAGGATTGCTCTCTGTCGTATATATAGTAAAGACATAAAGGCAGTACTACAGTGTTGGTTGATGTAGCACACCAGTGGCTGTTAAGCTGCCGGTAGCGAGACCAGGAGTACTGGAAGAACCGTCAGCAGCTGAGAATAGTTTTTGCTCGGCATGTCACTGTATCATGGCTTGGTATTTGCCATATTGGCAGTAGAAATCGTCACGCTGACATTGCTTGGGCTGCCACTGCCCTCAAAGCTGAAGAAACCCGTCATTTCGATGCTTTCTAGGCCATTTTTATCACCGACAGTGCAGATCACGATCAAGTGCGTGCTCTGTTTCATCTTGCTGCTGTTCGTGGACGCCATTAACAAGGTGTACAACGTAGAAAGCGAACTGGAAAGAACCAGGGCATCGGCCGCAGGATCGCATCCCGAGGGCAGAATGGAGATCCTGTCACGCAAGTTTTACTGGCAGAGAAACATGTATCTGACTGGGATCACGCTGTTTCTGACGTTTGCATTGACCAGGACCGTGGCTCTGGTATGGGAGCTCTTCGAGCTCAAAGTGGACTATCACGGAATTATCAAGTCCAAAGAGGCCAAACTGGCGCCCAAACAGCGTGAGTTGGCGGATCAGATCGAGTCCATCGAGGAAGAGATCTCCAGACTCACTCAGCAAGCGGCCGCGCTGCAGGAGGAGATGAAATAGGGTCTCTTAGCTAGAGACCAAATGCTTTATAAGTACGTGGATTTGTATATTCATGACTATTTTCTAACAGCCTCACTCGGAGGGGAACGAACTGCTCTTGTGTTTTGGCGTGAACACGAATTCTTCGCCAGCCGGACCAAAGAACATCTCAGAAAGCTTGATCCAGTCGTTGTAGTTGGTGGATCCTAACAACGTTTCCATCTCGTTCCGACCTTTCCAATTTGGAGGTCTTTCATTCAGCAGAACAGGATACCTCTCGCAAATACCCATAGGTACGTAACGATGGAAAAACGACATGAACTCGCAAAAGAAACGGCGGCACTGGGATATCCCATATTTATCCGTTCCCCAGTGGTCCATGGCAAACTTGCTGTAGTCCTTCAACATCTCGAGTCTCTCTGTAGAGCTCTTGTCCATGTACTGTTGGGCGTCAACTTCCTCAAAGATCCATGGTTTGATCAGCGCTCCACGAGCAACCATTACGCTGTCGATGTTCTTGTTCTCGAGATGTTTGTACCAGTCTTCCCAGTTGTTACAGTCGCCGTTTCCTACGAATTGCAACTTTTGGCCCTCTTTCAAGTCCTTGTTCTCGGCCTTTTCCGCTTCGTACGTTCTCACGGCATTGGCAACTTCTCCGACATAGTCCCAATCTGCAGATTTGGTGTACCGTTGCTGTCTTGTTCTCCCATGCAACGTGATGGCGGCAACATCAGACTCCATCACCAATCGTTTGGTGATCGATAATGCGGTTGGATGACCATCTTTAGTACCAGTACGAATCTTGACAGTGACGGGAACGTCGTTTGACACGTAGTTCATGCTGTTTAAACAACGAATCAGTCTGGCAGGGTTGTCCAGCAAAGCGCTTCCGCTTCCTTGCCTGTACAGCAGGTCGATTGGGCATCCACTGTTTAAATTTAGCTCGCTCATGCCGGTGATATTGGCAGCCAGCGCCTCGGCAGCCTTGGCCGCTTGCCACGATTTCGAACATGCAATTTGAACACCGAACCCAGGGAACTCGGAGCAGTGGGCTTTCGGTAGCGCCCATTCTGAGTTTGTGCCCTGAATCAGAGGTACAGCTAGAGCCATCTCCGAATACGTTACATCGGCTCCCATTTTTCTCATCAGACGCCGGTACGGAAGGTTCCCAACGGTGGTCAATGGTGACACGATCTTTTTGTGATGCAAATCCAGTTTCCGTTTCTCCTGCGAGAAGAAGCGGGTATCCTTGTACTTCAAGAACAGCTCTTTTTGCTCTTCTCTTTTCTCGGCCTGTTTGGCTCTTTCGGCCTTGATCTGGGGAGACAACTCAACCGGTTCTGCGTGCTGGTTGTGTTCTTCGGATTTAGGCGCCTTGATCAGATCTCTGTTTTCCTGCTGGATGGCGTCCATGATCTCTAGCACGTATTCGCTCTTGGAGAACGGGAACCGTCTCTTGATCAGATCGTACTTGGCGTCGCCAGTAATATGGTTGATCTCGTGGTTTGCATCGTACCGAGCCTGTCGCTCTTCAGCGCTGTACAGCTGCTTCAACCGAAGGTTCTCCACGTCGCAGTGCGACGACAGGAAACAGCATTTGAAGCCCATGGGACAGTATCCCATCGCCTCGTAAACAGGACACACCGTGAAATACCGTGACTGGATCTCGCCGCCCTTCTTCTCCAGGTACCCTCGCACGTCGTGCATGTACCGGCACTTGTCCCCAAACGTGCAGGTGGCCTCTGCGTCGTGCAGGAACCGGGGACAGAGCTGGAACTGCTCTCTGGCCTGTCGGTTGTCTCTGTTCTTGTTCTGTCCTCTGTCCTTCTTGTTCTTGCCCTTCTTGCCCTTCTTGCCCTGCTGCGCCTGCTGCCCCGCCTGCTGCCCCTCCAGCCTCACTGACGTCGACTCTTCCTCGTCATCGTACGCTGCGGGCTCCGACTGCTCGCTTCTGCTCTCGCTGAAAACGATGAACTCAGGCTTCAGATGCGCAATGCCTTTCGATTCTCTAGTATCTGCCTTCTTGTGCACCGCCGCATCCACATCCTCTGCGCCCCGCTTCTCCACAGGCCTCATTTCCGTCATTCTAGCCCACCTGCGGGCCTCTACAAGAACTCCAGTGTCTCATTCTTGTGTGTACTCTCACGGCATCTCTTCATCTCATCGCTTGACACTTTGAACGCTCGAAACTTTTCACTGAAAAATTGGGAAACAGTTTGAAGGTCACGTGATCCGTCACGTGACTAGTCCGGCTTGCTCATCGGCCTCGAGTGAAAAATTATCCGTACAAAGCGATCTCACGCCTCGCTCTGACGTGGGGCAGTGTGCAGTAGCAGGAGTGCGGCAGCGCCGCGGCGCTGCCGCTGGCACTGGCAGACAGCTGTCGGACGCCTGTCGGACGCCTGCGCGCGCCTGCACGCGCCTGCTGGCCAATGGGCCTCTGAGCGGGTCTCCCGCACGCCGATCCTGCCGGAATCGGCTTGCGGAAAGCGCCGGCGTTACCCGGATTCCCGCTGCTTACCACACCATGCTCTGCTCGTACAGAGAGATATCACCACCATACCAACGTACGCATCGCATCGTCTCTACGGGCATCAAGTCAGGCCAGGACCCACCGGGGACCCGCATCCCACTGCCGGTCCACTGAGCACACTCTAGACCCGTTCTGAGCTGTGTGCTGTGTCTTGTGTTCTCTGCCTCTTGGCTCTGTATGCTAGCATGTCGATAGATATATAACGAACAAGTATAGGGATGAGATGAGATGAGCAGCAGCAGAGGTGTAAGATGGATGCTGAGTGTGGTGAGTGTGTATAAGCAGTGTAGAGACGCAGTAGGCAGGAGGCGTAGATCCGGAAGGTTTGCCTGAGAGAGTTTAGTGAAGGCAGACTGGTGTTGGAGGATAAGAGCAGCGAGATACGGATGGACAGCTCGACGACTACGGCGCAGGGATCTGGGATGCTGATCAGCGAGAGCGGTTCAGGCCGCGGGGTGGGCCATGGGGCGGACTCTGGGGTGGGGCTGGCGCCGCTCGGCGGCGCTAGCCTTGGTGGCAGTCTTGGCTCTGGGGCCGGCTCTGGGGCCGGCGCAGGAGGCGGGTTGGCGACTCAGAGCAGCGCACAGATGGCCAAGCTGCGCAGAGACTCGATTGCACACTCGCAGGGTATCGGGGGTGTGTCCTGGGGGTCGCTGACGATCAGCTCGTGGCTCAGAGACGAGGTTATCATACATGCGCAATCGCAAGGCAAGGATCACGTGACCTTGGCTGGAGACAGCATCGACATCACAAGCGGCCACACGGCGGCCGCTGCAAGCACCGCCCGCAGCATACCGGAGGCCGCTGGGACCCCGTATCATGGAGCGATCGGCACGGGCCAGAAGAGCCCGCTGGATCTGACCAAGTTTGCATCCCCGCCAGGATCCTCTGGCGCATACTTGCCAAATCTCGAGAAACAGTACTGCAAGGACTACAGCTGTTGCGGACAGCTGCTGCCTAGTCTACATGATCTGCTGAGACACTATGAGGAGGCGCATATCTCAACTTCGCCAGGGAACCACGGACATACCCATTACCACCATAGCTCAAACCATTCCCACAACGATCATCCACACTCGCATTCGCATTCTAGCCAGGCCATGAACTCGAACGCTCTGGACGTCGACCTGGATTTCAATTTGCACAACAGCAGTGGTCACAGTGCCGCTTTCACTCACTCTAACTTGCATTCACAGCTGCATCAGAATTCTTTAGGGTCCGTCAACGCTACTTCCCATATCTCAGAAGGAGACCCGCTGCATCCGATGCAATATGACCAGTTTTCTATTGCAGGGAACAACACACATCACCAACATAAACCTACTGGTAGTGGCGCTAATACATCGTTCAGAAAGAAGTCAGACACTAGAAGTTCTCAAAATAAAATGAACCTGAAGTCTAGGCTGAATAGTGGCTCTTCAAGCTCAAACCTGGGATCTTTGTCCCAAGCAACATCAACGAGCCAGTTGCATTTGAATGGTGGCTTCGTTGACGCAGTTTCTACGAACGATGTGTTCTTGCAGTCAAAAAACTCCCAGAACTCCTCCAGAAGTATACAGAATTTCAACTCTTACTCTATGAAGCACACCCAATCAATGGCCCAGCCTCTGGGGAAAAAGCCATCGGTGCCCATGGGAAACCTGGGACTAGATCTCGATTATATGGACAACGGTGTGCTATCAGGTTTAAACGATGTCAGCTTGGATAGTGGAATGATGGGATACGGCATGGATAACATCTCGAACAATACACTCTCGGCGAACAATTTGTCAAAGAACGGTAAGAAATTATCCACGTCAAACCTCAAGAACAAGGCTTTCAACGGCCGCGATACAATGCACACGTTCCACGCACACCATACTTCTGCTGTGGTCTTGGATGACGAGGACGAAGACGAAGACGATATCATAGACGATGGAGACGACGACGAGAACGAAGATGACGAGGAAACTGCTTCCCTGGGCCGTAAGCAACAGGGTTACATTGACGACCCTGCCAGACGTTTATACGTCATGGACCATGAGGAGCACAAGCCGTTCAAGTGTCCCGTTATTGGCTGCGATAAAGCATACAAGAACCAAAATGGGCTGAAATACCACAGGCTACATGGTCATAAGAATCAAAAACTGCACGAGAACCCGGATGGCACTTTCAGCGTCATCGATCCAGAGTCCAATGAACCATACCCTGACGGCATGGGTATAGAGAACGATAAACCTTACCGTTGCGAGGTTTGCGGCAAAAGATACAAGAATTTGAACGGCCTCAAGTACCACAGGGGTCACAGTACGCACTGAGACTCGGCAGGAGGTGCCGCATTTTATGTTTTTTTTTGTCTCTCGGAATGGTCTACTCACTAAGCTTTCACTTCTACTAATCTTGTTGCCCAGCGTATGACTGGTTTTGTCATTTAATTCCTTACTACATAGAAGTACATGTACGTTGCATCGTATCTCGTTTCGTTGTAACTTATCTCTGCTTCAATCCACACTGTTAACTCCCATTTGTTTAGTATTTATCAACAGTTTAGCTTAAATATCTATTCAAATTGAACATCCTTTGTTGATTCCTTCTACTAAAGCTTTCAGAAGAGTTAGCTATGACGAAAGGTTTTAGAGCACAGACATTCATATATGGACTGTATGATTTAATATAGGGCTTGAATGGCTTCGACCAGGCATTGAGCATGAAGATCAACGTTGCTGTTCCGCTTCAGGTGACAAGATGGGTCTTTTATCTGCTGGTTCTTATATTCATTGAAATGGTACTAATCTTGCCGTTGTCTAATCTGCTGTGGATCGAGTTTGCAAACCGATTAGTGCCGAATGGCTCTATTAAATTGCTGGATCTAGACAATGGGTTGCAGCATTGGGATGTGCAGTTTGACAGCTCGTGGATAACGGCAATCTCTCCTTTAGGGATGGAATCTGAGGTACGAAAGGATATCCCCTTACAGATGACTGTGAATCTGGGTTTATTCTGCAACTCAGACCGGACACTAGACTCCGTTCAACTTAGAGTTGGTCAGTGGTCAAGAAGGCTTAATCTAGTATGTGCACAAGATTTGGGGGCTGTGGCCACCAGGTTCTCGGGATTCGGGTCTTTTACACAGATGGTCAAACGAGATTTGATCAATGAGTTCACCTACACATTCCCTGTTAAATCCAGCAACAAAATTATTAAGATTGACCTCGTAGGAATGTCGGACAAGCATCTGCTGGAGTATTTGACCGTTCAATTCTCGCTTAAGTATTCAGGATTCAGGAAATTCATGCTCAATTGGAAACGATCCTGTCATATCATGGGAACACTGGCATTCGGTACAGTTTTGTCTGCTTGCTTTCTCACAACGTTTGCACTAGCCTTCAGCTATGTGTTGGTGGTCTAAAGGATACTGAGATTTGTATGTAACTTTTGTTGTGTACAGGGACAGGGATGTTCAGACAATTCAGACATAAATCCAGCTTTTAGGGTTAAAATTAGGAAACTGTCAAAGCAGGGATGATCTAACATCTTACAAGTATTACATCATACGGATCTATAAAATGTTACAAATAGGAGCATTTTTCAGTAGTAGCTTGCCATTGATTGCAAACCTCTATTCAGAGACTGATTTTGGTGAAAACCTGGATCGAACTCAATGAAAATACATTCATTTGGGTTAGCTTTTTGAAATTCAGTATACTCTTGTAACGTCAGGTTGAAAATGTAGATGCCCCTGATGAGCTTTTTAAGCCGTGTCAGGTTTCTCATTCTCTCCACGGATGTCATAGTATTCGAATATTTCATATCCGATTTTGAGTCCTGCTGCAATTTCTCTAGATCCATTGCTGTGCTATCTGGAAACACTTGACTTATATCAATCTGAGGGACATTTTGTTTTGAGGAAGAACCCACTGCCTTGTTCTGATAAACGTTACTGATTGATTCTTCAACAAGGTTGAGTTGTTGAAGTTCTTCGATGGTTGGTTGTAAAGAATCAAAATCAAATCCATCAAGTAGAGTGTCGCTCGGCATGCCTGCAGGTGTGGGCAACGGCTTGTTAAAGGGATCATTGTCTTTAACGCCCCATTTTTTATTGTAATCGTGTATCTTGTTTAACATGATTCTTTTCTGAGTTGTTTGCGAAGCTACCGCAGCTGTCTTGAAAACAAACCTGATCGGTTCCTTCATAGTAATGTGTTTGTTGTACTTCGATTCCGGCGGTGCCAAAAGTTTCCGTTTTTTAACCTGATCTGTAGTATTGCTGTTCATGATTTGAGATCGCGATATATGACCATGTTTGTACAAGAGGTCTTCTGATGATTCTGATTTGGAAGAGTTTGAGGGAATCGAAGAAACGGTGCTATGCATTGACATCAGTTCTTGTGTTTCTAATGTCTTGCTGCTATTAGTTGAAGCAAAACTGTTCCTTTTATGATTTATTATCGAAGGCTTTGATGGGGGATCAGGTTTGTTCTTAATAAAAGTTGAGAGTAGGGCTCCAAAACCGAATTTCGAGCTGTTATTCTTCTCCCTTTTCATGCTGTCGCTGGAATCTTCACTATTGAGGCTCGACGTTTCCGATGGAATGAATGTCTTCGAATGCTCAGATTCTCTTTGTGCCTTATTCTTTTGTGCCAGCATCAATGCAGCCCGTCCAACAAGTTCATCCGAGACATCAAATGGATACTTCCCACTCGACGTCACAAAATCCGGACGCACGTTTTTTAGTCTTGACATGTTGGAGAATAGGGTAGCATTAGAGGTTACTCTCCGATCAGGGTCGGATTGTTTACAATAACTCATTAGTAGTAGATCATCTTCATAAAGGGGAGTTTGACGTTCTAAAACAAACCTATTATTTGCTGGGAATATTAAAACTGTTTTCTCGTCTACTAACCCAGTGTAGTCACAATTCAAAGATTCAATCCAATGTAAAGTTTCAAGGTTCACAGAGAATAATTTCTTTTTGATTATTTCAAGTGTTGCGCCAGGCAGCTCTCGATCGGTGATGACCCTGAATATAATAACTTTATGAAACAAAATGCTCACTATCTGAAAGTCTGTGTCAGTTGATAAAATATCCCATAGCTCATCGACTAAGCTCTCAACAGTCATGATTCTTAGAAACAGTGGAATGCAGTCCCATAAATTGAAAAGACACGTTAAACCAACTAACTGGGAATCCGCATTAAAAGTTCTTAACGTTCCCAGCAATCCTTGCATCCATCGTTCCCATGATATCTCTTCTGCATACGCAGGAAGCGAATCAAACCTGAATGCTGCAAATTGCATTATGACATTTAAGATAATGTTAGCTATCCAAGAGTCGTATGCTGAAATGACTGACGATGTCCGTAAGAACTGTGTTTCTTGACATTTTGAGAAGTTCTTTAACAGTTTTTTGCTCATCGATGTAGAGTCGAATAATCCTAGCAACGACACGTTGCATTCAATAATTTTGGTGCATCTAAATTTCGTAAAGATGAAGTCAAGAATTTTTTCACGAGAGACTTTGATCTGGTTGGGGTTCGAGTTAGGTGTTGTATTCAACAAAGCTGCTTCTTGTTTATCCTGTTTATCCTGTTTATCCTGTTTATCCTGGGCCTTAATGTATCTTGTAAGTTTTTCCAGATCTCCAGTAACGGACACAGAGCAGAGCTGTAATACAACGCATGCGCCAGGGAAATTTGTTAAATCAAGCGAGTCCAATCCCAGATCATGATGTGTGGACAAAACGATGAACCAGTAATGGAAAGTGAATGTAGACAAAACTTGAGGGTTTTGAAGATACGATATCATAATGGGGATAACTCGCTTCACCTCTTCAGCAATCGGGTCTTTGCATACCAGATGCTTCTGATTTTCCAGCATTTTTACTGTATTCTGAGTCTGTGCACCATCTGAATTGATCAAATCGAAGCTCATACTTCTCCATGGCAGAAGACAGCTGGACCCGACGTTTGATATATTGAATCGCCCCTTTGACAAGAACTTCACCACTTCCATATCGTAATGAAATTCATCTTGTAAGTAGCAGAACGAGTATGCAACGACTTTCCCAATAAATGGCGTTAGAATTGCAGTGTATCTTTTCAAATATTGTAAAATGATGGATGTATTGCCTTGGTTATTGCCCTGGTTTGCTGGGTTTAAAAGGTCCGACCTTTTCTTTGAGTTCATGACCAGCCTGTTGGTGATCCATCGTACTGTGAGTAAAAGATGATAGGAGTGGATCTCTCTAACTCTGTGATCATACTCAACTACTGAGGGCACGCTCAGGGTCACTATTCTGCTGACGGACTCTAGGGCAACAGAAATCAGATCCATCGCCAGCGTCACATGTTTCGTCTCAGACACAAGATTCGAGTGCAGAAAGTTCAGCAACGTCATCCACCATTGTGCGAGGACGTCAATGCTGGGCCGCAGTTTCTGGTTCGCAGAGTTGGCCATTACAGCCGTTGGTTCCAGTTTTCTGAGTGGTGACAACAGGTGTAGCCGCAAGAAATTCGTCACCACTTTCAGCTGCGCTACAGACAGCGTCTGCTCCGAGCCCTCCTCAAGCGACGAGGGCAGACTCGTCAGGCTGATGAACTTGTGCAGTGAGTTCAGCAGATGCACTCCTCCGCTTCCAGGGTCCATTATTGCGCCAAATTCCTCGATACTGGTGCCTGGAGGCTTTTAAAAACACTGCTAAGTATCGAAATTAAGGCAAATCCAATTTTCAAACGCACGTCTGCCTGTTTCCAACTCTTGATTCAACCTTTCTTTCAATGGCCTTGTTCCGAACTGGGCCTAAATATGTGGTTATTTACCCAAATACCAGCAAATTTCACCGCTGTAACCTTGTAGCCTGTCTTAACACCACAAACAGAGTCTATATAAATACTTTTCTATAGGGGCTGCCACGCAAAATTTGGCTCTTATCTTCATCTCAAAGTTTCCATCTCTTACTTTCTATACTCTTTAAGATCAGATCTACGCTTTTCAAGAATTCTGCTTCAAACAATAGTACATGTAATAAACAGACAAGAACCACTTCAAATGGGTCCTCTGAGCGCTTATTGGTGTTTTTAAGGTCCGGCTGACTGGCATGAAACGAATTGACTGAAAAGACAGCGATTAGAGCCCAATAATGCGCTACAAAGTGCATCGGGTTTGTGCGTCCCAATGAAACCTCTCAAAAATTGTCTTAAATAAGGGTACCTGAGGTGAAAAGAAGAGAAAATCACGTGATAAGTCACGTGATTTATCACGTGACTTAGAAATAGTCTTTTCAACCTGAAAATTTGGCGCATCGTTCCCTTTGGATAACTTAACCAACCAGTGTTAAAGGTGAAAGATGATGTCTTGGATTGCCACAGCAGCAGTTAGCAGACGAGTGTGAAAGGCAGAAAGCTTGCTCTGGGTGGTGACTGTGATTTGGTGTGTTACAGGGCGCTCAGCGGGTGTATAGAAGTTTTTCTTTCAGTGAATAGAGACAATTGTGATGAACTCCCCAGCGACCAAGAAGGCCAAGCTGGAGCTTTCTGATGCATCGGAGCCTCTGACGCAGAAAGATGTTATCTCGTTCCAGAAAGAGGCTCTGTTCCGGTGTCTGAACAAGTGGCGTGTGAAAGCGAACCAGCTGGTGGAAGAAAACGATTTGCTCAACGGCAGGCTGGCGACGGCTGTTGAGTCTGTATGCGGGTGCTGCAGTGCTCTTGTAGCGCTATCGAAGGCTATCATCGGCTCGTGTGACGAGGAGCAGGATAGGCTGCTTTTGCAGCAGCTCATTGACACGAAAGAAGAGCACACTCTTGCCCAAATGATCAGTAACAACAGTGGTAGGATCTGCGAGCTGGTGCTGAAGTCGACTGGAACTAACGTCCCAGACAACTTGGAAAAGTTCCAGGAGCTTGAAACGCTGACCTTGAGCTTGAAAGAGATGCTCAACACGTCTGAGAACAAGCTTAAGAAGGCCACAGAGTACTACGAGAACCTCATCGCCCAGTACGACAGACAGGACAGCGAGACCGTGGCTCGTGTGTTTGCTGGCAGAGATGATGAGAGCAGGAACGTCAAGAAAGAGGCCTCAGAACAGCCTGGTATTTCGCAGGGCAAGAGCAACGGGACGCATGACGGAACGGAACAGGCTACCAAGGGCGACTCATCGAATAAGGATGACGCAGTATCGGAGGCCGAGTACGAAATGAAAATTAACGATTTGAACACCCAGATCGCAGTATTGGAAACCACAGTGAACGAATTGACAGAGTGGAAGCAAAAGAACGAGAAGGAATTAACGGAACTTCGACAGACCGTTGAATCAAACAAAGTCCAATTGTCTTCCAACAGGTTCTCGCATAATGGACCAGATGCAGACTTAACAGGTGGAAACGAGAAGATTGCTCAGCTAGTGAAACAAAATGATGAGCTACAACAGATTAACGAAGCGTACTTGGAAAAGTTCCAACAGCTGTCATCCGAACGAGAAATCTTCAACAATAAACTAACCTCAGAGTTTCATACAGCCCAGGAAACTTTAAAGAGACACAACGCATCACTAGAAAAAGATCTTGTTAGAATAAGAACGATAAGAGACGAACTTTTGGCCAAGGTATCTTTACTAGAAGCGGAAAAAACTAAATCAGAAATGCTGGAAGATCTGGAGAAGTCTTTGAAGATCCAGCAGGAGCAATTAGAAAGGATAGAGTCCAATAAAATAGAGAATGCTTCTCAGGATGCACTAAAGAAAGAACTCCAAGATCTTGAAAAAGCGTTCAAGGAGTTATCTCATATCTCGAACAAAAAATACTCTGCATACCTCAACCAAGAATCCGTTCTCAGCAAACTAACCATTGAAAAAACGAAAGCAAGCGAGAAGTATTTTGCTGCGATGAGATCTAAGGATGCAATAATGATAGAAAACAAGAATTTGTCTAAAAACTTACAAAAGTCTAACGAGTTAATCACACAGTTGAAGGAGCTGGAGAAGACCCTACAGCAAAAAATCGACAACCTTCACAAACAACTTAAGGCATCTCAGGAAAATGAAAGCAGACTGAAGAATGCCAACAAGGAAACATCTTTGAAGATCGCTGAACTGACTTCTGAAAACCGTAAACTTAAGAAATCATCAGAGCGTTTGGACCAGGAGAACAACACTTTAATCGAGACCAAGACGTCACTAGAATCCAAACTAAAGGACAAAGATATTGAAAATAAACAACTCAAGATTAAAGTATCCAGTTCTGAGGCTAAATCCAAGAAGCTTTACAAGACACTGGCTTCCAACGGCGGAGATAACGGCGCTCTAGCCGAGGAACTGGAGAATTTCCGTACTATCATCTACTGTTCTCTTTGTTCGAAGAACTGGAAAAACACAGCTTTGAAGACCTGTGGCCATGTCTTCTGCGATGTGTGCTGTAAGGAAAGGCTGGCTGCCAGAATGAGAAAATGTCCCACTTGTAACAAACCTTTCTCTGCTAACGATCTTTTGACAATTCACTTGTGAAACATATAAGGCTTTTCCGTCGCATGCATGAAAATCTTTGCATTCCCTCGTCATGCATATGTACGGAACTGACACATATAAGTACATACAACACAAAATGTAACACTATCCTATCATTCTTCGCATGGAAATACTCTATCGGGTATTTTTCAGATTAAGTTATCAAGAGCTAGTTTCTCATCGCAGAAAATGTAGAGCGATGCGATGAGCTGAAGAGTGAAGTTAAGAACTGTTTGAGACTATATATAGCATAGGGCCGGGTTGAGCGAAGTGCGGTATTAGTGGAGTGGTGGAAATTTCACTTTGTTCCCTAAAGTAGCGGAAAGAAGTGCTGAAGGCTCGTTGTTAGACAAGATTTTTGCTTCATCTCTGCGGGTAGGCATTAAAATGTCTGAGACTTCGCTGAGAATTCCTGCTCCTAGGAAGCTCACTGAGCAAAATGATCCCTTGCACATCATCAAAACTCGTATGAAAACGCACAATAGACCGGCTACCATTGCAGGACCCATGGTACGGTATTCGAAATTGGCATTCAGACAAACCTGCCGGCACTATGACGTCGACATAGTGTACACACCGATGATTTTGGCACGAGAGTTTGTGCGGAACGGACATGCAAGAATGGCGGATTTTACGACGTGTCGCACGGACACTCCTTTGATCGTCCAGGTTGGTGTAAACAATGTCACAGATTTGTTAAAGTTTGCAGAGATGGTGTATCCATACTGCGATGGAATTGGCATAAACTGCGGCTGTCCCATCCGGGAGCAAGTCAGGGAGGGGATAGGTTCTGCTCTTATCTACAACTCAGAGCTGCTATGTTCTATGGTGCGTGCCGTGAAGGAACGGTATGGCTCCAAGGTTCGTTTGGAAACCAAGATCAGAATCCATGATGACTTAAAACACACCGTGAATTTGTGCGACGACCTGTGCGCCGCAGGAGTCGACTGGATCACCGTGCATGGAAGAACTAGAACCACCAGATCATCTGTCCCAGTGAATCTGGACGCAATAAAGTATATCAGAGAAAACATGAGGGATCAGCAGGTCCCCATGGTCGCCAACGGCGACTGCTTCAACTTGCAGGATTTTCACCGCATAGCAGAATACACCAAAGTAAATGGAGTCATGGCGGTACGAGGTCTGCTGGCGAACCCTGCACTGTTCACGGGCCATGACAAGTGTCCGTGGGGAACGGTAGAGCTATTTCTCAACTACGCATTAGAGTTCGGCGGGCTGCCCTACCAGCTATTACAGCACCATCTGCATTGCATGCTCGAGAACATGGGACTCGACAAGAAACTACTTAAAGAGCTCATGGATATAAAGCACACTGCACGTATGATAGATTGGGTCGATGAGAACTTTGAGCTTAAGCGTAAAGGGGATCCCGGTTTCGCAGCAGCCGTCGAGATTCCATTCAGATCTTATCAGCCCAGAATATAATACGTTCTAGAATCTAAAGACGCAAATATAATAGTACTTTGCAACTGCTTGATGTCAAACGGTCTTCAGCTGATTCGACTCACCTGCCCTAACACTATTCAGCGAGAGCTGTCGCAAAACCGGGTAACGTGATATATTTTTCAAAATTTTCCAGTATAAGTTGCTTATTGTAGGTAGAAGCCCAAATATCAACCTTTAACCAGTTCATTTGAGCTGCACTTAACTAAGATTTACACAGGCAAGATGTGAGCTAGGGGCTTCTACACTGGAGTCTCCCTTTTTCACAACCCAGATAGAAAAATGGCTTCAATTTCTTAGGAATTCTGCCCTCAGAAACAGACCTCTGTGTCTCAGCATTGAAAGTTCAGTGGAATTTTCCATCTTCGTGATACCGTTCTAACAACGGCTTTGAAGATGGCTGAGACGTAGCAATAACTTTCGGATACAGCTTTTGAGACTGAAAGGATGATAGTTTTTATATTCGCCAATCTATTGAGAACAGAATAATGCCTTTGCAGGGTGTTATTTTAAGGCCATCCCGCAAAATTTGTGAGCGAGAGAATTTCGGACCTTGATTCAGACCGTTTTGGTTCTGGCTCTTGCAGGTCTCCGTGTCTCTTGCTGTTGGGGCCTTTTTATGTGATGAGTGGTTGGTTTTTATTTGTCATAGTTACACTGATTCAGTCTCAAGCTTTCTCAAGCTACCATTCTGTCCCTTGAAATCACCTCGTAGCGTGATCAGCCTCTTGCTTGATATTAACTGACAAACTCAAATTCGTATTTGTACAAAATCGATCAGTAGAGATTTATTGGAAGGTTATATTATATTTATATGTGATTGAACGTTGAATAAAATATTACCTCATTTAAGCTTCGTCTTCATCAACGACGACGGTGTGCAAACCCTTAGCAGAAGCAACAATGACTGGTTCGACGTAAGAGAACAATGGGTTCTTGGCGTCTTCCTCTTCGTTTCTTCTTCTGGAGATTCTCAATCTCAATCTGAATGGGACACCCTTAATACCTCTCTTCCAGATTTCCTGGTTCAACTTTGGATCTAATCTGACGTCCTCGGTACCCATGTGCAACTTGGCGAACTTCTTGATTTCCTTCACGGCTCTTGGAGCTCTCTTCTTGAAGGAAACACCATGCAACTGTATCAACGTGTGTTCGTCGAAATCCAAAGATTTCCAACGATAAACAGAATCTTGTTAGTAAAACTGTGCCATCGGTAACATGTGGACCTGGATAGTGCGTGCCTGTGACTGTGATCGATAGTCCGAGTACAAAAGCTTTGCCTTTTGTCTTGTGGGTAATCAGAGTTTGCTGCTCCACGCGACTCAGCCGTTAATATACTTCAATTCCACATCGACGCCTGGCCGCAATGTCGTTGGCTATTGCACCATTGGGTTCCTCGTCTTTAATCAACTTCATCTTCCAAACTTCTGCAATCTCCCCGTATCCTAGCCACTACGTTCACAGACTGCTTCTGCACCTTTCTTCCCACAGAACCATATTAACTACAACCCACATCACAATCCTCGACTATTATCCTATCCACTCTTGATTCCAAACTTGTCGTAAAACATACTCTCTTGTGCATGTTGATGGTGTATTCACGAGTAACGACGTCTTTCAAACCGGCCATCTTGTATTCGTTAGTTCCTCAGTGTACTTGCTGCCTTAAACAAATCCACCCTAACCTAAATCTACACACAATCTGTTCTATCTTACTCTACTATACGCCTTAACCTGCTGAAATGCTATTAATTGTCAAACATCAACACTTTTTCCAGAGGTGACGATACAAAGGAAGCCAGCCAGCCTAAAACTGTAGCCTGGCAATAGGTTGAGACTGGAACGGTCTGCCTAGGTAGACAGACTCTCCAGCCAGCCAAGCCTAGAACGAACACTGGTCTGGGCTGGACGGGAATGAACCTAGGCGAGGCCATTGGGCAGAGGTCGCATGGCGACTGGTTCTTCCCAGCGACAACAATCCCTCCAAAGGAAGAGCTCCTGCCATGGTCCCAAGAGAACATTACAGACTCAAACATTTCAAATTTATTTTTCCTGATACAGAAATAGACCAAATACAGAAAAGGGACTTGGATGCACTGGTTTAAACTGACAAATAATGTATGGGTGTCAAACGCTATAACAGTCCCATAATGTAATCTGGAAGTTGGTTACATAAGATCCAATGTCTATACCGATGCCCTGTGACATTGACGGTTAGAACTCTTGGCTAGCGCAACCTGGTAGTGCCTGTTTGCTCGTTGGACGGGGAATTGCGGTTGAAGATATATACTGAGCAGGGATTTGAGCTTTCAATTGAGCGGTTTGGTGTTTAACCGATTGACAGGATGAGTGATGAGTTGTACAGACAGACGCAGAACAGAATATACAGCATGCAGCAGACGCTGCTCAACAGTTCGAAGGAGTCACAGAAGCAGCATAGAGGCGAGGAGGCTGCGGGCGAGAAACATGCGGACAGCACGCTGGTTGAGAGGAAAGACGACACGCTAGTCACAGAACCTGAAAATGGGGCGAGTGAGGAACTGGTGGTGAATTCGCGGTCGGTGCTAGAATACACCGAGAAGCACTACGCAGCGCAGCGGCGCAACTTGGGAGTGCTGAATTACGATTCTCTGCGCGTTGGTGCGTTCCCTGGAGAGCCCAGAAGAGACGAACAGTTGCCGTTCCCCTATAACTTCCGGACTGTGCAATCGCCAGGACCGTTCATCCCAAAACTCTCACACAATGACATAAACGCGATACTGAGCATAGAAATAGATTCTGAGTACTTGCAGCAGGTGCAGCGCGGAGAGAACATCAGGTACCAGAACCGCGAGCTGTGGGGCACTGACATTTACACGGATGACTCAGACATAATCCTGGCGTTGCAGCACTGCGGCGTGCTGCCTGCTGAGCAGGACTCGAAGCCGACAGCAGCGAAAAAAGGCCACAGAAATCTACAAACAGAAACTTGCAAGTCGAACAGGACTGCGGCAAACTTGGATTCGCCGGACAACGTGCATGGTGTGATTCCCGAACGCGAGATCCCGTTCTCCGTGAAAGTAGACATCCTGTTGCTGCCCCCGCTGCAGAGCTACGCCTCAAGCACCAGAAACGATATCACTTCCAGAGAGTGGAAGGGCCAAATTCAGGACGGACTGTCCTTCGGCATCTTCCGTGTCGAAGTAAACGTTCTGGATGACACTCTGAAAGAAATAGAACAGGAAGCAAAGACCCAGAAACTGCAGTGGTAGGCTTAAAATGATGCTAAAATTCGGCTCTATTTGCGCACCGAGCCACCCAGCAGAAATACCGCTCGATGCGACGTCAGGCTTACATATTTCTGCTTCTATGTGTATAACTCTGTCTTATCTTACGTTCAAGCCTCTTAAAATCCCATACAAACAACTCAAAGAAGTCACTCGCTAGCCTGCCAGATTGCAAAACGTTAAATCCTGCAACAGATTTCACAAAACCCTCAACAGACCTTTTTCTTCGATACCCAGTTTTATGTCCGGTATACGCACAAGAGTACATGAAAAACCGATAACGTCCTTAAAGCTTATTTGGATTATTAACGAATTTGAGAAATAAGTTGGATTTAGCAGACATATAGGGCTTAAGGGCTATACCAGACAGTATCTGAGGGCACTTAACTGCAGCCGAGATCCCGGAGGTTAGATACAAGCGTTTTTTTGAACCTTTTTCAAAGTCTTGCCGTGGATAAGTGACTAGAGAATAGTTGGCATATTTCAGCAAGCCCCCAGATAAGAAACTTCATAACAACTGGTTGTTTTTGCATTGTGGAGTTTGGTTCAGATAGTGGGTGGTATTTGTGTGCTTGAAGTGTAGAATATGACGGTAACTACGAGGTTAAGATCACGATCTCAGGGCAGCTCAGGAAGCTCCTCCAGCCTCAAAAGGTCTGTCAAGACCCTTGTTGGAAAGGTGATGCGCAGCGTGAAACAGCTGGCGCACGAGACATTAGACGATAGTGACACAGAATGGGAGTATCGTGCTGTCAGCACGATGTTCGTGGATCCCTCTGGTGTGAACGGGAAGAGCGGACTGAAAATTTCAGAGAAACTACATCGGGAAGCGAGCCAAGAGAACAGGTTCAGCAGCAACTCAGAGACCCTGGCCGCCAGATCGTCTGAAATAGACGGCCGCTCCAGAGAGGATGACGAGGCAAACCTGGATGATAGTGACCTCGACTGCGAGACCTTTGACCCGGTGCAGGAACGCCTAAGGCTACGACAGCAGGACCCCGAAAGTGACAAAGTATTCACCAAGGGCCCCGAAATTTGGGAGAAAAGGAGACGACTATGGCTCAAGAAGACGCCGAATAACTCCTTGGACGAGGCACAGAAAAATAGAGCAGCGTTCAACGCCATCAGTCCTAAGAAATACTTGGTAATATACAAAAAGTTGGTTGGCGAAGAAGCCGTGCTTAAGCGAAGCCTTAACCTCGAAGATGTGGTAAAGGTAATAAACGCAGGGTGGGTAGAATCCTCCAAGTGGGACCGCGCAGCGCGCGGGATTGCATGACTCCTAGAGCTCAGCCCAACCCTTCAGATAGCTAATGGAATTTGCTCTTGAGTACATTTCCCTGTAATAATATCCCTAATCTCTAACACAATTCATGTCCTTCAGAGACGTCAGGCTTCATTCCGCTCATCTTCTAGTATCTTTACAGTACCCTCCAGTATACGTATGTCCCTGTCTATCAGCTCAGCCCAGTTTTGCAGATCACCGTCGTCGACAACACTGGCATTGTATTTCTCATATAGTTTGATCAAAGGCACTACACATTTTGCCTTGAACTGCTGATCGTGCAGCTCTTTCAGTTTCTTGAGCTGAACTTCCCGCACATATTCATCATTGGCTTCTATCTCCCTCAACACCTCGCTTCCAACCGTGTCAGTTTTGGACTTGATGAGCTGATTCACAAGAGTCCGTTCAGCTGACATAACTAGTCCATTATATAGGCTTGCCTGCTGAATTAGAAGGAAAATAATACAGTATTACTCCGAGAACCCACAGAACACCACAGATGTCGTTTGATAAAGGCCCGATACACCTGTTATTCTATTTATGTTCATGTGTTCTTCTACAAACTATCATTTAATAATTCGAATCGATAAGCAGAGCTTGAACCTTAATTTATTGAACTACACAACATGAAAGAGGCTTAAACATTAGCCTTCTGCTACCGGTTAAGGCTGCTACAACAGCTGTGATAAATTATACGAACACATCAAGTGATGTTTACGGCCAAACGCCTTTCCAGCTCAATATTAGAAGATGTGCAGTGCATAAATCGGTTCAGCGCATGTAACACGACCGTTGTTATCAAAACGAATGGCGATTTCGACATATATACCAATGAAGGACTGCATACGTATAGAAGGCTGTGGAATGAACCAATTTTAGATACAGGGTACTCAGAGTTGCTTTCTACACTTTTTGTGCAATGCGAGAGGAGCATAGTGCTGTTCAACATGAGTAACATGGAACAGTACGAGAAAATTGTGGACAAACGTGGCATTGTTCGGATTTGGTGCGTGGAAAATGAGGTTGACAATGAGAGCCAGGCACGGACGGTACTTGTAGCTTTGCTCAAGACGAAAATCCCAAGACTGAAGATATTTACATGGACTTCTCGTGGATTTTCTGGGCTACTGGAGGTTTCGCTGCTGAATAAGAACGAGACAATTAGTTCAGTTTCTGTGATACAAGACAATGTAGTGTTTATGAGCAATCAAAGAGTGTATTTATTGAAACGTGGCGAAGAAGTCCTAACCATAATTGATAAAGCAGTCAACTCTAGAGGTCCAACATCTTTATCAACGTCATTGTTTGCCTTGGATCAAGAAATAAAAGGTATCTCAAAAAAAGACAACGAATCGGTGACCGAATCATTCACATGGTCAACTGTAGCCAGTATTTTAGCACCCGATAGGAATAAAACACGACCTTCTAGAAAAATCCGCTATTTGTTCAAGTCTGATGACGGTCAATGCTATCTACTAGACGGACATTCAGAGAGATTAATGCAACTCTCTTCAACACCAGATTCTCTGTTCTATCTTCGAGGTACCGCTAACAATCGCTTCTTTCAATCTAATTATGAATTTGATAATTGCCATTTCATGGGATCATACTTTGTATTATTATACAACCAAAGCTCAATACGAGTTGTTGACTATGAACATGGCTTTTCGTTTTTAACCATCCAGGTATCCGAAGGAATAAAGAATGTGTTTCTGTGCAGCATGGTCGAAATTCTGGTATGGACCTGCGACAATACTTTGATACACTTCCAGATAGATGTGGACGAGGATTTGAATATGAAGCTTAATGATTTGGGAGGTTCAATGTTTGACCTGAATTTCGGAACTCTAGAAAAGACAGTTGTGTTTTATGATAGTATATTGAAATCAGATCATTTAATTCTAAAGAATAATGGCACCGAAGATGGCGAAATCAAAGTGTCATACACAATGAAGCTACGGGATCTTTACATTGTGTACGCATTACAAGCTCTTGACAAAGCACAAAGAACACTGACAAGAAATGATAGTCCACAGGTAAAACAGAGCATAACGGATATGTTTGAAAGAGTTATACGGTTTGCATTTGATGTATTCTTAGAATATTTGGCACCTCCCGTTCTGATATTATCCTATTGCTTTTCTGAAGCTTCAGAGACCATCGAAAAACTGTTTGGACTAAACTCACTTTTTTTCAAGGAACAGCCCCTAGAGATTTCGTCAGAAGGGGTCATCAAAAGCTTTTTGCCGTACCTTATTGAAGTGAGGAGGCATTTAAGAAATATATACCATGGAAAAGATACATATTGGACCCACAATACCATCACTTTGAAACTGTCCCTCTCCTTTTTTCAAAGTCACAATCAGAAAGAATTTTCTAATGTAGAACTGTTGACAGTCATTGATACAACGCTATTTCAGCTATACTTGCGATATAATAGATCCATGGTGGGATCTTTGGTCCGAGTTGATAATAACTGTGACTTTGAGTCGGTTGAGAATGGATTAAAAAATGCTAATATGATTTCGGAGCTGATCGACTTTTACTTCTATAACGAGAAACATGGGAAAGCACTCTCTCTTTTAATGGAAACTCTCAAAAATACCGGTGAATTGAAAGTAGGAATTGTTTCCTTAATTATTGACTATCTGAAGAAGTTGCAACTTGATCACTTGAAATTGGTGTTTCAATACTCAGATATTTTACTGGCAATGTTTCCTGAAGATTTAACTGATATTCTGAATTCCATTTACTTAGCTCCACTTCCTTTCAGTAAAAAGCTGCAGCATTTGAAAATATATTCTTACTTGGATTCGAAATCTCATCATGTGTCATTGTCATACCTTGAATTTGTTGTCGGAGAGCTGCAATGTACTGAGACTCCTATCTTTAGTACCCTACTGAAGAGGTATCTAAGTGCCACCGAAGATAAGAACACTGCACGGAAGTTGAATGCCATGCTCAAGTCTTCAAATAGTTACGACGCTGAAAATGTATTGGGGATACTCCAAAATAAGATGGAAAGTACCGAAAATATTAATGAGTCCGTATCCAAAACCTTGAAACATTTACTAGTTTATCCTTTGCATCTTTTGAAAGACCATGAAACTGCATTATCAATATTATGGCATGATCTCGAGGATTACAATAAATCTTCTAACTATTGTTCAAAAGTATACGAAGAAGAACCACTGGCTGGTACTCGGTTGCTTTTGAGCTTACTGGACAGCATTACAGAAATATCTGATGAACATAAACGCTCACTTCTTCTGCAAAATTTTCTCGCTGACCATCAGTTCAAGTTGAAGAGTGACGAAGTTCTCCAGCGTTTACCAATCGATGCCCCAATTGCCAATTTGTCTAGTTTCTTCAGCACAGAACTGAAGAGAAAGACGTCAAAGAAGAACGAGATCAATCTTCTAAAAGACATACTATACTCTGAGGTTGTGAAGACGAATTTTACTCTTGCTAATGTATTGTGTGAATTCTTTGTCATATCTGAAGATCGGGTATGTCCTATTTGCAACAAACCACTTAAGAACTTATCATCAGATTCACTTGCATTCATGGCTTACAAGGATAAAACATATGTGATGCATGTTCCTTGTGCTAAAAAACTTGAGGCCAAGCTTAAACACGAAAAGGAGGCTACTAAAAAAAGGAAGCTACCTACACTTTCGGAGCTCATTCAAAAGTAAAATATCGGCGGGATTTCCTTATTTAGACTAATTAGAGGTAGATACAAAGTTCAAGACACTTCCGCAGTACTTAAGCAGTTCTTCGACAGATTCTCCCTTCTGCGTATAGCTTTCCCATTCCTTCAAAGCAGATCTTATTAATTCATTTTGGTTATTGGCATGGATAACATCACCATGAACTTTGAAAAGCATGGCAAAGTAGGCTTCATACAGCTCGAAATTTCTGTTTGTGCTCAAACCAAAAGCAAGGCTTCTAATGAAGGATGCAATCTCGTCGTACGGTGCGAATCCATTTAGAGATCTGATCTCTAGATCCACGTTTGCCGGGGTCATCTCAACAAGAGTTTCCAAGAATTCACCGAAATCATTTGACTCTGCTCCTTTTCTGAGCAACTTGTTAAAAGAAGATTCGAACTGGGAGCCGAGTTTGGCGGTCGCTCTCCTTTTTGTTAGTTCATTGATCGCATCTTCTTCTCTTGACTGCAAGTCTCTTTGTTTCTTTAAAGCTTCAAGATCAGTACCCTGTACATTTTCCCTTCCGGAAGCGTCATCTCCAGTCTTTTCACCACTTAACTGCAAGAAGAAAGGAGCCTTTTCTGGTTTTTTTGGAGGCTCCTTGGGCTTTGAACGTTGCTTAATTGTATCCAAATTCAACAGAATGTTCATCTTATTCCTAGGTCCCAATGATAGAGTCAAGAGTTCATTATTGATTTGATTCAAGGATTCATAGGTAGCAAACGAATGCTCATGAATATTCGTATCATCAAATGCACCTTCTAAGAAGTGAGATCCACCATCGCCTGAAGCGTTTGGGAACATGATTCTAGCAAAATCCTCCTCGTTAATTTGTCTAGTGGAAATGGACGTAAATTGAGACCTATTCGACCATAGAGATATCCCATTATTCGATACATCAGTGGTAGCGAGTAAATCGCCGTTTGGAGAGAATCTGATGTTTGTGACAACACTTTCAACTTTGACACCATCAATACATCCTCCTGTCGGTAAATCCCAAGTTCTTATGGTAGAATCTAGAGACGCAGATACAATCCAACGGCCGTCAGGAGAGAAGTCCAGAGATGTGATTCTGTTTGAATGTCCCCATAGTTGACGAACCACCTTTTGTGTGACGGAATCCACAACAACAATCGAAAGATCATCCAATGCTAATGCAAACAAGTCCGAGGATCTGTGATACACCATAGTAGTGATAGGTGAGTCCAATTGGAGTTTACCTAAGAAAGCACTTTTGGAAAAGTCATAAAACCCAATTAGTCCATCAAGACCACAGGACACCATTTTCCTGTTCATGCCATCTATAGCAATACCAGTAACGGCTTTTTTATGCAACCGGTAAACTTTCCGTTTGAGACCACTCTGTAAATTATAGACACCAATGCCACCATTAGATGAACCCACCATTCCGAAATTTCCACATTGTGAGATGGCAACACTTTTTGCAAACCCATTGTCGTTAGTCTCCAATATCCATCTTCCTACTCTTTTGGTTCTTGAGTTCCAGCTTCTAGCAAACTTCTCTCCTTTGTGTACCGTTAATACGTTCTCCCACTGCCCTTGTCTATTATTCTCTATCACCAGGGAAGTGATCTCAGGAAACTTCTCAGCTATCGTGCTACCCCCAATTCTGTTCCCATCTTTGTTCTTATGCAAACGTTGCGACAGCTCTTGAGACTGAGCGTCCTTTCTTAGAGAGAATCCCCATAGGGATCTGTCCCTGGACCCTGAGAGAATAAAATGTGATTCGGCATCTGCAAATGCAATATATGATGAAGGTTGAGAGTGACCTCCTCTAGCTCTCAACAACCTGGCAGGTTGAACAACAACTTCAGAGTCACCTTGTGATAAAGAAGGGTCAAACACGTACTCCTTTAAATGATTGTCCCCACCAGAGGTCACTAAAATAGGTTGTCCGTTGAGGAAACAAGCCTTCGCCACACCGCCATTGGCCTCTTTATGGATGCCCTTCATGACCTGAATACGGGAACGATGTTCTAGATCATAAAATATCACATCACCATTCGTGGATGCTACTGAGATATGGGATGCGCCATCAGTTCTAAACGATAGTGAAGAAATTCTCATTGGTGTCTTTACGGTTCTGATCTTCTTACCCTTGCGAACGTTGAAAAGGATCACTTCTCCAGAAACGGTTCCAAGAGCCACTATATCCAAAGCAGGTGCAGATTCTACGGTGGTGATTTCATCTGGAAACTCATCAGATACGTACAATCTTTTGCCAGTACGAACATTGTAGAGGATCAGGTTCGATTTGGTGACCACAAGCAATTTGTTCACATAAGTGGGTAAATGAGCTAGATCCACAATATCACCACCTTCCAGTTTACCCACAGTAAAACTGGTGTATAGCTCGGTAGCATATTTGTCCGAAGTAGCCCTCTTTTTGAATATATGTACAGCGTTTTTGTCCGTTGATGCGATCACATACTCTCCAAACACGATCACTTTTTTGATCATCTGCTCATCATCTGGGACCATCAGAGTGTACTCAAGCTTACCTCTCTTGTAAATTCCAATCTTGTTCTTGAAACTGGCAAACACGTAGTGGAAATGTGCCGCTAGGCATGTGATATTTGACTCGGTCTGCTTATCAGATACAAACAGTAGATGCAGGTTGTTTGCATCAAAGATCTGAAACGACCGACCGACAGACGTCACAATGTAAAAAGTGGTACCTAGTGTACCAACGGCAAACGGAACCTCGGTAGAAACGTTACCAACAACCCTATACGGCGAGAAAATCCGCGAGGCATATTTGCGTTCATTTCTTGATTCCACTCTTCTTTTCTTCACGTCAGTATCGACCGTCATTTGGCCTTAATGGATGCTAAAAGTGGTTTACCGAATTCCGAACTATCAATCTTACGGTTTAGAGGAGCTAAAGAATCCCAACATGACTTTCCAAACGAGCTTCTCGTTAACTAAGATTCCTTTTACTCTAGCTCATCGCATCTCATCGCCAATTTTGTTCAATTTTTCACTAAGACAGAAATTTTGAAGATCACGTGATATACATGTGACTTAAGATGATCTTCAAGAACGTGGCATGCTGCATTTGAACGGTAAGAGGCCTTAGGGGTCCGTTTGAAGTACTGGAATCTGAGATCAACTATATCGCAGCCAAAGGTAAGTATTTAGTCCATCCAGATTCTTAAGGAGTCTCGTATGGATGATTTATGCCACATTTTGCTACTCTTGAGTCAGGCTTGATTTTATATAAGACATTAATAGATATAAGGAAACAATTACAACTAGATAACCTGAATTAGGCGAAACAGAAGTCAGCCTGTGGCTTTTTAAAGTACTGAGAATTGCTAGTATTTGATTTTTGTGCAGTATAGCGTGGAACTCGGAGATTAGGTGCTTTTTTGTTGTGTTTTAGGATCATCTAGTAGATATTTTATCTGTTTTACTTAGAGACCCAACGATGAGCACTACGGAGAACGGGTCTTTAGAGGATTCTGGCAACGGTAACGGCACAGCAATGCCGCCACTGTTTCTGGACAGCAATACGAAAAAAGCAATGGAGTCTATTGCCCCAATTCTGGAAGGATTCAAGCCAAAGACCTCTTCTAGTGAGAACAAATCTTTGAAATTGCCTAACGGGTTTACGTCAGACGACGACGACGAGACGAATAAGCTGGTCAGAACACTCAGTATTTCATCTTCTGGGTCAGCATCCCGTCATATTACTCCTGGTGTCGTGGGAACGACCTTTGACAGTTTGAATGGGAATAAACTGCAGAAACTGAAAAGTAACCAAAGTGGGACTATGTCTGTGAACACGATCCTGGAGGGATCTCCTAGCCCTTCAGAGGGCATGGATGAACAGCAAGTATTTCCTGGATCTCCACAAAATATGTTACCGAGCGACTTGCCGATTGGAAATTCAGAATCGTCAACGAACAGCTCTACTAGTTCATCAAGAAAGACATCTACGTCTTTAGTGAAGACTCAGTTGCCAAGAATTGGCAAGATAGGTGTCTGTGCAATGGATGCCAAGGTTCTTTCTAAACCTTGTAGGCACATTTTGAACAGATTGATGGAGCATGGTGAGTTCGAGACAATCATATTTGGTGACAAAGTGATCTTAGACGAAAGCATCGAGAACTGGCCTACCTGTGATTTCCTGATCTCGTTTTTCTCCAATGGATTCCCCTTGGAAAAAGCGATCAAGTACGTTAAACTGCGTAAACCTTACATCATCAATGACTTGATCATGCAGAAAGTGCTTTGGGATAGAAGACTCTGCTTACAGTTGTTGGAAGCCAGCAAAGTGCCTACTCCTCCTAGACTGGAAATAACCAGAGATGGAGGACCGAAAGTGGATGATGAATTACGTAGAATGCTCTACGAGCGGGGCGTTTCAGTAACTCCTGTCAAAGAACCAGATTGGAAGATGATAGACGATGATACTTTGGAAGTAAATGGTAAACGAATGGTCAAGCCTTTCGTAGAAAAACCAGTCGACGGCGAAGATCACAATATCTACATTTATTACCACTCAAAGAACGGTGGCGGTGGCCGTAGATTGTTCCGTAAGGTGGGTAACAAATCTTCTGAATTCGATCCTGCGTTAGTTCAACCTCGTGTCGAAGGTTCTTACATTTATGAGAAGTTTATGGACACTGATAATTTCGAAGATGTGAAAGCATACACTGTCGGTGAAAATTTCTGTCATGCAGAAACCAGAAAATCCCCCGTCGTGGATGGTTTCGTCCGTAGAAATACTCACGGGAAGGAAATTAGATACGTAACGGAGCTCAGCCCAGAAGAAAAAGAAATGGCTCGGCGTGTTTCCAAGACTTTTGCTCAAATGATTTGTGGATTTGACTTGCTGCGTGTTGGTGGTAAGAGCTACGTGATTGATGTCAATGGATTTTCTTTCGTAAAGGATAACAGCGATTATTATGACTCCTGTGCCAAAATTTTAAGAGACACCTTTTACGATGCCAAGAAGGTCATGGATCTAGAGAAAAAGAACCTCCCTGCTATACAAGAGGAGAAGACACAAAAATGGGTCTTTAAGGGACTTGTAACAGTTATCCGCCATGCAGACCGTACCCCAAAGCAGAAGTTCAAACATTCCTTTACTAGTCCTATTTTCCTGTCTCTTTTGAAGGGTCATAAAGAAGAGGTTGTGATAAGGAATGTAAACGATTTGCAAATTGTTCTTCAAGCCTTAAAAATTGCCCAGGAAGAAAATGCTGAAGATCCAGTGAAGCTAGGTGTTTTAGCAAATGCACTCGAAAAGAAGCTCAACTTACCAGGTACCAAAATTCAATTGAAACCGGTATTAAATAAAGACAATGAAGTGGAGAAGGTCCAGTTCATTTTGAAATGGGGCGGTGAACCTACACACTCCGCTCACTACCAAGCCGAAGAGTTGGGTGAGCAAATGAGACAGGATTTTGATCTATTGAACAAGAACATTTTACAAAATATCAAAATATTCTCATCCTCTGAAAGACGAGTCTTAGTTTCTGCTCAGATTTGGGCGACAGCTCTATTTGGTGCTGATCAACTTGGTAGTGATGAAATTAGTATCAGGAAAGACTTGTTAGATGACTCTAACGCTGCCAAGGATCTTATGGACAAGGTAAAGAAGAAGCTTAAACCTCTTTTGAGAATGGGCAAAGAAGCTCCTCCTCAGTTTGCTTGGCCACCTAATATGCCTGAGCCTTATTTGGTCATTAAAAGAGTTGTTGACCTAATGAATTATCACAAGAAGATAATGGACCACAATTATGCTACGAAAGATGTGGATGCTATGCAACCGTACTGGTGTTGTGCAGAGGATTCCATGCTTTTCAAAGAACGTTGGGACAAGTTATTCAAGGAGTTTGTGACTGTTGACAAGGTTGATCCTTCCAAGATCAGTGAACTTTATGATACAATGAAATACGATGCCTTGCACAACAGACAATACTTAGAGCACATATTTTTGCCTGATCATGACACTGAATGTGAGAACGAAGAAGTGTGCCATCACTCCTTAGTCGATAGGTATCCTATCAACATTTTGGCCAGAAACAACTTCAAGATTCCAGATTCTTCCAGCAGTCCTATGACAAGCCATTCGAATGCCACGAACTCAAAGAGCTCATCTAGTGTTGGTTCTTTGGGATGGGTGCTCGAAAGTGTTGAAAGTGGGACAAAATCTCCAAGACCCTCGAACTCCACTTTCGATGATCCTAAATTCATTCAGTTCAGAGAGCTTTTCAAGCTTTCGAAGGTGCTGTTCGATTTTATTTGTCCACAAGAATACGGTATCTCTGATAACGAAAAGCTTGACATTGGCCTGCTAACTTCTCTACCATTGGCTAAACAAATTCTAAATGATATCGATGATATGAAGGATAAAGATACACCTGCATGTGTTGCTTATTTCACTAAAGAATCACATATTTATACTCTTTTGAATATCATCTACGAATCTGGTTTACCAATGAGAATAGCTAGAAACGCCTTACCAGAGTTTGACTATTTATCCCAGATCAATTTCGAACTATACGAAAGCACTGATGCCGCTGGAAGAAAGAAGCATTCGGTCCGGTTGAAGATGTCGCCTGGTTGCCACACTCAGGATCCCTTAGATGTGCAACTTGACGACAGACATTATATCAGCTGCATTCCAAAGATTTCTCTAACAAGACACTTGGATCTGGACTATGTCATGCAAAAGTTCCGGAACAAGTTTAGCAGAGTCAGCTTACCACAACAGTTCACACCGGTGAACATTACCAGCCCCAATTTGTCTTTTAAACGTAAGAACATGAACATTAAAGAGGCTCTGGGTGGAGCAGACAAAGACTCCAGGAAACCATCCGAAAGAACCTAATCCAATGATTTCTGCAAGTGTTTAAATTAGTCTTTAAATGACTTTCAAATTCATTAAGATGCGTCGTATTTCCATAGTATGTGTAGACTAACTTACAACGTCAATACTTGCATTCATTTTAGCTACAGTAAGACAACGAAATAAGAATCTTTGACGACCAGCTTAACAAGATCATTTTACAGATAGACGAGGTTGCCAATTTAGCATTTGAAAAGAGATGACAAAAGTTATAATGTGAATGGACATGCATATTCTTACTTTTCTTACCGACCCACAAAAGTGCTGATCCAAGATGGACCGCAATGGTCGAAAGATATTGTGAAGAAGCCCAATCCGATTTTGATATTCCAATGCTCCGTTAGTACGTTGTCTCTGATTGTAAACTCAGTAAAAAATTCACAGAAGACAAGTCCTGCAATCCAAAGTGACTGCATCATTGGGGAATAAAGGTAAAAGAAATTCAAGATATTATTAGGCGAAAACGTATCATGCCATGCAGTTTGTTCAACTTGAGTAACGCAAAAAGATGTTAAAATGAAATGTAATGATATTTAAGGCTTCTCATGAGACCAAGTCCTAGGAGAAGCAGATAAAATATTTTAGCACTTTGTTCTTTATTGGTAAGTTGAGGTTATTTCGAGCAAAGCGGCTTCTTTGTTGAACGGGGTTATAATATGGTACAATAATTGTTAGTGATGATGTATTCGACGGTGCCATTTGCATCAACGTAAATCATAGAGAGGCCAATGAGTCAAACAGGACAGAAATGCTTTCACCGTAATGGTCACGACGAATACATTCTGCGAAAATGGAAGATACGTCGATTACCACAAGCTTCTTGGATTTGACGATTCTTTCCTTGGAAATTGGGTAGGTGTTAGTCACCACAATTTTGTGGATGTAGTCTGAGCTTTCCAATTGTTCTAGACAGTCTCCAGTGAAAATACCATGAGTTGCAACAACATAAACTTCCTTGGCACCACAGTTCTTCACCATGTGTTCAGCTGCAGAGATGAAAGAACCAGGTCTGTCGATCATATCGTCCAGGATAATGGCAGTACATCCCTGAACGTTACCAACTAGAGTGATCAACTTTTCCGGTTGCTCTTCTAGCTCCTCGTCATCCTCAGAGTCGACCCCATCGAAGGATCCAATAGTTGCGATTGAACCCTCAACATCGGAATCCAAGGCGTTGGCATCATCAACGTACTCGTCATCCACGACGTGACCTTTGATGACACGAGCAGTCTGAATACCGTTGGTCAAAATGATGTTTTCCTCCTCATTTTCGGCATCACCTGGTCTAACGATAGGCTTGTTCTTTCTCAGCATGGACTGTTTCCGTTGTCTTAGCTGGACTTTGTCCTTATTCTGAGAGTACAGATCCTTGGAACGACGACGATCAGTGTGGATCATCGCAAAATTGATTTTCAGCGAGTCGGCTAGCGCAGTGACTCTTTTGGTGCCACCAGGGTTCTTGGAAACAACAACGGCTTCTTTGTAGTTTTCGACGTTTTCTTTGATCCATTTACCCAAGCTTGGCCCACCATACAAGTTGTCGACTGGCTTGGTGAAAAAGCCTTGCATTTGTGAGGCGTGCAGGTCCATTGAGACAACGTGGTCTGCACCGGCCATGATTAACAGATTGGCCAGCATTCTCGCGGTGATAGCGCCTCTGTGCTTCTTCATCTTGCACTGCTTAGAGTAAGGGAACTGGGGGATCACAGCGGTGATTTTCTTGGCAGAGCCACCTCTGCAAGCACTGACCAAAATCAGAAGCTCCATGATATGGTCGTTGATTTCTGGAGAACCACTCTGGATCACGTAGACGTCTTCATCTCTAACCGAGACACCGATCTGCACTGAAGTTTCCCCATTGGCAAATTTCTTCAATGTGCATGGCGCTGGGTCAATCCCCAACCGGTCACAAACCAAATGACCCAACTCCGGGTGCGAGTTACCGACAAAAACCTTGCACTTGCGCATCTCCGACACCAACTATCCCACCGAGTCTTCCTACTGAAACAGAATCCTAGCTTAATCGCCTACCAAAGAAGACCTGGCAACTTTGAAGCCACAAGAAACCAACTCACAAATGCTACTCACCACCAAGCTAAACCAAAATGTTCATATGGCACTCTTAGACATAGTTATCCAACTAGTCTCTGTATTGTTCTTGTATAGGAGCGATGCGATGAGCTTCAACAGTGAAAAGTTGAAATTTTTTCTGGGGAAACTCTAGATATTTGGGCGCCCAAAACATAGTTCTGGGGCAAATTATTTATATCACGTAGTACGAGTGAAAAAATTGCACGTGACCATTTTTAAGGTCTCTCACAAGCTCATCGCGACGAAGCTCATCGCATTGAAGGTTTTCACTACAGAACCACCATCACAAGATGATAGGGCATCCAATGGACCACAAGCAAGTGAATAAGAGCCGCACTAAGTATGGAAGACGAGTTTCAGGTTGTGGGCAAGTCTAAGCCAGGAAAAGTACGATCGTTCGAGGAACTGCTGGCAGAGGCCCGAAGCGTCATGCGCGACAGCGCACTACTGCAAAGTCTGGTACAGTCGTTGGACCAGTGGGACTTGACACATGTGCGTTGTCTGGCCCTGGGTAGCTTTCACGAGGATGCAGCAGCGCGCTACCAACTGGCGCTGCTATTGGAAGTTGTTGAGCTCAAAAATATCGAGACATGTTCGGTTTTCGACCCAGTGTTCACAGACCAGGACAAGCAGTTTCTCGAGAAACAGATGGGGTGGACTGTGGACGATACTCCACCGTTCTTGGATGTGCCACGGGAAAAAGTGCTGTTCTTCTTGCCTCATGCTCCATTAACTCTGACGGATCACGTGATTTCCGAGGAATCACCCATGGTATGGCTGGCGAACGATTTGATACAGCATACAGACCGGTACACCAGGGCACAGCTGTACGCCAAATATCCTATGGTATCTAAACTAGTGAATTATATGGACCCTGCAGCGTCCTCTGAAAAAAAGTCTAACGACACTAATGATTCCAAGGATCAAGACGGGTTTCAAACGTTCACATCTAGAAGACGGAAGCCTCGAAGGAAGACATTGTTCAAGACAGTTTCTATCGATTACGGAACGATCGATTCATATTTCGAAGGATGCAGGATGATAAATGATTTTGAAAAAGGCTCCTTGCTGAAGGAAAAACCTTGGCTCAATGCATTCTCAGATCTAGCGCTACAACTCATCAAATAATCATATTGATGAAATATGATATGAAATAACAAAGCATTAATTTGTAAAAGTAAATATGTATAAACCAGAGGGCTCACTTGCATTTAAGGTGAAAGAATCGAACCTGAGTATCTCTCAGCAGACTTGAATATTGTCGTTTATCAGGCAAACGTGCTGTCGTTAATTAGCATTGACTTTCCCGAATCAAGGCTTTTGTAAGACGCAGCACGTCGCGTTTATCAGCGGTTCAGAAATAGAACAATAAGACCGAGAATTAACGCAGTTTTCCCTCCTGCGCTGGTTTTCCTCGTTCAAAATACTGCAGTGAGTCCTGGATCTGTAGAAACAAAACCAAAAAATCTATTGTACATGAGTTTAGTTCACGATCTTGTCCCAGTTGTCTAGAATGTCCTTCACCTTCTCAGATCCGGTCAATTCGTAAACGTCTTGGAAGTACTCCTTGGTGATTTCAAATGGCTTAGCAGTCAAATTTGGAATGTACTTGCCAATCAAACGATCAGCCTTCACGTTCTCCTTGGTTACGTTCTTCATCAAGAAGTTCTTAAAAGGTTTAACACCGTTTCTCAAGTAAGAAGAATGGAATGGAACAGAGATACCACGTAGAGGAATACAAGCGAATCCTCTTTCCAAGTCAATTGGCTGAGGCTTGGCCAAGGATTTCTTAGCAACCTCTTCGATGATCTCGTTCAAATGAGACTCCACCTCCTCGAGCGATAGTGTCTCTTGTAGTTTTCCAATATCAATCTTCTGCAACTTGATAAAGTTCAAAACGTTGGTCAAAGTGTCTAGAGCTCTTAGATCACCAGCTGCAACGTATTGTTGGTTCTCCACGTTATAGTTGACAATCTCAACGAGCCATTCCGTCTTCTTCCCAACAACCTTAACAACAAATTGCAAAGCCTCTTGAGAGAAGGTTGGGGAAACTCTGGAAGGATTCACAGCAATCATACCGTAGTTAGATCTTCCAAGTTCATCTCTTGGAACGGCCACTTGCATAGTCATACCTCTGTAGAAGACAACTTCAACCAAGGATTCGATGGACATAACATCAGCTAAAGAAGCCAATGCAGCATATTCACCAAGAGAGTGACCTGCAAAGGCAGCATCAGCTGGAATCAAACCCTTAGACTTAAGGTCTTCAAAGGATGCTTTTTCCATCAAAGTTAGAGCAGGTTGGGTAAATTGAGTAGCAGACAACAAACCAGTTGGTGATCTGAACGTGAATGAGTTTGTTTCCTCAGTAATTTCCTTGAAGATTCTTTCACTCTTGACTTCTCCATCTACAATTGTCTCAAAGATCATTTGAGTGTAGTTTTCTTTAATCTTTCTTCCCTTTTCACCTCCGAAGTAGATTGTTAGCTCGGTAGGATTGTTCTTCACAATATCCAAAATAGAGAAACCGTAAGTACTCTTGAAGTGCTCGTCAGCTCTGTCCCAAACCTGCTTGGCAACCTCAGACTTGGCATATAGGTCCATACCCATACCTTGTTCTTGGGAACCTTGACCAGTGAAAACAAAAGTCGAGACAGGCTGTTCAACTTCAGCTTCACCGATCATGACTGTTTCATCAGCGTCATTCTTGGTCTCGAATTTGATCAGTTTACGACCATTAATCATACCAACGTGCTGAATGGAAGTCTTTAAAGGAGTGTTTGGCAACACCATGCCCACGAATTGACAATCGTAGGCACGAACCCTGGATGACACGTTGTCAGCTGCCCAAGTTTCAACCAATGCACGGACAGTAGCAGATGAGTACATACCGTGAGTGATTGTACCAGGAAGGTTGGCGTACGCAGCAAAGTGACGAGAAACGTGAATTGGATTCAAGTCACCGGAAACTCTAGCATAAGGCTCATTTGTGCTTGGGGATTGGCCTTCTCTGACGGCAATTGGAATAGCATTCTCCAAGTTAACCTTGTGTTCAAGAGTGGAGCCATTTCTACTCAAATAGTCAACGACTGGGTTACCATGTGATTCACCAGCTTCGTAGTCCACAACACCGATTTCCACATGCTCTTTTGTTGGTAATTCCATGAGAATCTTGCCCTGGCACTTAACAGATGAAAAGACAGAAGCATTCTTGAAGGTGACCTCAGTTTCAGTTTCGAAAAACAACGACTTACCTAACAAATCGATGTCTTCGTTGTCCAATTGGAACCATTCTTTAGATTTCAAAACGGCACAGTCCTTGGCGGATTTCACTTCAATCTTGTAAACAGGTTCAACAATCTTCTCAAACGTGTTTTGGAAGTCTGAGTAAGTTCCTCTATAGAAAAAGGATGATGTGACTTCCATGACTGGTTTGTTGTCCCTAGTCAATGTTCCCACAACCTCGACAACCTTACCATTTGGTTGATTAACAACAGACTTGATAATAGCTGAAGTCGAAATGACATCACCTTCTTTCAATGGTGTGGCACCTGGAATCATTCTGTAACCGTTAGACAAATGGACAAGCTTCAATAGATCACCGTCAACAGCATTGGGGAAGATAGCCTTAATGATGACTCTCCAACCAACCACGATGGCGAAATCCATTGGTGCTAGCATCTTTCTACCAGATCTGGCAACAAAGTCCTCACAGTTGTTTCCAATTGCATGGACAAACTCTGAGATATCTTTGGCAGAGATCCGGAATTCACCACCTTTGATAACAGCTCTTGGGTCGAAATCTAGGTTGAAAGGTTCGTCCAACCATAGCTTCCAGTACATTTCCTTGATACGGTTGTTGCGGCCCTCGGTGACTTCAGCAATTGGAGCAAATCCATCTTCAGTTGAGTACTTGAACAACAATGGTAGCGCAACTGGCTTACCATCCATAGTTCTGTTTTCGATCAGATCAAACTGGATCAAATTCTCTTTTGCCAGTCTTAAAACGGCAGTTGGCTTCAACTCACCTTGGACAGGCTCCAGCAAGGTGACAACAGTTTTTTCAGGGATGTCCTCATTCTCGATCTGAACAGTAATATTTTCAGAAGGGCTGAAGACCTTGATGGCAGGGTTTGGAATGAAGTAAGAGTCTTGTACCACTCTTGGAGTGGTGAAAAATGCACTTCTCCAACTCTTCTTGCTACCTGCCAACAACTTGAACCAGGAAGCAGAATCCGAAACGGAACCTGCCTTGTATGTCGTCGTCTTACCAGATTTGACACCTTCAATTGCAACAGATTCAGGTTCTTCGCCACCGAAGTATTCGACGACTGGAATCTTGGATGCGTCGTTATCGTAGTAGTCCTTCAATAATAGCTTAATGTGACCATCATGGATGTCATCCATAATAGATTTGATAGGTTGGTCAACTTCATTGGTGAATTGGGCAGCCACAGGACCATGAAGGATACATGTTCTCTGAACATCTTGGTCAACAACAGCTTCCAAGTTTTCTGATTGCCACAAAGAATCTTTCTTAAAGAAGAACTCAAATCTGCTATCCAACACAGGAACGAATGGGACAGGCTTCTGAGTTGGTCTCTGACATAAAGTCAAGAAATAGTCAATATCCTGAGCATTCAAAAACTGTTCTTTGGCAGCTGGGTAAGCATTGAACACCATTTCAAGAGCCTTTTCTGGTTCTTCTAAAATAGAGAAGTTTTGAATAATTGACACAGTCTTAGTCTTAGTGAAACGCTCTTCAACACGACGCAAGAACTCACCAGTGAAGTTCCTCAAGGTGAAGTCGATCCACTTTTTAGAGGTCTTGATGTACATCAATTCGACCATTCTCTTCGCAACCTCCTCATATGTCATATCAGCAAGGTCACGAGCTTCACCATTCACGGTAGCAAACCAAGGCTTTTGAGAGTCAGCATTCAATTTGGAGATAATGTAATCCTTCTTGGCATCAAGGGCAGCTTGCAATTTGTTCTTTGGTAATGAGAAGATCGTATCGTCTAACTCCTTCCAGAACATAACACCACGAGTAGCCAGTTTGTGAATAGGTTCACCCATTTCGGAACGAACAGTGATGATACCACCAGTAGGTTTCTTATATGTTTGTTCCCATTGAGAATCAGGCACACCCTTACATGCTGCGATGAACTTCTTGGCAGCTGGGGATGTCTTAGTTTCCTTTGCAATCATGACTCTAGAACCAAACAAGAAACCATCGAATGGCATTGGAGGATAATTGAACGACTTGGACCATTCACCAGTTAAGTAAGGATAAGTGTCCTCGGCAGATCCGAAACCAGAACCAGCAATTAGGTAAATGTTGGGGTGTCTTCTGATCTTGGAGTACATTTGTAGAATTGGTGCATGGAAATCTTCGAAAGAATGATGACCACCACCTCTACCACCAGTCCATTGCATTACAATTGGAAATGTTGGGTGGGCCTTGGCTATAGCAATAACTTGAGAGATGGCATCAATAGAACCTGGTTTCAACCCTAAATGCGTTAGACCTAAAGTTTCAATATATTCCGCTGCCACATCCAATGATGGAACACCTGCACCAATGGTTAAGGCTTGAATTGGATAACCTTTCTCTCTCAATTCTCTGATCAATGGAATACCCCATTGTAACATTCTTGGGTTAACGTAAAGCATGTTTATACCAAGTCCATAACCCTTTTTGATCTTGCTGATAATATCATCCAGAGCTTTAGTCATTCCCTCTGCTGAGAAGTAACCACCACCAGCCAACTCAATGTGATAACCAGCATTGATGGTAGCTGCAACAAAGTCCGTTGAGGCAGTAGTTGGTGTCATACCAGGGACCAACAATGGGGGTCTGCCTAGCAACTTCGAGAAGGAAGTATCAACATAAATCTTACCGGTTTTGGTCTTGACCAATTTTGGATGGAATTCTTCCAACCAGTTGCTGGAGAATTTCAAACCATTACTGGTGACATCGAACAACTCCTGTTTGAATCCAAACTCGTCGTCTGCATTGGTGTCAAGAGCACCAACAACAATGACACGGACACCAGTACCGTCCTTATTCCGGTGAGTCAAAACACCCAAACCAGATGCACCACCAGGCCCGAAATCTAAGATGTGTGTCGCCTTGAATTTGGTGGACTTTTCCCAGTTAACTGGCAAGCTGGTGATGCAGTAGGTAATCCTTTCTGCAATCGATCCCTTTGATTCTCTCAAATCAGATCCATCAAAAGTGTCATACACAGGAATAGTTAGATCAGATGCATTGAATTCAACACCAGCATCAGACAAGTCTTGCTTGATCAAAGCATTAGCTGGTTCCAAAAGATGCGAGTGGAATGGTGAAACAATTGGTAAAAATCTGTTAGAGAACTTCAATTTTCTCTCGCTGAATGGAATTCTGGCCTGGTCCAACCCAGCTGGTGCCTTAGCCTTTCTTAAAGCTAAATTCAAACCATATAATGATTGAGGTGGACCTGAAACGACCAAATTTCTGGCCCCATTGACCAAAGACACAACAATATGCTTCGATTTTGGCAAGTGAGCGTTTGTTTGATCGATGTATTCCTGGACCTGTTCCTGAGTCAAGTTAGAGATGGATAACATAGGGGTTGGGACACCTTCTCCATTTTCGACTGAATCCTCTAGCATGGATGGTGGCAAAGAGGTTTTTGGGTAAACCTGGTAACACCTGACACCAATGAAGAATAACAGCTTTATGGTCTTTGTCATGGACTTGAAGAATGAATCCCAGGAGTCGGCCTCGGCAATAGCAACAGCAGTGGCCAAACCTTGGGAGTGACCGGTGGCACCCACTAAACTAGCTCTCAATTGACCTGGTGTGAAGTTCAGAATCCTGGCGGTCAAAGCGTAATGCACGAATTGGATAACACCAATCAGAGGACATGAAATAGGAATGGATAGTAAATAGTCAACCTCAGGAGTCTTTTGTGGTTGCTCTAACCATTGCATGATATCGAAACCTTGTGTGTATAATTTTTCGGTGTCGTCAGTGATGGTGATCAGTTCACCCAAAGTATCGGCAGCAGATTGAATGATATCTGAGATTAGGCAGTTGTATGTCTGGTATAACTCACGTAGTTCCTCAAAGTAATCATCCGTATTACCTTGACCACCAAAGATGGAAACCAATCTTGCATTACCTGCAGCCACACCTTTGAACAAGGCTGACTCGGTATCGGAGAATGGCTTCTTAGCAGTGACTCTGGCAGTGTAATAATTCTTGATCAATTCCTTAACCTTCGTTATGGTGGTGATATTGTCCTCTGATTGCAGCAATTTAGCAGCCAACGTGTGGACATCGTTACCTTGCAGGTAGTTGGTGTCGAAGTCAGATAGTGCAATCTCTAAGACGTCATCGAATTGGCCTTTAGCGTTGACATCGACCAAAGAGGACACATATCCCAAGAACTTGGCCAATAATTCGGCCGATGACGTTGGTTCGTCATCTGAAGCGAAGCCTTCAGTAGGCTCTGGCAACTGCCTCAAAAATTGGTCTTGGAGTTGAGATGCATTAAAGAAAGATGCAGTTGGAATAGATAGGACATGCTCAATTGAGCCGTGGGAAAGGCTCAATGGTCTGGTGGAAGAGCTCATATTGGTTAATTTGCTCAAATATTCCATGTTAATAATGTAATGAATCCGAGTAACTGTTTCTATCGAATCTTGTTCTGATACAATTCGGCAGTAGGAAGTTGATAAAAAATCCCAGACAGCAACGAGACAGAAACGCGTTTAGTATAATTGGTTCTCACTTATGACAATTCCAATTGTTGGGAAAGCCAATTGAAAAGTAGTACAACAAACTGTAGCGGACAACTATTGGTATTAAAATTTGAAGCTAGTTCAACACTTTCAGATCCTCAGAAACGCCACGGGAAAATTTGGAGTCTTGCTAGGATAAGCTGCAATGCGTGAGAACTGGTGACTTCAGCGATTGATGGGAAACCAGAGACTTAAAGCAACTAGTATGGATCAATCAACAAGCTGCGACTCAAAAAAAAAGACGTGAAAATTCAATCCTGGAGTCTTTGAAGCTTGGTTTTTTCCTGGTTTTAGCCTTTTCAAGTTATATGTGGGAAAAGAAGTAGGGTATAACTCTGTTGAAATTTGGAACACGATGAGGTTAGTAAAAACGAGGCAAAAAAAGCCGGAGCAGCACAGCGAGAAGTGGTGCTACGATGGGAGAGGATGCGTTTAGACCTTGGAGCACTGCCACGCTCCGACCTGTGTCAGATTTACACTCGTCCAGAAGGAGCCCACCATCCCAGACTCACATGCTACCCAGAAAGAACCGCTGGAAAAATGCTACGTAGGAAAAATCCAACAAAAACACCCGCGTCCTGCCGTCGATTCTGAGAGCCTTCAGTAATCCCAATAATCATGAAAATAGAGAAACTGGGAAAACCAATGGCGTTACCCGCCCTGGAACAACGCTGCGCTCAAAACAGCGAAAAAAATTGAAAACTGGTACTCCAGGTCACGTGACTCGACTCTCCTCCATCGTCCAGCGCTTCGGAGTCTCTCAGACGCCCAACCGCACATTCAACATACTGTATATCAAAACTGACGAGAGTCCGTTAGCTTTATGGTACAACTATACAGAAAGGCTTGCTTGCTCTGCTACTTGTTTCCCCTATACATGACTTCCTTATTCATCGTTCTCCCTTATCCTTGTCTTGCGTTATATATGCATTTCGGCGCTACTCCCTAATAATACAGTTTTGCCGCCATTGTGTCCAGAAATCCTCTGTTGGGATTTGTGTCATTGTGCACGATACCTGTTTCAGTTCACAGGATTATTCAGTAGTTGCGGCGTTTGGCTGTCAACCGAATTTCTGTTGGCAGTTGGATTTTGAAGCAGTTGAGAAAGAGGATGGGAAGTCACGTGACTGTGGATTCAGTCGCGAGGCCTTTTCCCGGCTGCTGGAGTGTCAGCGTAGAACTGCAGCGACATGCTGGCGTCCTGGCCGTCGCGGGCGAAAAGTTGCATAGCGGTATCGCCGTCCAGGTCGTCTGCAATGCCTGAATTGGCGTACTCGTTCTGAATCTGGGCGATGTCGGGAAACCCTGCGATTGCAGAGTGACTGTTTTGCACCGGCTCGTCGTCTGGGTAGAGCTCTAGGCACTTGAGGATCGCCGTGTGACTGTTTCTGACCATAGTGTCGCCACGATTCAGGCCGAATTCCTTGAATGTGAACAAATCCTCAACATCCTGATTGTAATGTCTGTCGAAATTGGCGTATTTGGGCCGCAGCACGAGTTCCACCGTGGGGATCGAGGTAACCGTGTCCTGTGAGGGCTGGCTGGGGTTTTTGTCCAGACTGTCGTTGTTGTTGGATGTTGAAGCCCGGAATTGGGTCGAATTCGACACCGGGAACAGTTCGTTTATTATAGGATCTCGCTCCACGGAGAGCATTAACTCCAGTGTATGTCCGGCTGAGACGTCAGCCTCCTCGATTTTGCGTACTGCGTGAAACACAATGTTCCGATACGGGATCTGGAGGCTCCGTTCCCATTCTTTCATCCATATCAGTACACATGTGTTCAAAACGAACAAGTCAGAGAGAATCAACTGTTGAGCCCCGTCCGAGAGTGCCAATTCTCCAAACATAAAATTCCTGCCTCCGCCATATAGTATCGGCAGCTCGCTCTGGTTTAACATATTGAAACCTTTGAGCCTCGGCTGTGTCAGTTGGTACTGTCCCACAGTGGTTACATTTTCCACTGTAGGTTTTGTCAGTATGAGCTGGCAAAACTGCTTGACCACAGAGTGATTTGCCATCATAGAAGCTGCTGCCCATACTGAGACACGGCCCAACAACAAACGTGATGATGCAGAATACCCTTCTCTTCAAACAAAGTCATCGCTCATCGGTTCAAATTTCATCAAATTGGTTCGTTTTCTGGATTTTCAATGTGAAGATAACGATGCTGATGCAAATGTAAAAATTTAAGGGACAGGCACTGTCGCAACATCTTCCACTGACCACAGAGTAACAACTGGATCGATCAAAAGTCAACATTGTTTTAAGTCATATCACAATGATGCTATAATTTGTAGCTCGAAATACCAATAAAATCCTTCCAAAGTTTATGACGTCCTATATACCTAGATATAAATTGAACAATACAACGCAGTGTCACAGAGCAGTGTCAATGAACACTATATCGACAGTCTGCTCAAACCCATTGAACGGAGTCGCGGCTGAGCAGGTGTATGCTCCTAGATCCCGGAAATACACCCAGTCTCCAACAGACAAATCGTATTTCATGTAATATTCAGAAGAAATACAGTCCAGGCCATCACAAGTGGGGCCCCACATAGAAACTTTATAGGGCGTATCTGGTCTCTTGAAAGAGGATGATGAGTTGAAATCCATATATTTAAATTCACGGTTGTGGTAAAGGACGCCCGGGATTGGTTGCTGGTGGTCAAACAAAATACAATTCATGTTTCCATACACACCATCATTCAAGTAAAGCATGGATTCAAAGTCTCCGGTAGTTCTCTTGCCGATCACGGTTGCAGCAAGTGTGAAAGCGGTTGCCACAAAGTATCTCCCGGGCTCAGCAATAAACGCGACGTTACCGTGAGTCTCTGGTGGGAAGTAATGGTCTAGCGCAGAGTTCAAAACCTCGGCAACCTTCGTAATTGTATCAAACATGTATCCACCACCGACGTCAAGGATTCTGAGGCGTGGCAGCCCCAATTTTTCAACCATGTCGAATACCTGTCTAGCGTCCTTCACCGCTTGAATTACAGTGTTAAGATCAGAAGCGCCAGATCCAACATGAAACGAAACTCCAACAAGGTTCAGGCCCAGCTCTTGGACCTTTGCCAACAGTCTTGGAACATCCTCCAAGTCACAACCAAATTTAGTGGAGAGCCTGCATTGAGCTGACGAGTCGTCAGTGACGATTCTCAGCAGAAGCTCGGAGTCCGGATGGTACTTCTTGATTTTGAGAAGCTCGTCTTCGTTATCAAAAGTCGACTTCTTGACACCGTTCTTGGCCGCATATCTAATGAAAGAAGATGCCTTGCAAGGGTTTGCATAGATGATTCTGTCTGGGGAAACACCACAGGACAAGACCTTGTCGATCTCAGATTTTGATGCACAGTCAAAATTTGTAGCTAAACCCGCAAGCCTCTTGATAACCTCTGGATGTGGGTTGCACTTAACTGCGTAGAAAGGTGTAACCCTGGGTAGAATGTTGTTCCAGTGGTTTCTAAGTCTGGTTAGCTCGCCCAAATCACAGACGAAGAACGAGTTTTCCTCGCCGGCGTCGCATGTTTCATGGTTGATACTGTCAATTCTCTGTTTCAAGGCAGCAAATATCTCCGCATGTCTCTGCTCATGAGGTCTTGATACTATGGTCCCACTGTTGATACCTGTGATCTCGGTAGCATCGAAAGAAGCACCGAGAATCACATTGCGTTGGTGTGAAGCATCCAAATGCGCTACGCTTTCCATTCTTCGCGTGTTATTGAAACAGATAAGTGCGCTTACCTGCCTACGTGCCTTGAGCTCTCAATACTGCCAGGACACCAATACTTTACAGCTCGTCCCAGGGTTTGTTCTTGAACTCAAGATAACGACGTTAAACTTTTATTTCGCCTTATCATTATTATGCCTGGCTCAGAAAGACAAGCAAAAAAATTAGCGACATATTTCTGAGATTCAGCGATGATCAGATGACGACAACGAGCCAGTGAAATTAGTAACGAAGTCAAGTGGTACCAGTAGTAGAGAATTATTTTAGTTATAGAGTATTAAAAAGTATTCCGAAGAAGAAGTGAAACGTAGAAAGGAAGTAAGAGTTAAAATATGTTATTGTGCACTTCAAGTATGTGAGACATGACCAGCTCACACATAGCACTAGATGTAAAGCAGATCTGAATCAGCTGAAGCGAAATAGAAGTAGCGTCTTTAATCCTAGTCCATAGGAAGCCAAATACCTTATTCATCGACGGCTACGGAATGGCCGCAAAACAGACAAACCATGGAGTTACTCACAGTTCCGTCGTCGTTCTTGCAGTAAATTGGTTTGTTCGATTTCATCAGGGCCAGTTCACCCTTTGAGGGGATCTTGCGACAGTCAGGGTTCGTGCATCTAGTGTGGGTCTTCTTGTAGCGCAGGCCACAAGAGTTACAAAGCTGATCGTGCTTGTTTTTGGACCATGAGGGTCTCCAGCAGGGCGAATCCGTCACATGACAGGACACACATTTTCTGTGAGAGCTGCGTCTCTGTGATGGCGAACTTTTTGGACTAGGGGACGTAGGTTCTACTTCGCAGTCAGTGTCAACGTCAGAATTTGTGCGAGATTTGTTTGACAGGTCCTGTGGGTTGGTGATCAGGATTTGGTGGTTTTTAATGCTTGGAGACTCCAAAGCTTTTGGTGTTGCCGACAATTGCACTTTTTTCTGAGGTGGAGTTTTTGGAGGAGCCGGGTTGGCTTTGAAGACAGTTTTTTGGCTTTCGAACTGCTCGCTACCGTTCAACAGCATACGCTCGTCTAACATCTTCTTTAGTTTCCGAACTTTGAAGCTGTTAGACTTTTTGTGTTTCGAAGAGCGATTCTTTTTGACCGCCTTGATTAGTGACTCGCTGATCAGTGGAGTGAACTGTGTAGAAGGGCTGTGTGGAGGGGTTACCAATAGCTTTCTGTGGGGCGAAGAGTTTGAGAGCTGGTAGAACTCATCTGGAGAAGTTGTGATGGACGATATTCTAGCCGCATCAGCTAGTACATTTAGTCCATGAGTCAAAAAACCACCTCTTGGGTTAGCAGCGGATACCTGATCCATTATATTTTGGTATTGTGAGTAATTTGACTCTTTACACCATTCTGTGAGAGTATGTCTCCAAAGTCTTGTCGAAACACATGTATCAGGGTATTGATAAGAGTACTCTTGCACTTGTGGTGGTCGTAAGAGCCTCAAATTCTGTAATGAGGGCAGCTCAGGTAACTTGGGAGCTTTTTTGATGTGCTGTGTCAAATCAGAGCAAGAAGGAAGAGAAAACCGGTTCTCTGACTGAGATTCATTACTTCTTTCCTGAACCTGTGAATTCGAAGAAGTGGTGATAGGGGAAGTATTTGGTGTGATTTGCACGAGAGCAGAAGGTGATGTTGGGGCAGTCCTTGATTTTTTTCTCGCGTCAAAGAAATATGGAGATTCCTGCAACTGCGCCGGAGTCGACGTAGAGGTACTAGTCGTCAATGAAGGCAGCAACAGATCATCAAACGATCTTTTCCTAGTAGTGTGAAGCTTGTGATCTGAAGTTGGACTCATAAAAGGCAATGGAGACGAGAGGGTGGACATCGTTTAGAGCTTTCAAAGCGTAAAAAGGAGCGACCTGATATCAAAAGTTGTGTGACACGAGCAAACTGGAGCAGCAAGTAACGAGCGAATGGAGTGAGTACTGCAGTTTTGAGATTAGATTTCCCTGTACGCAAGCCTTATGACACTTGATGAAATATGATCCAAAAGAGATCAATTGAGTAACCAAACGAGTCATCTGCCATAACGATAATTCTAGGTACGCATTGCGCCTGTCTGATCCGTCTGACCTTATATACTCTGAATCGCAACTCACTACTGCTTCAAGTTCCTCTGAGGCCCTCAAAAAGCGAGTCTCCAGTATTCATGAGACCCAAGCTAGCGCGTCCCCTGTAAACACAAACAATTGTCCTTCGCAGTCCAGATACTATCTAACATACTGCTTAGCGTGGGTAGCGTATTGTGTAAACAAAGTTCACCTCCAACAGAGTTCTCTGACAGAGCACTATGTTACAGAATCAAGCGCACAACATGCTGTACAGCACACTACACAGCACACTACACAGCACACTGGACAGTAGATTCTGGCCTACATCTTGATTCTGTGTACAGTTTTTGTCGAGATGTGCTGGGTTCTTTAATGTTTACGTTTTCAAGCTTCTGTGCGTCTGCTGGGTTTTCTGCACGAGATCCACGCAAACAAGACAGTTAAGCCAGGTTGCCAGCTCCAGAAGCAAGCAAAACCGGAGTCAGCAAAGTATTCAGCATCAGAAGCAGCATCAGCAGTAACAGAGAAGACGTAATTGGCAGGCAGAGCTCCCCTGACTGAATCAGACACAGCTGTGCTGGATTTTTGGCCGATGATTTATGTCAATGTTACCCGGACTCACAACACAGCATCAGTTTTCTTTTCATTCCAGTTATCAGGCAAAGTAAGATCTTTGACAATGAGTTTGAATTAATCGAGACAAGAACCGGAACCAAATTGTGTGGTGTTCAGCGCTGGTTTAGGCTGGGGAGTGGGTTTTTAATCTAGTAATTTTTACCCGGCAACGTTCTGTACCTAAAAATCGTGGTTTATAGAGACTTTTGACCGTTGTGCAGCGAGATTTACGGCAGAGTGATACCGAGTACCAATGAACGTGAACGTGAATCGTCAGCCGCAAATCGTGGAGACGTTTGTGAAAAAAATTCTGGCGCATCTGGACGAGCCTGACCCAAACAAACTACAGCAGTTTTTGCAGCTTTTCCATCCACAGCAGTGTAAGATCATATTCAACTCGCAACCGTTCGGGCAAGCGGTCCAGTTTCTGCAGGCGTGGCAGACGCAAGTGGTGCTGACGCAGCACATTGTGACGTCCGTGGACTTCCACGTGATACCAGGCACGGGCACTGTGGTCGTGAACGCGAACTGCAAGGTGCGGTTCGACGAGAGCGGCAAGGACAAGAACGGTCAGGGCAGCGAGATCCCCACGAGCGCCGGCTCGGGCGCGGCCGGTTCCGCACCCAACAGCAGTGCGTTGAACAAACACAGACCTATCTGGGGCACGTATTTCGGAGTCTCGCTGCAGATCGTGATCGAGGACCGGATTTTCTCGAACGACCTGAACGGCGTCATCTCAAGTCTGAACTACACCATTGTGTACAAGCCGGACAACTCACTGATGAACATCTGAGCCTGCGTGCGTCCTACTAGCATACTGCATGTACATACTCTGTATACCCACCGAGCTCACCGAAGCGGCTTTCCAGATCACGTGATTTACTCAATAATTTCGTTCAAGGTTACTATATTCTGTGTCCGGGTAACGAGTTTCTTCTCGCGGCCGTCCATCTCCACCTTCCTCTCGAAAGCATTAACACCGAAGCAATTCGTACCGCACGCAAAGCACGGCTGACAACCGGCCATAACTGGCTGCATTTCATGCCTACATAAACCTCAGCTCCGCTTTATCTTAAAACCCTTTAGCCCGGCTTAAGCAAGGGCTGAGATATTACGATTCTCTTGCAGCTAAGACCGGCCTTACAACCTACCGATTATCAAGTAGCTACTTCCACATATCACTTAGTAAACGGGGCAAAGCCCTAGCGCCGTTTGGAGCGCACAAGAGCGCACAAGAGCGCACCGAAGAGCGCGCCTTCGGTGCACTTGGTGCTCATTTCGGTGCTCATTTCGATGCTCACGGCGCTCTGACGTGACACTTTCCTGTCATTTCAGACAAAATCTGCCCAAACACACTATCATTGCTAACAACAGTTGGAGACCAACTTGCTTTCAGCCAACAGTTGGGCTCGTATACAGAGTATCTACGACCTGCTACGGATGGCTTCCGAGTATCCAGTGGAGAACAACCCAACCCAAGAGCCAAGAGGAAAAATTTTCTGTACTGTGGCCAACAAGAAAAAGAAACACGGCCTATTTGGAGTATCCGTTTCTCCAAATCGTGTTAGGGTTTCTTCATGATGCTGCCCAGATCTTGTTTGGCTTGTGTGTTTGCTCCGTTTCTGGTTTGAACCTTTGATGGCCGTTTCGTATATATACAACTATATATAAGAACTGATCGGTATCCGGATTTTCTTGACGCTGGCGGTATCTGGAAAATAAGGTTTGTAGAGAGATTACATAAGCGGAATTGATAAAGCGTCCGAACGGTTTAGAGATTACGTAAGATCTTCACGAAGCGACAGAAGAGACAGAAACAAGCAGAGCGAGCGATCCACAATGAGAGTAGGTTCGAAGCTTATCTGGGCCGTGAGCACGCTATTTACGTTCACGGCTTTCATTTTGATTATTGTGGCGACAAGCGGCTGCACGTCGAACTACAAGCCGATCAATGACATCTACATTGGCGAAATTGACATTTCGCACATCAAGGTCGAGAAGCTGCTGCCCGAGACAGGCCCAGTGTTGGCTATACTTGCGGCAGCCATGAAGGCGCCCAATGCGTCGTACTCGCAGATTTTTGACGCTTTGAGGACCATTTCGCACTCCGAGGCGCTGACACCGTTGATGAACGTTTTGAAGTACTCCAACGACTCGTCGCAGACCCTGGGGGCGCTTGAGGTGCTGGCCCCTGCCGCACTCGAGGGAAACGACACGTCTACCGCGGAATTGAATGCGATTTACGGCCTTTTGAAGGACTCCAAGGATTCCGATGACACTTTGAAAGGGTTGTCCTCTTTGGTCGTCATGTCGGCAGAAACCAGGAAACAAAACAGCTCTGTGGCCCAGCAGGTTGCGCAGCAACAGCAAGCTGTGTTCCAGCTGCTTGAGGAATCAAAGAACGTCACGGGTTCCGTGAGTGCTTTGGCGTCCTTGGACTCGATGTCCCAACAGGAAAAACAGCAGTTAGCCCCAGTGTTCATGTTGTTCAACAACTCGAACAACTTGAATGGTACTTTATCCTCGCTATCCACCCTGATGACCGCCCAGGTGTCCCAACAGCAGGCCCAGCAGTTGTTCAATGCGTTGTCCAACTCCGAAAACGTTGAACAGACTTTGCAGCAGTTGCAACAATCTTCTTCAGGAGACCAACAGCGTGTTATTGGCGCGCTAGCCACGTTACTATCGTCTTCCTCAAATGGTAACCAAGACTTGAGAATTGTACAAGGGCTGTACCAGAATAACGTTACCCAGTCGGATTCTGCCAAGAAGGCTTTCGCAGACGTCAACACTTTGATCACTGCATCTGAGGATCCATCTGATGTGCTTACAACAGTTTCTGCCATGGCAAACTCGACTACCCCAGGGTCTTCTGAATCCTTAGAAGCCTTGGAACAGATTTTGTCCGCTGCCAACAACGAGACTCTGGTATTGACCACTATCTCGGGCTTGCAAACTACATTGGCTACCAGTACCCCGGAAAAACAACAACAAATGACAGCATTGTTCTCCTTGCTTGGTTCTTCCACGAACCCAACCGAGTCGTTTGCAGGTTTGCTCGAATTGACTGCCATTGCCAAGTCTAATCCTACACTCTTCACTCCAATCTTGAGCCTCTTGAAAGCGGCTAGCTCTTCTGACCATGTTGTTACAAACGAAGAAATTGACCAGATCATGCCAGACATCTTGAAGTACTTAAACATTGCGGAGCGTTTCAGACTTGGTATCTTCACCAATTGCCGTGTCAACAGCGAGGGCAAGGTAATGTCCTGTTCGAATCCATATGCTGTGCAAGGCTTGGACATGAAGGAAATCTTGTTCACCGAGTTGGAGAATTCAGACTTCAGGCCTTACTTGCAGGCCTTGAACATCAAGAAGGATGACATCGTCTTGGTGGGTAAGTTGCCAGACAGAGAGCACGAGTACGAACCGGCTGTCAGAGCTCTATTGGCTTTGAACATCTTGGCTATCATTTGTGCTTTCTTTTTGATGATTGCCATTATCCTGTCCTTTTTCTACATGCTCACGGGCAGATTCACTAGATGGATCCCATTCATTCTATCTTGCTGTGTGGCATTGTTCTCTATATTGGCTGCCATTATCGCTGTCGTTGTCACTCAGATCATCAAGGAAGGAACCTCTGCTGATAAGTACAACGTCGTTCACAGAAACGGCAGTGCTTATTATGGATTGGTCTGGACTGCGTTCGCATTGGCCTTCATCACGATGATCATGATGTTCTTCGCGAGAAACAAGAAGAAGTCTGATTCTGAAGTTAAAATCGAAGATCACAGCTCATCTTCCGTCTTGCCCTCTGAGAAACAAGAGAGCTTTTTTTCTCCTCAGACCGCTGCCATTGATGAGGAAAGTGCACCAGTGCTAGTTACCAAATGAACGGTTGCATCTACCGCGCCGAAACAGGTTTTACAGCCTGTTTTCTGGATCTTTATTCTGAAATACCCTGGTGCAGCTGAATTTGAGGCCAAAACCTTGGGCAAGTGCCTTGCCAAAGGCTGTACACCCGTTGTAATACAAACGCTTTTTCTAGGGCCACGATTGCACGCTTAACGAAGCCATGCCATGTCTTATAATAATTAATCATCTTAAACATCATTTGTCCTTATTGTGCACTATATAGCGATATAGTGTTCTTAATCGCAGTGGGTCCCACTGTTTGTGCAAATATACCATTACCAGCAAACCAGCTGATACTGTTGCGTAGGTAGTAGATAAATACTTTGAGCGAATGACTATTGAATTACCAGGGCTCTGGCGCACTTGTGCGCTCCGAGGCAGATGAACTGGCGTATGCTAAAGGGAAAAGAACAGAAAAGTCTGCGCCGCAGAGAAAGATAGTTGATCAGTACTTCTCTGGGTACACGGGCTGCATGATGACCTTAGAGGTCCTGCGTTGTCTTGTGGCAATCCAAAGGAAGAAGTTGATCAAGCATCCCGCGACGCTAGCCCATAGCAGTGCGTAGAATTTGCGTCCCAGCGAGAGCTTGATGCCGTACTCGGAGTAGTTGTCGCTTAGGATGTCTCTGATGATAACGTACGTGGCCGTGCCTGTTCCTGCGCAGATCCCCATGCTCAGGAAGCTGAGCACAGCAAGCAGCCGTCCTATGATGTTCACAAACGTGTAGTGGAGCACCCAGCGCAGCACGTTCACCACGACACCCAAACCCAGCAGCGCGATTCCGATCGCCAGCGTGATGCACATGCACTTGATCAGAGTGTTGTACAGCGCCATGCGGTCCTGCAGCTCCTGGGGAACATTGATCTCGAGCACGCTGCTAATCAGTTCAGACACCTGGTTGTTGTCTACATTGTCCTTCCACAGCGTTTCCAAGTTGAACTGCTCGATGCCCTTGGGGCTCGTGCAGCTCGTCACAGTCTTGCTAGCGTCCGCCAAGCAGTACGACCACAGCCCCAGGTTGAAGTACGACGGCACCCCCAGACTGTCCAGCGACGGAATCGCGCTCTGGGGCACCTGCGTGCCCAGAATTTGGTTCAGATTCATGCCTGAAATGTCCAGCTGTGCTACGTAAATCTCATTCAGCGGCTGGTCGTCCCGCGTACACCCGAAACATGCAAACACCGCCAGCACAAATGATGCTATAGTTATCAGAAAGCTTGTCAGCACAAAAATAAAGTTCATCGCTAGCTGTCTGCTCGCTGTCTGCTAGCTATCTACTCGCGGTCCACTTGCCCTCTGTCCTCTATAACTGCACTCCCCACTCTACAAACACTATCCTGCTTAAGTACTCTGCATAAACACACTCCCTTCAACCAAGCCTAATCACAAAAGCTCATCATACAAGCCTCGTCACATCATCGCTTCCCAAAATACATCACTGCAATCAACCAATATCGCTTTCCTGCTATTTTTCACTCTAATGTTGCAATGTTACAACGTATCAATGTGTCAAACCCAGCGCTTCTATAATTAAAACCCAGCATTCGGCATTCGAGATCGGCCCGGATCCGGCAACCGATTCCCGTACCGGCATTAGTGGAATGTTTGCCTGAAAAGGGAGACATATTCGGATGGGACCATGTCGAATTTGGCCCAGTGTGGCCAATCGTGGACATTTTGCAAACGCGAAACATAACGGGACGGGAAACAGACGGGAAACAAGAGAGAACATGTTGCCCGGATAACAGTTTTGTGGCGGGGTTTCCGTCCTTCGTCACGGGTTCTCTCTCCAAAAAACGGTGGGGAGGTCGGGGATAGTGCGGAGTATATAAGGGGGCCGCCGAAGCGGCGGCCTATATAAGGGGCGGGTGTGCTGGGAAAGGATTTTGGTCGGCGGCTATTTAGAAAGGATATAAAGAGACACAGCAGAGCAGAGCAGAGCGGAGCGTAGCACAATGGAATTTTACAAGAAACACAGGCTGCGGTTGTTGCAGGGGTCGTACTTGGTGTTGCTGGTGATCACGGTGAATAGTTTGGCGCGCGGCAAGGATAAGAATGGACGCAATGAGAAGCAACAGGCGGGGAAAGCCGAGAGCCGGCGCACGGAGCGCCGGGTGAGGCGGTTCACGATCACCAGGCGGCTGTCACACATGTCTTTGAACCAGATTTCGGGCCATGCGGCAGACAGCGTGGCGGACGACTCGAGTTCTGGCGAAGAGTCGTCGGAGGACGAGACGCTGGACTCCAGCGGGAATGTGATTAGGCATCACCGGGCGCGGCCCTCAGGGGCGCAGAGCAGCCAGCCGAAAAAACGCCAGGGCCACAATTTCCTGCTCAGACTGATCCTGACAAACAAAAAATGTGTCGCAATTTTCTTGATCCAGATGCTGCTTTTGATCGTGCGGACCGTGCTTTCGCTGAAGGTTGCCAAGCTGGACGGTATTCTGGTGTCAAAGCTGGTGAAATCCGAGTACGCGAATTTTATCAAAGTTTTGCTGGGCCAGTGGATCACCTTAGGGATCCCGGCCAGCATTGTGAACTCGTTGATCCGGTACATGACTAGAGTCAGCGCTATAGCGATCAACAGGGAAGTATCGGGCTTTCTGCTGGACAAATACCTGTCCTCGCACAAGATCTTTTACTCCATCAACAACCAGCCTGCTGCGCAGTCACTCAGTCTGAACAAGCAAGGCGACTCCGGGAACGATGCAGACAAAGCCGAGGACCCTGATCTGTCGGACTCTCCAGTGCAGTATTTGACAAGAGACGTAGGAGCCATATCGTACAACACATCGGTCCTGTTGAACCAGTTGCTAAAACCAACGCTGGACCTTATCTTGTGCTCTTTCACGCTGTTGTCAAACGCTAACAGCACGTTCATGGGAGAAGGTACCTTGGCTTTGGGTATTGTGGTGCATTTGAGTAACATGGGGTTGAAATTGATTCAACCCAACTTTACAAAGCTTCAAATGAGAAAGACTCAACTGGAAGGTTTATTCAGGTCATTACATTCTAAGGTCCATTCCAGCAACGAAGAGATTGCATTGTTAAAGGGCCAGAAAACGGAGTTATGGAATCTCGACTATACTTTTTACCGCCTGTACTCATGTTTGGCGCGTGAAATAAAATCTAGAGCACTTTACGACTTTGCTACTACGTTTGTGATCAAATATACTTGGGGTGCAGCTGGTCTGTTGCTCTGTTCAGTTCCTATATTTTTACAAGACACCGTCTCAAAGGATAAGACTGCCGAATTCATTACCAACAGAAGGTTACTACTTACTGCTTCTTCGTCCATCGGTAGATTTGTACAGTTGAGAAGAAGCATCCAGCAGTTGCAGGGTGTTTCTATGAGATTGAACAAGTTCAACGACGAATTGGACGCAGCCTTAACAAACCCATTGCGTAGTGATGATACTGTTGAAGTTGAATTCAACGACGAAAAGATCGAGTTCCAAAATGTGCCATTAATCACACCAACGGGACAAGTTCTTATCCCAGAATTGAATTTCAAACTGGAAAGGTTTGAGCATTTGCTGATCATTGGTCCGAACGGTTGTGGCAAATCTTCGTTGTTCCGAGTCCTAGGTGGGCTATGGCCAATTCAGCGGTCACTCAATCCGCAGCATGAGACGAAATTGATTATGCCGCCGAGGAAAAATGAAAACAACGAAAGTACCGTTTACTATTTACCTCAGCGTCCATATATGAGCAACAAGGGCACATTCCGCGAGCAGCTCATTTACCCAGATACCTTGAAAGATTTCATCAACAAGTTCGACGGGTCACTGGAAGCCGGTGATCAAATGTTGCTGGGTATTTTACGGGTGCTGGAACTCGAGGATTTGATCAATGAGAACTTGTCGATAATCATGGCCAAAGAGAACAAAAAGGAATGTACAGTCAGTGACTCCTTTGAGCTTGTCCGCCCTTGGTCTGAAGAACTGACCATGGGAATTCAGCAGAGACTCGCAATGGCACGTATGTACTACCACAAGCCAGTATTCGCGGTTCTAGACGAGTGTACTAGCGCTGTGTCTCCAGAGATGGAACAGAAAATGTATACAAACGCTCAGGAACTTGGAATCACAGTAATATCAGTGTGTCACAGAACCACCTTATGGCATTTCCACTCTCATCTTCTCAGCTTTGACGGGAAAGGCAACTATAAGTTTGGTAAATTCGATCCACAGCAACGTCTAGAAGATGAAGAGAAGTTGCTCCAGCTAAACAAATTGTTAGAGCAAGACGTCCCCATTATGCAAAAAAGACTGGAGGAGCTAAATATTGCCAAGAGATCAAACGTCTTGAGATCACAGTCGAATCTGGGACTAAAAAACATAGCCGCAATTCAAGCTTGATCTATCGTATACCCCCTCTTCTATATCATATGTAATATTACGGAACATTAACGACTTTAATTTCAGGACTTGCAGCCGAAACACTAGGCAATTGTTTCTTAATTATGTTCTCTATCTTTCAATAGTGATTTCCTTGATATCAAGATCGTTGATAATAAAATAAGATGGCCGGTAACTAGACTTGAACTAATTAAGGGACAACGGAAAAAAGGAAGAAGATAGATATTCAAACTAAAATCGGAAGACGGTAGTGGGAAAAGTTATGATTGATGTCTTCAGAATTTAACTTTTGGTCTCCATTAGAAATTTCTGGATCAGGACAGCCAATATTGAGAGAGAATGAGAGAGACATTTATGTTGAGCAATCAGTAGGTCTGTACCAAGGCAAGTCCAAGATTTTGAACAAGCAGAACGGAAGATTATATCTGACATCACAGCGGATAATTTATATTGATGAGTTGAATCCCAAGAAAGAGTCTGTTTGCATAGAAAACGACGATATCAAACACATTGAGTATAGCTCCAAATTCTTGAAAAGATCAGCCAAGATCATAGTATTCTTCAAAGAACTAGACCGCAATGAGCCTGCTGTGAATGATAAGGATAACAAATTGAATATCACACAGTGGGTGTGTCCGATTTGCAGTTCAGCTAATCAGTATGAAGGCATTTTGAATCCAAGTCTAAAAACCATGCCTACCTGTGTTAGTTGTGGAGTTGAGGTAGATAGGGCCATGACAGAGGACTCTATCAAAGTCGTATCACAGGAACAGAATGTCAAAGAATCTAAGCAGAACGTATGCCCCGTATGTACTTTCATCAATCATCCACAGATGAGAAACTGTGAAATATGTGGAGCCAGGTTAAATCACTTCAGAAAAGTATCAGGAACCACAGACTTCTCTGTTCAGTTAAAGCTCGATTCCATACCATCTGAGCAAGACAAAGGATTTATTCAGCTCAGTTTTAGGAAATCTGATGGAGCATTGTTCTATGAAGCATTGTTTAAACAGCTCAGAGAATATTCTATCAAGGGGGCTCAACATAAGTACAATAAGAACGTCATGTCTATCAACGGTGTACCGACAGATCATGTAATAGACCCTGACTTGGTGCTATCAAATAATGACATGAATCTGATTGGAATCACCGCCTTAGAGAAGACTAAGGAGCAACAACTTCTCAAGAACAATATTGTCATGTCAAATGCATTGAGCGATCTGAATAAACTGATGGCATTGGCGGAAGATATCGAGAAGATGTATCAAAAGGCAGGTTCCAATACCAATACAAACTCTTTGTTGCTCGTCGATAGAGAAAAATATTTGAATAAAGATATGTTTCTAGAGGAGATCGCAAGAGAACTACACGAGTTTGTCAGCTCAGAATTAAATGGGGAATCTGGAATTATTGTTACATTGGTTGATCTCTATGCCTTATACAATAAGTCAGTTCGAATAGGGACTGGATTAATATCTCCGGAAGAGATGAGACAGGCATGCGAGAGATTTAGTCAATTGGGGCTTAATGATTTGAAACTTATCAACCTAAATGGACGAGTGTTATGTCTGGCACTTCAAGATTCATTCGACCTCATTCGTACCAAAATTGTCCAGATTGCAGCCATGAAGCCTGGTATAGATATATTACAAGTTACAAATCAACTGAACGAATACGAAAAGAACAACTGGTCAATGGGTGTTATATCAGAGGTGCTACAATATTGTGTAGCAGAAGGCGATCTGTTAATTGACGAACAAATATCTGGTGTGAACTACTACGTGAATAACTGTTGGAAAGTTTAGTTATTCAGAAAGATGTCGGTTATTACGTACTCCGATGCAAACCAATATTTAATGCAATTTGTATACTAAGCATCCAGCTCAAGCAAGTTCTATTTTATGGAGGAAACTCAATTCACATGACTAGATTTTTTTGAGGGGATGTACCCAATGCATAGTCTCCATTCGTAGCAACTATCCTGGGTAAAGCCTCAATCTGTTCTACAATGAATTCTTTCTCATCTAGGAAGGTTGAGTCCTTGTTATCGGCGCCAAATTGTTCGAAAAAGTTTAACAATTTGTCTCGGTTTTTCACCAATACATCAAGCACCGGCTTCGATTTCCTTGGGTTTGCTACTATCACTTTGAAGATGTTGAACGATTCTAGCTGTAAGTTTTTCGATCTGTCGCTGAGCAAAATCATGATCAACTTCACGTTATCCGAATTATTAATGTAAGTGGTCATTAAGTTCTTGTTAATGCGATTGAATATGAGAGTGCCCAGGAGTTTTACGCTTTGTCTTTTTGTCACGTAGTTGCCATGCGCCATGAGCTTGTTGATTCGGTCGATGAACATAGTCATGTTCTCCTCAATCGCAAAGAAATCCGTTGAGACAAGTTTTGGATGTGAGGTGAACAGTTCTGTTAAAACTTGTAGACTGCTGGAACTGATCTCAAATGAGCCAAGTCTCGTGAATTCAAAATACCGCCATATCTGTGAGTCTCTGAGGATCAACCTGCATAGTTGCTCCTGCTTTATGGTCTCCAGGATCATCCCAGAGAGCGTAAGGAAAATATCTGTTCCTCCTGGTTTTGTGATACATGTCTCCGACGACTTTAGCAACATTGAGACGAACTTCGGTTTGGTTAACAAATAATCCACCGTAGGAAGCTTGTTGTCGGTGGACCGACTCAAGCATATACAGTACACCATCGCAACGTCTTTCCTGGCCTCGAAGTCGAGACTGGGAAACGATTGCAGCAGCGTGAAGAAAAGATCTGATTGGTAGATCCAGTAATACAGTTCATCTAATGCCTCCTGCGTCGGAACAGGGTCTGTTTCCTTCAACAAAAAATGCTTTGTGCCTGAGATATACTTCCCACATTCATCTTGCGCCTTTTTCCGGTTGTCACTCCCAATGCTCGCCCCTTGAAGCTTATCCAACTGGTCAATCAAGTGTTTCACATAATCACTTGGAGTTTTGGGACTCTTTTTCCACCAAAAAGCCATCTCAAATCGTTCAGTTTCTTGATCAGTTCACTGAAACACCTATTGTGATAATTTATCACCTGATATCAATCGCTCAGCCCAAAAACTGAACAGTACAGCCTTTATTTTGTGTATGCAGAAGTCTTCTAGCTCTGCGTTTAGTGTTTAATTCCATGTGAGGCTTTTAAAGGTACAAAAGACAGAATTACTGTAAGAATAATGACAATGAGGTTCAAGACTACACAGCAAATTCTGGAAACGAGCTAACGGACTTCTGGTGGAAGTAGTGGATTGCAAATGTCTCCCTGGAATCAATATGTAGTTCTCCGGAAGATTTTGGACCACGGGTTAGCATTTTCGCATGTAGTCGTAGGCGTTTCCTTGTCTTGAGGCTCAGTAGTGGGCCGGAAAGCCATTGATCGGGCCTTAGTGCACCCAAGAAGTTCAACTTGCATTTGTGTAAGCATCAAATTGGTCAAAAAGCCCTCTTTTGTCTCGAGGGTTATCTTATTGGACTGATGATTCTGTACTCAAGCCGTTTATTAAGCAAATCCCTAACCACATTCTTACGAACAGTGAACTTTACAAAAGCTTAAGGAAACGGTAAGGACGTGCTATCTACGTATTTTGTATCGCGTAGTGTCATAGAAGTCACAGATGGTAGAGCAATGCTGCAAATTATCGGTCACAGAGGCTTCAAGGCCAAGTACCCTGAAAATACGCTACTATGTTACGATAAGGCGTATGAGGCAGGCTCAGATATGATAGAGACTGACTTACAGCTAACTAAAGACGGGAAGATTGTGATGAATCATGACGTCGACACTGGCAGGATGTGGGACCAAAACATGGTTATTGGAGACACGAATTTGGACGACCTGTTACGTTTGAAGAACAAACTCGACCCTAGTGTTCGGATGACCACGTTCAGAGAGGCCCTGCAATGGCTGAAAGAGCATCCCACGATGATTTTAATGTTGGACATTAAGCCTACAAACACAAAGTCCCTGTTGATCAAGGCCATCGTTGACATGAACGAAGTTGAACCAGACCTCAATTTCTGGAGACAAAGGATCATGTTTGGACTTTGGAGCCTTGATTGGTACGAATGCGGGGTTGCCACCGGCACTTTGAAGGGATTTAAAATCGTCGCGATCCAACCTTTTACCAAAATGGCTGTCCGATTCGTCGAGTACTCGAAATCGCTCAAAGACCAAGACTACAAATTGTATGCCGTCAGCCTTCAATTCATCAACTCGTGGAAACCTGGCTTCAAGGAAACCGCTCTCAGTTATTTCAACGAGAACAACGTCGCTGTGTATCTGTGGACTGTGAACTCTGAGATTGACATCAAATACATTAGCAGCCTCACGATAAGAGGAATCATAGTCGATGATCCAGTGATGACAGTTTCTATCAGAGACTCTTATATCCGTGAAGCAGTGCCATTTGTAGCGCCAGTTTTCAACAGTTCAGAGGGGTTTAAGTTGTATATGAGACTATGTGTGTTCCAGTTCGCGGAGCGTATTCTCAGCTCAACGTGGTCCACTGTCCCAATCTTCCGCGACGTAACGATACTAAAACTTGTCGTGATGGTCTTGAGAAGACTGCATTTCTTTTAGCTGTGATATCTGGAATATAATCCTCGGGACCGAGAATAAGTATTCGTCTGTATAGAACTTGATTTGACCACTCCAGTGGTGATAATACCAGATGCTCAAAGTCTTGTGGCTCTTGTCCATCGTTAACTGTCGTTTCAATCACAATTCATATCACATGACCAAATGCAATGGTCTATTTATCACGTGACCTCAAAGTCTTTCATCAGAATATGGCCGGTTCACATCAATCAAGAAAGTGTAGAGACAGTGATACAGACAAAGATTCAGATTACAGGCGTTTCAGGAGTTCTCCCTGAGTATCATTCTGGTGCGACGGAACATTAGAGTTGATAGGCTTGATAAATAGGCCAAACATAGTATCTGGTCAGGAATTTTGTCTCATATAATACCGTTCTTTACAGGTAGAGTTCGGTCGTGTCACCAAAATTGATTTGAAACCTTTGCATGGTGTGTGAAAAAGGTTTTTGAGAGCGGATAGTGGACCCTTGGATCGAATTTCAGCTGGTTATACTCTCTATTTAAGTTACAGAGCCATAGGTATTTGTATTGCTGAGTATGTCCAGTGTGAACATCGAGATAAGACGAATCAGACCAGACATACAGTTAGAAGAGCTAGGCAAGGACGGCTGGAAAGAGTTGATTTCAGTGGTTAAGGGCAACAGCGATCCAGAATCTTTTGAGTTACGTTCGAAATATCTTAGCAGACCCTTGGAATTGGTTTCTACAGCGCTAAGAGAGGACATAGACTTTAGAAACTGCCAAGCTTGTCAACGACCTGTCTTAGTATCTGAGCTTGTAGACCATCTGGAGAACCATTGTACGGAAAAGATGCCGATAAAGAAGAACGAAAGTGAGGATTTGGTGTCGTCCCCTGGAATGGGAAAGGTTAACATGAAGAGGGCGAGTTCAGTGGACCTGAATAGCGTCGACTCTCCTTCAAAGAAACAGAAACCTTCTACTCCGTCTTATACGCGAAAGCAACGTAAAATCAAACAACGGAACCCAACAGCACCTCATTTGGTTGATCTTGATAAACAATGTGGTGTTCCACTATCGGAAGGTGGTGTTTGTGGAAGGTCCCTAACGTGTAAGACTCACTCAATGGGAGCGAAACGTGCGGTTCAAGGAAGATCGAAACCTTTCGACATATTACTGGCAGAGTACCAGAAACGTAATCAACTCAAGTCGTCAGCATCAAAAACCAGAATCCAGAAAGCTCAACAGAATCCAAACGACACCCAAGCTAAGTCAAAGGCCAAAGAGAAGAGCAACAACAGAACCAATACTAGCGACCCTAACGCTGAGACAATATCCAACCTAACTCCAGAAGAAGAGACAACTCTAGTCTTGAATGGTGTATCAAGATCTTACCCACTACCTTTGGAATCTTCGGTTTTGACGTCTTCACGCTATAGGACAAAATATGTCAGAATGCGAGAAATGTTCGCTTCTGCTTTCAACATCAAACCAGGATTTAAGGGGCCTGGCGTTGGTGCCTTCCGTTCCAGGGTTGGATTAGTTGACATAGACAGAACAACAGATTATACGTTTCGGATACGTACACCTCAGCCTGTCAACCCCACTCCTCAAAACTTGACGCCAGAACAGCTACAAGTTCTTCAAGCCCAGCGTATTAAACAACAGCAACAGCAGCAACAACATCAGCAACATCAGCAACAACATCAGCAACATCAGCAGCAGCAGCAACAACAACAACAAAGACAGATGTCTCCAAATGCCACGACCTCTCTATTACGAATGCAAATGCAAATGCAACAGTCCGGAAATTCCACGGGCAAGACTCCTACGCAACAACAAGCAATGACTCAAGGTATCACACCCCGTGATATTCAAACTCAACAGCTGATAATGCAACAGCAACAAAAGCTGTTGCAGAAGAAGAGAATGGAAGATGCAAGTGCACAACTTGATACCGCTTCGAAGCTGATGCAGCATTCGATCGGTTCTCCAGTTAACATGCAAAGAAACTCTAGCAGCCAACAAGGAGTGCAATACGGCATAAATGGATATGGAGGAAGAGTCAACTAGTGTAATATTCGAATTTAATGTAACTAATGTATCGCCGTAAGGTTAGATCTTATTCTAAGTAAATCGAGCGCTATTTACTGCTGGTTTGATGGATCAAGAGGAATAATTTAGGTACGCAAACACACTGATCCAATAAATGAATGTTTTGGTGCTTCTTAGTAAGAACAATGAGATAATAGCTAGAACGAGGTATGGCCATGGTTGTTGTTCAAACAAAAGCATGATAATATATTGCATTGCAAACATTAAAAGTCCTGGAGTCAGAATTTGCCATAAGCTTGGGGTCTTCTGCTGCCAGGAGAGCTTTTTGATAGTATTGTCGAAGTTTTCTGACATGGCCTCTCTGGAGAAATAATACCGCACACGCTTAGCACCATTCCTCTTGAAAAGTTCTCTGTCAACGTTTAATGCTTCCACCGACTTATCCAATACATCCGCCCATTTCTCTGTGTCAGCTGGACGCAGCCAACCAGTGGCATCAACATGTTCTGGTGTGTCATCATAATCAACCACAGTTTCTACGGGTCCTCCATTGTTCACGGCTAATACAGGGATGCCAAATTTCATAGCCTCCAAGGGAACAATACCAAAGTGTTCATTTGAAGGCGTGTACAGTAACATTTCTGCATTTTTTAACAAGAGTTCCTTCAAAGAAGAGGAAACCGATGTCAAGAAGACGACCTGAACGCTCTCAAAGTCTTTATCGGAAAATCGCTCAGGGTCCTCAGTGTAAGTAGGATATGATATATGGGTATGAGATAGTTTCAATTCTGTGGCAAGCTTTTGGAGTTCTTTCAAGTATTCAACATTTTCCTTAACTTTTAGATCATATCCTCCAGAAATAACTAATTTGTGGCTATCCTTTTGGCGAGACTGGGCAAAGGCCTTGATAGCTAGTTCAATATTCTTCTTTCTTTCATATCTGTTGATCGAGAGATAAAATTTCTGATTCTTTTGCAAGATCTTTTTCTTTAATGCGATATCCACGGACAGAATCTTCTCTTCATCCAGATTAACACAAGGATACACGACCTTGGGATCTACGTTTAGAGCCCCGAAAGTTTGTGAAAAAACACGCTTGGTGAAGTAAGAGTTTACCATAATTTTATCTGAGGCACCCATTGTTTGTTGTTCCAACCAGTCAAACGGAATTCTGTATAATTTCTTCATAAGCCCATCTCTAGAAGCCAGAAGCTGATCTGGGAAGTGGCAGTAGAACAAAACTTTAGATTCTGGCGCATTAATACGAAGTAGTGGAATACAGGTAGAAAGCTGGTCAACGATGTACACATCGTGCTTTTGGATCCTGTTGCTCGCCAGTAAAGACAGGGTCAAAAACACTTGCCTTAGATTGGCACATAATATCGAAAACTTGCCAAACACCTGAGTGGGCAATGCATCTCCAATAACCTCAACCTTCAAAGTCCCATTCTTCACCTCTTCAAAACAGTGCGATTTGTCACAATGACTGGTGAATATCGTCACATCATACCCTGAATTCTGCAACCCAATGGCTGCATCAACAACCAGCCTTTCTGCACCCCCAATTCCTAAATCTGGATGGATAAATGCCACTTTTGATTTCTGTACAGCACCTTCAGACATTTTGAAATTGGTTTCTCTTGAATATTCGTCAATTTAGGAACCGCAGTGATCTTGTAAAGCGAGTATCATCTTCCTTTACTTAAAATATCAGTGTTAGGGAATTTTCTAACTTTTAAGGTTTTAATCACTTTCTATGATAAAAGATCACTATCAGTAATTACAACAAATAGTACAGTTTGATATACCTTGATAAGCCAGTCAACGATTGTACCGTTGAAATGCATGTCAGATAGCACAGTATGAGGTCTCTTGTAAGAAACCCCAAGAAATTCTACTCAAGTAATGATAAATCGCACATCAAAAGGCGACTACAAGATCTGCTGGAGTCCAACACAATAGATAAGAATGATCCGTTGATGAAATTAAGCCACAGCATTGTGGACCAGAACGAGAAACTTACTGAGGTGTATAATAAGTTGGATGAATTAAGCTACAAAGAGAAATACCGGAAACAGCTGTCACAGGTGAGGGATGGATTGAATATCAACAAGATGTCTCGTGAGATCGCGGCAACCGAGCCCTGGGATGAACAAGAGAACTCTGTAGATCAGTCTTTGAGAATTTTGATAGATTCTATGCCAAAACCTAAAAACTCCCAGACTAGCGTGGACAATATTGGGTTCATCAGCCGGGAAAACACTCTGAAAGATAAAAATGTTCCAGTCTCGGTGCGTCGTTCAAGACAGCTCCAGAACCGCGTGGAAAGAGTTCAAGATTCTGTCGTAAGGTATCAACAGGATAAAGACACCAATACAGATATCGAGGAGCGAGAAGCTGCGGAGTTTAGAGCGTTGTATGCAGAAAAGTTTACTCCAATAGGCTCATTTGAGAAACTGCGGTCAATAGCTGATGCCAGAATCGAGGAAAGCATGAAGGCAGGAGGATTTGATGCGGTTAAGAATTTACATGGTAAACCTATCGACGTACAAAACTCTAATATACAACTTGACCGAACGGATTATCATTTAAACAACATTCTTGTGAACCAGAATATCACTCCTCCGTGGATAGAAAAACAGGGAAGCGTTGGACGTGATATACAGATGTTTCGAACTGAACTCAAGCGCAAGCTTAAGATACATATTGTTCACACCATGAAAATCAGCAAAATTTTGGGCGGAGGTCATTCAGACTTGTCAAAAGCGTTAGATAGTGTAGGTGTCACCGTCGAAAAATTCTTCGAACCCTGTTTCAACAAATGGACCTCGCAGATTGAACCCTATTTAAAATCAAACATTCCACGTTTGAACAGCTCGCTGCGGAGCTATAACTTACAGGCTCCGTTACACACACAAAAGCTTTATCTTATACCGGACCGAGAATTACAACGTGTGAAGAAAGATATTAATCTGTCCGAAATATACAAAGAAGAGAACGAAAGGCTACAAAGTGAGAATAAAGCACCTGTGCAGCAGAAAATGTGGAGCCCATTCTCTTTTGTCGACCTGTTTAGGCGATCTATTCAGTAAAATAATATAACCAACTTTTTACACAAAGTGTTTGATTTGTTTTAATGAATGACAGATAGCGATTGTGTGAAAGATGCAGTTTTCATGCTTTCACTTAAATAAGATGGATAACAAAGACCGTGAAGACCATGTAAACCCATCAGCAGTGCTAAAATAACACTGCAAACTTTTAAACACCTTTTAACCCGGAACTAATTAACTTCCATGAATGCAAACGAATATTGAGAGCTAATATAATTTCACCTCTTGAACGAGTCAGTGAAGTCTATCTCGTTATCATATCCGATTTCTACGGCTGGGGCAGGGTCTTTGGCCTTGTTCGAGTGGCACCCGCCATTTTTTCCTCCGCAACAGCTCTTTTTCTTGGCAGGAACGCCGGTCTCATCCGCAGACTTGCCTCCGCAACATGCTTTACCACCTTTTCCTCCACAGCAGCTCTTCTTTTTCGCCCCGCTAACCTCTTCAGCCACTGTGCTGCTTGCTACGTGCTTCCTGTACAACAGAAAGGCCACCACTGCAGCTACTGAAACAGATACCCTACCACCAGAACTCAAGTAGCACAACAGCACTCCGGTTAAAATAACCTCTGAAGGAATCTTATTAAAAAGTCCTAAATCAGAATCTGATATTACGCTCATTTTCACTGTATATGGTTTGCTTCTTGACTTCTTGAATTCTTCTTGAATTCTTCTTCAACTTTTAGGCAGATCGATTAATCTTCAATATTAAACCTTTGATATACCAATGAAAATTCAATATTCCTAACAAGGACTTCAAATAATACTTGTGCTACTTTTCGTACTAATTTTTGAATAAACCCTCAATAGCCCCACTCTAAGTATTACAATACCTCATTCAACATTCGATGCAGTCTTGATAATCTTGTCAAACCTTATATATTCGCTGAGTCGTTCAAAGATCATCAGATTTGCCGATTTATATTTGGGTGAGAAAAAGACAGGTCACGTGATAATGATCACTAAGCAGAAAGTGCTACTATGAGTAAGCCAGATCCACAGCCTGTGCAAAGATCGGACACTGGTTAGAATCAGAGGTTTCATTAAGGAAAGTTTCGTTGTTAATAAACTCTGCTAGGGATTCCATAAAACAGTCGGTGAAACCGTCTGTTTCTTGCGGAAAGAAGTGTGTAAGTAGACTCCGGCCTACGGTGGTAGCCTCTACAGGGGTGTTATGGCGTGAGTACTCTTGAAATTGTGCGATAACCCAGCCATATTTTGCAGCAGTTTTCTCTGGTGGAGGGATCTTCGATCTCACTAGTAGCCATGCCAAGGCAAGCTCGAATTCATCAAGCCCGGACATTGGTTCCAGGTCTGATGTGTGATGCGTCAGCTGAGCGAAATCGTGCAGGAACGTTTTATCGCTCTTAATGATGTTCTTGATGCTTGCGAGATTTTTCTTGTATACGGTCAGAATATGCCGCTGCAGCGACTTGACGTTGTCGATGCTGTCTCTAAGAATCTTGATTTGACCTTGTTTGTACAAATCAGCAAGTAGAACTCTGTCAGGTGCCTCAGAATAGCTTCTGCGGAGTTGCAAAGGGCCCGAATCCGCGATAAGGTTCAGTTTGTGTCTTAAGGAGCCCTTGAGAGCTAGCAGGGAGGTCAATTGGCAACGCAGGGACATCGGACTCTCCTTCTCATTTTTGTTCAAATGTCCAAACAGTTCTAGTAATGGAATGATGCTTTCAGGTTGAGAATTAATGAAATACAGTACACCATCCTCATAGTCACGAACAGAGCTATTAGTACTTCCCTTGGAGTCTTTTTTGGAGTAGTCAAATGCAAAAGTGGTGTAGTCTTCAAATGTCGGCAGATGTAAGGATCCCTCTTGCAGTATTTTCTCGATCGATGATGGCGGCAGCTTCATTCTGAGGGCAAGATTATCGAATTCATTCCCATCAATAACAAATCCATAACCGTAAAGTAGCTCTTCATTTCCCTTGGCTCCATAGTTGTTGCAGATTTCAGTGTTTGACCCACATTCCTCTAGCTTTTCAAACACAAAGCTTCCAGAATCCGAGCGGGACCATTGGATCTTAGACCTGTTTTCATGATTCAGCAAGTCTAGTACTGGTAACAGGATAATACTGCTGGCATCGCATTCTGGGTCAAGCACTCTTTCTGGGAACGCTCTCGAAGTAAACATCAGATGTGACCAAAGAAAGGCCTCGAAGGATAGATAATCCTTCTTTGATCCGTCAAATATTTTACTCGTTATCTCAGAATAAATCTCCTCAATGTCCATTTGATCCAAATAGAATGTTGCTGAATCAAACAGGCCCTGATCGATGACAGTCCTCCATTCCTTGTGGATTAACTGTAATTTACTCTTCAAAGAGAGAAACAGATTAGTACCATTCAACAGAGAAAGTTCTGACGGATTCCACACCAGTGGAGAATCAACCCTAGTTGGTAGCACATTGATATACGCCATAAAACGCTCTCTAACGTCAACATTCTCCACAACAATAGGCTCCTCAGAAAACTTGAGCTTGCTGAAGAAAAGTTTCAACCACGCATTACGGTGCTCGAGCTCCGCAGCTTTCTCGCCAAAATGGCTACTGGACAATTGGCTAGTGATTATAAGATCCCTGGGTAACTCAAACCTAGCGTTCTGGATCCGCTTCTTGGCAATGCAGCAAAGACCTTTCCCCTCAACGCTCTCAAACTCTACGTACTCAGGTAAAATAACCCCATTGTTCTCTGCAAATCTAAGTAGCTGCTGTAATTGACTCATTAGCTAATAATATCCGAGCCTGGGTACAACACAACGCAATCTCAGGTCGTATGAGCTCTTATTCACGACTACTGAAGAAACTTATACCCTCTACATCACTGGTCTTCGATTATTTGTCTTCAATCAGTAGAGATGAGCTCTACTAAAGGAAGACGAAAGAGAGAATAGTTACATTGCCTCCATTACAGGGCGAGGTTTCTGAACACAAGCCTGGTATGGCCCATTGCGTCGGTTAGGAAGACCCATCGCTTTAGGGCTATGGTTTCTTCATGAGCTTATATCACGTGACAAACATAACGTTAACTAATGCCTACCACAACCACTTGAACGCAGACCTAGTCAGCAGTCGCTGCAAACACTATCAGAATGCTCTACACATAGCGGATGTCCAGATAGTAGTCGCAAGCGGACGTTGTGTTTGACAGTCGTTTCCTTAAGGTAAGCCTGTATCAAAATGTAAACAGAGCTATATAATCTTGGATCTTGATTTACAGTAGATGAAGAAATGCAAACAAAGTCTGAGTGCATACGTCGTTTGGGAATCCAGAGGTGCAAGTAATCTTTTCTGGTAGATCAGAACTGCGAGCTCAGCATGCTAAACTCTAAATCACCTTTAGCAAAGGATGGAAATAACGTGGGAAGACGGCATTCTTTGCAACAACAGAGCAAACTGCTGTCTATGCGGCTCAACAATGTGAGCAAGCGTACTAGTTTAGCCAGGTCACAGCTGCGATCACGGAATTCAATCAGCAGTTTTCATCACAGGCTGAGTTCTGCACCAATGGAAAGTGCTTCGGGTGCCCAGGAGTCCAGACCAAAAACCAGCCCTAGACGATCATCGATCATGAAGAAACCGATAAATACGATAGAACGTGCCTCAGCGGTGGGGAATTCATTGGGGACCTTTGAAAACATGAATCTGAAAGACTTTGAGATAGGCAAAGTGCTGGGTAAAGGGAAGTTTGGGAAAGTGTATTGTGTGAAACACAAGGAAACCGGACTTATATGCGCGCTCAAGGCAATGGAAAAGAAGGAAATCGTTCAGTATACTATTCAGAAACAATTCAGAAGAGAAGTAGAAATCCAAGGCTCGTTCAAACACAAGAATCTGACGCAACTGTACGGATTTTTTTGGGATGAGAAAAGAGTGTATTTACTGATGGAATACGTGTACTACGGAGAGCTGTACAAATACTTGAAGAACAAAGGCCCGTTGAAAGAGGACCTGGCCTCCTATTTTGTGTACCAGATGGCAAATGCCTTGGACTACATGCACTCTAAGAAAATTCTTCATCGTGATATCAAACCGGAAAATATCCTTATAGGATTCAATAACACGATAAAGCTAACAGATTTTGGTTGGAGTGTCTACAACGAAGCTGGACAGAAACGGAAGACCTTATGCGGGACCATAGATTATCTGTCTCCCGAGTTAATCAAATCACGAGAATATGATGATAAAGTGGATGTTTGGGCGTTAGGTGTCTTGACTTATGAACTGCTGGTTGGTTCACCTCCATTTGAAGAAGATACTAAGGAAATGACGTATAAAAGAATTCTGAGGTGCGACCTCAAATACCCACCTCATGTTTCACAAAATGCTCGAGATCTTATCGGCAGCTTACTGCAATTCGAACCCTCGAAACGGATTCCGTTATCCAAGGTGAAATCTCACATTTGGATTAAAAGTAATGAACCAAGCTGGGTAAATTTAACTAAGCAAGTTTAATACTTTGATTGTCCTTATATACAAGTAGCTATTATCTATCAGAATTCTCGCTCAGGAAATAGTAAAATTCTTCCGAACAACGGATGGAATAGCCTTAACCCAGTTTCTTACTCTTTTGCCTGTTATGATAAATACACTTCCTTTCTGATTCATTCTACCAGTTCTCCCTACGCGATGAACCAAGTCAACAGGAGTGTTTGGAATATCGTAGAGAATAACGTATCTACAAGCTCTAAAGTTTATTCCTCTGGCAAGAACGTCAGTTGTTACGAGAACTTTCAAACTGCTTTCCACAGTAGCGGCATCTTCAGAGCTAGTATCTTCTTCAATAACAATGTTGGAATTCGGTATCTTCCGCAGCACGCTTTCTTTAATCACGAGATCCTTCGGCACATCCGAATTAATCTTTTTTGCGGGGTCCATGAAAGGTTTGATTTTTTGAAGCCGTTCCTCAACAGTATCATTCCCGGTCAACGCGGTGACATCATGACCATATAGCTTTTCAAGTTTGGCAGCTACTTCAGGAACATTTCCCTTCTCATTGACAAAAACGACTGCTCGCTTTTCGAATCCAGGATCAACGTTATCGCCATTGATTGCGTACAAAATCTGAGCCAGGGCTTTCATCTTAGACCCTTTGTATGGAGCCATATCGGCATTTATCAGTTTGATCTCGTTCTTCTTGTTGATCTTGTGAAGATTTGGAGATGCAATAACTTCAACATTGGGGAACAACCTGGTGATAGTCTTTTGAAACTCACTGGGGATCGTTGCAGAACAGAATAGAACGTGGTTTAGGTTTCTCATATGTTTGATGGTGGCATAAGAGTCCGCGACCCAGGATTTGTCCAAAAGAGTATCAGCTTCATCCATGACCAGAAATTTAACTTGTGACAGAATTCGATCTGGCCTATTGACCATGTCAATATTGAACAGACTCAGTATCTTTCCAGGAGTCGTAACCATAATATCAATCCGTCCTTTCAAAGCTTCCACAAATCCTTTGTAAGAAGATCCCGCGTCCCATTTGTATGCATGCATACCTAGTGCAGGCTCTAAGTTCGAAACCGTTTGGTACACTTGCTCAACAAGTTCATGTGTAGGCAAAAGGATGATAGATCTAACAATAGCTTTGCTTTTCATTGTTTCCCACGAAGGGTTTTCAATCTCTTGTCTTTTCAGATAGTCTACCAGCGGTATCAAGTAGGCCATAGTTTTTCCGGATCCAGTTTCCGCTGCGATCAAACGTACTTGCAGCTGTGGGTCCATGAGTTTCTTGGACATTTGGTAAATAGTAGTAGTCTGGATAGGCGATGGCTTTAAACCTTTCTTGAAAGTCTGCAAACTGTTGTTTTCAGGATCATACCCGACCTTAACTAAATTCCGATTCAGCAGAGACTCACTTGCTATAATTTCCATGAGTTTTTCCCTAACCTCTGGTACGATCTTCAGCTGGTTGAAATCCGTGATCTTGGACACTAGTCTCTTGGATTTTTCTAAGATTCTTGGGTCGCCCTCAGAAAGCTTCCCATATTCTCCGTACTGAAACTGCTGTTCTGTATTCTGTTGTACCGATTTTCTGCCCTGCTCTCTCTTATCCTGCTTCACTGAGCCAGACCTTGTAGGTCTGTCCGTTGGTCTTGCCTTCGTATTCCATGTTCGACTGGTAACAGCATAATTTCTTGCCAGAGCAGGTATTCTACCAGAAAAAAGGACACCTCGTATTTTTAGTCCCCCATATATCATCCTGCACCAGTTTGCAGTTGTCTCGACTCTCCAAACACCTTTCTGCCCAATCTTTAATACTGTTTTGTAGTTAGCTCATCGATACTTTACATTATGAAGAAATCAAATAATGTAGCTATAAGAACACAGAAATACACTGGCCTCAGAAGAAAAGACATCTTGTGCTCATTTGTGATTGAAATATCACCAAACTCTTCTAAATAGTATTTGAATATATAAAGTATCGAGTAGTACACTCAAACTTCCACCAAAGTTGCTACTCGCAGCGTCATACTCTTTCAACTTCACATTTTAGTATTATCTTTCTTTAATGTTGGCTGTTGTAGGTTCTTGCAATGAAAAATTCAAAGATTTTCCATCAAGGAACCCATCTCACATCTAATGTCGAGTTGATTCAGAGAGTTAATATTGCTCAAGGGAGTTCTTATAGGGTGTAGTAGGGTCACTGAATTGCGAGAGAACACCAATAAAGAGATTGGGAGCAGCTGGCCAGAAATGTCTAAAAGCAGGGATCTGAGCTCAACGCTAAGGGCAGCTAAAATCGAAGATAAAGCAAAAGAACCATGGGACAGACGTACTGGTGCTTCTTATAAGGAGCTTTTGAAGACATTGGGGGAAACAGAGGCTGCTAGAGTTGTTGCTCAGGATTTGTGTAAGTCTGAGAAGTACAGACACTTATTGGAGTTCAAAGAGTCGTGTTTGCCTTCGTCTGAAGGTGGTATCGATAACTATGTGCTGTATGCAATGTACAAGGACAAGATACCCAAGAAATTGAGTGACTACGAAGCAGCGTTCTCTACAGAGGCATTGACTAAACTTACCCCAGATTCTGCTAATGATAGGCAATTACTGCATATCGCAGCTCAAAAGAAGCTTTTGAAGGACAAGAGTTCCAAGGACGCTTACGAAATATACCAAAGACTTTTGGAAACCCCACACGAATTGGACGATCCTGTCGAGTTGTTGTGTAACAGGGAAGCTGCACTATCTGAGTCCCCTGAGCTCTTGAAGGATGTGTCTCAAGAAATCGCTTTTGACTCGGAAAACGACACCTACGATGTTTTGTTCAACAAGACCTTACAGCTTTGTGTTAGAGGCAATTTCAAAGAGGCCTGGGAGTTCGCAATGAAAACTCTGGAACTGGCTGAAAATGAAGGAGATGTGGAAAGTGACGATCTAAGATCGATCAGATTGTTGATCTCGTATGTGAACCAAATGTTAGGAAACAAGGAAGAAGCCAAGACTATACTGGTAGAATTGATCGAAGAGCACCCTGACGTAAATGATCTGGTATCTGTGATCGCAAAATACAATTTGGCAGCTACAAAGGACGTTTCAAAATTCCACGACAATATGCCTTTGATCTTGAAAGAAAGCAATGCTATGAAATTATGCAGCGAGCACACACAGCTTTCCCATTTTCAGAACTTGGTGTTCACAGATGGTTTTCTATCGTTAAGACTGAACAGTAATCTGAAGAACAAAACAAGCAAAAATAGCAGTGTTGCTCAAGCGAACAAATTTTACACCAAACATGTATCCAGCGCTCAATATGAGCCATATGAGAACCAAGGCAAAGCCCTACGCAAACAGCTAGCCAAGCACTTACAAAAATCAGATAGCGCGGATAACGTTCCCTTACTAGAACATTTGGTTTGTATTCAAGTTCTATTGAAAGCTGGAAATTTCAACGGCGCCATCGCGGTTGCTGAGAACTTCTGGAAAGTCCACAATAAGAAAGAGGTGTCTAATGCCAAACGTATTATCTCTTACATTTTATTCCAGCTGTATGACAACGAAAACAGATCATCCTCTATTACTCAGCATTTGAACCTACTCATGGAACAATTCTCTGATGAATCCTTGAAGGAGGACACTGCATTCTGGGAATACGTTGCTTTCAAATTGCTCGAACAAGGCGAGTCTGATAAGGCAGAGGGTCTTATTCAGAAATGTGCTGTGTTTGACCCAGCTTCTGCTTCTGCCAAATATGTAGCTGAGAAAGGACATGACGGTGACGAACAGCACGTTAGCTTAGAAGACGTACAAGACGTTATCTATGACATTGATGCCAACGCTCTGATATCTGCTGGTATCAGCCCATTCGAGAGAAGAAAGAACAAGTCTCTAGAAATTTCAGTCTCTGCCAGAAAGAAAAGAAGGGTACACAAGAACAAGAAGCTACCCAAGAATTTCGATGCTTCACACAAACCGGATCCCGAGAGATGGCTGCCTCTAAAGGAAAGATCAACTTACAAAGTTAGCAAGAAGAATATCACTGGTAAAACTACCCAAGGATTCAAAGCATCAAAGGCTTCCGAGGCGAAACTTGATATCACCAAAAAAAGCACCAAAAAGACAGCCAAGGGCAAATCAAAGGGCTCCAGACGTTGATCAAGTGAATGTCGAAATAAGTGCGGATTTTTCTATCTCTGTGTTAAGTACTAGGAGGAGAACTCAGTCCTAACAAGAATACTATATAATGTACAATATGACTTCCATCAAGTTCTAGATTACCACTAGAGCACGAATTATGTGAACAAGGTGTCTTCGTCTCTCAAGTACTCACCGATGTCTGCTTGTCTAAACGCCACGATACCTGTGGGTTGTAGGTCACGTGACTCAGAGGTGCTCTTGGCGCTGACACCGAATCCTAGCGGTATGTCGTTCATCGAGAACACAATAACTCCAGCGTGCTCTGGAATATCGTCGGACATTTTCCCGACGTGTGCTTTCAAAACATGGTTTCCGTACAAGAACGGCATCTCACCGTTAGGTTTGATCCACACTTTGTACTTTGCGTATTGTGCTAGCACTGAGAGCGCTGTGATATGCAGTCTGAATTTCCCGGTCTTGGTGAATTTGCCCAAACACAGCCCCAAAGACATCAAGTTTGGGCGAGACACAGAGGTAGCTAGCTTAGCTATGTGCTCAGGCACATAGTACACACGGTCTTTTTGCAGCCTTAACACATGAGGTTGCTCTTTATTGTCCACTAGATACACAATATTCCTTCCGATATACCCTGCCAGTTTCTCGAACACAACCTTTGTTTCTTCCTCTGTAAGTTGTCTCATTATATATCAATACTGCAACTGCGTGCTTGCTTAATGTTATGAGGCCTAGAAACCTGCGAGACACACTGCTATGAAGAGTACATGTCTTCACAAAGTTCTTGTGCTGGCGATGAGCTTCAAATTTTCAGAGCTCATCGCATGGAAAGTAGAAATAGATGAAAAAATAATCACGTGACACAACAAAGAAGGAGACCATCGGGCCTATACCACTTCTGAAGAGAGCCTGTTTCTCTCCGTAATACGACTATGTGGTAGGAAGTCTAGAACTTGTACATTGATCTTCTGAATGGCCGCTATGCGCTTTTAACTGTTCGAGCTATTGTCTTTATGGAAAATCTGCATCATTATCAAGACTTTTCACTTGAGAACAATAACTCATCGCCTAGCCTTTCGACGTGAATAGAAGTGTTTAGAGGCGCTTCAGGTCTTCAATCGTGTGTTGAGACGTTGGAAAATCGAAATCTGGCACAGCTACAAGCATGGTTGAAGAGCAGAATCTGCGTCCGGTGTATGAAGATGATCAGCCTGGTGAAGAGACGTATAAACGCGGTGCCATATACAAGCAGACGCGCGCACGCAAGGAGGACTACGCTGAGAAGCGCCAGAAACTTGACGATGGAAGCGCCTCTTCCAGAGACAAGGAGAAAGAGACTCGATCCAAGAATACGGACGAGTCAATGGCTTTAGCAGTGGACAACGAAGGAAATCCGATTCCGGCAGAGGCCCGGCTGCCCAAGCGTAAAGTTGCTGTAATGCTTGGTTACTGTGGTACAGGGTACCACGGAATGCAGTACAATCCGCCAAATGACACCATTGAGAAGGAGCTCTTTGAAGCGTTTGTCAGAGCTGGAGCAATCTCTAAGGCCAACTCGACAGATTTGAAGAAAAATGGGTTCCAGCGTGCTGCCAGGACAGATAAAGGTGTTCATGCCGGAGGAAACGTGATCTCATTGAAACTTATTATCGAAGATCCTGAGATCAAAAAGAAGATCAATCAAGAGTTACCAGACCAGATAAGAGTGTGGGACATTTCTCGTGTGAATAAGGCGTTCGACTGCAGGAAGATGTGCAGCTCGAGATGGTACGAGTATCTGCTGCCAACGTACTCTCTTATAGGTCCAAAACCTAATACCTACTTATTTAACGAGATTGAAGCCAGTAAGAAAGAGGTACCAGATGTCATCGCAGAGGATCCGGAAAGCAAGACGTTTTGGGATGCGTTCGTTGAAGACGTAAGCACCAAGTTTACACAAGAAGATCTAGATGAAATTGCTGCATTTGAGATGCCCAAAGACGCCTTTGATGACAGCAACAAAACATACCAAAAATCCAAGGCTTTGAAACAGCTGGAAACGGATCACAAGAGAAGGTTCCGGATCTCTGAAGACCGTTTGTCCCGTTTCAGAGAAGCATTGAAAAAATATGAGGGCACTTACAACTTTCACAACTTCACTCTGGGCAAAACATTTTCGGACCCTAGTGCTAAACGGTTCATAAAAAAGATTAACGTTTCAGATCCTTTTGTGATTGGCGACGCACAGACCGAGTGGGTTTCGATCAAAATACACGGCCAATCCTTCATGCTTCACCAGATCAGAAAAATGATATCGATGGCGACTCTGATCACCAGATGTATGTGTCCCCTCGAGAGAATTAGCCAAGCGTATGGTGAAGAAAAAATAAACATTCCAAAGGCACCTGCGCTGGGACTCCTGCTTGAGTCTCCAGTTTACGATGGTTACAACCCTAAACTTCAGGACTTTGGATACCAGCCGATAGATTTCTCCAAGTACCAAAATGAGATGGACGCTTTCAAGATGCGTCACATCTACGACAAGATTTACCAGGAAGAAGTCAACGAAAATGTCTTCAACGCTTTCTTCTCCTACATCGACACTTTCAACCCTTCTAGTAACAATGCGCAACCGGAGGAGCCAGAGTTACCAGAGCCTGAATCCGATGAACAATCACAGTCTCAGAAACCAGTTGAATCCTCTAACACAAAGAAACCGCAAAGACCAATCTTTGACTTTTTAACAGCGAGAGGTATCCAACCGTTGTCCTCATAAAGTAAATACACAGGCATTCAGACATTCATTGTAAACTCACATATGTATCATAGCAGCGCATTGTCCACTAATGTAACATCGTAGTTTAAGCCGACCTGACGTCAATCACGTGACATATATAGTTTAATCTGAAAAATTTTCGAATCAACTAGTTTTGAAGGTTTACTAGTATACAATACAACAGATGAATGTATGATGAATTGATTGGCTAAGGTGCCATTGTGTTTGCTTGCGGCTGTATATCCGATCAGAAGAGACAGTGTACACTGAGTTAAGTTATTCAGAAAGTTTCTTGTGGGTCTTATCTTGGATTTTAGAGACCGTATTGTGGGATTGAATATCAACATGTTGAGAATCAAAACCGCCAGAGGGTTTTCGAGCAGTGCTGTTCAAACAGCAGCGAAGAAAAAGGCCCAGAGTTTCTCCAAACCACAGTCTGGTGGAAAAAGTGCCGCCAAAAGAATTACCGGTGGATCCATGTATAAGAGGTGGCAGCCAGCGGTCGCTACAGCGAATTTCCATAAGAATGCATCATTCGTCGAAACTCCGCTGTTCAACCCTAACAAAATCACAGAGGTGGATGTGCACTCATTCACGGAGCAGCAATTGCAGTTCTTGTACCGTTTGGGCTCCTTTAAGCAGAACCAGTTCAACGAATTATTCACTCATCCAGTCTCTTTGGTAAGGGACTCTACCACGAAGAAATTGTACGAGGCGCTGCAAAAATCAGAGGACAAGAAATTTTTGATAACAGGAGAGCCAGGTGTTGGTAAATCAACACTATTAGCACAGCTTCATGCCCATGCGCTAGAGAACAAAGCGCTCGTTCTAACTATTTCAAATTCGGAACTTCTCACCAACGGCAGAAATGACTTCCTCTTGGACGGAAACAGATATGTGCAACCAATGTTACTGCGCAAGTTGATGATTAAGTTTTTGAAGTCTAATAACAAGGATACTCTACAAAGCATTAAGCTCACAAAAGACTATAAACTGGTTCATTCTGAAGGCAAGGATCTCTCTGTTAAGAGAAACGTTAATCTAAGTGCGGGCAAGTCTACTTTGTATGACCTATTGAACATAAAATCACCATCTCACAACCGAGGTGCTCTGTTTGATGCTTTCATTACAGAACTAACCGCCCAGACCATATGCCCCGTGTACTTCACCGTTGATAACTTTTCAAATCTCCTCACCACTCCATTCACTGCATACAAGAACGTATCCAACAAGAGTATTCATATTTTGAAATTCCAATTAGGAAAGACAATATTCGACCTTATCTCAGGTGACTTGAAATTTTCCTCCAAGGATAGCTGTGTCGTATTGGCCATATCCGGAGATGACAGGACAAACAGAACCTTACCAATTGGTTTAGGAAAGCTTCCTCATGATCCATACTTGACCAGATACCATTATGAGCCAATTCTAGCGGAAAAATTGCTGAAGGGAAAAGTACAAGAGTTTGAAGTTTCCAAGTTGAGCAAAAAGGAACTAACCAAGTTGGTTGAATTCTACCAAAAGGCTGGGATCTTCCTGGATAAAGACTTGAAAAATAAATCTTTGCAGCAGTTAGCGGAAGAGAAGTATTTCTTAAGTGGTAACGGTAATCCAAGAGAACTACTAAAGAGTATTTCATTGTATCCCTTCTAATGTATGTAAAGAATAAACCCATGTAAATACGCACGTAAATCAACATGAACGCATCTTATTGTGAATTATTTATGCTATAGTTACAACGGTACATGACTAGATTTTTTGTCTTTTACTCTCTGGCTCTTCATCAGACCAGTCATCGTCATCGACGTACTTTGGCTGTTTTGCACCATTTTCTGTAAATCTTTGCTGTTCTGGTGCCCTTGAGGAGGTGGACTGGCTGACATGACTCTTAGATAGTTTCCTTTCAGCTTCACGATCTTGCCATCTTCTTTTCATTTCGTCGACAATTTGTGCCAGGTCATCAAGGGAGACAGAATCACCAATACTCTCCAAAACCTTTTGAACCACTGATACATGGTTGGCATTAAGTTTATCGTCTCTAAACCTAAGAAGTTTCCAGGCTCCAGATTCCTGATCTTTTGAGCATTCTACAATTCTCCCATTGAGAGGTTCTTCCAAAGCTTTTAGTTCGTTCCATTGCTTATCGTCTATTTCGAGCTCGGCGAATCTTCTGTACGTTCTCTCCAATAATTCAAGCTCCTTCTTCGAGAATGGCTGATCATAGTCCTGCAGTTTGTTGTTGATATCATTACCACCTTGCCACACGTACAGATGAAAGCTGGGTTTGACATCGTAGTTATAATAAAACCGATTTTTATCAGTCTTGGGCATCGTCTTGTCCTCAACAACTGGCAAATCTAGGATGAGCTTGAAATCAACTGTGTTCTCTACCTCTGGTTTCCACTTCAATAGATAACTGTCCTTACCACCAATGTGATATGGAGTATTAACTGGAGTGAAGATGAGACCATCTGAGACGTGCGGTAGCGAGTCCAATGTTTTCGCAACTTTCATCAAATCATAACTGAAGTTCATGTGTTTCATTGAAATCTTGAACGGGAACGTTGCACACTTATCGGGGTAAAAAGACCTGAGGTCAAAGTAAGGTTTGAAGAACTCTTTCCCCAGATGTGCGAGACGAGAGCTGGTCGGTGAATGAATCAAGGAACGACCGTTCACTGCAAGACAGTCAAACATTAGATACCGTAGCTCCTTCAGCTTGCTCATGGGATTTGTCTGGACAACCAGTTCTCCGTCAATCAGCGTTCCATCTTGAAGTGTTTCCAACAGCTCCTTTTTGTTGGACCGTGGCAAACAGGGAAACCGAAACCCATTCAGCATGTAGTAGTTGTTTTCACGATCAATGATAAAACACCCCTGTTCCTTCGTGACAGGGTTCACCACTATCAACATGAGCGCACGCAGCCCATCGGTCTTCTCGCATACGTAATAGTCCTGTTTCAGTAACTTCTCGCTAATATCCCCCAGGTGGAACGACACCGGCTGAGACCCCGGAAACGTGTTGGATGGTTTTGGAGAATTCAGTAGCTTGCATACGAGCATCCGAATGTCGTTTGTGATCTGTCCTGATTGCCTGATTCCAGGAATCTCGGGCGCAACTCTATCAACATCCATTTCTTCAATTACTTCACTAGTACCGCGTTTTATGATCTAAGAATTCCCAAATACTCCAATGATAAGTCTTAAGACAATAATTACTTAGTCCGCCAGTCTCTGCACATCCAAGAAACACAGCTTTCCTCATTTCTTATGATCTTTAAAGTCATTGTCTTTTTATATAAATGCTTTAACATGATATTCCTATATAAAGAGGCCCTTGATAACGAAATAATTGTGCAAAGAACAATAGATGGGATGACTTGTTTTAGGCACAGAAGTTGGTATTGGAGTGCTTCAGTGGTCAAAGATATTGAAATCGTTAGCTGCTGAACAGGCCTGGTGATTTGATAGTAGTTTGAAGCCGCTGAATATCGTACCTGAGAGCCATGACAGTTTCTTCAGAACGTAGTTCTCGTTCCGAAACACCTGTATCAGAGGGCGGAAGCAGTGATAGTGGGCCGGTGCAAAGCAAAAGGCGGGCAGCGACGAAAAACGTGAACTACAACGAAAAAGAAGCGGACGAAGCACTTGCAAAGCGGATCAAAAGTTTAGAAAAGGCTAAACAGACGAAGTCGGCTGAAAAGAAGCAGAATGGATTGAAACGAGCAGCGAATGGAAAGAAGTCTTTGAAAAGCAGTTATAAATACCACGGGTTTCTTTATGATAAAAAAACGCCTTGGAACTTCATTCCATCGCTGCCGACGTCCTATAGGAAGCATACAAGATTCAGCACAATGCTGAACATTGATGACATGACGGTTGATGTATCGCAACAGCAGCTAATATCGGATAATGCTGTAGTTCTTAGACAGGATGATCACATTTACATGGTCTCAGAGCCGCCGGGAGAACCCTATTATATTGGACGTATTGTAGAGTTTGTCCCTAGGAAGGAGTTTCAATCTCTGATATCCAAGTCTCTGCACCTCACCACGTCTTTTCCGGCAGTATACTTCCAATTCAAGATGAATTGGTACTATAGACCGAGAGATATCCAGGAAAAGACCTCAAATACCAGTTCTAGACTGTTGTATGCCTCTCTCCATAATGACTTGTGTCCGCTATACTCATACCGAGGTAAATGTAACGTCAAGTGGGAGAAAGAATTTGAGAACAATAACGGCTTAATGGAACACATCGCAAAACCCAATAGCTTCTTCTTTAGTCAATTATTTGATCGGTATACTTCGAAGTACTACGAAATCGAACGAACTGATATACTGAAGAGCAAACTGAAACCAAACAACGAATACTTCAAGATTCTTTCCCATAAGTTCCCTTACATTTTTTATGAAGACAAGTTTCCGTTACTCAAAGTACTACAAAAATATGCATGTGGTATGCAAGATCCTGAAGATAATGGCGAAATTCATCCTAATTGGGATATGCGATGCGGTGAATGCCGCGATTGGTGTCATTCTTCAAGTTCTATAAGGTGCTTTGAATGCAACACCGTAATACACCTATGGTGTATGGACCCGCCTTTAGAAAAAAAACCGCCGAAGGGTGTTGTATGGACATGTTCCAACTGTGTTGCTCGGCAGAAAAACCTGCCATGCATCACCAAGGATGATGAGTGGACAGAAATTAAAAACTCCGCAACCGAACTTTGTACTCAGGTGAGATCAATTACTAATAAAGGTTCTATCAACAAGGAAAACTGGTGGTTTCAGTACCTAGGGGAAGACATGTGTGGTCATTTGCCAGATCCTTTGTTCGATGATTATGTGTCTCCTTTCCCTTGGAAGAAAAGCAGAGTGAGTATGCAGAAGGGCCAGTGGAGTCGCTCCAACGAAGAGTGGAAACCACGACCTTATACGAGCGATGAAACAGAAAGAGGTTCTGATGGAACTGTTGAATTACTATGGAAGAGGAGCTCTGATGATATTTCCGATGAAAGTCTTACTCACTATGTCGATCATTGTAAACAATCTATTCCAGCATGCATTGGTGTGCAACCTGAAGCATCTAACTTTTATGATATTATACTGAAGTTACTGATGGAGAGCAACTACGACACCGATGTAGCCTTTATGAAATCTTGTCAGCTCATTACGAGGGATTTGTTGAAAGAGCCAAGCCTGACTGAAAAGGAGATTGCTCTGTTTGAGGAAGGTGTGGCCCTTTATGGAAGTGAGTTGCACCCTGTCTGTAAACATGTTCAAACTCAACCTATGTCCATGATTGTGCGATATTACTATTACTGGAAGAAGACATCAAATGGTAGGCGTATTTGGGGGTCTTTCAAAGGTCGCGCTAAGAACAAGAAAAAATCAGCCTTCGATCCCGGACAGGGTCAGAGCTCTCGCTCTTCAGAATTTGCTCCCCGTGATGCTAAAAGGGCAATTAAACCCAAGGTACAATCGTCGGAAGAACTGAAGCATATTGATGACTCGTCGTTTGATTCAGAACAGATTTCCAAAATTAAAAGCTGTTTCCACTGTATGTTTTGTTCTCTGGACTATTCGCCATTATGGTATAGAATTACTGGCGGCTCTGAAGATGACCATGTTCACACAAGACTAGTTTCTGGAGTATTAGAGAAGCCAAATTCTGAGAAAATTGATTCTCAGGGTTCAAAGTCAAAGAATGCTTCTAAAGACACTAAAGACGATAAACTGACTGCGTTGTGTATTCGCTGTGCAAGGCTTTGGAGGAGGTATGGAGTACGCTGGACACAGCCAAGTGATGTATTTAGGCAATTGTACGGGAATAGCAGCAACTCTCTACAGCAGGCTGTAGAAGAGCTGCTAGACGGAAATGAGACACAAGACTTCACCTCAACGGTTCAGCAAGCATTCACCAAAAACGTCGATTGGGAACTAGTGGTAGATGCGGAATCTATCACAAAGCAAAGATATTTGGTACTAGAGAATCCGGATCATCTTGTCAAGATCAAAAGGAACACACTCTCATCTCAAGCTCAAATGAATAAAAATGTAAGGAAGTTAATTGATCCGGAGAAGCAAAGCACTGACAGCTTAGGAAAGAAACTGAAAGCATATGTTGGAGGTTTGGAGGAAAAGATTAAAAGACAAGAAGAACGAGCAAGAAAAAGGAAGGAGAAAAAAGAGCAAGAGCGAATCACAGCGATTAAAGCTGCCCAGCAACGTATGGATAATAAGGTAAAAGTTGTTCAAAAATCAAAAATTTCCCACATTTCTACTGTTTCTGAAAAACCCTCCAAAAGAAGTGGAGCGGTAACAAAACCACAACCACGTCCGTATAATGGATCATCTTTAGTTAAGAAAGTTTTGGCTTCCGGAGAGCTACTATTAAATCTAGAGTCAGGGCCATTACAAAACCTTGGATATTCTTTGACTGTTAACAATGATTTTTCCGAGCTGAAACTACCTAAATCTGTGGTACATCTCATTAAACAGCACAACGACAAACGAAAGCAAGAAGAAGACATCGGAAATCTTGAAAAGAAGCCTAAGTTTGAAAAGGTTAGATCTGATAAATCTTATTTCATGGTCAATAAAAATAATATCCCGATTCTTAAATCTGCCGAAACTACTAGATCTTCAATCCTTCGGATGTACAATAGCATCAGTCCGAATTATCATGGTAGAGATCTTGATTGGACTACTATAAAGAAGGGCGTAGGTATTATGACAAACTCAAAAAGTAATTCTTCTGAGAAAAAAGAAAAGGAGGATACTGGTTTCTCTTTAGTCGACAGGCCGAACTCCTCAGATAACACCATTACTGAAAAACGTGACAATAATGACATATCTAGCTCTTCGAATGAAAGAATGGATTTATATTGTTCAAACTGTGGAATTTCGGCAGGTCTCAGATATAATAGCACAAAGTCAAATATGATTAAAAGAAATCCTGGTTCCAAGTCATGGATGTGCGACCCTTGTTCCAATGATAGAAATCCACTTGTATCGACGAGATATATCTGTGCTTTGTGTGAGTGCAACACTGATAGAGTCATAGCTAACAACGAACGCGAGAATTCTCTTTCACAGCTCTTGAAATGTACTACCGATGGGTTATGGTGCCATATTTTATGCGCTGTATATAGTGTGGGGACACGATTTGGGTCGTTTGTTGATTTACAGCCCATAATCACTAAATCTCGTGCAGCTACCTTAACTGGAAATTCCTCCTGCGATGTTTGCACATCAAATAGTGCATTCTTATGCCAATGTGACCTCTGCAACCGCAAGTTCCATATCTCCTGTGGTGCTATGTCTAAAGGTTTCTTTTTGGGTTTCATGAAGAAATCTCAGCCTGCAGAGATTGCTAAAAGTGAAGAACTTCGGGTTGATGAGGACGGTCAGATCTACTACATTCATCCCGTTGTAGTATGTCCTGACCACAAGGTGACATCGGAGTATGTTTCCTTTGAATATATCATAAAAGGTACTGGTACCACTCTACTGGAATTTTACCTGCGTAATCAGAAATCCGACCCTTACCTAGAGAATCTGTCATCGTTGCAATTACGATCCCAGGATGTCGATTCATTTAAAACACACGGATCGCGTGTTACTAGTGAAAATCAAAGCACTCCAAGAGAGAAGTTCGACACTTTTTTGCAAACAGATGGCATTGCCTCTCTGCTTTCTGAGAACGTGAAGCAAGACCGAATACCCGCTATCGAGGAAGAAAATGATGAAATATTGGCTTCTATCTCGCCTTCCAGCACCGAACGTGCTCGTGAGCTTTTATCGCAAATCGATACCTCGTGCATTTCGTTTGAGACTGGTAAGAAATCCAGGCATACAACCCAAAAGGATCGGACTTCGAACAAGAACAACTTCAGTACTGCGATTCAGCACCCCGCAAAACAACTAGTGAAACTCGAATTATCAGATGAGCAAACTGTGACGATTCCAAACACGAACTTCGTCGTTCAGAAGGCCCCTCTAGATGTGTAACTGCTATCAGTCTTTGGGTTTATACAGATATTAATTAGCATGCATAAATAATAATACACCATAATGAGCAACCTTGAGAGGCTCATTCCACGTTACCAGCTATTATACCTTCTAGTCTTTCAATTTCGTCCAGAGTCGTAGCATTGGCTAGCTGTTCCTTGATCCTGTTCCGAGTCTCGTCGTCCATCTTCTTCACCACATTTCCGAGTAGTTCTATATGTTTGTCTCTGTTTGTTCTTCCCTTTGTTGGAGGCACAGTAGCTGGCTCTGCGGTATCAGAAACTATACCAGGCCCCATTGAAGCACTCAGTTCGGCTGTAGTCACCTTTTCGAAGTCCAATACCTTGAGTTGCGGACACAGGGATAACACATACTTGCGGTATCCGTCAAGATAACACACGTCATTTCCGCCCAGAAACAGCGATTTCAGTGTTTTTGGAGCTTCTTTCAGCCCATCCAGGTCACGTAATTCGCAGAGCTCATTCTGTACCAGCGACAGGCGCTCCAGGTTTGGTGGCAGCAGTGCACCATCCAACCGCTTGATCCGGTTTCGCGCCAACAGTAAAGTGTGAATTCCAAAGTGTTCGCTAAGCGGCGGCACTGTCACCAGATCGTTGTTCGTCATGTCCAGAACTTTACAGTCCTGGGGCAGGCGCTTCAAAGCCTGCCCCAGCATCACTGTATCCGTCACTATACCGCCATCTCGCAGTATCACAGCCCGATCTGTGTCATACTTCCCGTTGAAATGATCCACCAGATAACTTGGCGCATCCAAAACTCCGTTGATACTTAGCTTGGGCATCTCAAACCACAACGAATCCTATCAGATTTTCCAGAACTTTCAAGTCCCGGCCTCAGATTAAAGATTAGCCCACGGCTTGGATCTGTGTTATCCACTTTTATAGAATTCTTCTTCTTTGAAAAGTGTCTAATACAATTAAAGGTTTGATTGATATCTTGATATCAAGATGTAACCTTTAAGTGCAAAGCATCAACAACAGATAAACACATACACAGCTGTGGGATCCAACGGTTCATTGTGGTTATTGTAAGATTTTTTATGGCTACATCGTAAGGTGGGGTGAATATGTATGACACCAGTACGCCGTATGCTTGGAGACAGGTATTTAAGAGATAAATTTGTCACCGACCGATGAGCTAAAATGAAGGACAAAGGTTTACTGGACAAACAGAGTTGGGAAGATTCAGGGAGGGTCACAGAAAACTAGTGCGAATACTTTAAAACATCTGAGATGCTAGAGGCATGTGGAAAGAGAGATGCGGATTACACATTATATTTAGTGACTGATTCTACGATGATTCCTGAGGGAAAGACGTTTGTAGGCCAGGTTACAGCAGCACTTGAAGAAGGTTGCAAGATGGTACAGTTGCGTGAGAAAGATATGAGCACTTGCAGTTTTATCCAGAGAGCACAAGAATTGAAGCAATTGTGCCATAAGTATGGGGCCAAACTGATCATCAACGACAGAGTTGACGTTGCTTTGGCCGTTCAGGCTGACGGAGTGCATGTGGGACAGGACGACATGCCCATATCGACGGTCAGGCGCTTGGTTGGACCAGATGCGATTGTTGGATTGTCTGTGGGAAAACCAGAAGAAGTCGATATGCTGGCGGAATGGGGCCCTGGAGGGGTAGATTACATCGGGATTGGAACAGTGTTCGAAACTCAGACCAAAAAGAACATTAAAAATGAACTGCTTGGTCTCGAGGGCGTATGCAAGATACTCTCGCGCTTAGAACAAAAGAACTGTCATTGGTGCAAAACTGTAGCAATCGGAGGACTCCACGCTGACAATGTGGCTGAGGTGCTAGAGCAGAGTATCTCGGAAACCGGAAACCGGCGATTGGATGGTATCAGCGTTGTCAGTGAAATAATGGCTTCAGACACACCGGACAATTCAACACGTACACTGCTTAATATTCTGAGCAAACACCAGAAGGGAGTCCAGCTTAGAACGATAGTACGCCAGAAACGCCCTTTGATTCATCACATCACAAACAAAGTTCATCAGAATTTTGGTGCTAACGTGGCATTGGCTATTGGTTGCTCTCCTATAATGTCAGAAATTGAACCTGAGTTTACAGAACTGGCAAATATCCCCAATGCTGTTCTCTTATTAAATACTGGCACTCAAGCCAACATTCAACAGCTTCTCAGTGCGATTAAGTCTTACAACAGTGCAAAAAGGCCAATAGTGTTTGATCCGGTAGGATTCAGCGCTTCGAAAACCAGAATATCTTTAAATCTCAACCTGCTTTCGGCTGGACAGTTCACATGCATCAAGGGTAATGCTGGTGAAATCTTGGGGATTTCTGGTACTACTGGCAGTATGAAGGGTGTAGACTCGGTTGGTGATCACTCTTTGGAAACGCTTATTGAAGCTACTAAGACCGTCGCAGCTAGATACAAGACGGTTGTGGTCTGCACAGGAAGATCTGATATTATTGTAGATGGAAGACTTACGGATTTGCCCTTTTCTGTCATCGACATTGGAGACATTCCATTATTCGATTGCATTACGGCGTCAGGCTGTTCCCTAGGAACTGTTATTGCAGGTTTTTTAGGCGCCTGTACTAATGTTGAGTCTGACTATGAAGTGGTGAAAGAAGCAGTCCTGTTGTATAAGCAAGCGGGAAAAATTGCAAACTTGGGTGCCAGAGGAAGTGGATCATTTATGGTAGATCTGATTGATAACTTGTACAACTTGATGCTCGAACCGAAGTCAAAGTTGTGATCTGATGTTCAAAAGAGTCAGGTAATGATGAGATTTATAGACAGGACTATGGAATGACGGTAAATATACTCATTCAAGAATATATTGGTTTCCTTTATATTGCACAGGAAAGATGCATGGTCGGTACCAATAGAAGACGAAATATAGTGTCTGTAGAAGACGAAATAATATTTTTTGATGCAACAATTGGAGCGCTAGTTTTTGTAAGAAAACTTGCTCTTCTCGCTCGGTAGGATGTCGGGGTTCGCATCGAGTGCTTCATACTTCGCAATAACTTTCTCCTTCAAAGCCTTCTCTTGCTCTGGAGTGAGGACCTCTACCTGCTCCTCGGGTGGAACAAACTTGAACTCACCCATAGCAAACTCCCTATCAGAAAGCTTACTGAGCACGTATAGTTGAGCACGAACGTATCTGACCATGGCTTCCAAGTGTACCATGTCGACGTTTTTCCTACCACCGAATAGGTTTCTCCATATCGCCGCAGCTAAGACAGCATCATTGGAGAAGAATCCTTCATCGTACGCGAATACGGCACCACGCAGCTGGGAGTTGAAGTCTTTCAAGTACTGATCGGTAATTCTACCAGAGGTCACGTTCATCTCATCGAAAAGTCTCTTTTCGATATCGGCAAAAGTCCGGTCTACCAGCTTCTGCTGGTAGCTCTTACCGTACTTAAATGGCATTGCTCTCATTCTTACGAAAAGAATCCATTCGTGCAAGATGGTGATCTGGAACCATTGGGAGAAAGTCTTTGGCAACTTCAAGTCCTGGTAGAAAAATTTGGCCGTTTCAGATAATGGCTCATCTTCATATTGCAACCCTTGCTCTTTACAGATGGAATAGTAATATGACCCTGCAATAGGTCCCGACCTGATACGATCCATATCTAGGTTCAACGTGCTGATCACGAACTCACCAAGCGCTTCTTTCCATTTTGGTAGCTCATACGATGCAGATTCGTATTTAGAACCAGACAACTCGCGTCTCTTGTTTCTCACAGCGCTGTCCACCACTTTCTTTCCCTCAGAGCCAGTGTTCCCAGAGTTTTGGTCAGATGCGTACCACCGTAAACCTCCAATAGAGTTGATTGTTACAACTCTTGGTTTTACTGTGCAAAACACATGACGAGAGCTGGGCCTTATGCTACCAAACATCCTAGATCTGCTTTTTAACCTATGGTCTTAGTTGCTCAACAATCAACGTGTCTTAAAGATGCTGCAAGCAGCACTTAGGCTTCAAATTCGAGACACTGATTCATCAAAGAGGAAGGCTCATCGAGACTTTTCACTTGAAAGCCTTAAAGGCTGTGGATATCGTATATAGTGATTGTTCACTATACAACGTTTCTGTTATAATTCTACTTAGCAGTACCTGCCCAGTACGTGCCAACGTCTATAAGGTGGCCTGTATGATTACAACTGGTTGTAGTATATACTACATGATGATATGTGTTAGTTTAACGCTCCATATCAGTGTTTTCAGGTTCTGGTTTTGCATTTTGTAGCTGAGATTCTGCTTCAGCTGCTTCCTTCATGATGTGAGAGAATAGCTCACTGACAGGAACTGGAGTAGGGTCCTTTGCACTCTTTTGATTGCCACTGCATTTAGATAGATCACTGCCCCAAGTTTCTACAGCCTTCTTGTTTTCCCATTCAGTGATTGAGGATAACGCAGTTTCTTTGTGCAAATTCAACAATTTATCTAGAGCATTGCTTAGTGAAGCCACTTTCTTATTGCGCGATGCAAGTAACTCTCTGCGTTGCAGCTTGTTCACCTTTACCCCGTTGTCGTTTTCTTTTCCTTTCTCATCGAGAAGCTTCTTGGCGGCAAGTAGTTCGTCCCTCTGAGATTCAAGCTGTTCGAGTCTTGTCAGAATCTTTCGGGTTTTCGAGGAATCATCCAGAGCCATTATCTCTTCGGCAATTTTTTCCAACTCAGTGTCAATATCACCATCAGCATCTTCAGCGATGTTGTTCACATCAAACTCGGCATCCGTGAATTCTACCGCAGATATTTCTTTCTGCAGCGACAATGTTTTCTCCGACACAACGTCAATCACGAGTTCTTTATAATCCTGTAAAGATTTCTTAATTGGGTCTAGTTCATTCTGCACCTGCTTTATCGTCTCGTGCTCACGTCTACCCCAGCTATCCCACCAATCTAACAGTTGTGACAGCTGTTCTGAGTCCTGTAAAAAGACCCAGTCATCAAGTGTCAACAACAACTTCTCGGGTGTCTCATCTATAACTTTTTTTTGTAGCGGTGACAATTGGATCACGCTGTTCACTACTCCTTTTTCATCAACAAGTAAAATGTCTCCCTCATCATCATGATGGTAATAACGTCCTGCCGCGTCTCGGAAAATATGGAAGACTTGCTTGGTTGCCTCTATCTTACCAATATCGGCAGATAGTGCCACCCATTTGTCATATTGTTCTTCTGTGATGTCGTAATAAAACAACGACGCATCCTTAGCAGGACCCTGAATCCAAATGCGGTTACTCAAAATATGAGGGGTCTGTGTAAAGGGATTAGGTCTCGGGAGGCCACATGATTCCAGCCAGTAAATCTTATTCCCATACCTGTCGTAGCCCAGTGGTTTTAGTCGCTGTAAGTCACTTTCAATCAACTTGTTGTCCAAGAAAGCTTTTCTCTGTTGAAGTTGTCTCAAGTGAAGGGCAGCTTCATCAACTTTATCTTTGAGTTTCTTGACTTCAAAATCATCATGACTAGTATCGCCTTGCGTATTTTGCAGCAAAGCCAATTGGTCTTTCAGTTCCATAACAGCAGTATGACTGCTTTTCAAATCCCTATTAAGCCTGAACCTTTCACTTCTGATTTGATTGCATAACTCCACCGAGTCATCCATAGCAGACCGTATCACGGAGGAGTAACAGCCTAAAATTTCGACCAGCATCCACATGATATTTATTTTTTCATCCATGGATAGATTACGACAAAAGTTTCTCCATAGTTGTTTATTCATTGCAGTGGAAGAGGTCTGTTCTGATGGGACTATTTTTCTAACAAAATTTTCAATCGCAGATGTGTACATTGGCAGGTGCATACAATCCTGTAAAATTCCAATTAGAATAATCAACCAAAAACCGTTATTAAATTGTCTCTTGGCAAGTCTATCAGTCCAGTCAACTTTCCGATAAGCAAGGACTCTCTCAAAGAGTAATTGTATATCGAGTGTAGAATCATCTTCGACTATTGAATCGTTGCGCTCATTTTCTCCATCTGTTTCTGCATTAGAGTTGGAATTCTTGTCTCCATTACCATTGCTATTATTCTTAGTATCCGAAATGTCTGAATCAAGCCATTTTGAGGGAACCAAGGTTGTCCAATTGCCTTTTGCATCCAAAAACAACCGTAGCAAACAACAAAAACATTCCACAACAATTGAAGTGCCGGTGCTCTGAGGCTCGTCTATCACTTCATCATCAATTTCCTCCTCTGAGTTGACTTTCATACGTAACTTCTCAGAATTGAGTGACTGAATAAGATCATAAACGGGATTATTCAGAGGATTTAACTTCTCCACCTCGAGCTTCGTACCACTTTCAAATGTAATTGTCACAAACTCGTCAATTAACTGTCGCGGGTTTGTGAACCGAAACGAGTCTACCAAATTATCCCAGCTGAATTCCGAGAGCTGTAACGTGTTTCTAAAAGCCATCATGAATTGATAACAATGAAGCAATTTTCCAACACTCCGATTAGGCTTATCTGACTTACTTTCTGCATTAGTGAGGTCGCTGGAATAAAGCTTGAGGGCTTCGTTTATCGATGAAGATCTAGGTGCTGTGAAAGGAATTTGTAAATCTTCCGTGATTTGAGCAATTGTCTGATAGTCATGGGTTTCTGTCTGGGCGTTTTGTTGATCTACAGATGGGGATGAGTCCAACCCTGTGTCTTCAGTCCTCATTCTTTTCAGGTCTGGTGTTTCTATTCTATCGATACCGGCGTCTCTTCTCCCATCAGCTCCGATGTTTGCTTTATGCATCTCAGCACTCTGTTGTTGCTGAAGAAGTTGTTGAGGATCCACATAGTCTTCCTTGTATTTTAACATATCCTTTGGCCACACAGGCGACAAATTGTAAATTGGAAGGTATTCGTCTTTAACGCACCACGGAGCTCCCATCTTTGATGAAGCACGACGAAGTGTGATTTTACAGAAACACTTTATCAAATGTTTGGTGAAAGTCGATCTATCACGGTATATCTGGTCTTCATCTGCAATGATAGACGCCGTTCCGTGGGTCTCTTGCAGCATATATTTCGCGTGAGCTGGCACAAGCTCCTTGTTGGTGCTTTTATCCACGACAGCATTAAATTGAGCTTTTTCCTTGATGATGTAGCCATTAGAGTTATGAGAATGCATAGACGGCAGGGTCTGTTGTTTGTTTGGGTCATCGCTTGAGTAATCAGGCCTTACCTTTCTAAGCGTGACCACTTCCCCGGGGAAATAATCGTTTTTAAACCTTGCATACACTTGTTCCACAAGCATATCTAGTCTCCGGATCTGGTTGAAATGGATGAACTTCGCCACAGGCTCTCTGAGCTTCAGTGGGAACATCTTTTCCACATACTGGAACTGTTCTTCCTCGCTATTCAGCGCCTCAAAAAAAGTCAGACAAGAAGTCCCTGTAATCTCACATGTAAAATAGTGTCTCTGGTAGAAATCCAGCCGCTGCAGAAACTCTGCGTACGTCAGAAACCACTCCCCGGTTTCCTTGATGTACCATATTTTCCGGTTGATATTCGACGGCAACGGCCTAGCGTCCGGTAAAGTAATCGATTTTCGCTTGTATAAGACCATAGGAACGGAAACTATTCAATCCAGCTCTAAGATACGTCAAGAACAACCGCTTGGACCGATTTCTTCTACTTTTGCACACCCAATCGGCTGTCTTCCAAATGTACTGATAAAAATTCACAATTGAATTCTCTGTTTCAAATCAAAAAACACTGAAAATTTATCCAACGGTTCCCGGCACCTATCGACGTCTTATCAACCTACTAAAGAACCGAAAAGCGGGCGTCTCATGTACCTTTACATCTGTATTTAATCCTCATACTACTTTGTTGATCTTTTTACAGCTTTCGCTCTTTTTAAAGATCATGAAGTCGAAAGGAACAAAAGTCACGTGATCTGGAATTTCTGTTTTTAATCTAGTTGCTTATATAAGCGATGAGCTATGAAAAATTATTTGCAGCTCATCGCGTTGGAACCAAAGAGTAACCTTTAAGGAAAGGAGTGTTTCTGTTTGAGGAGGTACTATGGGTCGTTGAAGGATCAGACAGCAGACCGCGTTATGGAACAGTCGAACAAAGAGCACCGGAAAAAGAAGGAGAAGGCTGGGGCCAAGAAAAAGCTGCATACGCAGGGCCACAATGCCAAGGCCTTCGCTGTGTCTGCGCCAGGAAAGATGGCAAAGCAGATGCAGCGGACGGGGGACAAGAATGAAAAGAAGCTGCATGTGCCGATGGTTGACCGGACTCCTGAAGATGACCCGCCTCCGATCATCATAGCTGTCGTGGGGCCTCCGGGAACCGGAAAGACGACTTTGATCAAGTCGCTGGTCAGAAGACTAACCAAGACTACATTGAGTGAGGTTAACGGGCCTATAACAGTGGTATCCGGTAAGCGCAGAAGACTTACTTTCATCGAGTGTCCTGCGGACGATCTGAACTCGATGATCGATATCTCAAAGGTGGCCGATCTCGTGCTGCTGATGATAGATGGGAACTTTGGATTCGAGATGGAGACAATGGAGTTTTTGAATCTGGCCCAACACCACGGTATGCCTCGTGTGCTTGGTGTTGCGACGCACCTGGACTTGTTCAAGTCTCAGTCTACGCTGCGTGCTTCGAAAAAGACTCTAAAACACAGGTTCTGGACCGAAGTGTACCAGGGCGCAAAACTTTTCTACCTCTCGGGTGTCATTAACGGGCGTTATCCTGATCGTGAAATCCTGAACTTGTCTCGTTTCATCAGTGTGATGAAGTTCAGACCTCTGAAATGGAGAAATGAACATCCATACCTACTCGCTGACAGAATTTCAGATCTTACACATCCTGAACTGTTGCAGTCCCAGGGCAAACATATCGATCGTAAGGTCGCCATCTACGGGTATCTACACGGCACTCCACTATCTACTGTGCCAGGTTACAGAGTGCATATCGCTGGTGTTGGAGACTACTCGATAGACCACGTTGAAAAATTGCCAGATCCATGTCCAACACCTTATCACCAACAGAAACTCGATGAGTATGAACGTGAACGTGCCAAAGAAGAGGGAGACGCTGGAACTCCAACTGTCAGGAGGAGAAAGAGACTAGATGATAAGCAAAAGCTAATTTACGCTCCAATGTCTGATGTGGGTGGTGTGTTGATGGATAAAGACGCTGTTTATATAGACGTTGGTGGGAAAAAGGAACAGAGCACTTTGACCACAGAAGAGAAAGGTGAAAGTGAAAAATTGGTCTCTGACCTCCAAAGCTCTACACAGACAATCGATGAGAAGTTTCAAAACGTTGGTCTGCAACTGTTTTCTAACAGCAACGAGTTGCATGCCGTGGATGATGAAAACGACGTGGAAGTCGATGAAGATGATGAGGACAAAGGTAACACAGGTAGATCCTCGTTAAGACACGCTAAAGTGTATGCTGGTACTGCATCTAAAGATGCTCAAAACCTTGATGACATTTCAAGTGATGAGGAAAATTTGGATGAAGATGAGAACGGCGACATCGACGAAGAGAACAGAAGAAGACTCGTTGAAATTGACTTTGACGACAACATCAATGAGGAGATTCAGCCAGTAACGGATTCTGAACTTGAAGAGTCTGATTCAGAATCATGGCAAAGAAAGAGTGCTGCGAAGCTACACAGCCAATCATCTAGAAAGAAGAAGTGGGATATCAACAAACTGATGTACATGAACAACATTGCTCCTTCCGAAGTCATCAGGAGATGGAATGGTGAAATGGAAGGTGAAGAGGTCGATGAGACGTTAGAAGATGAGGAAGAACCGGATTTCTTCAAGCCAAAATCCTCCAGAAAGACCGGTGCTACTGCTACAACCAAGGATGATTTAGAAAGATTTGTTCCCTACTTTGACACCTTCAGTGACCTTGTGACCAAATGGACCAATACTGACTCCATCAAAGATAGATTTGTTGGTAAGCCTCTGTCAGGTAAACCAAGTTCCAAGGCTGGCGATGAGAACGAAATAGGTGGCGAAGATGACAATGAAGACGAAGTGTTTGGAGATTTTGAAGATCTAGAAGCTAACCCAGAAGAAGATCAGCAGGCTTCCGGCTCCTCAGAAGAAGCATCCGGTGATGAGCAATCAGATGATGAAGGTGCCGAAAGTGATGACTCCTTTGTTGACTTCGAAGAAGAAGAGAAGAAGGAACTTACTCAGGCTGAGGAACGTGAACAGAACGCAGCCAAGAAGGAGAAACTAAGACTCCAATTTGAAATGGAAGAAGGTGACAACTTTGGCGAAGATCCAGAGAATGAATATGATACATGGTATGAGTTGCAAAAAGCTAAGATTGCCAAACAGTTGGAGATAAACGAAGCCGAATTGAACACAATGACTCCAGAACAAAGAATGAAGATTGAGGGTATGAAGGCTGGCTCATATGTCCGTATTGTATTTGACAAGGTTCCTATGGAGTTTGTCGAAAATTTCAACCCTAAGTTCCCTGTTATCATGGGAGGTCTACTACCAACTGAGTTGAAGTTCGGTATCATCAACGCGAGAATAAGAAGACACCGTTGGCATAAGAAGATTTTGAAGACCAACGACCCACTTGTTCTATCTCTCGGTTGGAGACGTTTCCAAACACTTCCAATTTATACCACCAGTGACTCTCGGACCAGAACAAGAATGCTGAAGTATACTCCGGAACACGCCTATTGTACGGCCAGTTTCTACGGACCTTTATGCTCGCCCAACACCACATTCTGTGGTGTACAAGTGGTCGCAAATAGTGACACCACTGGTAGCTTCAGAATCGCAGCTACAGGTATAGTCGAAGAGATCGATGCCAGTGTTGAAATCGTGAAGAAATTAAAGCTAGTAGGGTACCCATACAAGATCTTCAAGAATACTGCGTTCATCAAGGATATGTTCACAAGTGCGATGGAAGTCGCCAGGTTCGAAGGTGCTCAAATAAAGACTGTTTCTGGTATCAGAGGTGAGATAAAACGTGCTCTCTCGAAGCCTGAAGGTCATTTTAGAGCTGCGTTCGAGGACAAGATATTAATGAGCGACATTGTCATTCTTAGATCGTGGTACCCTGTTCCGGTCAAGAAGTTCTACAATCCTGTCACTTCTTTGTTGTTGAAGAATAAGACTGAATGGAAGGGTTTGAGGCTCACGGGTCAAATCAGAGCATCTCTTGGTATTGATCTACCCACGAACAATGATAGTAACTACAGAAAGATTGAAAGACCGGAAAGAAACTTCAACGGGCTAAAGGTTCCTAAGTCTGTTGCAAAGGATCTGCCGTTCAAGTCCCAAATTCATCAAATGAAGCCTCAAAAGAAGAAGACATACATGGCCAAGAGAGCCGTGGTACTAGGGGGTGAGGAGAAGAAGGCTCGTACTTTCATGCAAAAAGTGTTAACAATCTCGAATGCCAAACAGGAGAAGAAACAGGCTAAGAAGGCCGACGAGAGAAAAGAGAGACTAAAGAAGTTGGCAAAACTCGAAGAATCTAAGAAGGAGAAGGAGAAGCAGAAGAAGAAGGATTTCTTTTCGAAAAACGGAAAGAAGAGACAGTTCAATGATAACGAGGGTTCTGAGTCCTCGTCGTTTAAGAAAAGAAGGTAAGTTGACCAACACACTGTTGTATATTAGTGTACTTTTGTTTCAGTATTTACGTGGCATAACCTATTTAGATATATTCCGACAACCACTTGAAAGCCTCAGAATAACCAGACTTCATGACAACTGAGCACATAAACAGTTCAATAGGTCTCTGTCCCTCGATTCTGGTGTGTCCAGTGGTGTTCATTAGACCCAAGGCGGCTCTCAACTCAGTTTCTGAGACAGCATTTGGGGAGTCAATCTTGTTACCCAACACGGCGAACGGAACGTTGTCCAACTCCTTGATCTGGAACAAGGCATCCAATTCGATCTTGGCCTCGTTGAACCTCTCAGGATCAGCAGCATCCACCAAAAAGACAATCCCGTTAACCTCGGGGAAGTAGTCCTTCCACAATCTACGGGCCTGCAAGTGTCCTCCCAAATCGAATGTCGTGAATTTGATGTTACCAATGGCCAATTCCTCCGACGTTGGGTGCCAGGTGGGCTGCAACGTTGCAAGTCTATCGTTCTTCAACATATGCAAAAGCGTGGTCTTACCAGCATTGTCTAGGCCCAAGAATAAGAGCTTTCCATGTTTGTTCCACAAACCGAGCGAAGACAAAATGTCCCTGAACCATCCAAAAACGTCCCAGCCAGCCATCTTTCAATTTAGCGTACTAGATTATGAATCTCTGACTGATATCACACTTATCACACTATCAAAATCCCAAGAACTAACCCCAGAATTCTTCTTTTCATGTTATCAACATGTTGTCCTTTACTGTTCTTCCCATTTGTTCAACATTTCTTAACTATGAGGATCATAGCATGAAGATCACCAGTAACGAGATGATGAGATCAGGTTAGAAGGGTCAGTGACAGGCTATTTGAGCCGCTGAACTGGAGTGAAAAGAAGGCAAATATAGTTCTATGAGGAATGGGAAGTCTGGTACTAAGTTGTTAGCGTGATAATGATCATTAAACTTGAATTATAGGTAACTTTAAATAATTCATTTAGATACAGTACGTCATTAGACCAAGCGACAGCAAGCCACCTGGTCAAATAGGAATTTTTAATCTGAGAGATGCTTGTGCAGCGAAAGAACGTGCTGAATGGTGGTTGCTGTGATGATAAGGCCTTCTGGAATGTCCTGAAGCAATAAAATGAGGTTGAGTTCCAGTCGGGAAAGCAGTTTCTTTGAAACACCGCAGACCTTGCTGAAGTACGTATGTGAATGAACGTTATCCTCCAGCAGTTTCGCGGCTACGCGAATGAATGCGATAATGAGCCGATGAGCCATATTTTCAGTAATTTTGATCCCAATCTGGAATTGAGACTCTGCAGAGCTGTAGCTCAGGCGCGAGAATGAGATCAGTAGGCTTGAGGCAGTTAAATAGATAATTGGGGGCAGCATACACTTGGTTTCAATACGGTCCAAATAGTCTGTGATCGAAACAGTGGGGGCAGATTTCATCTGAAAAATTAGTTTGCTGACTGAAAGCTCTTCCAGAGACTCTGCCGGCCCATTTTCGATTCCAATACTACCTTCGGTGTGGCTTGCTGTGTCATCATTGTCCACTATGGACTCTGTGGCGTCAGCTGATCCGCTTTTGTAGTTTTGGTCATTACCTTCTCCTTTTATCGTTTCAGTCTCTTCTGCCTGTTGGGAGGAAAGATCTATCACAAGTCGCAGGAAGTCTGTAAAAATCCTTAAAGCATCCCCCGATGTGATTTGGAGACGCTGTCCGTCTGAGTTATTGATTTCTGAAGTTAAAAGTGATTGCATTAACAGGGTATTGTCTCTTTGGTCATCGACACCTTCTAGCAAAGAGGATTTCGAGCCATCGGCCAGATCATTGCTGGAGTTGTTATCCGTAACATTTAGCTGGTAATTTGTAATAGCTGTAGACGCGAGCAGGTTCGACAACCTTCGGTCGAAAACGACGCTATCGACGTCTGAGTCTATTCCGCCCGCGGTAGATGTATCTCTGTCTCCCGCTTCACTGAGCTGAAAATTGGACATGGAGCCTGCAGACGCACTGGTTTTGGTGGCGGTTCCTGTTGGCGTATCAGGAGTTGCACTTCTGTACCACTCCTGGACATCTAATCCAGATCTGAAATCGCCGATCTTGTCCATATTGTTCTCCACAAATAGGTTTAAATTACTAGTGTTCTCCAGCAGTTGTTCCATGGTCATGTGGCCATTGCCCTCCGCAAACCGTACCTTTTTGCTCGCATCAGGTTCGTGCAAAATGTCGTCAAAGTTCCCGTCCAAATGGCGGTTCTTCAACGGCAGGCCAAAACTCTCATCATCCAAATCATACTCGCTCTGATCACACTCCTCATCAGTCTCAACTCCGCCGTGTACTTTCAACCAGTCTCGCTTGTTTCCGATAAACCCACCGCTCGGTGAGCCTATTTCACTTGATACCATCTTTGTCCAAATCAAAAGTTTGGCTTGCTCTGGACTCTTAATACTGTATATTATGGCCAACTGATCTGCTCTTTTCGATCAACAGTTCATTCTCTAACGCCTCTTACGAAATACCGCACTTGTACAATGCTGCAGTCCAGATATAATACCTCTACTCTTCCCTTGTTCAAAGGTTGCTTCTTCTCCTTCAACTAGCAATAGTCAGCCCTTGCAACTAACCGCAGATCCAACGGAAAACAATACCGGCAAAAATGGGGCCGTTTGACTCCCGAAACGCAGTCACGGCTAGCTACAACTTACTGGTAACGCCGCTATAGAGCACGCTATATGCTTCCGTTTCCATCTCATCTTATAAGCGTTGTGTATGTAATTCTATATATACATCAGAACCTTAAAGGCTCTGAATCTAGTATTGGGAATCGCAAGAAGAAGAGGTTCGGAAAAACTGAAGTCTGGAGGGTAGAAGTTGTACTGGGGCTACTAGGGGCCATTTGGACCACAGTGTTCCGAAAGCTCGAGTTTTGGGCCCTACTGAACCGGTGCTCCACGATACACAAGATTCCGATAGAATCGGAATTCTGATCGGCGCAGCTCCAACACGATTCCGTGACGGTCGGACAACCGAGAAGAAGCGGCCTTGTTACGCCATGTTGCTGAAAAGCGTCTAGTTCGAGCTTTGCGGTTGTTTTGCACGCTGAGTACCTTCTTTAGATGCTAGAATACTTAATTGTTAGGAAACTACACGTAGAGGCGCACTTAGTACAATCTGTAGGCTGGACCCATGGTAGACTTGATGACCAAGGAGCCGACGTTTTGCCAGTTCTTCTTTAGCAAGGAGACCAAGAAGTTGACAGACATCAAAATCTGGTTAACCAAGGTGTCGTCGTCCATCTCGACGTTACCGACAGCGACAGCCAAACATAGAACCTTCTTCAATTGGAACTTGATGGTGGACTTAACGTCGGTGACCTTGCTGTACAAGTCGTCGTTGTGGGAGACTGGGGTTGGGAACTTACCAGCCTTGGACAACTGAGGACCCAAGAGTCTTGGAACCTGCTTGATCAAGACTTCGGAAGCGACGAAGGCAGAGTACTTCTTGGCCAACTTCTTAATCAACTTCTTGTTCTTGTTCAACTTCTTCAAGTCCTCGACGGACATGGCGTCAACACCACAGGACTTAGCTCTGTCGACATCGAAGGCGTCACCAAAGATACAGATCGACAAGTTTGGTCTTGGGCACACTGGCAACTTCAAAGCACCAGAGAAACGCTTGTCTCTTTGAGGGTCGTAGTTCTTCAAACCGACCTGCAATTCGACGGTTTCCAAGAAATTTCTCTTCTTGGTCTCGTTGGAGTACTTCAACAACTCCTTAACGTGCTCTCTGACTTGAGAGGAGGTGATCTTAGACATTTTGTGTTGTGGTCTAAAGGTGAGAGTCTTCCAAAAGTATTTGGTGGTCCGTGAAAAGGCTTGCGACTATGTCCTCTGAGCTCAGAATGACCTAGAAACAAATAATCTCAACAGAACAACACGTTAATCGCACACTCTTACTAACTTGAATATTCAAGTAACACTGCTATTCTTCTTGTACATGTCGTATCGAGTTGAATTTTCCAACTCATCGCTTGGAAAAAGAGTGGGTGCTGACCTGGGACTGTTTCCTTGGTGTGGGGCACAGGTGTCCCAAATATTACTCTATATGGAAATGTAACAAATTGTTATTGTGAGCGATGGACCTATCAGTATGCGGTGTGTGGGTGTCCTGATGTTACCGCCAAGATATAAGGTTTCTGACCACACCAGCATGTCGACCACCGTTCAATTAGCGTCTGCTGCGCTCTGCGGCTCCTTGAGGCTGTCCTACAAGTCTAGTCTTTGGTTTTACTGTATCTGTTCGTTCACATTGTAACATGAACATGAACATGAAATCAAAGCGATGAGCTGAGGCCTAGAGAAGTGAAAACAGGGCATTTGGTATTCAAAATTGGGTCAAGGATTCGTAATGAGCCTCCAAAGCAACCGCACAGGTGTGAAATACCTCGTAACTCGATGCTGCTGCTGAATGTACCAGCGTACAAGTCACGGCTTCTGACCGTTGCAGTGCAATGGGTCAGATACAACTCTAATGCGCAAAGTAGATGGCTGGCAAGACAGAAGAACGACAAGTTTACCAAGGCTGCTCGGGAGCATAATTACAGGTCGCGTGCGGCGTTCAAGCTCATGGATATCGATGACAAGTACAAATTTTTCAAGAAGAACCAGAAAGTGCTGGATTTGGGATTCGCTCCTGGTGCATGGTCTCAGGTGGCCAAGCAGCGTGTGGGCTCGGCAGGAATGGTTATGGGCGTAGATCTGCTGCGCTGTGCGCCGCCTAAGGGCGTTTATTCGCTACAGGCGAACATACTCTCGAAAAAGACGCACGAGTTGATCAGACTGTGCTTCGCCCGTCATATACAACTGAACAGGCACGATCAGCTGCATAAGGATCACGGATACTTACAGCACATGATGGAGGAAGAATTGAATCATTTGAGAGAGACTGAAGAGTACAAGGAACTTTTCTCTCAAAAGGATATCAGCAAAAACATCGAACGATACCCGGTAGACGTGGTTTTGAGCGACATGATGGCCAATACCACTGGAGTTTCCATCAAGGACCATTTCATGTCCATGGATCTATGCGATGCAGCTTTGATTGTAGCCATCGATTTACTGAAGCCCGGAGGCTCTTTTGCATGTAAACTATTCGCTGGCGAAGAAGATCAACTGTTAGAGGAAAGATTGAAACGTGTGTTCAAGAAGGTTGACAGATTCAAACCAATTGCATCTCGTGACGAGTCCAAGGAACTGTACCTCATCGGGCGGGACAAAAGGCAAAAAATTGACAAGATCCAGGTTTTCATGCAGGAATGATGGATGATTATCGTGTCAATTAGTATACAATCAGTTTGTACATAGGTGTTAATGAATTTATAAACGTTTTGCATTGAGGTCCGTATTATACACAGATTACTTTGTCTTTGACCCTGCCTTCCCTTCAGTAATGTCTTCTGGTTCTTCAGAGGTATCAAGGAAATCCTCGTCATCCTCTTCTGCTACTTCACTCTCCACCTCTTCTTTATTTACCAAGTCGACAGTTTCTTTGACTTCAGATTCTTGTTTTGTGGGGGGAACATCCTGTGGAGTACTGATATCTACCAAGGTCTGTTTCTCTTTCGATGGAAATCCTTCAGCTTCGCCAACAACACCGAGCCTTTCGGCAATAGCGGCCTTTCCATTGTCCTGTAGCTTCTTTTTCCACAATTGGACAACTTCATTCACAGATTCGTCAGAGTCTCCATAAGTGAAACTCAACAACGCTGCCTCGGGTATTCTATCAGATCTCAAAAGTAGATTCTTCGAACCGTTAATATCACCCGCTACCCAGTAAGCATTGAAAGCTAGGTTAAACTTACCAGAAGTCTCCGCATTCTTTGCCAGTTTTATTAACTCCTCTTTGTTGTTAAAGGAAGAGTGAAGTAGGAACAAGGATTCAAGGTCATTGGCATTTTCATAACATTCTATGGCCAAAGTGAAGTTAAATTTCTGCAAAGATGCATCACCCAATTGAACCCACCTGTTTTCACTTTCTTGTTCTGTGATAATCTCTTTTGCCAAGGACAATTTACCCAACTTCAAAGCCAAATCAAACTTCTGTTCAGCATCTGGTGATACTTCAAGGGCATCCTCGTAAAGCTCTTGCCCCTCCAAAAATCTGGAAATCTTCAATAAATTGTCCTTTCCTTCCACATTTGGTAGTACTGATGTTTTTGCTTCGTTTAGTTCACCTCTTAAAACCAACGTTTCGAATTCAAGAACGTCAATGGAGATATGGTATCCGTAAACATGAACATCCTTGTCAGCCAGATACACTTTATCATCTCTTGGCAAGTATCCCAATAGATACATTTGTTTGTCAAAGTGGGCAAGGTTGTAGATTTTGCCGCCAACGAAGTAGTTTAGTCTGTTTGTTGGAGTAGTGAAGATGAAAACGTCTCCAACCCATTTACCGGAAGTTATGCTTTCTGAAACTTCATAAAGGACGTCAAACGCATCTTCGACACCATCCTCATCGATGTTTCCAGCAGCAACGGCCTCGTCGTAAATGTCTTTGTTGAAAAGTAGCCCGTACGCACTTGCCTCATCAGCGGATTCAGACCCACGATCTTTGTTGATGACCATCACTAATTCACCGTTGTCAGACCAGATAACGTCTTGAGCGTTAACATCAATTCTCTTCACCAAGTTACCAGATTCCCAATCGAAGAAATAAACGAACCCATCAGCTTTAACACCTAGCAAGGAACCTGAGTATATCTTCTCGATGTGATAATCGAGTGGAATCGACCACGAGGTCACTTCTTTAAAGTTTTTGTAATAGGAAACGGTACCTGCTTCAGTAATAAGCGCATAACTGTTAGAATCTGGACCCCAAGCAAAGTCATGGCATTTACCGAAGGCCTTGTTTCTCCAAGCCAAAGCAGAGTAAACAATGTACTCGTCGTCACCAACCACCGTGACAAATCTACCATTTGGAGAATGCTTCAAACTCTGTGGGAATACATCAATTGACCCCAATTCTTTGCTTTGTAGAGGTAGAGCACCACCTTCTTCTACTTCTTCGTTGCCTCTGATAATCGCAGAAAACACGTCTGTGGCAGAAGCTTTTCCGCCACAGTAAACCAGTTTACCTACTGGGTCCAAGGACAACTTAGGCTGGTCGTCGCCTAGGGACAAAACAGTGAACCCATTGTCGAACCCTGACGCAATGTAGTTACGTCTTCCAGAAGGGTGAGTTGCGATACACCAACTTCTCTCTAGACCAATGTTCAACGTCTTTTCCAGCTTATATGTGTTGGAGTTCCAGATCTTCAAAGTTCCATCCTCAGAACCAGAGATGATGATAGGCAAAGTTGGATGGAATACAGCATACGAAACATTTGCCATGTGACCCTCCAGTGTAGCCACGTTAGATTTAGTTTGGTAGTCCCATACCTTGATGGTGCCGTCGTCTGATGTAGTAATCAAGTACGGTTTGTCCTGTAGTGGGTAAAAGTCGACGTAATTGACACCCTTAGTCTCGTGTGCCTTCAGAGTGAAATTGGGCACGTCTTGTCCAATGGACCACATCTTGATTGTGTGATCAAGACACCCAGATGCAAACTGGTTGGGGTCCTTGGGATTGAACGCGACGGACATCACAAAGTGTTCGTGGCCCGTGAACGTCTGCTGGCAAGCCCAGTTGTTGTCCCAGTTCCATAGTTTGACAGTCAGGTCGTCTGAACCCGTCAAAACAAGCGGTCTGGTGGGGTGCACCGCAACTGAACGAATGTAATCAGGATGAGCCTCGAACTCAGTCACTTTTTCACCAGTGTTATAGTTGTACACTCTGAGCTTGAAATCGTCAGAGCCCACCACAACCCAGTTTTTACGCGCTATGAAGCGTCCTGCACGCACAGGCGCGTCGCACAGCGGAATAGACCGCACCTGCGTCTGCGTCTCGTAGTTCCATATCTCGATCCGCCCAGAGTACAGCGTCGTGAGAATCCATGGCTCCTCAGGGTGGAAGTCAATTCCCTTCACCCTGTCGCTTCTGGCACTGAAAGTTTTCTGTATAGCCAACGCTTACGCATCTCAAATCCTCGTTAGTATTTGCCCCTGATCAAATCTGGCAGAAATCGCCCAATTGTGCAATATCTGCCCCTTAAAACCCAGGAAATTTCTCATTATCCACTTTCCCAGTACAACAATCTATCACATACATTGATATCTAGCTTCATCGCTGCCTGCTGACCCGTTGACACCCTTCAATTCTTTCTTCAAAACATTCTATCAATTGGTTAAGTACAGATCAATGGTTTACTTTTGTTAAAAGTTCTGATGGGAAAGAATTATGAAAAGCAGGGTAACAGTTTGACATGCGTCAGCGACAGCTTTGCTGGCCTTGACCACAGCAGACACAGAGAGTTGCTTGACCAGCGCACTGGACGTATTTGACACTTTAAGAGTTTCAATGCTCTGCTTTTATGTCGTGTGTCATATGTGTTGCCCTCAGAGGTGTTATTTGGCATAGCTGGAGCGACTTTCTTTTCAGATCTAACCTTATCGAAATATTCCAACATGCACATTTGGACCCTGGCGCTGGGGTATGCGCTTGGTCTTTGCATTGTGAGCGCAGTCTCCATGCTTCCTGTGTATAAGATAGACAAGGCGTGTGCTGTTGAGAGTGGTGCAGGCAAGAATATGGATGTGAACATGAAACGGACGTTCGAGATGTGGAGCGGCGCAAAACTTCCTGTTGAGAAGCTTCCTGGAGACACGACTTTGTTCACTGGGTTCAAGGTTCACCGGATCTTCTACTTCCGAAACATTTTGCAGCAGGCCGGGCGCAGTCTCCGTGTCACCTACTGCCAGGAGGGCCGTGTTGTGTTTGAGACGGAGAAACCTATTTCTAGCGACAAGGACGACTGGGACGCGCCCTGGTGCTTCTTTGAGTCAGCAGACAAGGAGCAAGACGACTTGCGGCAGTTCCATTGTCTCAAGATGGCACGCAGAAAGCAGTACGCCATCCGGCCGTTTGATTTTTTCATTCCGTATACCTGGGTCGGAGGCTTGTTTTACTGCGATATTGATTCTATGCAGAAGCAGCAATTGGTCCAAACGTTGCAGCACAGCGGCCAGATCGAATCAAATTCATTCCAGGGCACACAGTTGTGCTCTCTATCGAATGCCATACCGATACAACCGCTTCACGCTTCTACATATGCGGACTCGTGGACCGAAGTACTCTCTAAAAGACTTGTGCCCTTTGTGGGTCTACTCTCGAAGCGCAAGACACGGACCTTAGTCTCATACATGGAAACACCAAGCCTTTCTCTCAAAGCGGGAAATTTCAGTCTCACGGGGTACTACTCAAACGGTACCGCACAACAGCTTCCTCAATTCGAACAGAAACAAGGATCGTCGAATGTGTTGATCTCATTGTATAACAACTGGAGGAAAGACTCGAAATCGGATTGGTTCCAAGAGATTGAAGTCTCTGAAAAATACCACTACAACAATGAAGACAATGACATGCTTGGGAGTGCCACGAATAAACTTCGAGAATTGATACAGCCGTTGTTAGATCCAGGTTTCCAGGATACAAGCAACCAAACTCCTTCTTGGAGAGTGTTCGACAAAGTCACTGGAATGGGTATCTGGAGATCTCTTGGGATCACAGACAAGCTTATATCCGTTGGATTTCCAAGAGTCATGAACAAGTGTGCGGCATTTTTGAACTACTGGGATAACATGAGAGTCTCTAAGGAGCTCTTCGAGTATACACATGTATGATTGGTTTAAAGTAGTTGATAATACATTCTTGTGAAGAGACTTATATACGTGGCTTAAAAATTCCTAGCTGTGACTTGATAAAATACAATAGTTTCGGATGGTCATTACAACTTGTAGAACGAGTTGTCGTTCTGTTGGAAAATATCTGTCGAAGATGTAGCGTTAACATCCGTACTGGCGTTCAAGTTTATGCTCTCGGTAATCGAAGACTTTCTCTTCGGTGATGCAGTAGGTGTGTTTAGATCTGTATCAAGAACAAAATCAAAATCGCTGATGTTGTCGATCAACCCGTTTGCAGCTTCAGAGTTATCTCTGCTGTGCGACAAAGGATAATTCTTGGCTATTGTAGACACAGATTTAGAAGTGGCCTCCCTTGAAAGCTTAGGTAGTGTTACCGTAGAATCCCTGTTACCAGTAAGTTTTGAAGAGGTAGATTTGTTTCTTTTCAAAGACATCTTGCGTAGTAATTTATCCTTCAAGGAAGCCTTTCTTCCGATCACAGAATCAGCCTGCTTTTCATTCAGAATAGAGCTATCGCTGGATTCTTCCTTTTGACTCTGGTTCAGAAGCATATCTTCCCAATCGCTATCATGCTCCTTTGCAACATTTCCTAAAGCAAGTAATTCCTCAGCAACTGACTTGTCTACTGCATTAATGTCAGCAGTTTGTTTTTGGAAGGAAGTTCTATCATCGTTGGCTGGCTTGAATCTGATATCAGGGTTCTTCGAAAAGACCACGAAGCCCACATATACCAGAATCAGGATCAATAAGATCAAAGAAAAGGCGGCATTCATCACGAAGAAAATCCATGCCATGATCGAAGCCACTCTACGAGGTTGACCAAACAGCTCGGAAAAGAACAGGAAGAAGAATGCATTAACCAAAGTCACCGTAGAGATAAGGATATTCATAATGTTGGTTGCACGATCCAAGTAAGGTTGATACTTTATTATAGCAATGAAATAGCCTAATTGAATGATGAACAGAGCGAGTGCTTGGGTCTTACCTGAAGCTTGAGCAAACGCAATGAACAAACCTTTCAAAAAGTTCACACCCATGATCACACAGGACCAGTAATAATATTTGGCTGAGAACATGGTGTAGAAGAACCCAAACTTGTTCAAGACACGCTGATCACCATAGAGAATGGCAGCAGGGTTGTTATGTTCAGCAGTGGATTTCTTACCGTAGAAAATGGTCTTGTAAGACGCATAACCGATGATACCGTAAACTAGAACAATGAAAAGACAACTCAAGGTGATAAGAGCAGGTGAATCTCTTTGAACAAATTCCCAAAAACCTAAGATGGTCACCTGGATAAATCCAATGTAGATGTAACGCATTAGCGCACCTTTCAATATGGCTCTCCAGTTCTTTCTGAAATCAATGAACCTTGAGTTCTTTAACCAACCAGCTCTGATGCAAACTTCAATGACATATCTAGCAGCAATGATCAATCCAGATAGAACATATCCACATAACACAAAGAATGTGAACCCAGTGGCAACGATGGAAGTGACTTCAATGTGAGCACTGTAGCCCAAACGTTTGATACCTCTGAAGATCAAAACGTTAGAATTGCCGTAAAGCACCTCAGAAGCACGCTTGTATAATGGTGATTGTTGTAAATAGTCCAAAGATCTTTGAACCAAAACGGAGATGGTCTTGGAGGTCAAATACAACGATGGCTCACCACCAGTAGCTTGAACGTACCATCTGAAAATCTTTTGCATAAAAGGCACACGAATCAACCCCATGGACCACATCAAATTTTCACACCAGGCTGCTGCAATAGGAGGCACAGTGTGCACATGTTCCATGGAAAACACAGTCACGGACTGGAAGTACAAGAACAAAGACATTGTGTTAGCCGCGATATGAGATGCAGCGTTTGAGTTTCCGAACGCTGAGAGCAAAGCTGAAGCCAATAAACCTAGACCGGCAATAACGGCTGTAGCCCATTTAACACCTGCCTGCGACACTGTTTTCCCATTCGAGAAAAACGCTTGAATGCAACCAAGTACGCCTTCAGTGTCCTTTTCAACCACAAACAGCTTCACGTAAGCGTCAATGTCGGGCACTTGGTAAGCGGTCCCTGGGATCATGTCGACATCTTCGTCCGAGATATACTGCACAGACTCAATTTCGATAACCCCTGGAATCAACGGGCAAAACTGTTTCCACTCCAGATCACAAGGATCGATTTTCTTGTTGATAATCCTGAATCCATACGCATACACCTCCGCATAGGCGATAACATGACCACTAATTTCGGTCGTGATGTCAAGGGTGTACCTTAAAGACCCATCATCGGGATCAAAAACAACATCAAAATTGTTCGCAGTCAGCTGAGAGTTGTCCATACACGACACCAAAGACGTGGCTTTCAGATTCCGCTTGGCAGAGGCCTGTATGATCACATAACATAGCACCAGCCACGATCTGAAGAGTCCTTTCATCTTTCTAAAAATGTTCAAACCAGTTATCTACTTTTCGTTTCTCCCGGCGCAAAATCAAATTCTCAGTGCCTCTACACACAAACCACCGTGTTTATAAGTAGTCTGCGCCCTGTTTCGATCAATAAGTCCTCTGGTATCAGCCGCTTGAACAGAAACCAAAACCTTGATCCAATGATCTATTATCCTCTGCGCTTAAAAAATCTCAATTCAACTCCGAAAAAAGGCCCTTCCTCAATTTCTGATAACACAGGGTTGTAGTCAGTAGATGGATCTGTATATTAGCACTGGATTTGCTGGTGTCAGTGGTCTCTATTGCCTACAAATCCTTAACTGATCCTATGTGAAGGCCTCTTCAAATGTAGTGCTTGAATAATTAATTGTACGCATTTTTCACAATTTGCTTGATCTCTAACCTGTAACAAAAAAGAAAAGCTCGATACAGAGAGTTTCTATTTTGGGCTCTAGGAAGACTAATGAACGGTGGGTTTCCAATTGTTCAAGAGCGCTGAAGGGTGTTATTATTGTTTATGTTTGTGGAGACACAAGCAAAGTTTGGTAACATGCTTTGCTGGCGAGTTTTTGTCAGGTGTAAACCCCTTGAGAATACATATCATTTACGTAAGAGTAAGACTCTGATCACGTGGCTTACTGTTGTGCGTCGGTATCACAAAGAAGCGCGTTCGTGGCTGTAGGTTCTATTGCATGCTCGCGGCGTGAGTTCAGGCCATGTGTGCCTGATAATATCGAAAAAGTCTGCGCAATAAGCTACCTGTAGAGAGGTCTTTTCTCGAAGTATATCGATTTCAGGCAGTGAGTCGTTCGAAAACATGGAGAACTGGGTCTCGTTGTCTACAGAAACGGTTTGGATAACGTCCTTACGGTTTTCTTTGGGCAGCAATACGCGAGTCATGTGGTAGAGCTGCGCGCCGAGGAGTTTCTCCTTCACGCCGCCGATTGGTAAAATTGTTCCCCTGAGTGTGATCTCGCCAGTCATACAAAGCGTGGAGGGAACGGCTTTCTGAAGAGCACACGATAAGATTGCCAAGGAGATCGCAGCGCCAGCGCTGGGTCCGTCCTTAGCTACAGCGCCCATTGGCACATGAAGATGGTATTCTGAGTTTAAGAAATCGCTCAATATGCTTTCATTGACTGATGGTATCAATCCACGGAATAGAATATGTCTCACAAAGCTTGTTGCAATCTTGATCGACTCTTCTAGAATGTTTCCCAGATTTCCGGTGGTCTTGATATATGGTCCGTCGTTGGACCTGTTTTCTTTCGCTGTGTTCACTTTAATAATCTCAAAGACCAGAACGCTTCCAGAGCCATCGGAGTTGTAAGAAAGCCCATTCACGACACCGAACTTTTCAGAAAACTCAGTGGATGCTATCAACTTGTCCGTAATTGGGTGTTGAGAGAGCCCAAGATACTTGTAAAGGTCTTCCTTGTCCACTTCGATATCGAGACGGTGTTGTGATACGTACTCAACAACTTTCCCTCGGGCGATACTAGCCAGTCTTCGCTCAAGGCCTCTAACTCCAGGCTCCCGAGTATACTCTAGTACAATACTTTTCCAAGCTTCATCGGTTAAAAATATACCATCCGAGCCGTCCACAGTATCAAGCCCGTTCGCTTGAATTTGTTTCGGTAACAGATACTTTGAACCTATTGCAATTTTCTCATCCGGTGTATAGCCAGGTATCTCAATCAACTCCATTCTATTCAACAAAGGTTCGCTGATGCCACTTAGGTCATTTGCGGTACAGAAGAAAAGGATCTGTGATAAATCAACAGGGAATCCCACATAATGATCAACGAATGTGGAATTTTGTTCAGGGTCCAGGACCTCCAATAACGCAGCACCAGGATCCCCGTTTACGCGATTGCCTACACCACTCACTCCTCCGCTCAATATCTTATCTACTTCATCCAGCAGAATGAGAGGGTTCATGGACCCAGCTTTTCTTAAAGCATTAATGATTAACCCACACATAGACCCCACATATGTTCTTCTGTGCCCACGAATTTCGGCTTCGTTATGAATTCCACCAAGTGAGATTCTCTGAAACTTACGTCCCAGCACTTCAGCAACACTTTTTGCTATCGAAGTTTTGCCCACACCTGGAGGTCCAACCAAAAGCAAAATCGGGGACCTTGGTATGTTATTTTTGCTAGTCTTCAATAGCTGATCAGATTTCTTATCAGGTTTATTTCCTGATAGTTCTCTAATTTTGAGAACGCTCAAATACTCGATGAGACGGCGTTTCACAGTGTCTAGGCCAAAATGATCAGCTTCTAGCTTCTCCTTTGATTTTTCTAGGTCAATCGATTCAAACTGTATACTTTGACTGAAAGGAATGTCCATGATAATATCGAAATAATTCCGCAATACTTGATAGTCAGCATTCTGGCTATTCATCTTGCTAAATCGATTGAAATCTTTTCGCAGAAGTTTAATCCCGTCTGGGTTGACATCTTTTTCAACCAGCGAATCAATAAACTTCTGTATCTGGCCTATTTCATCGTCCGAATCAGTGTCTTCATAATCTTGATGAGCATTGGCCGAAACTGCTGAATGAGAAACATCAATTGATTTCTTTTTGAGTTGTACACCTGTGTTGTTTCTCTTGATATCATCGATGTAAAAACGTAAAGCTTTAAGCTGATTAGCTATTACTCTGGACTTTTCATTTTCAGGGAAGTCAGCAAAATGACTGTTAACGTAAGCCACGCCGTCATCGAGCTTCTTGAAAATATCCTTGAAGTCGTTCAAGCTGCTTGAAAACAAATCGGCTCTTTCTTTAACTTTCTTGCAAGCCAGAAAATCCAGTCTTTGCTTCAAAGTCATTGGTAAAACTGTTAAGACAAGATCCATCATAGATACTATCTCATAACACGAAGTTGAATCTTTATCCAACAGTAGAGCCTGCTCTAGGTACACTTTTAGCAACTTCCATGACTTTACAAAATGAGAACGAGTCAATTGAAGGTATAATACATTTGCTAGCGGAGATAGGAACAGAACCCTCTGATCGGTGTCACTAGACTTTTTGGATGCAATTAAATACCGCTTTTTGAATTCACTGATGCATTTGTCAATGTCGTAAAATGTACTGGAAACCACCGAGATGAGATGGTTTATGCTTTCCTGGTTCCACGACTCCAGCTCAGGATAATCATCAATGTCTATGATCCACGATTTTCTTAGAATAGGTTTCATGTTGAGCATCGGCTGTTTAATTTCCACCCTTATTACGGACTTGAACGTAACTATTATCGTATCTTCGTCTTCTACATCAACTTTAGTGATCTCAGTGGCCACCCCAATAGAACGGTTTGTTGCCTCGAAGGGCACAAGCACCACATACATGGGCACTTCCTGAACACTGTCGGCGTTTTTTCTATACTTTTTTTGGAGCTCTTTGCAAGTTCGCACCACAGCTGCATCCACCGCTACTTCGCTCTGTGCAATGCTTGGTGTGATCTTTGTTAACAACGGTTGACCTTTGAATGCTTCATTTCTTTTGAACTCTGCAAGGACATGGATTATCGAGTCTTTTTCAAACGAGAGCTTGTAAGAAACTCCCGGTAAAGGTACAAGCTTCGGAGCATCTACCAACGTGAAGCATGGTAGGTACAGCGTGGACCCTGAAGAGTCAAAGAATAATCCCATTACAACTGAAATTGGAGACAAGTGTCCAACAACCAGCCAGAATCAAATAAAGGAAAGCAGATTTTTGTGATTCTTTGATATCTTCGCTTCGCTAAAATACCGCTGGGTGCAGTTAGATACTAACGGCCGTGCCAGTTAGTCAAGGTATGACTAAATTATCAGCTTGATCCTCAAACTTTAAATCAGATAAGGATACTGATATGCGTGTTACCCGAATAAACAAATTTTGATGATTTGGTATACTAATGACCGGGTAATCTTTATTAGCTTGTGTCATGCGACAGCGACAGTGTTCTACAAAGCCTAGGCTACACTACACGTAACATCTACTGACTGTACTCTTACAGAAATCTTCGTCTTAAGTCTTAAGTTTTACATATGGTAAGGTATCTTTTGACTGCTCGCGGTCCATGGCAGCAGAGAACTGGTGTTTTTTCCAAGTGTGCGATAAGTGGAAATCGGGGTTTGGGCAATGTCCTTTGAGGTGCGAGTCCACTCCTGAAGGTACACGGAGGAATCGCAGTCTGCTCTTTTCTGATTTACTATCTGGAGTATCTCATCATAAGTAACATCATGAAACTCGTTCAAGTGCTTCAAAGAGTATTTTGCGATCTTGCGTAGTAGCTCTTTGTACAAAACTTTGCCCGCGTAATAAGGGCCAACCACGGCCGCGTAGATACATTGCTTGGCAACATAAGACCCTTTTCCAAGAGGTCTGTCTTTGAACTTTTCGTACCATATATCGAAGGCTTCTCTTTGACGTAAAGTTTCATTTCTGGAAATGACAGGATATCGGTCGGCGAACTTGGCTATTTCGTACCAGATTCTTTCTGCAATCGCTCGAGAAGATCCGGTAGGACTTGACCTATCCATGTTGTTGTCAAACGCTACTTCTTCAACTGGCAAACCTGTCACATCACCCTTCAGCTCACGCCTGATATATTCTTTGGTAGACACACTGTCTTGTGTGTCAGCGCAAAGAAACTGTTCCGGAGTGCACCGAAGTTTCTGGTGTAGAGTAGGCAAATTACCACTTGAACCAACTGGGTTGAGATTTGCAGTTGGAGTATGATCTTCTAATAATTGATGAGGATCTATCTGCCTCTCGCTGAGTGACAGTATAGCCGTATTCCATTTCTCGTTTTTCACTTGTTGTGGAAGAGCATCTGGTAAGAATTCCACCGAAGTATTTGCGGAAGAGGGCAATGCAGGATTTTCAGCAAACGCTTGCTCGATTAGACTCTCGACTTCCCGTGAGAAATTCTGGTGTATCTTCGATATTTCACTGAAATCCATCGAGATGTTGCAAGATTCTTCTTCGTAGAAAGGTGAGGGTAGACGACTCAATGTCCTTGAGGGTAGGGGTTCAAAAATATTTTTTCTCATTGTTTTGCGATACCTGTATTAGCGCTGGGGTTTTCTCTGACATAAGTTTCTTAGTGCTTAACATTACTTGTCTTATAGAATGTGATGTTTGCACCGTGGTAGTAGCCACTTTTATATCTTTCCGGCACTAGTTTTGAAACTCTGCGTTTCGTTCTGATCCAGCATTAGTGCAGAAAAATGAAATTGGCTGTTCCAGCACACTGGCAAACTGACAGGAGTAGATCGATGATGACCGTGAGTTTATGGACTAGATTGAACACTTTCAAATCTGCTAAGATGGCATCTAAGTAATAAATAAAACAGATTTCAAAATATCAATATGAAGCGTTTCATTCGAAAAAGCTATTGATGGTACAGTCATTATTCAGCTTGAACAGCTACATTGGGTCATAAGTAAGTCTTCGTTCTTGGTTATTTTGGTCCATTCTTTCTGCAGTTGTGGCAAGAATGAATTGTTCCAAGCGTCTTTGTTATAAGGATTGGAGGCCATTTGCAAGAGTTTTTCCAGTGGTCCATTGTCTAACTCTGAATCAGGATCATTGAGTTGAGATCTCTGCGCATCGGTGTAATGGTTGCAAACTTCTTCGATGATGTAGTTTCTTGGAAGGAACAGTGGGTTGGCATTTCGGGATATATTTTCTCTCTCGCTCTGGTCTGGTGCTAAAATCTTGAAAGCTTTAGCCCATTCGGACAGTACTGCAGCCTCTTCGACCAATTTTCTCGTTTCTCCTGAATCTTGTTGGCTCTTTCCCATAAAATAATCGTTCAGCTTAGTTACTTGGTCTTCCTCAAAGAATATTTTAAGAAGTGTCTCATCTAATCCATTGATACCAGATTCATCCAAGAAGGGTCCAGTATAGTTTTGTAATGCCAAGAAGAAATTGTTGTAGTCAACGCCGGATACTTGAAGAATTCTCAGCATTGGATCGATAATTGCTAAAGTGAACTGCGTGACTTTGTTGGCTGTACTTTGTAGGTTGTCTTCGGTTAAGGTGTCAGGTAGTCCCAAGTCATATCCCAATCTTTTAGCCATGAGCTCCGCATACTTCTTGGTAAATTTGAATTCATATTCAAATCCTGTTAAACTGATAATAGTAGAGGTTCTCTTAGAGAGCATCTCCACCTCTTCGTCACTCCAGTCACTGCGGTTCATGTCAGGCAGCTTATTGATCAATTTAGATCCTGCGCCTAAAGGAATAACAAGGGCTTCGGCAAGTTTTACCAGATTCCACCAAATAACTGTGGGTTGGTTCGCAAAAGAATAACGCAACGAATGGTCGTCATGATTCGGTGTGTAGTTCGGTTCGAATTTGTCCATGAACCCAAACGGTCCGAAATCTATGGATAACCCTAGAATTGATGTATTGTCAGTGTTTAGAACACCATTACAGAACCCGTAAGTTTGCCAATACGCAACACATTCGGCATTTAGGCTTGTAATACGTCTAAATAGTTTATCGTATCGGGTCATGTTATCATGTAAAGAGATGTCACGCATGCCATCGTCGTTGATAGAAGAAGATATACCCTCGAAAAAGTTTCCATTGAAAGCGTTCAAAGGTAGTTCTTCGGAGAAGTCTTTGAGCCCGTCAAACACTTCGTCAATACAGTAGTCAGCCAGTTTCAGCAGCCCTTCATCATCTTGCTTCCATCTGAACAAGTCAAAATTCCCGATTCTGATCCAGCTCGGCGCAAACCGTGTAATGACTGCACATGGCTCGAACGAAGATCTTCTAGCTCTTGTCTTTGGCAGGGAAGAAATCTGCAGCGCTCTTGAAGATGGAATCCCGATCGCGTGCAAACTTTCGCAAATGATAAACTCACGAATACTGGATCTCAGGACCGCTTTTCCGTCTGCAAACCTGGAATATGGCGTGAGCCCGCTGCCCTTCAGTTGCAGTGTCTGTAGCTTAGAGTTCTTGTCCTTTATATCGAAAAGATTGTGAACCCTTCCGTCTCCCAATTGGCCTGCAAACTCTCCAAACTGGAACCCCGCATACGCCAAACTGTAGGGGAAAATATCCTTGTACTCGTCGATGTACACCTCAGATCCCTGGCACAAACGCACCAAATCCTCGTCGCTCTTCAAATTCAAATCCTCCAACGCCTTCTTACTCTGCAGCATGTACCTGTAGTACGGTCTTTTCTCAGGTGCCCCAAACGAAAAGTGTGGGACGCCGTTCTTCTCCGTAGCCACAGGTCTGGGCGTGTGAAACAAAAGCTTCTGTCTCTGAAGCGATTCTTCGTCTTTACCACGGTACAAATCTTTCGCCGCACCTACGGTCTGCAAGAACCGTTCAGGCTCTAAGTGCTTGACTACTCTTGAGGTCCCGCATTCCTTCAACACCTGAAGAATATTTCTTACGTCTCCCATTCTCACAAACTGTCGGCAATCTTGTGACCTCGCCAATAGTCACTCTTGCTAGATACCCTGAGCTGCACACAGGTCAGGATATCTTATATCTCTAGGTAGTTTCCTCTCTTTTCCCCATCTCATCGAATTGAGGTTATTGCTTTATATGTTGGTTTCCTATACAGAAGTATTAAATAAGCAATACATGCAGACAATGGCAACTTCACCATCCAACCAGCGATAATGTGAATCGCAGAATCGCCGCAGAGTTCAGACTACAGGTGATAAAAATCTGTAGTCTCCCATTAACCTAAGTGCCTTGCAGCTGTAGTCCAACGTGAAGCCTTGAGAAAAATCTCAAACAGTCGCTACTGCCACCAAAATTTGTACTAGTAAGGATGTCTCGCTGTAAAACAGAATGCGTTCACTAGAGATCCCAGAAGTGGCTCGCGCTAATGCGATGACAGGGTCCGCATCTAACTGTATCGATCCGGTTTCTGTGAATGGATTTTTCAGTTAAGGAGTTACCCGAATTTTGGTGTAGGCCTGTGAAAGACACAAATAAGATCAAAACAAACAAACGATATGTTGAAATACAACAATGGAAAGCTAAAGATCAGCACAGTTCTTCTGATTGATGGTTTAACTTGGTTTAGTTTATAGTAGGCAGCATTGGGAAAGAATTTGATTATTTGATTTTGTTGTTTCAGAGGATTCAGCCGGAAGTGAAGGTCAACAATGAGTAAAGACGCTGACAGCAGCTTCAACGAGTCTATCCTAAAGGAAGATTTCGATCCATCCAGTTTGAAGATACCGGAGTTGAAAAGCGTACTAGCAATTAACGACATAGCGTTTAAGGCCCATGATAAGAAGGGTTCTTTGGTGAAACTAGTAGAGGATAATTTGGAGGATATCAAGAAGAATTTGGAAAAAGACAGTCTGAGCGACCACCCTGCGCAAAGACACGTTAAGGTCACTAAGAAGAAGCGGGACGCGAAACCGCGGAAATCACATACCCCTGAAACATTGGAAGAGTCATTGAGCCGGTCAAAGCCTGTGAAGAGCGTCAAGACTGTGAAGGACGAAAGCGGGGAGAAAACGATTCCGAAAAAGAGGAAGAAGAAGAGCAAAGATGAAGGCAGAGAAGGTCATGAGAGCGATGTAGAAGGTTCACAGCCTGCCAAGAAGAGTCGGAAGTCTAAGAAGAAGAGCGTGAAAGCCGATTCTGAGGATATCGGGTCACCAATCGCGAAAAAGGTGACACACAAATCACCAATCAAATCTCCTCATAGATCACTAATCATTGACAAGTTTGAGTCTTCGGACGAAGGATCTGATGATACAGGAAAAGATGACAGTTTCGCAAACTTTTCTATCAAAAGATTGCCAAAACAAAAGAAGAGTTCCGAATCCCCCAACTCTTCCATGAGTAAAAGTAGCGCAAAAGAGTCCGTGACATTGAAATCTAGTGCTGAAATCTCTTCTATTTCACCTTTGGAGTTAAAGCGCACAGCAGAAGAATCTACACCAATCAAAAAGAGGGGAAGGCCGCCAAAGTCCGCGCAATCGGTCAAGAAGGAAGTAAAGGAAGATCAAGACCGTGATAGTGCGAAAATTACAACGCCCGAGTTCCCAACAATGGAAGATGTAGAGAAATTACAAGAAGAAGTGAACCGCTCGATTGTCAATAGCGAAACAACAGAGCCAGAACAAAAGCAGGACACGTCTGTTTTGTCCCAGAGGAGTCTTGGCGACATGAAACGTGAAGAATCCCAGGAAGCTGCAGAACAAGAATTGTCTGATTTGTTAGATGACGAAAATGAAACTATTAAGGACACTGATGAGGAGAAATCAAACGTGGAAGTGGAATCTGATCCAAGTGGAAAGGAAGAAACGACGCCCAACAAAGAGCCGGAGCCTGTGTCTGCTCAATTGAAAACTACCGCTGCTTGCATCGGGTCATACTTGGTCAAGTTGTTACTCTTCGTACTAATAATGTTGCCTATAGTATTTGGGCTGTGGTATAGAGAGCAAAGGATTGCTGTAGGGTTCTGTGGCTCTGAATTAGACGTCCCTGTCTTAGGGAAGCATTACGATCATCCTTTAATCAATTCTTTGGAACAGCATCTGGTCGACTGGAAACCGAAATGTCTACCTTGCCCTAACAACGCCATATGTTATCCGAGATTGGATTTGAAATGTAAACCGGGTTTTATCATTGAAGAATCTATCTTTTCATTGCATGGATTAGTCCCTGTCCCAGCTACTTGTGTCAAGGACTCTAAGAAGCAAAAATTGGTACAAGAGGTTGTGAAAAAGACACTTGAGTTATTGAGAACTAAGAACGCACAAGAGAACTGTGGTGAGAGTGAAGATGATTTCAAGAGCGGCATAAGTAATGAGGAGCTTTTTGAGATCTTTTACGAATCAAAGAAACCTTGGATCAATGATGAAGAGTTTAATGCTATGTGGGAACAAGTCGAAATTGACTTGAAGGAGGAACCAGAGATTATTTGGAGGCAAGTGAGTATTTTTCTGAAGGAACCGCAAGCTTCTGCAGAATGAAATGACGAAACTTGTTTCTGCTTCATTTTTGACGTAGTAAGTTATGTTTCCAGCATTCTGGCTAGAGGCTTGGGTGTGTTGATGTTAAGACAAATCCATACTAACAACTTTCATTTGAAAATTTCAGCTACCAACAAGATCAGGAGACAATACAGTTCCAAGAGACCCCAACGACGTTAATTCACCCAACGGGGATCTTGAGACTGAAGGATCGCAGGGACATTTTCAAGAAACAGAACATCAGCAGGGGTATTTTCGATCTACGTCTAAAAAATACATTGGGCTAAAATGTCAATTTGAAAGACAAGTGCACAGCACTTGGAACAAATATCAATGGCTGTTCATAGGAACGGCGGCTGCGGCGATCTCTGTTCAGCTCATGAAACGGTACGTCTCCAGGAAACTCAAGGAGAGAGAGCGCATCGCCAAGTTATCCCACGAAGTGATACGCAGATTACAGCAAGCAGTGACATCCAACTCCTCCCCGCGCTACATGTCCTCTGTGCAACTTCGGGACATGATTTTGAGCGACATTACAGACCTGCAGCAGAAAAACAAGCTCTGGGCCCAAACCACCAAGAAACTGGACTCTAACACGAACGTGAAAACTACCCTTATGGAAATCCATGGAGAAATCATGAAATGCTGGGAATGGATCGGTGTCCTCCCTGATGCACAACAAGAAAACTCCTAACTAAATAGACTTTCCGCGTATTACTATATAAATACCCTGTCGTTCACTAACGCAAAATTAATTCTGTTCACGTGATCAGTAAAAGTCAAAAATATCTTTGATGGGAAAATTAACATGATTATGTAATTTGCCAAGCCTAAAACTCTGAAAGACCGATTTTCTCGGTCTTTGTGGCAACTCCGATTAATCTGAGACTAACCATAATTGGTTCGGAGAACCCTTGCTTATGACCCCGCATTTTATTCATGACTTATGCGTTTAAAATCGATTTTAAGGTTGGTATATAAGAGTGTTCGGTTATAAACTTGAACAGTGATATCTGATTGTTTAAGAGACTTCTGTTAAAGACTGTTTTAGTTAGTTTAAAGAGGTGAAATAGGGTGAGTAAAGTAACAAGGCTTTTGTAGTGCAATGAAGGCTAGTCCAGTTTTACGACAAGCTTTCAGTGGACGAGGTATCAAATCGTTCAAGTTCGGGTTCATAGGATTCACAGCAGGGTGTATAACAGGAGGATTATTGCTGCTGGGTTTAGTGGACCGAGAAGAGCGACAACGGAGATGGGACGATGAGATCATAGAGATGAACCGGTCGATAAGGCGGCTGGAGTCTCATGTGAAGAGTTTGGAGCAGAACAAGAACCTTTGATTAGCAATGGTATGGAGCATTCGTCCGATTTCTAGCAAGATACGTAAGGATTATGTACATCAAATCAATGAACTAGCATTTATTTTAAAAACAATCAAGCCAAGCCGAAACCCTCGTGGCCCTCGTTGATAGCAAGGAGCAGAGATCCGCGAAGCTGTTCGTAAGAGTCGTATGCCGGGAGATCTAGCTGGTTAAAGCAGGTATGCGACGAGGGCAGCCTGTCTGTCGCACCGTAATCTCTGTGAATGGAGAACTTGGAGGTACCACTCATTCCACCCAGGTCTTTGAAGCCGTTCAATGGAAGTTTCGAGGTACCAGTCACAAATTGCAGCAGTTTGGCTCTTTCCTCCTTATCGAAAGATCTAACTGCCCTCCAAAAGTAGTTAATCTGTTTACTCGTGGCCGTGTAATTCACATACGTGGTATTGTTCTTCCAATCATCCACGTCAATATCGGGTAGCCCACTAATGAGTAATTCCAATTCTTGTTCATCAAAGATGGAAATAAGCTCCTTGTCAATCACAGTGTAGAATCCCTGCAACAAGTTCTCCATGTGATCTTTAACAGATTCGCGAAGTTTGTACTCAACCACTTTCTGTACGTAGTCCTTTTTGTTCTCCTCTGTGACCGCAATGTTTTGGCCGTTAGGAATTAGATCAATGGTCTTGTGCTCGCCATAATCATCTGTGTCTACTGAGAAAGTTTCCTCGATGATATCTGTAATATCGTTTTCCAAGATCCAATTTAGAGACTTATAATACTCAAGATCCAAAGATTCCATGTCTTTTAACGATACAGGGATACCCAAGATGTTTTTGTACACTTCCCTGCTGAAATGACAATCAAGGAAGCAGTTGTCAGTGATCGCCTTTCCAATGATCATACCAACGAATTTGAAGAAGGAAAGATGTTCAGGATTGATGCCGGAAGTTCTATTTGGGCGGAACTTAGTGTTATCGGTGCCTACCGGAATGAACAATGCATAATCAGGATTGAACATCTGTCTCGATAGTACTTGGTACCACTCTCTTGTGACACCACCTTCATCGACACCTGCTTCACCCTTGAAGGTTATATCAAGCTTTGAGTTTTTGATCTCTTCGTTAGATTTGAAGAACAAAGCTCTATAGGAGTCTAAAAACACCTGGTCTCTCCGTACTGTGATAGAGAGCTTTTGTCGAGTAGTTCTGGATTGTCTGAGCTTTGCCATGAAATAGTAACGTTTATTATCAAAGTCCAGAATTTTTGGGTTTTTGACAAGCAGTTGGAAAGGACCGCTCATCAATTGAGGGTTGGATCTAATCATCTCATTCAATAATTTCTTGTGCAGATCTGTGAATTCAAAGAAAAGATTCTCCACTGGAATAGTTTCAAAGTCATAAGACTTTTCTGTGTATTTCAACTGAACGGCAGAAGTCTCCCGCACCTTGCTGTTTTTGCATACCACCATGAGAGACTCGATGGTTGGTAACAGGATAGTCGCGGATGTGGAGACAGAAGATTTGGCCTCGAAAGCGGTCAAACACCTGCTCAAAGAGACCCACACAGGCCCTAATTTCATTTCATTGAACAGAGCGACCAATTTACGAGTGTTTTCCGCGTCATCTTGCTTCTGGTGAGAATAGATAAAATCAACAGCAGTTACTACCTTTAGTAATTTAGACTGTTCGGAACTAGGCGATGTGAACTTCTGGAGGGTGTCAGAGTTGATTTCGGTGGCACCTGCTCCTTTCTGTATCTGAATGTGCAGTTCATCAAGATCTCGTATTAACTGAGTGATCGTAGACATTGCCAAATTTCTCAGCTCTGAAGTAAAAATTTCCTGGGTATCCATTATGTTGAATAAGTTGGTCATAATATTCAAAGTTTGTTGGAATGTTGCCGTATTACACGAATCCAGTTTTATTATCGAAACGATCAGTTCAAGGTACCTTTTCTCAATTACTGGTACCTGGAAATTTCGTTTGGAGCCATTCTTTTCAGTCTGTTGCTTTACCAAGCTGGAGATAGGCTTAGTGCATAGCTTCAGAATATCGGTGAGAGATTCCATCAATACTGTTTCATCAGTAATGAGCTTTTGATTCAAAAGTGAGAAGAGCGCATTGATTGGCCACTTCATGTTTCTCGAAAAGATGTCCTTCTTAGCTTTTAATTGTGGTTTGTTTATGATTAAGTTATCATGTTCTGTCACAAAGAAGAATCTCAACCGCGCATCAGAATCTATCAAAAACTGTAGTAGCTCAATACTCTGGTTGGCTACTATAAGTGGTGTACAATCAGGAGGTAGTTGATAGGTGTTAGTTTTTGAATCTGAAGATGTATTGGCTTTGTTGGATATCAAATTGAACACTTTCTCAAAGGAATGCTGATCAACTATACCCTCTGTTAAAATCAGCAATAAGAAGTTCATAATATCGCTGCAATTTTGTTTGCTGGAGCACAGTTTGTAGAAGAGATCATGGTAAGATTCCCTCAAAAGATATGGTTGGGGTATGAACAAGCTTTTGATTATCGCTGCCACACCTGACCGATCAACTAAGGGATCAAAATGAACTCTTTTTGGTTTTGTGTTCGTGTTTTCTGCAGCATCATTATTTTCAGAGTTCATGTCGAAATCACTTATGCTGCCAGATTCATCTGTGAACTCACGGCGTTCATTAGAGAATAAATTAGAGAATCTTCTGGTCAGTGATTCACCTGCAATGACCTCTTGGCGAATATTCTCTGGTACTGTGTCCAGAAATTCATCATTAATCTCCCTGGAGGTAATCTGTTGCTGTTGTGCATCAGCCCGACGTTCACTTATATGTTGGGCTAACACCTCAGATCTCATTTCCTCTGGCAAAGCGTTGATGAATTCAGGGTCGATATCAGTACCGCCAATATCAACTTCATTACCATCAACAATGACATAAACTGGCTCATGTAGAGCTGGAGGGGCAGCACTTTCTCCTTCTCCATCCTGGTCATTTTCAGCAACAACAGACACATCTCTACTGAAAAGGTTGTCAACTTCGTCGTCCTCCATTGCCATTTCGTCGACATTACGTTTTCTGGTACGGTCCGCTGATCTTTCCTCTTCGGAATGTTTGGCATTGGTCATCTGCTGACGTTCAACCCACAATTCGGAACTTCTTACAATAACTCTGGAAATTATTTGTGGTAGAACGTTGCCCAAGAATCCTTTTTTCTCATAGAACATCTCAAAAATGTCTCCCCATCTTTCGGTGGTACTTTCAACCACAATTCCCTCAGCAGATTTGTTATCTAATAAGGAATCTGCAAGCCAGATATGAGTGACTCCGGAACTGTACTGTCTGGAATTGCTGTTCTCCAAAGGATTGCTTGATACGATATCTTCGACTTCTTCCATACCTACAGGACCTAAGGGATTGCTCAAGGTGGTCCTGTGTCTGTTAGGTTCGGATCCAAAAGTCAGTAATGAAGGAGATATGGCCGCTCTCGAGTGTTGTCGACGTCGAGAATTCATCATCGAGCGGGTATCGATCCGAAAGACAGTTTCTTCATCGGGTACGTGTTGAATTCCCCGATAAATTCCTCTGCCCTCTCCATCGGAATCATCAAAAATCTCAACACCATCAGATGTGTACCATCTATTATCGCTTCTTATAGCATTATTGGAAGCTTGATATCTGTGTTCTTCATTATTAGCTTCATCACTATTGTAATCGGTGTCATCCAACTCTGATAATCCAGACTCCCAGTCTGAGGAGAGCTCACTATCATCTAAATCAATTTCCAAATCTGAGCCATCTTCAGATTCATCAATTTCAACAACTAACGGAGATCCATTTGAATCGTAGCTATTATCATCGGAATCATCATCAGATGCAGACGAAAAGCTCATTGCCTCTGAGTCAACTTCAATATCATTGTCCATGTCATCATCAACACTATCATCATCAGAGGATGACACATTTTCTGATGAACTTATATCTGTGTCTGAAACAGAGTCTTGGGAACCTTCATCACCACTGAAAACAATTTCAATCCCTTCATCATTCTCCACAAAAGCTACGTCTTCGTCACCAATCAAAGAATCATCGTCATCGTCGTCTTCAATGTCTTCGATATCATACATGCCGAGCGCAGAGTTTTTGAACATATCAGGAACTTCCTCTTTGTCCGATTCTTCCTCAACTTCATCATCCTCATCATTATTCTCTGCTTTGAATAATTCTGAAAAGTCGTTTCTGGTTTCGGTAATAGCATTCAATGTCTCGACAGCTACGTTGAACAGTTTCGTAGATGTGGGAGAGTTCAAATCCAGCGTGGAGAGACACTCTGTGATAACTTCAGGAACATGAAGTTCTATCATCAGTTTGCAAATTTCATACTTGTCCGCTTGCAATTTCTTACTGTCCCCAATGTTGTCGACCAAAGTGTCTGTTTCTAACAACCTTTTCACAAATTGGAACCACCCATGATACTTCAATATGGAAACCTGTGGGCTCTTACCATTTCTCAGATCCTTCATTGCCTTCAATACTGAATCCAGAGTAAATCTCCTTATAAACGTCAAATCTGGATTTGTAATTTTAGGGTCTGGCTTTTCTACTTTCTCATCCTGAACCGAACTGACAAAGGACGATAAAACACAGATGGCCAATTTTCCAACGATGGCTTTGCATTTTGCAGAGAACTGGTCGCTTTCCTCCATATTGTTGTCAAGCAGTTGATGAATGAAAAAGTTTAGTGCAGTGGAACGTGGGGAGGGGCATTCACTGTAGACACCTCGCTTGTTAAACGTCATGAACTCGTATTTGCATTGGTTATAACTGCAGAGCAGTTCCATTAAAATCTTCAAAAGGAAGATCATGTAAGCACATATAGGATTTTTCGATGGAGTGACATGTGGTTTCTTGCTATCCTTTTTTGACTTATTCTTCGCATCATCTTTGGATGCTGCGTCTTTGGATGCTGCGGGTTCTGAAGTCCAGTCCTTCTTGGAAGCAGCCATTAGTTGTGAAAGAAGAAGATCAATTATTCCACTTCTTCTACTGAAACTAGAATTACCTGCAACCTCTTCTTGTTCCATATCCTGGTCTTCTTCCGAAGCAAATCTTTTCATCAAAAACGATCCCAGTTCAAACTTAGTCGTAAAGTCAACAAATCTTCCAGTTTTACAGAGTTCTGTAACGAATACTTCAGGGTCACGCATAATTATGCTGGCTTTTTCGGAAATTAACAGTGTAAGATCCCTGGTTTTTTCTTTCGAATCTCCGATCGCTCTTGTGGTGAAAGCTCTATTAAGTTCATGTTTAATCAAAGAAGTAACAACCTCTTTAGTCTCAAAGCACCTACGACATAAGAGAAGTAGGGATGATTCTAGATAATTTATTTTTTCCGATTTCTGGTTCGTTCCAATCACTTTTAGTATTTTAGGTATTATTCCCGATTGGATGATCTCAGTTGCGTATTTCATATCAGCAGCATACAAAATTAATATCCGAGATATTGCCAAGGCTGAATAAAAGTCAGTAATATCTGTAACTCTAATCAACACGTCAAAAATCACATCCTTATCATTGGTCGATAGATGTTGAACATCACTTGTGGGTATTTCTGAGACTTTAAAGCCTTCTGGAATCTCTGCATAGTCCGGGAACATTGATCTCGCCAAAATTATCTCATAAACATATAATGCCTTGAAAAACCACGGTTGATTCACATACTGAGGGGAGAGGTTGTTCAAAAGGAATGTGATAAACTTGTGGATCACGGTTTTCGATTGATTATAGATTTTCTCTTCATTGAGGAATATACCAAACAAGTGAACTATGGGAGCGAGTTTTTCTGCTTCCTTCAACTCTGTGACATTCATTATTGCCAACAAATCCTCGAGCATGCTGACGTGTGGAAAGTCTAGCTCATCATATATTTCCAAAAACATCTTTGAAACAGCATTTATCAGTTTTGGGTAGTATTTGACAATTTTTAGAACCTTTTGTTCAAAACCATCACGATAGAAGCTAGTTCTAAACTCACACAAATCTCCCCTGGTACTCAGGCCTTTATAGACCGGCGGTAATAATTGAAGATCTGTTTTCCAAACACCAGATTTCTTAGCATTAAGATAGTTTTTCCATTGTACCTCAGAAAACTCTTTTGGTTTAACAAGGATGGGTAGATCGTCTTTGTTTTCTATCAAATATGACGTAGCAACGTCTTTTGATATCCCACATGATAATAGCATTTCAACTTTCCGCTGAGAAGGAGGAATTAAATCCCATCTAAGCTCGTACAAAGAAAAGTCGGAATCCTGAACCTCATCTGAAGACGAATAGATGTTTTTTACAAGATGTAACAGCTGTTTGAATACAGAGTATGGAAACATCCTCCGGTCACCAGAATAGAAATCGGTATTATCGAAAATGTCCTTAACCAAACCAAGGGCTAAAATTCTGAGTACAACCAATACACCCCCGGTCATATTATAAGATAAGTCATCGTTTGGATAATAATCTTTTGTGGAACGAATCATTTCCATCGTTTGCAATTGAATCGACTTGTTCAAGAATGAAAGTGCTGCTACCAGTCCATGAGAGACAAGTACATCATGGTCATCCTTGAGATAGTCAACGGCCTCGATCTGGGTGACATCTGGCAGAGCAAAACATTGTTGTACCAAGATTAGGCACCATTTTCTATACGTCTCAAAGCCACCTTGTTGATAAAATAACAAGATTGGAATTGTGTTGAAAGCTGTATGACTCTTGTTGCTGGATGTCATATAGGAAAATGAAAAACTTGTTAAATTCAAAAGTACCACAAGATACCCTAGCTTATTCTCAAGAGCATAATTATTCAACATCTGAACGAAGGACCGCGATACCTCAGTAAATAGTCTTATCTCTTCTGCTAGATCAGTAGGCTCAAGTGAAATTTTTCTCGCGTGTGACATCCTCAAAAATGATCTAAACAAAATTGAGATGCAAGACTGTGTTGTATGGAATAAAAAGCGACATAGAACAGTATTCTTGAACTTTTTAGAAGTTCCATTCGACTTCACGTCCTTTTGTGGTTTCATCTTGTACAGTAGTAAAGAAGGAGTGCCCTCGGATGTCGTTGGTCTGGTTTTATCAGAAACTTCAGGTGGAAGGTTACCCCGAATATAATACTCTTCTAATGCACATCTTTCGAAAGTTACTCTCAAAAAATGAATCAACTCAAAACCGTTTTCTCTGAAGTATGCAAGAAGTTGTAACACCCTCTCAGGAAACAATGAAAATAGATCAATGTACACCGAAGTAATAATTGAAAGAGTGACCTGTAAAACGTTAATTTTTCTAAGAGTTTCCTCTACAACCTCGGAATTCATATCCAAAATGAAGGATTTGTCTTGGTCATAGTAGATGAAATCAGATAGATCTTCCAGAGAAGTTTTCAGAATCCTCAATAACGTTGGCAAAGCATATTTGCTGTCTTCGTCATCAAACGTCTTTAGAGCATCAGTATAATTTAAAAAGCATTGGGAGTCAATAAAATCATAGGTGGGTCTTTTTGGAATTAGGGCTGCAAACAGATCAGCTGGACTAATTCTTTTGGACAGCGATGAAACCCAAGATACATTTTCCATCATTCCGAAGAACATTCCTGAAAATGCTTCTAGTATCGCGGAATGTTCTTGCACCTCCCAGATATCTATTTCCGTTTCACCTTCTGTGTTTTCAGAACTTTCCTCATCCATCGATAAATAGAAATTGGAATCATCATTTGCGGATGTGTACAAATGGGGATGACTCAGCTCCAATAACTCTGGAATTCTTAGAACCACTTTAGAAAATTCTTCAACGATGTCCTCTTTCAGTTCAGGATAATGTCTGGCTAATTCATCAATCGACGAGCCTAAGAGAATGTATTCTTCTCCAGTGCACAACACCTTTGCCAACTCCAAGGTTATCGGAATTTCTAATATAATTCCTATCAGATTCTTTTCTCTTACTTGATTTAATCCATCAGATTGGAGGCAAAGGGCCGAAATGACCTCTGGAAGAATCTTAAGTAGCTCTGCTGATGGACAAATAAATTGTCGGAAGTTTTCAATGATGAACGGCACGGTCTCTGACTCAACGAGAACTTGGTATATTGTAGGTTCGACATTGATTACCGTTTGGACAATATCCAGTACATGAGCTAATAAGGTGTAACCAAATACTGTTTTATTCATCATGATGGTGTTCAAGGCGTTCAAAATAGGTGAATCAATTAGGTTTCTTGTTCTGTTCCCTGCATCACAAGATAATAGTTTGAGCACTAGCTTTAGCAAGCTTCTGATGAATGATATTTGTCTGAAAGATATAGAGTAATAGACCGTTGAGTATTTTGGTGGTTGGCCGATTTCCGGGTGCTCGATGGCCAGAGATACCTCTGCATTGAGAGAATCGATAAGGATCTTCACACCATCATTGTTAATAAAGTCATTCACGGTATCATTACTGGTCAGAACTTCCATGAGGTGCGTTGCTGAGGCCTTCGTTCTTCGAAACTCATTGCTACCTGTTGCCAAAATATCAAGGATAGCTGGGACCAGGCCAGCATTTAAGAGGGATTCCTGCAGAAGTCGCACATCAACAAGATTTGAAATCAAATAGAAAAATCGCACATTAAATTCTTCATCAACATTTGTGGAAGTACTTTCTTTGATGCTATTCGCAATATGCTTGAGAATTTGGAACAGTAACCCGTGCGACATATTTCCTCCAATGTTCCTTACTATGTCTGAGCACCAAACATGCTTTAATGAAATGCACTCTAGCGCAAAAAGTGCATCCATACGAATATCTCTGGGCACTTTTACCTCTGATGGAGAGATGAAATCCGACAAACTATTGAAAGCGTATGGATCCACCTCAAAGAACTGAGAGCTAACATGAGGAGGATATAATACAGCACTGATAATGACAATTGCGTTGAATTTGGCTTGGACAACGTAATTTCTTAGTTGCATGTTTTCATACGTGTTATCACTGAACGCTTTCGCAATTGTCGCTCGCAGAGAGAAAGGGTACCATTCTTCCTTGGGAAGCTCTGCCATACCTTTATCAAGAACCTGCTGCAAGGTCAATGAGCTCAATTCGGTTGCAGTCATTCTCAATGTGCGCATTTTACTAGAAGTTGATTGGTTTAATTTCACAGGAGATTTTGTACTATCTTTAGTGATTCTCTTTGAGCTCTTAGTAAAATATTTGTACTCCAGTGAAGCAAACTTGGTTGGTGGTTTCTTCTTGTCCAAGAACAAATCGATTAGTGCGAAATGATCGTTATGGTCATCTGTGGTAGATGAGGGAATGCACAATGCTAGTTTCAAAGTTTTTTGTTTGAGCTCATCGCTTTTCAGAACTGCATTGTTATCGAGACTCGCGCGGGAAACAACGTTTCTTTCCGCTACAGTAGCGATCAATCTAGCGGTGCTCATCTTGATCTTGAAATTTGGACAGTTCAGCAACGAGTTCATCACGTCCAGAGAGTTGTAAATGGAGCGATTCATTGTGTTGTTCAACAACCTGGTCGAAAATAGCAAGTATTCGTTGACATCATTCTCATCCTCTTTGGACATCAGTTCCAGTTTAGGAGGATTTTTCTTCCAGTCTGGACTGTTGTACCGGTATTTCTGGACTATTTTCGTCAATATCTCGTCGATTCTGTTCAGCACTGGAATCCACACGTACAGGTCATCTCTTGACCGATCCCACTCTTTGATTTGCTGCAATTTCCTCAAAAACTCAGATTCGGAACACTGCGTCAAACCATCTATCAGGGGCTTGTACGATCTCGCATTTTCCTCCTTCCGCAGCTTCTCAGCCCTAGTCAAAGACACCATGCTGTGCTACAGATCTTGCTCAGTGATATCCCTTGTATCAGTAAAGTAAGTATTGAACTGAAACACTGAAAACCCTTTCTTTGATTCTCAAGAACGACTTTTCTTCTGTAATAAGTGGCCAGTGCGATGTGGGTGATTATTTCAGGTAATACACCAACCAATACTGACTACAGTCCCGTGGAATTCAGGCCTCACTCTTCTCTTTTTGTATATTCTTCTAAGCAAATGCAGGAACAATACTGTGAAGCCTGTTTTTTCAAAGATCGTGTTCTGTGATCATAAAGGTTTAGAGAGACCAAGTGACGGGATAGCTACTAGTGACTTTGATGGGCCGTACTAAGGTCTAGTTCAACCTCTGGGAGAAGCTATTCGAGGGTGCAGATCAGCAACTATTTTATGATGATAATATGTACTATATAGCATGATTTTTCTATCCTGAGACGTTTCTTCTGGTTCCAGGGTGCTGAAGCATCCGCGGGCGGCCGACCTGGGGCCGTCCAAGCGGATGCAAGGTTGCAGTGCCATTGGGTGACATTTGAGCGACGTTTGTTCTTGTTGGGGTAGACCTGTGCTGTTCAGCAGATGTTTGTTGTGACGATTTTTGAGACGCAGTTGACGCGGCAGTGGATGCAACTGCGCCGGCAGTCTCAGGGGAAGCAGTAGTGTTTGATATTCCCTTGCCTCTTGGTGCGAATTTCGAGTATAGGTTGGTCTTGTTGCTGTCGATGCCCTTTTCTTTGAGAACGGTGGCCCTGACTGGTGTTGACACTGATTGATCTACTGTGTGTCTGATGGACTGCGCTTGGAATTTGGGATCAAACACAGCTTCCGCAGGGATCGGGTTCTTGTTCTGCAGCGAGGCAGCAGCCTTTGCAGAGACGAAAGTGAGCGCTGATGCTTCTGTGCCATTTTCGGAAACCGAAGTGGTTGCAGAAGAGGAACCCTTAGCTGGTGCTTTCTGTGGATTTATGTTTACCAGGTCCTCCTCTTGAATCTCGTCACTGAACATGAAAGAATCGTCCAGTAGATCATCAGGATCCTGCTGCTGATCATGGTCGATTTCAGTTCTGGTTTGGTCGTGATGCGTAACTGAAGGGTTGCTTGTTGTAGTAGGCTCTACGTCTGGTAGTTTAGCATTAACTGCATTAGAGCTCTTGTTCCCCTGTATCAGAAGCCGCTTTTTGAGCGTGGGCCCATCAGGATGCGAGTCAGCCACCGCTACCGTGTTTGATCTCGAAATTTCACTCAATTCATCTGCAGGTCTGAACAGATTCCCTTCATCAAAGTCTGGTGGGTCGAATTTGACCTTATCTATCTTAGCCAGAAAGTCTTTGTCGTAAAGGCAGTTCCCTAAAGCGTTGCCGAATCCTCTAAGCGACCTTTTGAGCGCGTCAGTGACGGCTGACTTTTTGGCTCGCTCAAATGCGCTGGCTTTCCTTCGTTCATTCTCCACCGTCCCGTAACCGATATCCTCTCTGAAAGTACCATCAGCTAGCGAAACACGCACCACAGCTGTACACCCAATGCTGAAACGCCCCTGTCTCTCATCTAAAAAGTCCACATTCACGCTCTTTACCTCGGTTGACCATCCGTTGTATCCGAAAATCTGGTTGGCCAAATTGATAGCCTTCCACCCCTCAATGTACGCCACTCGACTGGTGCCAAATCCAACACGCTTTGATATATATTCGGGCCCCAGTTTCTTGTCTAGCTTCGACTGAATGTCATCCTTACCACTCTTGCCATTGTGATCTTCCATATCTCCGTACAATGTGCGCTACCACCCTACAGAATCCTGTGTAACCAAATTATTCCGTATCCCCTGTAACGTCTTCACAGTTTTAACACAGTTTCAGCTCAGTTGAACCTCTGGCAAACCTTTCAGCCGTTATCTCATCAGATCAGTCTAAACTCAGCTTTTGTTCAAAGAGCCTTATTCTATATAGTAAACAAGAAACACGTAAAGCTGTGTAATACGAAAACAAGTCTGATAAAAGATAGTCTAGCGGCTAGGAGTGGCTCTGAGAGCCTGAAGCTGGGCCAGCTCTTTCGATTGACACTGGTACATAGCGGTGAAGTTTTTGATCGCCAAACCGGAGCTTACAATGCCTCATTGAAAGATATTCTTCACAGATTTTATTCTTATTCAATTGTATAGACACTTTTAGAGGCACAAGAGATGAATTTGAGAAAAGAAGCTCCTGTCGTTGTTCCGTGGTTCTGAAAGCCGCAGAATTCTCGATTCAGGTATACCAGTCATCAGTGAACAACAATATGCTTGTAAGAAGGAGATACAATATGTCCGGCAGTAACATCCATGGTTATTGATGCTTTTACACTGTAACTTAAAGCCGGACAGTCGATATACGTAGAAAACTGAAATCTCAAATAACACTCATCAAGAGAAACTAGTTATACCGAGTAAAAGTAAAAGCTGAATAGATGAGCTGTGAGTCTCCGATATTACAGTAGAGGTAGTGAAATATTGCTGTTGGTAGATAGCAATTGGTATTAAGTGGGAAAATCTGAGTGCAAGAGCTGCTCTGAGAGTCAATTCAGAATTGAATTCGGTGATTGTTCAGGCATCATGAGGACATTGGTGAACCAGAAGCCCAATGTACGGTATAGCTACCACCACATATTCAGCGGGGTATGCAAGACCAGGTTTAATCATTTTGCGCGGGGTCTGCTGTGGAAAGTGGCAGTGCTGGTGGGGCTGCTGTGCGTCATAACTGGCAATTGGGAAAGAACGAAGATGCAGAAGCTGATACTGTGGCCCGCAAAAACGGTGTCTGTGTACATTGCCATGCTGATAGTGATAATAACGAGGAAAAACTACATGCATGTAGACTACCCGGGATACATGAGCTGGATCAGCACGATCTATGGCCAGCTGTTTTCGGTGAAATGGGTTGTCTACCAACTTGTGTTCACAGCAAGCGCTACTTTTGTGGCGCTGGCTTTCAGAAGTTGCTTCTTTGATTCTTCTGAGCTGTTCAATGATCGCCAAATGCTGCATTACAACCTCTCTCTGTATGTGGCACTGCCATTGGTGTATTCGGTGCAACATCTACTGCTCGATCTAGACAGGCTGACGTTCAACTATGGTGCCCAGCACCAAAACGCGCAAAGCTATATGACCTCCAAGCTGTACGATTCATTCTTGAAATGCATGGTTTTGAGCGGTATAGTCGCCATCGGTGTTCCTGTGCTGTTGAAGTTGAACTTCGGGTTCTTTGTATCTTCATTCTCCACTCATTTGAAAGTAAGTGGTCTCTGTTTCGTTACTTTGCAAACTTGGGATTTTGCCAGTATTGGATTCAACGCTTTCTTGTCAATAGGGTGTCTACACAAGGGGAAGCCTATTTCCTCACTTTCACCCACTCCTATCGAGACTTTGATCACTGGCCTAAAGTCTGAGAGGCTCTTTGTTAAACTGACTGCCTTTCAGGAACTGGCTTACAGATCTACATACCCAAATGTGGAATTGAGAGTACCGATATACTATACATCCTACAAAAATGTTTCGATATGGCCCTCCATACTGAAAGAATGTTTGGCAGTGGTACAGACTACAAACAATAACGTTGCCGACTTCCTCATCACACTGAAGAAAGAGATAGATCCACCGCCTGTAAAACATATTACTCCGGTAAACCGACCAACAGACCATCTGTTTGGAACAGATTATGCGGTGAAGACGCATACAGACATACATGAACCAAGACTTCCTGGGGCACCACCCTCAGAAGACCGGTACTCAGATGCCGCTTCTCATAGAATTGTTCTTGAAGATAGTAATATCTTCAAACACAGTGAGCCACAAAGAAAAGTTGACTATCCAAGGTTCACAGAATCCTACAAACAGTCTGTGTTTACTAGACAGCCAACTATTGTGTCTGTTTTGAATGAAGTATGGAGATATGTGTCGAATACAATCAGCCAGTACTTCTTTACGGTAGACTCAAACGATTCATCAAAAAGAAGGCTCTCTCTGTTTGAGCTTTATCATATATCTAAAATCAGAGAATCGGAGAAGCTGTGTCCTGTTCCAGTATGCTATGCGGAATGTGTCAATGCTATGATGGGACTTATCGTAAACTCCGTAGATGAAGATCCAAAGGGGGTTGTGGTTTCATCTGTTGGAGAAGTTCTGAAGATGCTAGAAAGATCCATCGGTACCTTAGGGTCTTTCACTGAATTGGAACTGGATGGGAAAAGAGATGATACTTCTGATGACGTTATAAGTATACTTTACGATCTCTGCATTAACGCCTTTTTAGAGATTGTATTGAAATACAATACGCTTCTTGATGATGTTTACCTCGATGAGGATGTCGTAAAGTTAACACAATGGTTACTCAAACTTTCTCAAGATATATGATTAAATGCATACATCCCGATTGAGTTGCCTCGAAGACTCGACCCAACCTGCATGTATCAATTGAAATTAAGGTTTTGATTAGCGACCTCAGTCGGAGCAGGTGCTCAGGTAAATAGCCGAAGTCAGTGCCTCTTATAGTGTCAATCAAATAGTAACATATTAGGCTAGCATATGGTCATAAAAGTTATAACTGTCTATACTAAGTATCCGATAAAATTTAAGCTTTAGTCTTCATCATCTAAGCAGTATGATGAATAAAACGCTCCGATAAGAAGATCTGGGTAGATGATAGGGTCAGGTCCTTCTGTTTGACATTAAATTAGAAGGACTAGGCGATGCAATATTTGGTTTTGGAGGCGAAGCAGAAGGGTTATCCAAGAAAACTGGTTTTAAGACTTGTTCATCAAAGTTGGCAAACCATTTATCCTGATTCCAAATTTTGTCAACCGATTTTCTAATCTGCGTTCTGTCAAACGAGAATCTTGAATTCGTATCATCTTTGTATTGTCCATTTGTTTCTGATGTTACCACGCCTGCAGCAGCAGTGACAGTGGTGGCAAGAGGTGGAAAGTCTGCTCTAAAATCTGCAGTGGAATTTAGTTCTCCGCTTGGCAGAGAAATCGACCGTGGAGCCTCGATATCAAACTCATCATCACTCATATCGTTTTCGTCTATACATCCGGTCTTTATGTTCAACACTTCAAGCATACTTGCAGTGGTTCCGCCAAAGATGATGACAGTCAAGACAACCACCACCAAAACAGTCGCCAATAATGTGAATTTGAATTCACCTTGTATTCCCATTGCCAATGCCACACCAACTGCACCTCTTAATCCAGCCCAGAAAACCATCATTTGATATTGGTACGGAATCTCATCTGGAATAGAGTACTCGGATTCCGAGTTAGAGTTGAGCCCCATCGATCTTAGAGTTTTCATTCTGTAGAACCAGTTAACAAAATTCGACAATGGGAGCACAGCACACCATCTTGCAACACATATCGAGATAGCAGTGATTATGATCAGCATAGGTTTGTACACCAACTCAACTTCGGTGAACAATGCAAGTCCAAGATAGATGAAGATGAAATTCTCTGATAATCGAGCCAGAAGTTGGAAGATGTACTTTAGTGTGACTTGAGTTCTTCTTGACATATTATAATACGCATAATGCTTCAAAGTAATCCCACAAAACAGTAAAGAGACAATACCAGACATATGACATCCATTGGAGAAGAAATACGATTGGTAGGCGACCAACAAAATGATACAGCTTTCGATCTCAGGGTATCGTCTAATATAAGTATGCTTCAACAGCAAGGCGACTAGCATTCCAATCATACAACCGATCAACAGCGAGATGGTGAACGTCATCAAAAACATTCCGATACCCTCGAAAAAGGAAGTAAACTGTAGCTTCTTCCCATGGAACTTTTGGCATGTTTCGAACATGACAATGGAGATCGCATCATTCAGTAAAGATTCACCAAAAATGATAGTGTAAAGCTTGGGGTCCACCTTGTATGCATTGAATATCGATAGGATAGTAACCGGGTCCGTAGCAGACAAAGTGGCCCCGACAGACAACGCATCGACAAACGAGATATTGATGCCCTCGAGCCCCAAAGAAGTCCAGATAAAGAGAATTGTGCCCAGAACCACCGCTGATATCAGAGTTCCGGGAATAGCAAAAGTCAGGATCGACATGATGTTGTTGAAGAAGTTTGCCTGGTTCAGCTCGTACCCTGAATTCAAAATAATTGGTGGAAGTAGCACATTGAAGAAGTACGACGAGTTGAACGTCACAGTGTCCTGGATATAATGCCCGGGGGTCAGCCTGATGATCAACCCGACAAGCATACCGTAGAAAATCGACAGCACGGTCTCATGTACCGCCCGCACTCGTTTCCTTGTCAGGATATATGACGACCACAACGCTGCTATCAGCAAAAATAGCAGAATGAACAGCGCCCACGAAGAAAACATTTCTTCCTGAATTGGATTCACATCGTCCGGATCATCTGCAATCGGGTTCTCATCTATCGGGTCCTCAGTGCAGGCCCCAAATCGCGCCTTTAAGGCCCACACGGCAATACTCAGCGCTGTTTTCAGCATATTTAGGGGATTATCTCTGATAACCTGCCTGGTGCTTTGTACCACATTATACGGTCCATACAACCTGAATAAGAGGCCTGAAACACCCGCCAGAGCGCCCAGAGCTGCCAGAAGATTACAAGCACAGTGGTGTCCTTGGTTTGCATCTTGAGATCCTTGAACCTTGAGAGTCTCAATACACCAACACCCATACACCACATAGTAAATACCAGAGCTGGGTCAACAAACGTACGTCGAGAGCCCCGTTAAACGATGGTCTTGCATGGCTGGTCGTAGTGCTGCCAATTGCCGTTTGTTTCACCTATATCAATCGACTGTACGCCCTTCAGTTCCGTCGTTTGGCTGCTTGTCTTTTCCTTTGCTCATCGCATGGCTCGAGAAGTGAAAAATTCAAGATTTGAAGATATCGAAGTACATGAAGGTGAAGGTAAAGGAGGGCTGGAGCGGCCAGATGTGGTGTATGTGGGTTGCAATGCGGTGCAGGTTAGAACCAAGAACCAGGGCTTTCCGGTGATACCAGTTAAGCTTGATACCAGTTAAGCTTGATACCTGAGTTATAGTTTTTGCATGCTTGGAAGAATGAGCCGTCCCATTGTGATCTCAGGCCCCAGCGGGACCGGCAAGTCTACTCTACTGAAGAAGCTGTTTGCCGAGTACCCTACGAAATTCGGATTCTCTGTGTCGTCTACTACGAGACAGCCGCGTGCTGGAGAAGTGCACGGCAAAGACTACAACTTTGTTTCTGTGGACGAGTTCAAGTCGATGATCGAAGCGCAAAAGTTCATCGAGTGGGCGCAGTTTTCGGGCAACTACTACGGGACCACCGTAGAGTCCGTGAACGACGTCACCAGAAGCGGCAAGACGTGTATCCTGGACATTGATATGCAGGGAGTCAAGTCTGTGAAGAAGACCGAGCTGAATGCACGGTTTTTGTTTGTGGCTCCTCCGTCGATCGAAGAGCTCAGAGAACGGCTCACGGGCCGTGGCACCGAGACCCCAGAGTCTCTTGAGAAACGACTAGCTGCAGCAGACGCGGAACTCGAGTACGCCAAGACGGGCGCCCACGATTTAGTCATTGTCAATGACGATTTGGACGCTGCCTACGACAAGCTAAAACAGTTCATCTTTGAGCAGTGAGGAGCAACAGAAGGTAAGTAATATGTAGACCCCCATCACAGGCGGGCAAACGTGAGGTCCTGGTCCTGCACTTTGGAAAAACTGCTGCACTATCCAAATATATGGCTTGTTCAAGCCTTACAACCGGCCAATTCTCCCTGCACGCTCACCTCCGCTTTACAGATACTTCTATACGTTAACATATCGCTACACACCGGCAACAGCGGTTCTTACAGCTGCCATGGGCCCGGACAGACCGCCAATCCGCTCATCAGCAATTTCTAACCCGATAGTACGATAGTATATATAAGGCCGAACCAATAAACCAATACTTTAATCCCTGACCGTTAGTACCGGATGAGAAGAAGAAAGCAAGTTTCACGGCGTATAAGAGTGATTAGGCCGGGGATTCGGGGTTACAGAAGCGTCCAGTAGTGATTTCGTTGTAGTGCTAGTCTAGAAAGAATAGCCAAGAGCCCAATACTTCTAACCAGCATGTCTTACCTTCCTTCTAGTTTTGACGCAGACCAAGATGACGTGGACGAGATGCCATTCATGGACAAAGTGATATTCCACTGTAAGCAGCAGCCACTAGTGCCCCTAGGGGCACTAGCGACCACTGGTGCAGTGGCTCTTGCCGTGATGAATGTCAAGAACGGAAACCGGCAAAAGGCTCAGATCTGGTTCCGGTGGCGTGTGGCGCTGCAGGGGATGACTCTAGTGGCTCTAGTGGCCGGGTCCTATATTTACGGTGTGAACAAGGACCAGCGTGCGTCGCACGAGGAGCAGCTCAGACAGAAGGCCAAGATGCGTGAGCAGCTATGGATCCAAGAGCTTGAGAGAAGAGACCAAGAGACAAAGCTCAGAAAGGCCAAAGCAGAGCAGGCCAGGCAGAAGGCCAAGGAGATGGAGGCCGAGACCTCTAAGCTGCAGCAGGAGCTCAGAGAGCTTGAAGCTAGGGTCCAGGGCGACATATCAAAATAAACTTTGCATTGCCTTCTATTATCTCTCCCAACTTCAGTTCCATTCTCATGTATATATACGACCAGGCCTCCGTCGGTCAACGCTTTAACTACCACTAATAATGCTATGTAAAACTTCCAACAAGTATCGTCTACAGCATCAGAGCTTTCCCTCTGATTCATCTTTTCCTTTACCTGTCGATCCTGTGTATCAGAATAAAGAACAGCATCAGCTTTGATAAAAGGAATATAGGTGTTAAAGGAAGAAGTTGGGAAATTCATCAGGATTCCAGCTGTTTACATGGCAGCAAGTGTCTCAGTTTGGGGCAGAGAAGGTGACATAGTGTATTGCAACTAAGAAGCTCAGCAAGATGGAATATCTGGCATCTAAAGCATACCATTTCAGTGTTTGGTCGAGTGATCCGTTGTTGCAGAAGTGCACCAATCTGACGATCAGAGCCCACGGGAAATGCTCTGTGCAGCGTCTTATGCAGTATGTGCATTGGCTACTGTGTCAGCAGATGGAAGGATTTGAGAGCGAGGTGAAAGCCAGCGAGTTAACGCTTCAGTATAGGTTCGGGGTTCTGGCAGCTGATCAGCGGTGCCAGGACATAGAGCCAAACTACACAGGTGTAGTGAGATTGAGGCTGGAGAGACAGCGGGCCGCTGGTGGTGCGTCTGGGACGCAAACAGCGGTAGAGTATGATCCAGAAACGTTTTTCCGGACCGATGTGGAGGTGCATTGCAACACGCTGTCTGTGGAGAAAGTGTTCAAGGCCCGACTACAAAAAGTCAGCCTACAGACGACCCTCATACACTTGGCAAAGCTGTCACTAGAGGAGCTGAATAACTACGAACAGGATGAGAATGTCAATATATGCCGGGTCCACAAACATACGTTGGACGATGTTTTAGCTCTTGATATCGCTGGAAGATCGCATGCAGTGGCTCTCTCAGAGACCACCGAGGATATGACACTCTGTGATCTTTTGGGAATCGACTTTGCGCCAGCACCTGATGCGTACTGCTGCCTGTTGTGCAAAGTGAAACACTCACTGATCGATGACGGAATCACCATCGAGTTTGTCTCCGAGGCCAAGCTGACGATCAAGAAAATGGTGGTCAATCCGAATACAACTGTATTGGATGTCAAAAATTTTATCTGTTCTGTGTATGCCCATGCACTGCGCTTACAGCCAAACGACATCAAGATCATATACAAGGGTTGTATCTTACATGAGGTTAATGGAGCCTCGAACGAACCGAACAAGATTTTGAAGCTTGTGACAGAGGGCTCAGGTGCCAAGTTACATGTGCATATTACGCACGAGTACTCTGAACCAGGCCCTGGTTTTTGGAATGAACTTCTTTTCGCGGCCGATCGATTCGAGTTCCAACCGTCCACTAGTGGATCGAATGATTTGCGGAACACTACTCCTTCTGAAACTCGTCCGATGACTACTCAAGTGTTAGAAGACACGGTAAGAGAAGTGCCTGGTGTGTCAGAACCTACTCAACGCAACGGTGGCATTGAAGGCAGTGGCCCCGAAGAAGTTCCACACTGCGGAAATAGCAGTGCAGTGTCACCCACAAGAACTGTTAGCTCCCCCATTAGCACGACAGACCATGTACCAATTGCAAGCACATCGTCAGAACCTCGAATTCCCGTGGTTTCTGCAGACGGAATACCTGTAAAAAGATCATTCGAGACCTATGAACGAGTCACAATCGACTCTCACGATTTCTTTGTTCCCAAATCACATCTGGAACCCGAGAACTTTGAAATCCAAGTAGAGGGCCGCACGGTGACTGTGTCGAAGGACGATATCGAAATTGTGGATAACGAACTACGACTTTCCAGAACCGCAAGAGCTGCGCTGGAAGAAGTCATTGGGGAGCCCATAAGAAGTGATGTGGGAGACACGCACGCAATGGATATCCTGGAAGAGGTGCCTACCGAGCCAGCGAACGAAAACGTACCGGCGAATCAAAACAGAGCCTGGCATGCCGCTTTGCGCAGTGTTTTCTCCCGTCGAACGGTGACCTTGATCATCCAAACGATCACGGGCAGGCTGGGCTTGATTTTGTTTTTGGCCTTTGAACTGTACCCAATTCTTCCGCTTTGGATCTTCTACACCTTGGTCGGCCTGCTAGTCCTTCAGAGCGTGTGGACCAAGTTTGACGTGGGTCGGTGGATCCGCAAACTCATTTTTGGATCGTTTGATGGCCTCACCCCCGAAGAGATCAACCAGATCTGCGTCTTGATCGACAACGAAAAGCTGGACGAGACCTTTTTCGGTCCTTTGGCTGGCGTGCCGCTCATCTTCAACGCTTTGGTGGAGAAAGTCGACCAGAACGACGACCTGAAGACTGCGCTGCGCGACCGGGTCTCGCACTGGGCCGGGGCCCAGCAGCAGCAGGCCGAAAACCAAGAGCTACGCAACAGGTCCAAATTCCTGCTCAAACAGTTCTTGGCGATGCGCCAGCACGCCGAGTCCGCGCCGCCCAAGCGGGACTCCGACATCTACTACATGCTGTTCCACGACCTGCTGCACCAGACGCGCGACTCCCTGGCCCAGGACCTGGTCCGCATGGACCCGCAAACCCGCCACATGGTCTCTGCGGTCCGGCGATGGAACCTGTCCCACAACAGTCACGTGACCACGTCCTACCTGCGCTTTCTGCTGCTGTGGGTCGACGTGTACCGCCCGTGGAACGCGTTCACAGACTGCACGCTGATGCGCTACGTGGTGCCCAACCCTGCGCGCGACAGCATCCTGCTGGGCCTGCTCAAGAACTGCGTGCTGTTCGTGCTGCTGTTCCTGCCAAACTTCGAGCGCCAGTTCGAAGACATCATCGAGCAGCGGCTGATCCAGCAGTCCCAGGACGAGGTATAGCGCCTACATAACAACACCACGTGAAAACCACGTGATACAAATTCTCTCTCCTCTCTCGCCCTCTTGGCCAGAAAAAGCGCGATTCTGACGAATCAAAGTCCGGGTAATGACGATCCACGCCATCGCCGCTCCGCCCCGCCCAGGGGCAGCCCGCCGAACGCGCCCTGAGCACAAGCCGCTCAGCACGCCACAGCGGCCAATTTGTCAGAGTCCGTGTCAGTCGCTATTAGCACGGCTTCCAGCCTGATTCAATGGCTTTGTAATTGTCTCTACAGTTCTGCGTTGTTCTTTTCGTAAAGCTGAACCAAAAAGGTTAAGGTATATAAAGGGGTCGTTATGTTAAGAACATTAGAGACAGAATACAAGTGTACCAATGTGTAAAAAGGGATTATGAAAGTGTTTATATGGGTCTTGTACAGGTTTAGAAGGACAGAAAACCAAACTCAGTGAGTCATCACATTATATATTTAGCTATGGTCGCTCAAGTTCAAAAGCCAGCCCCAGAATTCAAGAAGACTGCCGTCATTGACGGTGTGTTTGACGAAGTGTCCTTGGACAAATACAAGGGCAAGTACGTTGTTCTTGCGTTCATCCCATTGGCGTTCACGTTTGTGTGCCCTACTGAGATCATTGCGTTCTCTGAGGCAGCCAAGAAGTTCGAGGAGATCGGCGCGCAGGTTTTGTTCGCGTCCACGGACTCCGAGTACTCCTTGTTGGCGTGGACCAACGTGCCAAGAAAGGAGGGTGGCTTGGGCCCAGTCAACATCCCATTGATTGCGGACACCAACCACTCGTTGTCCAGAGACTACGGCGTGTTGATCGAAGAAGAGGGCGTTGCTCTAAGAGGCTTGTTCTTGATCGATCCAAAGGGTGTTGTGAGACACATCACCATCAACGACTTGCCAGTCGGCAGAAACGTTGACGAGGCCTTGAGATTGGTGGAGGGCTTCCAGTGGACCGACAAGAACGGTACCGTGTTGCCATGCAACTGGACCCCAGGTGCCGCCACCATCAAGCCAGAAGTCGACGCATCCAAGGAGTACTTCGCCGCTGCCAACAAGGACTAAGCGCCCGCGCCTGCAAGCGCCTGCAAGAGCATTGGTATCTCTCTGTTGACCAGAAACGCCTTGTGCGAGCTCTGCTCATTCTATGCAAGGAACAATAGATCGAAAATTGAAATTTTGAGTTAAAGATTAGATATAGCTTTAAGTATATGACCTCTTAAAACATGTTTAGTTTTCTCCTTGCGTATTGCTTCGCTACTGTGGCTCATCTTCGTATCCGCTCGAGCAGAACGCACGATGCAAGAAAGCCTCCCATACAGAATCCTTTTTCGCGAGCTTGGATGCAACTTCAATGTAGTCCTTTACCAATAGAGTGTCCATGGCGTATGGTTCACTATCGGATGTATACTCAACTTGGTATTTAAATGCAATTGAGGCGGCTTCCTCCTCAGTCTTGCCTTCTTTTAACAGTTTCCGGTAATCGGAATCAATTTGTCTTAGATCAGCGTAGTACTGAACAAACCGGAGAGGCGAAAACAATTGGTTCTTGTATGCTGGTCCAGGTGGAGTGTTCTTTGGTTTCTGTTTAGGGAAAGTCTTGTCTTTTTTCCACCAGTTCTTCTTGTTTTTTCTCTTCTTGCCCCTTCTCTTCTTGCCCTTCCTGTGCTTTCTCTTCTTCCCTGAGCTCTTCTTCAGTGAAGAAAGATCTTGTTCCTCTCCTTCATCGACGTCGTCATCGACTTCGAGATCGTCACGATTGATATTGTCCTCAAGTTCTTTATCTAAATCTTGGAAAAATGCATCCCATGGCTGGTAAGTTTGGACAGTTTCCTCCGACGTCTGAAGCCCTGTGATATTGTATTCCCAGATTCGGAATCCAGGATTAAAAGTAGGAATTATCGAAGATCCAATGTGAACCAAACTGTACCGCTCAAATAATGGATCCTTCTTTGAAAGTTGGTCAATATTATCTGCAATTTCAGAATAGTACGAGTCTCGTACACTGTACATGTATTTAACCTTCTTCACAGGTTTGGCGCCCTCTATCCTGACTTGTCTCGCAGCAATAGCATCGGTCAGGAAATCGTCTTCTATCTTTTCTGAACCGTTGAGTTCAGCGGAACTGACGTCCATCTCAACATCTTTCCATGCTTGTTCCCCATCAACTGGAATGAAATGATCCATGTTCATGTGTCCGTATATCCCACCTAAAATGATGTCATTATACTCATGCAACCAAATGGCCATCTTGTTGAAACAAGACGAGTCATAATTCTTTGAAATTGGTGGAACGTGACCACTGAGCCATACTTTCATGCCTCTTGACCTTAGTTCTTCCAAGGTGTATCCCAGCCAGAGTAGCAGTTTATGGCCTGGTTGATTCTTTGAGCTACAGTTATCAACCAGCGGGTTACCCTTGAACAAATACATTGTGTTCAAAGAGATGACGGCAAGCTTACCAGGGATCACTTCCACGAAGAAAGATGTGGAAATGTCGAAGGTGTTTTGTTGTTCAGGGGGTATAAAGTTTCTCCAAATATTGAACAACTCTCTGGTCTGCAAAGTAGGTCCCAACGAGTACATGTTATGTGGGAACACATCGTTGTTACCTAAGGAAGGTATAACCTGGACGTTGAACTCACGAGGGTCTGCAGAGTCATGGTCCTTAAACTTCTGCATAAACAGGTCACTCACCTGTCTGTTAACGTCGAAGATCTCATGCTCGGTTCTTGGTATATTACGGTCATTATCGTGTCTGACGTTATCTCCAGTCCACACTACGAAATCGATCTTGTCGCCCAAGTGCTTTTCGATCCAATCCAGCGTGTGGTGAATTAAGTCTGGAGGGGAATCGCAGCCTACCATAGGATTTCCGAAGCGCGCGGATCTGTCTTCTGCGTCCTCGGGCTCCTTTCTGTGGCACGCTTTACGGATGGACACATCGGATTTGTAGTACATGTCTGGATGCATGTCTGTCAAGTGCAAGAACCGGCCCTTGATAGTCTTGTCCTTGCCTCCCAGCCGTATAATTTTCACATCCTGCATCGGCGTAAGCCCAAGCTGCGACAGCTCTGTCTGTGATAAAGGCAGCTCATCTGTAGAAACGGTCGAGTACTGGATCTCGGAAGCCTTTTTGGCAGAATGATGGGCACCAAAGCATCCGAAACCGCCATAAAACGCCAGGTACGCAACACACACCACAGAAACGACGGCTAAATGCAGGAACAGCCTCTTTCGGGTCCCTGTTCTCTTGTCTTGCGTCCGCTTCCTGTCCTCATTCCCTCTCCGAGACTTGCTCATCTCTTCCCTTGAGCTGGAAATTGAAATTGCCCGAGCCGCGTTTTTTCGATACACAGTTTCACAAGCACACCTCCAGGGGCCAGTCTCAACGTTTGTGCTCGACCATCGCCAGCGCCAAGCGCTGCATAACTGGACCTGTTGTCCTGTGAGTCCTTTACACTTGTGCGAGGTTCTGACGCTTTATATTGGGGGCGTGCCCATCACCAAGTGCGGGTAACAGTCACGTGACCACTTCGTGGTCACGTGACAAAAATAATTACCCGGACATATCTATACCCGGGTAACGTCTCTCTGGTTCTGGTCCGGCTGCGTCTTTTTTTTTTTTCGCGTCGTGTCGCCGCGTTCCCGTCTCGAAAATCGCGTCTCGAAAATCGCTAACATGGGAATGGCGATGAGGCTAACAGGAAAAATGTCAACACAGCGCTTCCATCAGAAAATTGGTATAGCGACAATGACAGGAATTTTTCGTTAATGGACTAAACAGATGTACGAGGCCGCGACTTGTAATGTTCCCTGATTTGGCTTTTGAGTGGTTAATAGCGGCAGAACGCCAATATCGCAGGTAGTAGCATATGGTTCCTGATGTGGAAAGGTGATGAACAGGAAAGTGAGAATTGTCTGTGGTGTTTGGTCCGAGTAGTGCGTTTGTAGTATATATATATAGTTGCATAGACAGAAACCAAGAGGAAGAAGACAGGTAAGGGTGCGCGGGTGTGAGCTTTTGGAAGGACTAGAAGGCAGGCTGCAAGGAGCACAGGACACCAAACGTAGCGGGGATGTCGAAACCGGTGCTACCCTCTTTTTCCACGATCATTGATGCGACATCGGCGAGTTCCTCGCCGATCCCCAGATCAGCCAGTGTGGGGTTCAGAATGGATATCCAGGGGAACATCAAGCTTCCTCCGTTGACCGCTGGCGGGGAGCCACAGACTCCGATCGTGAAGAACAATCTGCTGTCGATCACGCCTACTACCAGCATGCTCAGAGTCGGAAACACGCTGATTCCGGGAAACGACCAGCCGCGTCACGTGACCGACTCGCCAGGACTGCTGGGCGGAACTGGCTCGCTGGTGCGCTCTGCAGCGCACCACGGCCAGTACGCGGCGAGGATGTCGCAGCCGACGCCAATTGGCAGCGGCCACTCGCTATCGGGCCCCGACTTGAGCCTGAAGCTCAGCATGTCAGACAACAGCTCCTTTCAGCAGACTCCGTCAAAGAAGTCCAAAGTCACCAAAAGAGTGCCGGACACACACCACAGTCTGATACTGGCAGATCCGGAATCTGCGTGCGAGTCAGACGCGAGTAAAAATACCAAGAAAAGAAGCTGCAAGACTAAGTCCTTTGCCTTCATCACTCATTCCCAGGAAACGTTTCCCTCAAATGAGCCATCGATCGATAACGCTCAACTTGCAAGACGTAAGAGGAGACGCACCTCAAAGAATGAATCCGATATACTGAAAAGAGAGTTCGAACTGAATCCTGCTCCGAGTAAGGAAAAAAGGGCTGAACTGTCGCTGATATGTAACATGAGTGAGAAAGCGGTTCAGGTTTGGTTTCAGAACAGAAGACAGAATTTCAGAAAGAAGTTCAAGTCAGATCGCAGGCACTCTTCTTCTCCGTTAGAAGAAAATGGCACTGTCATGGTAGAGGTCCCTAGATGTGGTGCTGAGTCTCAAGAGCCTGATTCTTCTGCAAATATTTTCCAGACAGGCATCGCGCCTTCAGAGGCGAACCAAGTTAAGAAAGAACAAGGTTCTCCTATAATAGCTTGTCAGGACTCTACTGTCGTAAATCAGAATGATAGTGACAGCAATATTTCTTCGTCAGACGAACAAAAATTCCAAAAGAAGATGAAGCTCGATATTCCAAGGTACACTACTGCCGCACCTGTAGAGAAGGCTTCGTATCCACCATCTGACAAGGGCAAGGTTCTCACATTCAGATTGAAACAGCACAACACGCTTTCAAGAGTTTATACAAGCCCTAACAATAGGGTGAACAAACTGATAAATGGCCCCGTCATCGAGGATATCGAATCCTCAACTCCAACCAAGACGATTTCTGAAGAAGAAGCCAAGATCCCTGTAGCAAAGAACACCAATAACGGCAAGTTGAACTTCCGTTCCAACAGAGGTATTCTGAAAGAGATCAATGTTAACGCTATATGATCTCCATAACAGCGAATATAATGTACCCTTCAACGTAGGGAAGACCTGTTTGTAATAATATTAAAATCATGCATGAGACGTAAAGAACTATAGGCAAATATCATTTGACTACACTGAACAACAAACGATGTAAGAGTACATTTGAAAAAGCCTCGTCTATGTAATTCAAAAGCGGAAAGTGTTTAATACTTAACGTATACTTTTTGATAGTACTTATACAAGAGTTAATAAATGAAACTAGTTCTAAATTCAAGTTGGGATGCTGTGTTAACACATGAATACAATTATCCTAGTGCAGCCAACCGTTCAAAAGTAGAGAAATTATTCTCTTGTTTAAGCTCTTCTTCTACCAGTGGTCTTGGTGTGTTGACCTCTAACACGCAAACCCCAGAAGTGTCTGATACCACGGTGAGACCTGATCTTCTTTAATCTCTCCAAGTCATCTCTCAACTTGGATTCCAAGTTGTTAGCCAAGGAGTGGTAGTCCTTACCGTCACTGACATCCTTCTGTCTGTTCAAGAACCAAGCTGGGATCTTGTAGTGAGTTGGGTTTTGCATGATTTGAACAATTCTCTCCAACTCTTCTTGGGTCAATTCACCAGCTCTCTTGTGTAAATCAACATCAGCCTTCTTACAAACCAAGTTGGCGTATCTACGACCGACACCTCTGATGGTGGTCAAAGCGTAGACAACCTTGATGTTACCATCAACGTTGGTGTTCAACAAACTGTACAAATGTATGAAACATAAATTGTTAGTAAAACTGGAACTCAGCATCTACCTCGGGCCAACGAAGCGCACATCGATTCTTTCTGGACTGATTTTTTTCCACGACTCAAACTGTTGTATAAGCCGTACCTAACTCAGTAAATATTTCAAAAGTCGCAAAAGATCATAGCATGCATCGGATAAGTTTCTGCTATTGACTTTGATCCTGAATACATCAACTCTACAATTTTGGTGTCTGGTCTAAGCAGGCTCGTTCGACTCTCTCTCATTCATGCTAAAACTCGCTAGGCACTGCATCCATAAGTTTCTTTCTACTTCGACCTGAGTATTTTCTTCAGTCTTCAGTCTAGTCTTGTCACAGCTCTGTTACGCTTGGCTGCCTGTCCGTTCTGAAATCCTTTTGTGCTTCCCATTGGTGGCTAATAACTTCATCTGGTAACATACCGCAAAATGTGTTGGAAGGAACCTTGTTCTTGAACAACTAGAGACATCTTTGCTTCTTACTCGTTCTGTTTCGACAACCACTAGTCCAGAATACACCTTCCAATGCAACGGTCTCTACTATACTAACGTACTATCCGTAATGTATCTCTAATATCAAATGCTGGATAACAAATTTCAGACACCTTCACCATACAAACCTACAGTACCTCTGGTGAAACTGGAAAATTGAAATGAGCTACGCAGAGAATCAACGGAAGCTACTGGGAGACAGACAGGATCCTCCGTCCAGAAACTGGGATGCTAGGCTGGGAAAGCTGGTGGTTCCTGCTTAGACAGGAGAGCCAAACCGGGAGTCGCTGACGCCAGAGGGTGCGACAGTGAGTGAGCAATAGTGTTTGGTACTGCCGTGTACTGTGGGGCACTCAGCCTAGGGATTGATTTCTTGCTGGAATGTAACTTTGTGGAAGTGCAACGATTGCCGTTTATGGAAAAAACTAAAAAGGAAAGTTTGGTTAAACAGAAGGGCGATATGTACGGGTGTCAGATAAACAATAAAGGTGTCTGGGTGCTAGGTTAACAGTCCTCGTTCATGTGAGATATTTCAGTATTTCAGTCATTGGACAATAATGCAAAAACGTCACTGGATGTAGATCGTAGTATAAGGCTATATACATGAGTTTATACTGATGCTGAATATCCGAAGCCGTAGGTAGTGTGTTATTCAGAAGTCTTGGAAAGGACCCCATGAACAATTAAACATGGGTTACTGCTAGGTATTCTAGGGCTTCTAGATCCATGAAGATCCTGTGAGCCTTTAGGATATCGTTCACGTCTACAAATTCCTTTTGTACGATATTCACATTCTCTTTGAATCTCTCAGTAAAGTTGAATAGGCCTGGTCTTGGCTCGTTCGTTACAAAGAGCAGTTTACGGTCTTGTAAGTTGAACTGTTTTAGGAACTTTTCGAAAACCACGTCTCCGTCGTCAGATGTTTCAGTGATGGGTAGGACTTCCAGTTCGTTTAGATCTGTAGAGGCGGTTTCAGAAACACCGTTGCCGCTGCCAATCACGAACAAGTTTCCATTTCTGTGCTGGTAACTTAGCGCGTTGTTGAAGGCTAGCGAATATATCTTTTTTGGCAAATCTGTGGTGTAATCGTTTGGAGCAGTTCTGGCTAGCGCTCTACCACCGTTGTGTCTTATTGGGGAGTTAGCATCACCAGCTCTGGCCATACCAGACCCCTTTTGGGGCAGCAGCTTTCTTCTGGAGAAACCTACATCACTTCTACCAGGAGGATTGGATGACCCCACACGTTTGTTGTCATTTTCATACACCACTGCACGCCATAGCAGGTCTCTTCTGAGCGGCGCATCTAATACAGAGGTAGGAACTGGAGTAAAAGTCAATGGCTCCAATGAAGGGAACGCACGTACCGTGGCTAGAGTGTATTTGGGCGGAAGACTAGCGTTTGGAAGCGGTTGATTGGATACAAAACGGATCTAAAAGAATTGGGACACATTTGTTAGTAAAATGACAATGCACTTATTCAAGGCATCGCCCAAGGGCTACCATCTGGCCAGCCAGATGATAACTTTGGCGATGCATCGGAGAACCACAAATAGGGAAAACATGGCACTGCTGACATACGTTCTTGCAACGGCTCAAAGCCTGTATTCTGGAAAACATCTTGCCTTGAAGATCCTGCCTAACCATTCTAGAACAGCGAAGTCACAGAATATAGACCAACTACAAGCTTCTCTCATGTCCTTCTGTCTAACATCTGGTATTTGAGTACAATTATTGATATCAAAAATTTGATGCTTAACGAAGAGGTCGGGTAATACAAATTAGCATTCATAGCGCCAAAGTGGACGGAATACCCAATGCCAAAACCCAATGCCAATACGGGACCATGGATTGCATTGATAATCCGATATAACGACACAGGAACCAAGGCGTCCTAGTGCTTCTAAATGCGAAGAATCAGGTCTAAACTTCATGTCACGTGACTTATACTTTTTCTGAAAAATTTCAGTCAACCACCTTTTAGAACAGAAGCTCATCTCATCGACAAATGTGTTCTGAAATGATGAAGAGTGTGGAAACATCTGTTAAACGCAGCTTTAAGTACTCTTTCAAGCGTAGTGTAGACTGTGGAATTGTAAGTGAAGCATCCAAAAACTTCTTTTCAACTGTGAGCCCAGTTAATCATGTCATCTCGGGCCAGATACTATTTGGAACAATGCATACCTGAGGTCGATGATTTGGTTCAGAAGAAGCTATTCACCAAGAATGAGGTCAACAAAATTATGAAGAGGAGGACAGACTTTGAGCACCGGTTAAATTCCAGAGGATCTAGCATAGATGATTATATCCGGTACATTGAGTACGAGAAGAGTGTGGATGCGCTAAGAAAGAAACGTGTCAAGAGGATCTTGCAGGCGAACAGATCGAACAGCATCTCAGATTATACGGTACAGCAGCGGATACTGTACATATTCCAGAGGGGCTGCAACAAGTTTCCAAAAGAGCTAAAATTCTGGTCTCTGTATCTGAACCATTTGAAGTCCAAGGGAACTGGTGCATCATATAAGAAGATTCAGAACGTCTACAACCAGCTGCTGAAGCTGCATCCAATGAACGTTGATGTGTGGATCTCTTGTGCAAAATACGAATATGAGGTACATGCCAATTTCAAGAGTTGCAGGAACGTGTTTCAAAATGGATTAAGGTTCAACCCGGACGTCGCTAAACTGTGGTACGAATATGTCAAGTTTGAATTAAACTTCGTCACCAAGTTGCTCAATAGAAGAAAAGTGATGAACTTGATCAATGAACGTGAACAAGAAATGGACATGCTGCAACAGAAAGAGGAGTCCCAGAAACTGAATAGAACGGAAGAGGCGCAAATGGAAGACGAGGAGAACGAAGCCTACTACGACGAAGATGGGATTGCACTACCCTCTACTGGAGACAAGATGAAGGATAAGCTTAATGAACTACCAGACACAGATATGAGCATGTTAGGTTCCGAAGAAACCAACCCTGCGCTGCGTGGTGACGTAGCTTTGGTTATTTTTGATATCGCTATGAAGAGCCTTGCAAGCAGTTTCATCAAGAAACATCAGGGATACTATGCTGTTACAAACTCCAAGATTGACCAAGAATTGAACAAAAATGTTCTTGCATACTTGTTCGATAGGGCAATGGACTACATCGAGTTATTCTCTCAATTCAAAGATTTGAAAAGAGAATACTTAGTCAACCATGTGTTACAATGGTTAAAGAGCAGTGAGTACAGCCTTCATTTAGAGTCCAGCTTGCCAGATAAGTATTTGGAGCTTCAACTGTGTGATATCACTCTCAATATTAGATTCATGCCTCTAGATGAGTTGGATGTCGAGAATCTACAGCTTTCAGTCAAAAAATACATGGCTTACAAAACTAAGCTCAGCGATGACAATTCCAAAAAACTTTCGACTCTGTACGCCAACTACTTGACACAACGCATTCTTTCAAACATCAACAAGGATGATGCCAAGTATTCAATTCTCAACGCTATCATCAAGAAGTTGTAATGATACAGTTTAAATATAGTTATAAGTTATAGAAGAGCATTATTTCAGAGCTTCAGGTTATAAACCATATTCAAAGTAACATCGATAGTTCAACTATACCCAGTTCTGGGATGCAAAAAAATCATAGATTCTATTAGCTTTGAGTGGATCAATATTCAGTAAATCACGACATTGCTTCTTCGAAAGTTGACCAGCAGTACGAATTAGTTCCCTGAACAAAACCTCTTTGATGGCAATATATGGTTTCGGTAGTATCTTTAGATTGATGCATAATTGTTGTTCCTCCGGAGATAAGAGATGGAAATCTGCTCCATGCTGAATATTGACGATGGTCATCAATTTCTTCCGACCACTACTTTCGTTGTAATTCTGAGAATAGTCTGCTTGTGATCTATGAGCAGAAGAAGCTCTGTAACGAGCATTGTTGCTTGAGTTAGAGGATGAATACACTTGGCTTCCAAATCTTTCCAGTGTCATAATCCTTGCTTGTTTATCACGTTCATATTTGAGTCCAGCTTCTAAAGTTGTGATACCATTGCTTCTCCATTCCTGCAACTGATGGATTCTAATTCTACATCGTAGTTCTTCCAAAATGTCTTTACTAAAGTCTTCGAAATCTTGGGGGGTCATAATTCTCGCGAAAGCTTTGATTCTGTTGTACAAGTCTTTGATCTCTTTTGAACGTTTCTTATCGATACTTTGCAGCCTTCTATAATCCATCAAATGATTCTCAAACAATAGACGTTTCTTTTCAGCTCTAGTTGTCAGCCTCGAGTTGTAGATGTCCAAAATTGCCAATTTCACTTCAATATCTAGCGGCTGGTCATCTGAATCGAAGACCATATCCTTCACTGGACCCTCAGCTTCGTTCTCAAACTCAGTTTCAAATTCCAGTCTTCCTGGCATGAACCCTTGCACTTCATGACAGGACGGCTGTGATGCCATAGGTTTCTTAGGAGGTTCCAAAGGTCTTTCTCTGAACTTTTCAATCCGTTTCCGCCTATTCTCAAGAAACTGTTCCTGCGGCATGTCGATATCCTTTGTAATATCCGGAATAGGATAGTGATCGCTATTCAAGTAGTACTTTAAATAATGATCATAAACTTCATCTTTGTCTCTGGAACCGATATGGTCAGCTATATCTTGCCAGTTCCCCAATCCCAACGTCTGGGCGCCTTTGATCAACAGTAGCTCTTCATCGGCACCCCAATCTTCGCATAGGATCGGATATGAATTCGTTTCTATTACCCTGTAGTCATGGTCTGGCCTGTGGTTCCCCGTATACAGCCCCTTAGAAAAACATGGCACACACAAGTCGTATTCAGGACACACAGCACATGATATCCTCACTCTATTAGTGCAGTCAGCAGAACAAACATCACAATGGAACTTGTTGGTGGACATATCTCTCGTTAAAACGTTTTAAAAAAAATCTGTCTATAAAAGACAGTTAGATTCTTGTTTCTTACTTCTCTAGGCACTCCGCAGCTTGTGTGACACCATTTGTCAATCTCAAAGTGGATGATGCCTCGGTTGTTCAACTGTTTATTTCATTAGTCTTAGGAACCTTATTTGAAAAATATATGAGAAAACGGGGACTGTTTCAAACACCCAGACCTTCTACATTTAGTATAGGTCTTGTGAAAAATTCTAGAAAAACAGTTTCCGGATATGGCAAAAGACAGCCTTTCCACCTGCAGGAAATAACTCCTTCTGAATGAGCTGTAGTCTAGGGGGAAGCCCCCAGCCTAGAGGGTTCCAGCAAGCCCAGCCGTTGGAATGCTAGTGGGGGATTCTGGTAGTAGGATTCGAGTCTCCCCAGCCCAGCTCTACAGGCCAGGCTAGATTGTTTGTTTTCGTTTGGACAGCCTAGTTTGGAACAGTAGTCGACATTCCACAATCATCAAGTTTAAACAACTAGTATTGAAGAAGAGAAGCATTGTTAGATATGGCCTACGTAGGTAGAGGCTTGAGTATAGCTTGTAGAAAGAAGTCAGCAAGGACATAATCAAGACAAAATGGTACGTTAAACGCAGGAATCAGGAGTAACTAGAGAACGTAGCGGGCGTTGTGAGATGAGATATTGGAACAAATCAGGTATTGATTGACGTTTAGATAGATATGATTGAAAACATCTAGAACCGAGGAAAAGTACATCAACCGGTGGTTCTGAGTGATGGTTGACATCTTTAGATTGTGCTGATTTCGCATCAGCGCTCATCAGGAATGAAGTGTAGTTATCGGTGGAGCTAACCTGATGTAGAGACACTACTAGTAGGACTACCCGCAGAGCCTAGATGTTCGTTCGGTGGAATTCAGATGTGCTTGAATATTGCATTCTACGCTTCAATATTTGTATCTGTCCAGTCATAACGAAATGAGATGTGCGCACCACTGCGGAGAAGATTGACAAGAGTTGAATTCAACAGAATGCCTTGCACTCTGTCGTCACTTTTTGTTTCGATTCAAGCGGGATGCCCATCAACGGTCTCATTCGTTCTCTAGAGATCCATAATATTGTTACCAATCGAATTCCATTTATACTAACAAACTGATGATCTTAATTGATTTATCGAATCGTAACAGGGTAGAGTTAGAACCAAGACCGTCAAGCGTGCCTCCAAGGCTTTGATTGAAAAGTACTATCCAAAGTTGACCATGGATTTCCAGACCAACAAGAGATTGTGTGATGAGATCGCTACCATCCAATCCAAGAGATTGAGAAACAAGATTGCTGGTTACACCACCCACTTGATGAAGAGAATTCAAAAGGGTCCAGTTAGAGGTATTTCCTTCAAGTTGCAAGAAGAAGAAAGAGAAAGAAAGGACCAATACGTTCCAGAAGTCTCTGCTTTGGACTTGTCTCACTCTAACGACGTTTTGAACGTCGACACTCAAACCGCTGAGTTGGTTAACTCTTTGGGTTTGAAGTTGCCTCTATCCGTCTCCTCTATCTCTGCCGTTAGAGAAAGAAGATTCAGAAGAAGAAACTAAGCAGCTAGTCACTTCTAGATAATTGTATCAAGACGGAGAGACGAGGCTAGTATCATGTGTTTCAAACACGGCGTAGTTTCTCTAGATACTTTGTATACAACTCTATAAAGTTGCCAGTAAATATAATCATCGGTATTCGATCATTGTTGTAAAATAACTTAGCCTATGGTTTTGTAAAAGCCATAATCAACTATATTTCAATATGGGAGTATAGTCAAAACAAAGTTTAAAGAAGATCGAGAATCTCTTTCCCCAAATTTTGGACTCTAGCCAGCTTGGAATTGATCTTGTCACCATGATCGCGTAAAACTTCTGCTCTTTCATTGATTAGATCTGTAACAACTTGGAAACGATGCGATAGTTTAATTCTTGCTTGGATCATTCTTGACATTAACTGTCGTTGCTCCTGCAACAGCTTATCACCATAATCGACCCACTCTTTCATGTCATATTTTGCCAATTCAATGCACTCCTGTTTGCCCTCGGCATGGGAAAAAACTTCATTGTAATACTCATCACCCTCAGCGGCACCTTTCTCGCTCAATCTTATATCATATTTCTCGTATACCTCGGGATTCTTCGGCATCCGTTTTGTGGGTTTCTTGGGGACCTGTTTACCAGACAAATTAGAATGTTCCTTTTCATTGAACAAAAGGCTGACCAAACTGTCATTTGACAGCAATTCCTGCTCTTTTGCAGAGGCGCGTTTCTTCTCAGATTTCTTTTCAACTTGGACTGGCTTCTTGACCTTAGGATTATGCTTGATAGGAGACGCTTGTGCAGCCGGAATCCCAACCTCTTTCTTCACCTGCGGAGTAGCCACTGTTTTACTGACAGCTGGTTTCTTGGAGTCGGCACTGGCTTTCACAGTAGGTACGTTTTCTGCAATTTCTTTCAAAGGTGGGCGGCTAACAGGATTCGATCTATTTGGTGATTGTTTCACCCGAGACACCGCTGAAAGATCCATACTAGTATCTGGTTCCTTCTTGACAAACATTTTCACTGTGTCACGGTACAGTGGGTTATTGATGCCTTGGGAAACTCCTCTGCTTCGATTTGTCTTGGGTGGTAAGTGCATTTACAGTCCGACGACAGGCAAAACGCTTTTTATGCAAATCGAAATACAGTCACGTGAACATCAAATTCTGATCATTTTCTGCACAAGTGTCTGTTTTCCAACGCATTAGCCTTGCTGGCGCAATCGGTAGCGCGTGTGACTCTTAATCACAAGGTTGGGGGTTCGAGCCCCCCGCAGGGCTAAATTTTTTAAGTTTTTCTCGACATTAATAACTCTGCCAGGGCAGCGATGAGATGGATCTGTCGCTCAATGTGCAGTGCAATTGACGTTCCTGGCAACTGTTGGCAATCCCCCACTGATCGCTATGACTGGTTGTACCACTGTTTAGTACTGTGTGATACTATGTTATCTCAGCCTTAAGGCTGCGAAACTGTGGCTCAAGTGAAAAATTCAAGATATCGACCGGTGATATGATAAAAGATAGAGAATGCCGATGAGCTAGAGATCATAGATACACACAATATTTAATGTAACCTTCAATCCTCCTTAAACATCCTGCGATGTAGGTACAGGTATAAACATAGTCCAATCCAAGGAATCACAATAGGTGTTGTGCTGTAATATTGTCATTGTCCTGTCAGTTAAGATCAAGCGTCAGATACGTGAATCACGATGTTTAAAAGTCTGGGATGGAGACATGCGAGGCGTATTGGAAGAGTAAACAGATACCTGAGATACTACTCTAGTGAAAATGCGAGTCAAAAAGCGTTTAATCCTGGTAAGATACGAATTTCAACCATAATGGGTAGTTTAACAGCTGGAGTGGGACTTGGAATAGCTGCTTCAAGTTATTTTTATGGGAATGGCAGTAAGCAAGTATTTCCTCTACAGAGCACCACGCCGCTGGACAGTTTGGAGCCCCCAGAGTACGGTTCAGACGAAGAACTGAGACTATGCATTGAAGAAATCCAGCGAGTTGTTGGCACCGATAACGTCAGGAACTCTACAGTGGAACTGACACACCACACTGACAACGGGTTTAATCCAACGAAACCATTGCCGCATCACAAGCCAAAATGGGTCGTGTATGCATCGTCTACCGAGGAAGTCAGTGCTATAATGAAGATTATCAACAGATACCGTATACCGGTGGTTCCCTTCTCCGGAGGTACATCTTTAGAAGGACACTTTTACTCTGTTAGACCGGGGATTGTATTGAATACGTCTAAAATGAACAAAGTGTTGGAAGTGCACGAGAAAGATCTGGATGCAGTATTACAGGCCGGTGTTGGATGGCAACAGTTGAATGAACATTTGGCTAAAAACCCCGAGACTAGTAACCTCATGCTCGGATGCGACTGTGGACCAGGAGCTCATGTGTGTGGTATGGTGAACACAAATGCATCAGGGATTGGTGCTACTAGATATGGTTCCATGGGAGCCAACATCATTTCCATAACGGTAGTGCTGGCTGATGGTACTGTGATCAAGACTAAAAAAAGACCAAGGAAGTCCAGTGCCGGCTACAATCTTACTGGATTGTTTGTTGGTAGCGAAGGCACCCTAGGAATTGTTACAGAAGTAATTGTCAAGCTTCAAGTGAAACAGAACTGCGAAACTGTCGCTGTTGTACAATTTCCAACATTGAAGGACTCGACAAACACCGTGGCAGAGTTATTCAGAAAGGGAATCCAACTGAATGCAGTTGAATTGCTGGACTCAAGTATGATGAAGTGTATAAATTACAGCGATCTGATCACCAAGAAGTACGACAACGTACCGACTCTATTCTTCAAAATTGCTGGCTTGAACAAAACGGTAGTTGACGAGTATGTCAAGGAAGTTAAAAAGGTGTCTTATGCCAACCATTGTAGCAAATTCGAGTTTGCAAAGACTGATGAGGAAGCCGAGGAGTTGTTCTCGACTAGAAAAAACGCACTGTATTTGATGCTTGATTACGCTTATAATGAGATTGACGAAAACGCTAAAATGTGGATTACTGACTGCGCAGTGCCACTGTCAAATTTGGCTTCAACTCTTGAAGAACTTGATAGAATATCAGCTACCTATCCACTGACTCATATGACCCTGGGACATGTTGGAGATGGTAACATTCACTACGATATATTCTACAAACCTGATCAGTACGAGATATGTAAGAAGCTGGTTGCTGAGATTAATACTGTCACTTTGAGAAACGAGGGAACTTGTTCAGGTGAACACGGAATTGGTAGTGGAAAACGGAAATTTTTGGAGGATGAATTAGGAACAGACGCAATTGACTTGATGCGTAAGCTGAAGTTGGCACTGGACCCCAAAAGATTGCTAAATCCTGACAAAGTTTTCAAAATTGATCCATTAGACCCTAGTGATGAATAAGAAGAACTTGGGACGTTACTTGTGTTCTTCAAATCTGTAAAAATATTGATATATACTACTAAATATGCAAATGACTTATATAATCCCCTACCTCTTCATTAATTATATGTTGTATCTGCTTTTGCTCCAAAATGCTCTTCAGCTAAATGATTAATTACTACCCAACCGAAGGAGTTCACAAATCTTCTTCGTACAATGATGTTATTATGAGAATCCGGCTGTAATTCAACAAGTACTTTACGCCAGTCCATGGATTCCTGCCAGTTTCTAGCAATTCGTTCTTCTTTGGCGTGGATGGAATAGTTAGGATAGATAATCTTCTTCACCAACTTTTTGTGCTTATAATGAACTGACGGCAGCTCCTGTGGCGTGTATAACCTATCATGAAGAATTCTATCAGTACGACTAGAGGGATCGATTAGATAAGTTTCCGATGGCAGAGGTGCTGTAATTGTACTTGCAGCAGCTTTCAAAGTATTCGCTTTTTTGGGTGGTTTGAACCCTGGTGTGCTTGACGGACTACTTGAATCTTCACTTTCGCTGGATTGGAAGGTACCATTGACCTGCGTTCTCATGTAAGGTTTAAACTTCTCTCTTTTGATCAATGTTTGCGGCAATAGCCATTGTAAAATTGAAGTTTTATCCATACTACTCTCTGGAATTTCACCTGTGGCGCCCCCTTTATTCTCGTCATGTGCTGATTGATGTGTGTCTTGCGCATGGTTTTGCTTGCGCACCTGTTGAACCTCACTCAACGCTCTCCAATCAAGATACAAGAGAGCTGCAGTTCTTAAGGGAACGATACCATCGAAAGCGACATTTGCGTATAAGGTTCGGTGTTTGAATCGTTGGAATATCTCAATAGCCGGGGACTTCGGAAGGATCTCCAATATCGGTTTAGCCTTAATTATCTCACGCGGATCTTCACTCTTTACAATGCCTTTTGAGCGTAAGAAATACGTACGTTTTAGTGTCAGGTCTCTACCTGTGGAACCAAGCGCGCCTACATCAAGGGCTAAAGATACGTATTTAGGGAAGTCACCAATGACACCCAAGAAGGGAGTAGCTGCTGTGATAAAGCATACTGGCTCTAAGCCGTTTTCAGGATCAAATATATCTGCTCTTTCAACCGATATATAGTGCACTGCCATAGCCTGCACTAATCCGCCTAAAGAATGACCCACAAATGATATATATTTCATATCATATTCTTTCTTGAGTTTATCCACAACATCAATGATATAATTGGCCAGTCTGAACCCCAAGTATCGTACTCCTTTGTTTGATTTACCTATGTTCTCATTAAATCCTCGGACTATTATGTTCTTGCATTGTTGCTCAGGGACATTGTTTGCAGCACGCTCAATGCTATCCTTTAAAGAAAGCATATCACCACCAATTGCTGAGAATATTCCATGTGTGATGATAACCAAATGAACCGGTTTTTTGGGGTACGGCGGAGGCTGATTCCATAGCTGTTCTGTATTCAACATTTTGACTTCGAAACCTACTCTCTTCTTCGCTTCGAGCTGTTTGTGCTTGATAGCACGCTTTGCCTTCTTATGTGTTGTGGCAATCGTAAATACAAACGGCAGTGCAGCCACGGTAATCACCGTGAATTGCGCAATAACGTCAATGGTCCAACCGTATCTTTTCGTACCGTAAATTTTGGAATTGTCATTCAACACAAGCTGTGCTTTGAAGTTCTCATCTGGTTTCAAATCTGCCACAAATTGTAGTTTCTCGCCTTCAAAGGGTTTGCGCTCGTCGTAGTTGTTTGGTACAATATCGATATACAGAGAATAAGGTCCGGTAATCCACACAGGTCTCAAAATAGCGCTCTCACAGTTCTTGAATTCAACATGCAGTGTATCCTCTTCTAGCTCAATTCCTGAACTACGAAGCTTCTCCGGATCCACATTAACGTAAAATCTGGCCACTTGCCCTATTCCTAGCTCTCCAGTCTCTCTCAGAAGCAGAATACCAGGGTCTGAAGCATCATCACTAAACGACTCACTAATCGGAGAGGCGGTCATACCGTTTCAGAGATCCCAAAGCAGTAGGCAAAAGCTTATTCCAAGCTAATTGAACCTATGAGACCCATAAAAGTATCGTGCCTTAGACGACACCAGTTATTTGCCTCTTCTTATACATGATAATCTTATAAAATAGGTATAATCAATCATTAAAGGCTTTATCCTTTACTCATTACCATACAAAAGAAATAAGGCAGTTTATCGCTGTTTCAGAACTACACTCAAGCGAATACTGGGTAATAACTGATACTGCAATATACCTAACTGTGTTGGGTCGAATCTCGGCAACTATGACTGGAGAAGAATGTCGGCTAGAGGATATACTGACAAACCTGTACCGGCTGAAGACTGTGACCCAGATAAACTTCCACCAGTATGTACCAAGCAAGACAGACACACAGTGGTCAATTCAGGCCGAGTTATTTCTGCGGAAGAAGGACCCTAAGGTTCTGGCAGCACTTTTCTCACGCGAGCTATGGTGTTTCAGTATAGACGATGAGCCGTTGCCAAAAGTTGATTTTGAGGGCTCTTCCGAGCCCTTTCAACAGCCTGAGCGAGAGGGTCATTTTACGCCCGAGTTCTCAAAGCCGAACCTGCCTACGCCGTATGCGATCTTTATGAAGGCACTGAGACGGATGATTTATGTGAATCTGACCCTCTCCTCCAACAAAACGATAATACCGTTCGGAAACTCCTGTATTCTACAAGAATCTAGCACGCCAGCTACCAAGATTTTGCATTTCGACCCGCATCTGTTTGAAAATGGCGACTTAACTGTCGCCGTATGCTCAAAGGATATGGGGTTGACTAAACTGACTGATGAAATCCTTAAACCACAGGTCGCTGTGTATCTTGCTCCTTCGGGAATTAGGGTGTATTTACCTTTCAACGAGCTCTCCAAATGTCATGTGCAGCCACCGAAAAACTCCCAGATGTTCTTGAAGACGTTACTGATATCCCATGGTATTGATCTAACTGATGTGGAGAACCTGAAATGGATCAAAGTTATTCCAAACTCTAACCATTTGAACGGCTTCACTCCGACAATCTCGAGATATCTGGAGGGCCCTAACACAAGTTCGTCTATTGTATGGCCGGAGTGTCTATGTTTCGTGCAAACTGCTTCAGACCCGAAAGCGGTACGTGAAGTTGCCAGTTCAGAACAACAGAAGATCGAGCTTGATGATTGCTTCGACATGATAGACAATTTCATTCAATTGAAACTCACATCAGCTTACAGAACACCTGGAACCTCTGGAGGCATCGGTACCTTAACAGGGCATAACGCAATGAGCACTGGTGTGTTTACGGAACAGTTTCAAAGTTTCAATAAAAACTCAGGGCCTACAACGAACATCCCTTCTACAGGCGAAGCAAGCAAGATGTCTCCTGAATTCGCCACTGATGTTAATGCGACTCCTTTGAAAGATGGAAGAGGTGGTCGCCAAAATTACCTCTCGGAGAACTTCGTTTCTACTGGATTTATCACAACCCCAATCATAAATGAGAACATAACTCCTACGGTTGATGATATTATCCCAGATACACCTTCAGTGAAACCACAAAATGATCTTTGGATAGATAAAAAAGATATCATGACTGGGATGTCCAATGGAAGTTCTAATGGGAATTCCACCTATCATGATAACAAAGATCAACCAGATGCCACAACAGATAAACCTTCTGATCAAGCTGCTTCGAAGGAAAGTACAGATAGTATAGATTTTGACAAAGACCTCTTTGGAGAAGAGAGCGATGAAGAGACTACCAATGCAAGAACTAACGAAGATATTGCATCAGCTAAAGAAATCACTGATGAAATGTTTGATATGGCCGAGGACGAAGATGAAATTGAACCGTTTGAGGGATCAGGATCGAAGCCAGTGACGGATTTTTCTGCTTCTACCGCAGATGATGGCACTAGAAGATCTCGCCAAAAGCGGACTTATCTTGATATTCCAGCGGATGATATAACTATTGAAGCGACCCCTGAGCTTTATGAGGATCCAGGTGCTCCGCTACCAATAGAAACTCCGAAAGAAAGAAAGAAAAGTGTATATGCACCGTTGAACTTCAATCCAATATTTGAAAGCAATGTTGATAACAAGTATAAACATGGTGGAAAATTCTCCTTTAACCCCAATGATAATGACGAGCCCTTACAATTCGGGGTAAGTACAGTTAATGTTTCCAGTTCAGAAGATGAAGACAGTGATTCTTCACCAACAGAATTTAACGGTGCATCTGCGGGTAAGATGCTACCTTATGACTCAAATGATAACAGTATTCCGATGGTTGAATCATCTGCATATGAGCCGCTATCTAAAGACTCTCTACCTGAGCCGATAAGTGCACCATCTTCCTCCAAGGATGATACTGTAAATGCATCCTATAATATGACTGGAGGTTTGATGGAAAGGCCTATGAAGCCAAATCTAGAGACTATCTGGAAGGGAAATACGAGCAAAAAGCTAGAGAAGTATGCTGGGCCACCGAGTGTAAGTCCAGAGAAGGAGTCTACAGAGAATGAGTTTTCCACTGCTTCAGTACAACCTTACTATTACGAAGGTGCCTCTTCTTTGAACACGGACCAGTTTTCATCCAATGCAAACCCGATCAGCGTACCATCCAACCTGTTACCTTTTGCTGATGGGGTTCCTAAACCTGAAAATAGCGTCACAAGTTCTGAACAAGAACAGTCAGAGTCTTCAAAAATACTACCTTATCTTCTGAGACACATGCCCCTATTCTCTTTACCGGATGTTTTCTTATCACAGAATCCATCATTACCTCCAGGTAAAGATCTGGATGATATTCTGGATATTCTTACTAGTGAAATTGTTTTTAACAGTGAAATATTTTCAGATTACATCGAAAATACCCGCGGATTTAAGGGCATCAATGTATGTTCAGATGGAGTTGTCTTTGAGACTATGAAAGGACTTTTCGGTGACTTTAATCAAGTTCCTGGTAATGAAGTAATCGAAGAAGTATTTCACGTACCAGAACCTTCAGTCTGTGTTAAGAAAGGGGATAGTTTGATAAAAATAAAAAGTTCGTCATATTACTTTTCTGAGTATCTGAACTTGAAACCTAATCGTGGTGCTAAGAATTTTAGAGCCTTATTTTTGTCAACTGAGGCTAAAAATGATTGCATGTCCTTCATATCGCAACTGGCCCAAACATACTCCAATAGTGAACTTGGTTTCTGTGAGCTTACCAAGTTGACTAATGAAGACAGTCAGGGACTGGTGTATCTAAAAAACTTTAGTCAGGATACTCTGTTATTACTGTCTGCTCAAATTGTTTCCTTCTGTTCAACGACTTCGTCCAACATCAAGAGCGTGCCACTTTTGATCTTTTTGCCTGTTAAAGAACGTACCTTGAATGAATGCATTTCAATGATTTTGAAGTTTCATATCATACGGAAGGAAGTCCAGTCCAAGCTACCCAAAGCAGACATTCTTCTTCGGCTTGTAGATTTAGGGGCTCTGAAAAATCCTCTCACACCAATAAGTTCATTTCACTCGCACTGTATCTCTATTTACAACTGCCTACCCCCCCAAAGTACCAAAATTACCACTATAAGCAATGACCTACCAGCAAAGATTGAATTCAGAACTTTACGGAACTCATCGACATCCATTCATTACGACAATTACATTCACCTAGCCTATTTACGCAGTATCGATCGGGAATGGCTAAGTGCTGCGTGGTCCGACACTAACGTAAGTGAAAGTTTTGTTAAAAATTGGTACGTTGGTAACTCCAGGACCCGGTTTGAACAAGTATGCAATGAGATTTGGAAAATAACATTGCAATTGGCTGCTGAAAAATATGGAAATGTTTGTCTTGTTCTTACCAGATTAGATAGTGTTCTCCCAGATGATGAATTGATTCATTGGAGAAGACTTTCAGTTGCCACAAAGGATTTGCATTTAGCTGTTGTATGTGTCGGTGATAATACAAAACTATTTTTGTTCGATGAAGACAAAACTTATCCTACTTTCAAAAGTCTATATAGGACTAACAGGACGGTTTCTGAGGATTACTCTCATGGTATAGACGATTATGAAATTGTCAATATAGATGATGAAGTCCATGGCCTGATGTTTAGTAATCCTCTGCAACTCGCCAATTCTCAGCACAGGTGCGCGATTAAGAGTGGTGCATTGATACGGTTTGGTAAGAGTGAGGGAAACAGATTTTTGGAGAAGTTTGAAGTCAACCTTCTGAATTGTCCTCATGCTGACAGTTCCACTCTGTTGAAGGAGATCTTGAAACAATATAGACACTTAGCTGGCGTCAACCCCTGGTTGGGTGTATCTTACGGTGTTGAAAATTTCATACCATGGCATGTGGTCGCAGTTAAGAATGTAATGAAAGCCGTGGTTCATGTTAGGAGCTCCTTTGAAAAGGAAACTCATATCATCGATTAATTAATTTCTTTATATGTAACTATAGCCTGCTAGATACTGTCCAAAATCAACGATAAATCTTTGAGGCCATCAGATGTTGTAGCCAATTTCTGTAAAGTTTCGTAGATTGTTGTGCTTTTCTCCTTTACAATTTGCTTGTGTGATATAACAATAAGTTCGGCAAAGAACACTATGCAAAAGTCAACTTGGCGTCGTTTTTTTTTGGTTCTGTTGCGATTAAGTCCAGCAGATTTATTTGTTGCCTTGACAAGGTATGTTAGTTGAGCCAAAGAATCCTCTAACTTTCCTAAACTTTGCTTCAAGTTGAACTGTCTTTTAGGATTCATATCGCGAAAGGTTCTGTTAACGAACCTTTCGACAAGATCAAGTGCCAAATGGCTACCAAACTCCGAGAAGATAGCTAGTATGAGTAAGCGCATGGGTTCGAAATTAAAATTAGTATAAAGTAGGTCAGCCAAAGCATCGGTTAATGAATCCATACTAAACTGTGTATAATCGTCTAATTTCTGGTAATGCGATGACGAAATAAAAAAAATGCGAAGAACAAGCACTCTGACTTTCATTGCTATATTTCTACCGTACGAACCAAAATCCTGAATTTGATGAACATAGTTCTTTGAAACGTTGATATCGCTGGTCAATGGGCGAAGTGGGTAAAGCTGTGAATTTTCCATGCAATCAGTAAAAAGATACTCTAGAAACGAATGGATGTATTTCTTTTTGCCCACTGCACTGAGCAGTTTCGCACAAGGTGACTGGTTTGCAGATTTCGACTCAAATTGAAGGTAGTACCCCTGTCGTAGCTCATATATCTCGAACAATAGCGAGTAGACCGACAGCCATTTTTTACCTGCAAGATGAGAACCCATGTCGTTATCTCCGCACCTTGATAAAGCCCACGATAAGCAATTCCAAAAGGAACCTTGCTTTGAAAGTAGTTTCGTTATTACTGGCGTCTTCATTATGGTTGCTTCGCTGTCGATTAGATTGATATAAGAGTAGAGATTTTGAGGTGGAGAAATAGACCCGCTGCTTCCAAAAGGCGACGCTTCCCTATTCGGGATCAGAAGCCCCTGGATACTGATCTTGTCTGATTCTGGTTGATCGAGAATCATTGAGCGGCCCTCTTGTGGCTCAATGCTGTCTATGAAGTGGAAAAACTGACATCTCAGTAGTTCCAAGTCCTGAAGCCCATATTTGTTCGAATCAAATTCCTGCATCACACAGACCAACCGTTTCAGCAATCTTAGACTCCTTGAGGAGAGAGATTCTCTGCCCGGCTCAAAAGGGACCAGCCTTTCAGAACCCGGACAATAATCACCCACTGTCACCAAAGTCATCAGTGCAGAAAGAACTTCACTGGGGACCACAGGAAGCCTACCCTCATTCAGATACTGCTCGCACATATACAGTACCACGTCATAGCCCTCATTAGATACCAACGAGTTCCAAATCTCAAAAGCAGCAAGTTGCTTCTCAGTTACAGGCACATAGTACTCTGGAAACCTCTCTTGGTTTGCACTCTTTACATATTTATGGCTTGTACACGCTGCAGAAGACGTGTTTAAATTCATAACAGCAATCATTCATTCAAAATCCACTTCCTAGCACGCAAAGCATCACCTCATGTCCGTACAATTCATCGATTGATCGGCTGCGCGATCTTGTTGTAGTATTCATAGCGAGCCCTTCTCTATTTTGTAATAAGGCATCGCTAATATTAAGAACGTTGAAAACTTTTCAACGCTGAAGAGGAAGGATTTGGCATCATTATCTTCCTGGTATCTGGTCTATACGTAATACAGGGTGTCGTGAGTCGTGTTGAGTTGAAATCTGGAGATTTCAGTTGTATTTGGTAACCTCAAGCCCAGTGATCGTGATTTAGAGAAGGAATATGTCTTTTGAAGAGAACGTTCGTGAACTCAAGGGTGCACTAGCACAGTACCCAGACTTCCCTCAAAAGGGGATTTTGTTTGAGGATTTCTTGCCTATCTTCAGAGACGCCAAGCTATTTCACAAACTGATTGACTCCTTCAAGCAGCATTTGCAGGAGAAATTTGCAGGGGTTAAGATTGACTACATCATCGGCCTTGAGTCCCGTGGGTTCTTATTCGGGCCTACTTTGGCACTTGACCTTGGTGCAGGTTTTGTTCCTGTTAGAAAGGCTGGTAAGCTACCTGGAAAAGTGGTTGACGCTACTTACACAAAGGAATACGGTGAAGACGTGTTCCAGATTCAGCTAGAGTCTATTCCAAAGGGCGCGAACGTGGTTATCGTGGACGACATCATCGCTACCGGAGGCTCAGCTAAAGCTGCTGGGGAATTGGCCCTCAAACTAGAGGCCAACATCTTGGAGTTTTGTTTTGTCATGGAGTTGGATTTCTTGAAGGGGACAGAGAAGTTGCAAGCGCCATCTTTCACTTTGTTGAAGGGTCAGGAAACCGGTCCTGTGGCGTCTGAGTAATTACAAATGCTATTTAAAACAACATGATGAATACTCGACTGCTTGAGTATCATGAGTCGGATCCACGATAAATTGTATCCATATTTAGGAGATTCAGTTTCACATTATCGGAATGGATCATTATGTTACCATTACACAGCTCTATCTAGTATAATGTACTGACTCTTTCTTTCGTATTCTACCCAAAATCGGCGGGCAGAATATTGATTCATCAATTGTATCAAGAACAGTGCTGATATAGTAGTCTCCCACACTTCTATACGTCCAAGACACACTATTCTCAGGCAATTTGAAGGATTCTACATGCAATCGATTGAAAATGTTGTCCATGTCATCATAGTTGATGCTGTATCCAGGTGGTCTAATACTTTTCAGCGATATGATCTTAGCACCAGGTTTCAACTTTTGTACGATCGCTTCGACTTTCTTGTTCAATGGAGCATCAAAAATAAAGTTATTGATCAGAATAACGTCGCATTGTGGTATGAGCTCGCTCACTCTTTCATTATCAACAAAACTCCGTCTTAAAGAGTATTCTATCTTGGGTAGGTTTATGCCCCATAAGTCACATCTGCTTTCTAATTCTTTCAACTGTAATTCAGCCATTTCACTTGCTGAGTCCATGATTTCACAACCGAAGCTCAAACGACATCCAAACTCCACAGCAGCCTGGATGACACAATTACCAACACCTGAACCTAGATCCATGAACACACTGCTTTCGTTGAGCCCACATTTCTTGTAAACCATGGTCAAGAAACTGGGCATCAGTTCACCATACACAAAGTTGCTGAATCCAGTGTATTTCTTCAACTTACGTGAGTTGGGATATATCGCACGGGTATAGCAAATGTGGAGTAACGCATGCACGACAGAAGAAGGAACATTCTTAGAGTTCTGCTCCAAATGATCATATATGAACCCTGGCGTAAACGATGAAACCATGGCGTTGTAATCCAGTACCAAACTTGTGAAAGTCTTATCATCAGAGTTCGTGTAAGCGTCATATAGAGACTGTACCAGCTCCATTCCCTTCTTTCTGCTTTTTAAAGGAAAATAGACTCGTACTGTGGCCTCTATTGTTTGCCCAACTTCTAGTAGAGGATTATAATCATATTTCTGTGGAGTTGAAGAGAGAAGAAACAGCTCTTTGAATTGAGGAAAGAGTACCGATTTCAATGGCGTGAACTTTCCCTCGTCGTCATTTTCCGAAAGGACGATAGAAGAAGTGGTTTTATCACAAAACCGTGAAGAATTTCGTATTAGGTCTAGGTTGAAGAAATTGATTCTTGAAATCGTACTTTCATCCACGTCATCCAAAAACAATCCATGCTTGACAGCTTCCTTAGGTGCCAAATTTCTAACATTTTCATCAATTGATGAATTAACAGCAATTGAATTATTCTTAACAGCTTTTTTACGCTCTGAAGTAGTTGGTCTTTTCTGCGAACGTTTAACTTGTTTCATTTTACGCGTATCAGACGGTACTTCATCTTTATTCTTGCCCCTCTTAGTGGTTTCCGAACCACCCTTAACACTGGATCTAGTGATCTTTGTATTCTTAACTATGGAACGTTTCTTGGTAGTTTTGACTTTACGAGCCTTCTTCGCGCTTTGTTCTTCCTCATCGTTGTCAATTCGTACAGGCTTGCGGCGCTCTCTAAGAAATGTGGTTGGGATCAAATATTCGCTTCGCGCATCATACCTCATGGACTCTTCTATCAAAGCCATTGTGCTCTTCGTAAGATGTCGTTCCGGTGCTCCATTCTCATTCGCTGGTGTAGGTTGTCTTGTGCTCTCTGTCGACTGCATGGAGGAAAAAACAGATGCGTCTGAACTCTCAGTTTCAGTAGACATAGCGGTGTGTCTGTAGCTTATAAAGCCTGTGATTGCAACCCACCGTTTAAAACAGGTTGACCTTCCGGTAACAGACTGTCTGCCTTCACATCTTTTGTTCTGTTACGTCTTAACTGGTTGTTTAAACTTGTTTTCTGTTATATACTGATAAGTAAGAACGAACCGCTGGTAAAGAGAGACAAATCGGTTTATTTTGATTGTTCATCGGTCTATACGTCTGGTATATACTGCAACGCAAGTAACAATAGCTCAGTGGTACCTGATTTTGGAACTGCGAGGAATTGAGCTCTGGAAAGTATTTAAATGCTTGAGCCGATGAGGTAGCTATTCAGCTAATTGCTGAGCTTGGAATTAGCGTCTTGTACTTCTTGAAGACTTGACCCAGGTACTACGCTCCAGTCAATCATTGGTTGCCCATTCTCGTATAGGAACTCATTGATCATCTTAAAATGTCCGTTGCCAAAGAACCCTCTAGAAGCTGACAGCGGTGAAGGATGAACAGATTTCAGTACTAAAAAGTTCTTAGGCATCTTCTTAATCTTGTCATCGACTAGTTTTATGGCATTGTTGCCCCATAGCAGAAACACGATAGGCTTTTTATTCGATTCTCTGTCGGCGATCAGTGAGTCTATAGCTTTTTTGGTGAACTGTTCCCAGCCCTTCTTTGAGTGCGAATTGGCTGAATGGGCCCTCACAGTCAAACTCGTATTGAGTAGCAGCACGCCCTGTTTGCTCCAGGAGGATAAGTCACCATTTGCATAGTTAACTTTGAAATCCTTGTAATTGTTGAGTTGTAACTCTTTGTAGATGTTCTTCAGCGACGGCGGGGCTGGTGTGGGACTTTTCACGCTGAACGCGAGTCCATGTGCCTGATTGAAATTATGGTATGGATCCTGTCCTATTATCACGACCCGTACGTCCTGAAAACGCGTTAGTCGCGTCCACGAGTAAATGTCTTCTGGCGGAGGGAAAACGGTAGCATTTTTCTGCTCTTTGATCACGAACTCCTTCAGGTTCAAAAAGTAAGGTTTGCTAAATTCCTGTTTCAAGTGTTTCAGCCAGGTCAGATCAATCGTATCCAGTTCTAAATCCAAAAGATGTCTCTTGTTCTCCGGGACGCTCTCAATAATTTCCTGTTTCACTTTATCAGCAGTCAAATCGCTTGATTCTTCCATTACAGAAACATTACTCTCTTTTGATACTACGCTAACCACCTTTGGCTCAGTCTTCTTGAAGAAATCAGTCACTAAAACCTTGGTCTTCTTGCTGGAAACTCCCCCAACTCCGTCATACACTCTCTTAACTGCTGTCATTACGCCCTAAAGACTCATATACCCAAAAATTCTGGTTGAAATATCAGTTCAATCAATTATATCAATAGGACTGAATTCAATTAGCATACTTTCGACCCATCAAACCGATTCAAACAGCCTCTGATCTTTTTTGTGTATGGTTTGCTTGGGCGAGTCTTCTATTTGAACCTTTATATATCAGAAAAGCATTATGATAATAAGGCTGTCCAACTTTTAGATTTAGTCTTGAGGAGAAAGACAGCTACTGGACAGTCGGTAGTGCTGTTGAGAGTTGCGAATCAGTCGTAAAGTTCCAGTTGCTGATTAGGAATTAGTTTGGTAGTTTACCTCTGCTATCAAAACAACTGTTTACGATCAGAATCAAGAGAGTAAAGGGTCTGATACATTAGTGAGCCGTTACGGAAAATAACGGGACTACTCTTATCCGAAGGAGTGCTTGTGATACGTTACGATTTGTTAGTTTCACAGTGCTCTCGCCAGTATTTAACCGCAGGGCGATTTCTCGGACGTTCAATGCTATGTCCAGTCGATCATCGCAGAAGAAAGCATCAAATTTGAGTGACAAGTGCACGAAGAAGGAACCCCAGGGTCAAGAGGGCCCACAACTGTCAGATACGATTGAAGATGATATTAAGTCAGATCCTGAGACTAAAACAGGTGAGAGGAGGCCAAGCTCCTCGTGGTCTATGTGGAACGCAAGGCGGAAATCTGGCAGTGCTTCCCCCGAGTTAAACCAAAAGGGGTCCTGGTGGCACAAACCGTCATTGATGTCCCTGAGAGCTGTTGGAAAGGATCAGAAGGGCCTGGAGCCGACTAGATCCGAAGAAAATAGACCGGATACAGGTACTGAAGATTCGAAGAAAAACTCAAACTCAAAGTCCGCATGGCTGTTCTGGAACAGCAAGAAAGATGAAGCTAAAGAAGTCATGAGAGGGAAGAACATACCATTGAACTCAAACGAACTTATTGTTGGAGAGATCTATGATGCAATATTGTTCAAGACTAAGTCTGAAGAAGAAGCCGCAGAGGAAGTAGGCAAGTTAGATTCGAATGAAGCCCAGGGTCACGATTCAAATCTCTTGCTTCCTGAATTTGAGACTCTGCCTACGTCCACTTTTATCACATCGTTATATTCACAGATTACGAAGCTTGGAATCTTGTGGAATCCTGAGAAGAAAACTTCGTCAAAGCCGCTCTGTTTGCACCGAAGGGACCCTCAGATTTCGTTGAATAAACTTTCAGACGGGAAAACAAGACCTGTCAGAGTTTTGATTGTAGGCGTACATGGATTTTTCCCTACAAAGATGATCAGACCAATTATTGGAGAACCCACTGGTACGTCCACCAAATTCATATTGGAAGCTGAAACAGCCGTTCTTCGTTGGTTTCAGAAACATGATACTCATGTCGAGATAAGCAAGATTGCCTTAGAAAAAGAGGGGAAAGTGATGGACAGGGTTGATTTCTTCTTTGATGTGATGAAGAAATGGATCAACGAAATCAACAAAGCTGACTTTGTGTATTTTGTTGCGCATTCCCAGGGATGTCCCGTCACTATTATTTTGTTGGCGAAGCTTATTGAAGCAGGTATTATTGATGTCAACGATATAAACACATCTGACTCTATACCTGCTGCAATGAAATCCGATGCGAAACCAAAACTTATAAGTGTATTAGCAATGGCTGGTGTCAATAATGGACCTTTTTTCGGAGCAGATCAGACGTTTTTCGTGAAAGCTTATTCCGCTATCGAAAGTGCTTCTCTTAAAGAATTATTTGAGTTTCAGAGCTTCAAATCGGTGCTGTCTCAAAAGTACATTCAGAGTCTTCGCATATGCATTGCAAGCAATGTTAAAATATCATTCGTGGGTTCCATCAACGATCAGTTGGTTCCATTGTACTCGTCAACCTGTCAATTTGTGATCCATCCCAATATTTTCAGAGCCACGTTCATTGATAAAGACTCCAAAACACCTTCCTTCATAACTCGAATTGTTCGAATTGCTAATCAATTGATCAATCTAGGTTATGATGATCATGGGGTCATCAAAGAAATAAGTGGACCGCTTGCGGGAACTTTAACTGGGGGAGGTCATTCTAAGATATACCATGAAGGTCAAGTGTATCAATTAGGAATCAGATTCGCATTGGAGACTACGGATTTCCCTTTCCAGATCCCAGTCAAATACAAAGAGTACAGAGTTGATCAGTTAGGTTCAAATCCTTATCATTTACCATGGTCGATGCGCGGCTTACTTTACGAAGCTGGAGTTCATCTTGGTAGATCAGACATCGATGCACTCTTCAAAGAATTTGATGAGTGGGAACCAGAAACAAAACAATTGAAGAATGTCAAATACAGATTGAACGGATTGAAATCAAAGCTTTGATGCTGTCTTTAATTGTGGTGCAGACCATGGCAATGATATAAAATAATGAATTATACTTCTATAAACACAGAACTATACGATGCTAATTAGTTAATGACGAATCAGAATTACCGGTAATGTAGTAGGAACCACATAAGCAAATTCTTGTGAGCAGTATCAAACCTTGAACAATCCTCTCATTTTGTTGACTTTCTCGTTTTTAGTCTCTGTAGCTATGTCCCCATCCTGGTAACTGTCAGGTAACATGTTCAGGTCGATCTTTTTGTTGGACAGTTTCCTTTTCTTCTTGACTTCCGCGCCTTCAACATCGGCTGCCTCATGAATTCTGTATCGATCGTCGTTATTCTGTTTCAGTGAGTTCAAGAACAGTACATCATCAGTCCGATTTGCTGTATCATCTGTTTCATCGTCAAATAAGGTCGCCTGCCCGCGGTCCAGGATCTGTTTCAGTCTCGACGGCTGTTTCTCAAAAGATGCACTTCTTTCATTCTGTATAGGAGATAACAAGTGGAATTTGACCCGTTCGACCTGGTCCTGCTCTGTGCTATTCGATTGTTTCTTCAACGCGGTTTTGGCAGTCTCAAGCTTTGATTCCAGCAAAGCCTTCTGAGTCTTGTGCAGCCGCTTTGCAGCCTCGAGCTCCTCTTTCTTCAATTGTAAATCCAATGAAAGCTGCTGTATCTGGTTACGAAGTGAAATGTTCTCTCTGGTCAGTGCAATGTCCGAAAGATCATGCTTCTTCGCACTGCTGGCAAAGATCTTCTCGCATTTTATCACAGACTGATAGTATTCGGCAACCAACTGAATTGGAGTCCCCATAATGGCATCAATTGGCTCTACCCAAGTGTCCTATTAGCTCACTAGATGGGCAGAAGAATCATAACAACTTGTGTCTTGTAAGGGTAGATCTTGTTTTCACAGTTAATGTTATATATATCAAGAAGACTGGGCTTATCTATGTAAAGTACAAACCACAAATCAAAGATTAATCAAGTGATTTTAGCTTGTCTTTTAGGCTTGAAAGATTGCTGTAGGGGGACAGAGGACTTGCAAATGAGATTTACTTGGCTCTTTGCGCTGTTGACAGTTTTCTGTCTAACAAAAGGATCTGTTCTTACAGTAGGAGATCTTAGTGAGTATCGGGACAAAGATGGAGTTATTACCATTGATGAGGCCACTTATAAGAGTCTAGGGTACGGTCTGCGAGAGTTTTACTCTGTGCTTTTCATAACAAGTGACCAGCCGAGTGGAGATGGTGAACTGTGCGAGCTCTGTGCTTTGTTTGAACCCAATATGAGAATTGTTTCGAGAAATATCATCCAAAAACTGCCTCAGGACCAATCTGATCGAATCTTATTCTTCAAAATCGATCTGGCAGACAATCCAACGTTTTTGAAAGAGTTTCAGGTGAACAAGATTCCATTCTGTTTAGTGTATCCTCCACAACCTGAAAAAACCGCTGATGGACAGGAATTTGCATTCAAACATAGTCCATTCTACCAGTATGTTATCAAAATGGAATACATGAAACAGCCAGTTCATTTTGGAAACTTTATCGCCAAGATCTTGAACGTTTTCCTCTCAATTGATCAAGATTTCGAGTACGACAAGTTCATCCAAGGTTTTTGTATTGCAATCAGTATCTTTGTCTTGTTCAAGAAGAAGGTCCTGCCGTTGATTCACAACAAGACCAGGTTCTTCTTCATTTGCATCTCAATTGTCATTATACTAGCATCTGTGTCTGGCTACAACTTCTTCAAGATTCAACACAGTCCGTTCATTGCCCGCAATGATAAAGACGAGATTATGTGGTTTAGCGGAGGAACTCAGTATCAGTTTGGGCTAGAATTCGTGATAATTTCCTTCCTATATCTTGCCCTGGCTACATTTACCGTATGCCTGGTTTTGGTGCCAAAGAGAAATAGTAGATCTAACGTCAAAAGGTATCTGGTAGAGGTTATACTGGCGACTTCCCTACTGGTACTTTACTCGTATCTCTTGTCCGTTGTCAAGATCAAGTCGCCAGGCTATCCATTCACAATATTTTAGAGCAAGTGCAGATGTGAAAGCATTATTTTATAGATCTAAAGATAGTTGGTATGAAACCATCGTTTATTCTTTGTATACTTTAAGAGTTAAAATGACAGAGGGATAAGCGTGTACTAGGTATGATGCTTGACATCTGCAACCTGATAAGAGTAAAATATGAATTCTTGAAAGCAAGTGCTTAGGGACAGAAGTTACCTGACGAATAAATGCAAAATTTGAAATAAAATGCGATAAGTCTATCAAGTCTTGCCGGTAGTAGTTTATGCAGAGTACGTTACATGGTTGTCGTTGCCCATTTCTTCCAATACATGGTGTATCGTTTCTTCTTCGGCGTTTTTGTTGACTATAAAGAACGAGCCACATATCAGTATTGCACCAATGAGATATAATGCGCTCATTGATTTGTCCTTGAAGACAAAATCTCCAATCATTGCCAAGGGTATTGTCGTACTCAGTCCAACAGTGACTATAAGTGGAGACGTGAGTAGCATTGCTTTTGCCCAGCAGAAGTCTGAGATGAAAGTAATAATACAGTTGACCAGCACGATTGAGAGCACGCGTGGACTGCTTGGCAGTTCGAAGGTTTCCTTCCCAGTGAAGTGTAAAACGATCAAAACAGGCCATAGGAAGACCAGCGTAAACAGACCAACGAACCCAAAGAAAATCTTCATGTTGATTCGGGACTCGTCTTGTACCTTGAGTTTCAACAGAGTAGAATATACCCCGTACAAGAACGCTCCTGCCAGCGCCAGCACGTTGCCGAAGAAAATCGTGGCCGGGTTCGAATTGTTATAGTCGATGCCGTTATTAAACTTGAACGGTATCGCTGAGTGAATCCGTTGTATCGAGGTCACGTAGGAGTAGTCCGATTTTGTGACCATAACAATGCCGATAAAGGACACGATGCTTCCGAGCACTTTGATCCTGTTAACGGAGTCCACATGGCACAGTGCGCTCACTAGGAGCGTGAAAAACGACGAAGTTGACGACAGGATCGTTTGGGACGCCACGGAGGTGTAGCTGAGCGACGCATTGGTCACGAAATTGGCCAAAAACCACACTGCACAGAACTGCGCACTGAGCTTGATCGTGGACCGCAGTGGCAGCTTGATTGAGAGGTCTGACGAGTCCTTTGATCTGAGCGAGCTGTGCTCCGTCTCTGCCTGCGCAGGCGGCGTTCCGGCCGGGGCTGCAGACCCCGCTGCTCCCACGACGCTCGGTATCGCGTCTCCTTCTTCCTCCAGCACCAGCTCGTTGTGGATGTTGATTTTGCCCGTCGACTTGTACTTCACCCAAACGTTCCGAAATGTCGGCACCAGATAAAACACAAACGACACTGTGTTCACGTACGTGATGAAAAATGGCTTCCGGTACGAGTTATCCTCGAATATCATGTTGATCAGAAACGATGAAAGCACCCACAGCAGCACCACCACGCCCAGCAAAACCAACCCTAGCGTCCATCGCTTGGACTGCACCGATATCGAACCAGCCATACAGGTTCCTAGATTTCTAGATTTCTTGACTTCTTGATTCAGTCTAGCCTCTGGACCAAACAATTCCCAGCCTACTGTCCACTCGCGCTACAAAAGACACACCTGACTCACTAGTGTTCGATCTTGAAACTCATCTCTCTTGTATCTTGTGTTCAACTCAATCATCCTGTGCCAAGTCTTATCGCGATGAGCTCGGTGAAAAAAAAAGTGTGGCGCGGTCACGTGGTTAACTTGGTCACGTGGTTAACTTGGTCACGTGGTTAACTTGGAAGTCACGTGCTTTGCTGTCACGTGATATGTGGTCACGTGACCAGATCCGTTAGGGATGAAAAAAATTGAAAAGTGCACAATCGGACACAGTTCACTAAGGTGATGCAGCGATTGCAAGAGAAGAAGGCTCTTGATTCGTTGGTTAGGGTGGTTTGCATCCAGTTTACAGTAGTCTGATCAGGCATTGACAGGCAGCAAAAAAACATAAATGGCTAGCTCTTCGAGAAACCACCATCAGCAAGATGCGGGAAAGAAAAAGATGTCTTTGGAAGAGTTCTTCAGCGACAACTCGTTGGGAGACGGGGTGTGGAACGAGGAAGAGATTGATTTGAATGCTATCAAGACGTCTATTTCTAACACGACGAATCTGGACGTTCTGAAGAGCGGGAGTATCCGGCTGGACTCGCACGGTGGGCATATGCGTGAGATGGGACCTGGAGGGCATGGTCGCGGCCCGCAGAGCGGGCCGCCCTACATCGTGAAGTTCTCGAATCTGCCTGCGACATTCTCCAATTTCGAGATAGAGGACTTGTTCAGGACCAAGCGCGCGCAATTTGTGAAATTCAAGCTGTTTTGGGAGCTCAACACGACTCTTGGCGCGCAGAACGAACCCACAGTGTTTGCGAGGCTGTTTAAGCGGACTTCGAAGGTCGCATTCGTTGAAGTGTACTCTTTCAGAGACATGGACAAGATCATGTCTCAGTGGAGAACGCCGCTCAGAGAGTTGTACAACATCAGAGTCGACCCTGCCGCGTTTGACGATTTTAAAGCGTACATGGAAAAGGACGCGATGATCAGTCCTCAGGAAGACGCTTCGAAGCCATACCGTGCTGAGGGCGCGGCTGGGTCTGCTGCTGCAAGAAGAAGATCCTCTGGAGAAGGGCTGCCCCCACCACCAGGTGCTCCAAGACGTAAATCTAATCCGTTTGGTGGAGCCAAGCCTGTGGACACGCAGACCAAGTTGTTGAAATTGGAAGAAAAGATTGACCAGTTGGGGATTGAGGATACGAAGACCTTGAGACGTTTGACCATTGGAAGCGATGAGGAGGATAGCGTAGAAAATGAAACTTCACAGGAAAAGGGCGCTAGAGTCAGAAAGAACTTACAAATCTTGCAAAGAGAAAAGAACATCGATGTTAACGACTCTGATGCCATTTGCACTCGCAGTGCAGATGCAGTAGTATCCTCCCCTTCTCCCCCACCAAAGAAGCTGGACTTTATGGCCATCATCAAGAAGAAAGAGCAAACTGAGTTGGAAGAGCAAAGGTTAAAAGCGGCCGAAGAAGCGGAGCAGCAAAGACTAGCAAAGGAGGAACAAGAGAGACGTGCTGCACAGGAGAAAGCAGAAGAAGAAGCAAGAAGACAGAGACAATTGGAAAGAGGTGGCGACGAGGATGATGCAGATAACGATTCCGTAGATGATCAAAATTCGAGATCACATAACAACTCTAGAAATCACAGATTCAAGGATGGTGACAATAATGGGAACTACCAAAACGATTCAGACAGGTACAACAACAACCGTCGTGGTAGGGGTAATTTCCGTGGTAGGGGTCGCGGAGGTTCTTACCGTGGAGACTACTCCAATGACGGTGGGAACAAATACAACTCAGGGTCAGGTCATTATAAAAAGTATGATAATGACAGATCTCAATCACAACAACAATATGGGATGTTTGCCCCAGCTGCTGGTTTCCTAAAAGACCATAGCAGAGGTGGACAATTCTCTTCTGGCCGTGGTGGCCGTGGGGGAAGTAACCGTGGTGATCGTGGTGGCCGTGGTGGAAGAGGCGGTAGAGGCCGTGGCTCATCTGATTAATCCACATTAAACTATACTGAAACCCTTAATTGCATACGCTATGTATGAGCACTGACCCGAATCGCTGTAATAGAAATCTAGTCATCTTTCTTTGTACCGTTCGATTTAAGTGCTTGTACCCCGTAAATTCATTATATTATTGTATACTAATTGACATTTCGTAAAATCTTGACCATGCAGTGTCAAACTACTCATTAAACTGCTTTCGTATCTCGTTTCTTGTCTGGTGTTTGAAGGCCTCTTAGATACAACATTCTACTCACTTCATTTATTGGAAGATCAACTACACCACTTGTCTCGTTCTTGAAAAACCATTCGAGCTGTTTCTCGTTAGAGTACTCGGCCAGTCGTTCATGGGAGTCTGATATGGTCCTGAAATCGTGCAAAGGCACAGTTAAGATATCCGCATTGTATGCCAAAATCCCAATGTATATGAACAGCATAGACATCAAAACGAGACACTCAATGGCAACTAGCCAATAGCGTTGGGGTAGAACTTCATATATGCCCTTTATCTGTGTATTATGGATGAGCTCAGGTGGTACAAGTGCCCAAATCGCGATGAAGATCAACGTCAATGTTACCGAGACATAAATCGAGAATCCGCCATACTGGCGAGGTTTGCTCATCTCTTAACCATGAAATCGAAAGGCACCAATTTCATAGGCAATCCTAATGGAAATAATCACTCTAAGTCCTACTGTTCAGGCCGGTGTCATCAAACGATGCCTTGGTTTGTGAAACAAAAGTTGCGTGTAATTACTGATTTCTGTTCTTTGTTATATGATTATACTGAAGCTTTTAGTGATGAAATACATGGTGGCGAAAACCAAAGTCAAACAAAGAACTTGAGGCACCATTTCAGGAAACTACGTAAGTGCTACTTTCAGCAATTGAGTATCACAGTCAGAGCTTAATACCAAACAACAAGAGTTTTAAGATAGTTGATAATGGCTTTAAGATATAATTATCTAGTAGGAAGTAATTATTAACATGACTAGCTTAACTTGACTTCAACATCCGGTTGTTATTTGTTGAATCTAATGCCATATGAGAGCGTAGTACCGCGACTGATACTTGTAAGAGTAAAAATGAGTCCTGCGCTGATCTGATATTGAATTTGTCAGGAGAAGAAAATATTACGACGCTGGTTACTACAAGACTTCACGGAATTTATTCTTGAATTTGATCAAGTTGTTGCGTCTGTGATTGATTTGCTAGCTTTCTCTCTTGTCTACCCTTTTTCATTACCTGTTTCAATGCTGCGCTATCCAAGGGTTCTAGCAATTCGAACGAACATAATAGACCTTCACTCACACTCATCACCGCGCCCCAATTATCAAACTCACCGCAATAATTGGGGGCAGAAAACACCGTTACCAGACTTCTATCGTTGAAAAATTCGTACCCATCTTCGACAACCATGTGTGCTCTGCAAACCAAATCGAATCCGAACTTATTCAAGAACTTGTTTATGGCCACTTTGTTGTAACAGTACGAAACACCACGTTCGTTATCTTCCCATTCATTCGGGGAATCTGTAGGGTCTGACCATAAAAGATCGTTGATCAAACCGAAGTCGGGAACATCTGTAGGTCTACTCACATGTCTGATCTCATCCATAGAATTGAGAACTGGTGATAACCCACCATGAACACAGAAAATTTTACCAGCAACAATAGCTGCCAACGGCAGAGCGTTGAAAGTGTCAATGAACGTTTTCCAAGTCTTGATATTACAACGCCGTTTACACTCATCGTAAAAACCATAAACTCTAGTGACGTTTGCACATTCGTGGTTTCCTCTGAGCAAAAAGAAATTCTCTGGGTACTTCACCTTGTAACATAGTAACAACAAAATAGTTTCCAAAGATTGCTTACCACGATCCACATAGTCTCCAAGGAATAAGTAGTTGGCTGACGGCGGAAATCCACACTTAGTAAACAGCCTTAGTAAGTCAGCGTACTGACCATGCACATCACCCACTATCTTGACAGGTGGAGAAAGTTCTAATAGAGATGGCTGAGACAAGAAGATTTCTCTTGCCATTTGACATATTTGTGTTATCTCTGAATTTTTCAAAACCACTGATCTCGTTTTTTTAGCTGAATATCCTGCATCTAACAGCTTTTGAATCGTTTCGTCGATATCAATTGGTTTCAGTGGTTTCTTTTTCTTTGGTTTCCCCTCGGCATTGAGTCCTTCATTTTCGTTAGCTACGCCTTCTGTATGCTCTTCCGTCACATCGGACACGCCTCTGTTGGTATTACCTGAAGCACCTTCAGCGTTAGCTCTCGCAGCTCCATAAGTTGCGAAATAATCTTGGGCGTCAGCATCCACCGAATGTTGTCCTGGGGAGGCCATCGGAGTGCTGTACTGACTCATTGACATTGATGACTTTCGACTATGGTTACTTGACCTAGACGAAGACCTGCTCATCTGGACCGGAGAACCGCTGGCACTATTGCCAGGCTGCGGTACATCTAAATAATGCGTGCTACTACTTGACTTTCTTCTGGAAGAAGAGCTCGCACGGCGCCCGCCCGCGCGATGACGTGAAGACGACGACCTGTAGGAGACCGAATCGTCGATATCGTCGTCATTGTCGTCGTCAGTTAACGCATTTTCGTAGTACTGCGGGTTGTTGACCGACCCCTTTAAAATTGGTGTCTTTGGGGCCATCTGCACCATGGACGGCGGAAGGTCTCCGCCGTTCACCGTGAAACTAGATGACCTTTGCGAATGTGACACTCTTTCTTCGTCTCTTGGTTCGCCATGGGATAAAGGCAGCATGTCTGGCGTCTTGCTGCCAAACACACCAGGGTCTGACGCAGGAACTGTAGGTGTACCAGGCACCGACAGACTCTGCGACCGCCTTGACCTCAGCGACCTGCCGGACCGCACAGACCTATTCGACCGCACAGACCTGTTGGACTGCATCGTGTCGCTCTTCTGCAACGGCCCGTGCGTCTCGTTTCCGGCGCCAGCAGCCTCGCGTCTTCCCCGCTGACTGCCCGCGGATTCGGACTTCTTGCCCTTGGAAGCCTTCTTGGAAGAAGGCTTCGAACTCGAGTTCCCCATCTAATCAATTGAAAAATTTGGTCACGTGATCACTTGGAATCCGATTCTCTTCAAAGCCTGTCCACTGAAAGCTCTACCGCTCCACAACTCTGAGCAAATCTCTCTGGCTTCTCCCTGTTCCACAGCACAGCCACTACCGCAACTCTGCGTCTTATTCCCTGTGAATGCTGCTCCAATGCTCCCTGCTGCCGCAAACCAAAGCCTGTAACTCGCCTGCGTTCCACTATTTCTTTGCAACCCCGTACACCAGTGTCTCAAGGGTTGTCTTGGCCCTTACACGCCACAAAATACACCATCTTCTCACTCTTGCACTCCTTGCCAACTGTTCTTTCTCAATACTAAAGGTACACTTTATAAATTTCGTCTTTAACTGGTAAAACATGGGTTAGCACGTATCACTACGTACGGTGTTGATCTTTTCGTTTCGTGTTTCCCTTTAGAAAGGAGAGAGATGGCTGAAAAAAGGATCACGTGATCTGGAATTTCATATCGGTGGCACAGTGTACTGGTTGCAATGGGCTGAGCTCAGGGAGCTCCAAGGGATTATTTGCGAGCGTTTGAGAGATTTTTAAGGGCATTTTTTTTGTCTGCGTTCTCTGTTCTCTTTGGGCCATGGAACAGCCATAAAGAAATTAAGGTTTGTCAATGAGACTGAAGACTGAAACTTTTGATTTGGGTGAAAAGAGCTGAAGATGGGGTTAGAAGAGGGATGCGGGGACCCAGGCCACGCAATTATGGACAGAGCAATCCAGGAGACGGATAATGATGCGTTTGCGTGCAAAATAAGTGCCATAACCAGGCGGTATCTGCCCTCACCGCAGCAGAAGCAGCAGGGCAGCTACGAGCACTATGAGGACATGCACATGGAGTTCTGCAAGGAAATCAAGGCCCGCAGTAGGCGCAAGTACGGGAACATCAGCAAAACGTGCCGGCAGTCGTTTCCGGTGATGAATTACGGCACATATCTGAGAACGGTGAGCATCGATCTGGAGCTGGGCCAGTGGTTACGGCGACAGAGCGGCCCGGATCAGCGCGCTGTGCAGGTGATAAACCTGGGCTGTGGCTCAGATCTGCGGATGCTGAGCTATTTGCCGCAATTCGCTGGCTTGAAATGGCTGGATCTCGACTACAGGGACGTCGTGACCTTCAAAGCGAGCGTTCTGCAGAACAACGCCAAGTTCAGAACAGCGCTCCAGATCCCAGGAGATCCGCCTAAAGAGGCCTGCAGCTTCCATAACATCACTACAGACAGATACAACCTGCTGCCTTGCAACATAATTGACCAAAAACAACTGCGTGACGTGCTTAAACAGCATGTCGACGCTAGCGTGCCGACTGTGATTCTCACAGAGTGTGTGCTGTGCTACTTGGACCAGACCAGTGCCTCAGAATTAATCAATACTCTAACGGGGTACCTGAAAGAAGGGTACTGGATCTCGTATGATCCAATTGGCGGGGATGACAGCAATGACAGATTTGGGTCCATCATGCTGGACAATTTGAAAGAATCCAGGCAACTTAGTATGCCAACTTTGATGACGTTCAACTCTGAAGAAAAATACAGAGACCGATTTCCAGGAAAATCTAACAGTCAAACTATGTGGCATTACTACCAAGAAAGTCTGGACGCATCAGAGCGTCAGAGGCTCAAGACGCTCCAGTTTTTGGATGAAATCGAAGAACTGCAAGTGATATTCTCTCATTATGTAATATGTACGACAGTATGGAGGCAATAGACGATGCCGCTTCTAATGATACAAATTCTACACATCATGAAACTCTATCTGAACATCAATCCATTCCCTTCACCTTGCGTGCGGTGATGACCGCTGCATAGGGTGTCATTTTCTATCCTGTAAAGTCTCCACGCTTCATGTATATGCTCAGGAAGAAGGGGACTGTCCTCGAACTTCTCCACAGACACGTCCAAAGCATTGAACTTCATTACTAGAATGTTATATTGTTTGACCAAACCCTTTCGTACCGACTCCACATTATTGTGTGATTGTAAAAGGCTGTTGCTGGTTTTGATGAATTTGGCCTCTGACTGCTCTTCGGCGTCATCACTGTCGGGCTCACTCTCATCAACGCTATCATCGATCTCATTATGCGTATCTTCCGAATCCGGTCTTTCAACAAAGGAGGTCAGTTTTTTTAGATGCTTCTTTATGCTTGATGCTATCTTCTTTCTTTCGTTGAACTTATTAAACGCCAGACCCAACAACCATCGTTCCTTCACGTCGAGCGCTTTTTCTACTATTTCTGCCACAAATATCTTCCCTACACCCCCAAGAAGCAGATTGATGTTGTTCGCCACCGTCTGATTGGTTGTAACAGTAGTAATTTTCTTAATTTGGTTTCTGGCTAATGAAGTTCTCTTGAATACTTCATATCTGTTCATTTGTTCTTCATCCAGGTGAGACATAAATAGTTTTTTCAGCTCAGTCTCATCAAGCTCTCGTGGTCTGGGGAACCCATTGATCTTCTTCTCATATACATCTCGCGGGAAAATCACATTTGAGGGCACGCGATTCATGTCCCAACTTTGTTTCTTCGATACCTTATTAGTCTTTCCATTAACAGAAGATTTGTCAGTGTTAGACTTCCTCAGCCAGTCCATATTCTGCTCATTTTCCAGCTCATTCTTAAACTCCTCCATGTACTCTCGCATGTTACCCCCCAGCCTTCTGTTCTGAAGCTTCCATGTCACGTACTCTTGATCTTCATTCAGGACTTGGTCAATCATTTGTTTAGTCGAAATATAGTTGGCATAGGTCACATGCGGCTGATAAGCATCCAAGGGAAGCCTATAAAGGGGTCCATCAGTATCTGACATGCTTGCTACCCAGTCTCAGCCGGTTGTTATAGCTGGATATCGATATTTATCTTTGTTCAACGCATGGAACGTTAGTGTTGATTGTTTTGTAAGATGTTATGGATCTGAATTATATTTGACCTTGCCAGATATCTTAGAAGTAAAAAGAGAAGTATGCTTTACATGTGGATATATCAAAGATTGCGGTATTCACTAAATGATTAGTTGATATGCAATTTAGTGCTATTATATTTATTTGTGGTTGTGAGATATTCAGTCACTTTTTTGCTTGTCTTCAGTTGTATCAGACTTGGAATTCTTTGAGCCCTGTTTTCTGCTCTTCTTGCTCTCTCTGAGACAGTTCAGGAAACCACTAAACATAACAACTGTGATTGGACCTAATAAAGGTAAGTAAACAGCAATTTTGTGTTCTTGTGGGAAAAAGGTTTGTTGAACCATTTCTTTGTGGAAAAAGGCTCTCTCACATATCGTGACAAGGTTATTCGATAGCCTTATAGCTTCGTCCCACACGGAGTCGTCACCCAGTTGTGGGTTATTGAGCAGTTCTACAATTTGGAGTCTCAAATCTAAGGCTTTGTTAACGTCTTCCAGTACTTCTTTAGGTATAGACATCTGACTGAGCTCGTTAGTCATGTTGACTAGAGATGAGAGAGTGTCAACACTCTTTTCCAGGTTTTCCACGATTACCTTTCTCTTGAAGGAGGAGATTATTATTAAAGGTGACGTGAGTTCCTGTGTAGAATGAGTTAGACCCAGTAGCTTCAAAAGGTCAGTTGAAAACGTTGAAATGATCCTGGATAAGTACTCTTCGCTGACGAAAGAATTCTCTTGAAGAGGCATCTTGTTTAAAATCACAACACCCCACTGAGGAACGAGGAATGATTGCCATGCATTGCCCACCGAGGACTCATTGATGAATTTTAGCGGACCAGTGTTCACAGAGGGGAACACAATGGCCAAGTTGATGGATTTCTGTTCTTGATAATGAGTCACAAAGGAAAGCTCAGACAGGTCCAAAGAGTGAGACAGATCGTCGTAAGTCACAACCTCGTTGTTTGCTAATGCATGTAAATTGAGATCATTATGATACTCGATGCCGGTGTCAACTGTGAAATTCACCAATGGGGATAAAAGATCTCTTATTGGCGTTAAACGCTTTTGTAAAGCTTTTTCAATATCCCAAGCTACTGGGTGACCGTCACCAGTCAATAGAGAGATCGAGATATGTATATTGGGATTGTAATCGATGGCCATGTTTTTATACACAGCCTCTCTCTCAAAGTCGCTATCCGCTTTCGATAAGTTAAACGATTCCCACTCCATCTTAAAGGTGAACTCAACAAGCGCCTGTGCGATGAAGAATGGGAGATCATTATTAACTACCGATTCATCATTGAAAAACACGATCGTTTCCTTTGACTCCTGGATCATGGTCAGGCCCATGAACTCATCCAAAACCAAAGTAAGCACGTAATTAGTTTCCGGATCTACCTCAGATTGGTTAAATGGAAGCACCTGTAGCGACCAATGGAGCCTTTTCTGTTCATCTGGGATTGTTTTTATCAGTTCATCTGTTTGAACCTGCACCGCGTCGCAAATATCCGGGAACTGATACACGTCTGAGCGGATATAAACAGGTATTGTCATATGAATATCTTCGTGCATCCGGGTCGCTAGGTTATCAATGAAGTCAGCTGGCAATGGAGCTCTATAAATAGTAGTCAACTTGTACCATATCGGGATTCCCACCAACACGTATAATGCCACAAAAGAAAACGCCACCAGCCGGCGCAGGTTGACACTAGGCATGATCACACGAAAAGCGGAAGCGTAATCTCGTCTATCGAACCTGAAATAGCACAGATTCGAAATCGTTTGAAGGGCCTTTAATTATACCAACAGGACAGGTAATTTTAAAGAAAGATTCACTTCTGGCACAAAACTGACACTTCACCACAAGCCACCCAAACAGAACGCTCAAACAGATTTCTGACCTACTTGATGCATGGGCTAGTACTCTTAGACCAAGGTGCAAACAGGCCTAGCTTTGCCACATCTGATTTATTTCTTTCACCGTTATATAGTAATAGACAGAATCCAGATATGCAAAGGTCAAGTGTCAATAATGGAAAACTTTAAAGTAGGCGATGAGATGATGAGACAAGAAGAAAAGATCTAAAGCCAGTATTCACGTGGGCTGACGGTTCGTATATTCGTTTATTCAAAAGCTTGAAATAGTGTTCAATGTCTGGAGTCATGGCTGAGCAAAAAGAGGAGGAATACGTACATCAAGTGTACAATGAGATAGCTCCACATTTCTCACAGACTCGATACAAACCTTGGCCTATAGTGACAGAGTTTCTGATGAGCCGCGAGAAAGGATCTGTAGGAATAGACGTTGGATGCGGGAATGGCAAGTATTTGGGAATCAACCCCGACATATTCATCGTTGGTTCAGATCGGTCATCAGGGCTGATTCTATGCGCACATGAATTGAACAAAAACTATAACGTCTGCATAGCTGACGGGATGCAGCTACCTCACCGTGACGAATCCTTTGACTTTGCAATTTCTATAGCCGTAGTACATCATTGGTCTACACGGGAGAGGCGTGTAGAGGCTATAAGACATATTTTGAGCAAGGTCCGGTCTGGCGGAGAGTTTTTGATCTACTGCTGGGCGCTAGAACAAGGCGACTCACGAAGAGGGTACCATGAAGGAATGGAACAGGACGTTCTGGTACCCTGGGTTCTGCAAGAGAATAAAAAGGAAAGCCGTAAGAGTGCAGAGTCCAAACCAAAGGCTCAGCCTGAGAAACCCGATCTCACATCAATCCCGAAGCACGAGCGTGCACAGTTCTTACACGATTGGAAACTGAAACAGGAGGCTCTTAGAAAGCAGCAGCAACAAGAACTAGAGCAACAGCGCAAGGAAGAACAGAAAGAACTCGAACAGAAGACAAAATACAGATACTATCATTTATATCGTGAGGGAGAACTCGAAGAAGACTGCCAGTCCGCCGGAGGAATTCTGGTTGGTCAAGGCTACGAAAAGGATAATTGGTATGTGATAGCAAGAAAGCCCTAAATAACATTTAATAAACTATATTATGATACAATTGCTTTAGCACTACTGATCTTCACAATCGCTTTCTGTCTTCATCATTATGATTAACGGTATTACATTATAGACAACTGAAAATCGACACACATTAAATAAGATAAAGGGAATCCTGTTGAGAGGGAAAGACAAAGTTAAGGGTCTTTTGACAGGCGGAGTTAGCTTATGATACCTTTAATTCAAGCAGTATCTGTGTGTTAAGTGATTGTGAGTGCTGTTATAACAGGTAAGAGCGGTGTTGCTTCAATTTAGCAGAATTTAATAATGCCAATCGTTGAACATAACGGTGAACAGTTTGAGTTAACTCATTCTGAAGAGGATAAACTCAATGAGTTTCAGCAGATAACATCGTTTCCCTCAGATGAGCTTCCACAGGTGATACGGCTGCTCAAAAATCATTCTTGGCAACTGGAGGCGGCATTAGGCAGATATTTTGACGGAAATTGGAAGGAGAATTTGTATCCGATTCAGAGGGATTTAGAGGAACCCACGGCCCAGAGCGGATTGAATATGGTACCAGAACAAAACTTTGGGGAGGGTGAAGAGAATTTGAGACGCAGATCAGCGTTTACGACGTATTCTCATGCGCTGATTCCAAAACTCAGACCAATTCACAAACTACCCCACAATTACAGAGAAAAGCTCTATATAGTGGGAATTGGACAGCAAAATACAATCCCCAGAAGCTCTTTTATGATGGCGGTTTTGTTTCTTCCCAATATGATAATGAATCTAGCAGTTCATTTGCTGTCCTGGCTGGGATTTTTGTTCTCTTATGCACTGGGGTGGAACTTGGCCGCGACAAACAGAGCTTACGTTTTCCAACTTCCAGCCAAGCCAGATCTGAAAAGAACACCAGAAAATTCTTTTGAGGATATTAGACATGTTTGCGGCGAAAGATCCTCCGAACTGCTTTCTATGTGCTCAACACTGTCCTTCAACGATCTATATGATACATGCGAGTCAGATTACAAATTTATGTTGATTGTGTTCATAGGACAGATCACAGGTGAAGATAATGTTGATCTGAACTCAAAAGCCTTTATCGAACATATTCTTTGTCACAAGTCAACAATTTCACTGTTGAAGAAATATCAGGGCAAGATTGAACTATATATCAGGTCAGTTTACGACCCAGAGTGTTGGGCACTAGCAAAGCAGCTGAATATCCCGTATACTTTGGAGTGTTTACTGGTTGGAAATGTGATGAGCCAAGGTAGGTCACCCTCTGATACTCAACAAATGGCCATTCTATCGCGGTTGCAAGTGAAGTCTTTGGACAGGTTCCAAAATTCCTTAAAATCAACTATTGAGCGTTATCTACCAGAACTTGTAGTCAGTCTTACAGAGAAAGAAGAGCTGGCAACTGCTAGAAGGATCAAAGAAATGCAGGATGAAGCGTATTATGAATCGTTGAAAAAAGACTCAGAAAAACAACTGGAGCGTGAGCGTCATGAGGAAGGGCAGAGAAGGGACTCAGACTTGAAGAACCAAAGACAGGAACTCAAAAAAGTCCGCTCCTTATGCAATCATTTGAATCTGATGTTGCACAGTTTAAAACAAACGACTTCTGTAGAATCGCAGCCTTCAATAAATATGGCCAGCGTACAAATCCGTACCGCAGATGGAAAGAGAATCGTCAAAAAATACCCTGCAGACACTACATTGAATCTGATTTACTCTGATGTTGCTGCTCACTTGTACTTGAATATCTACGGTCCTTTTGATGAGTCTACAACAGTTCAGAGGGTCAAGGAAAGATTATCAGAGGCCATAACGAATCCTGCGTCGCATGGCAATTTCTCGATCAAATCTTCTCTAGACAGAGAGACATTAGACAATATAACAAAGGATGAATTGATTGAAATTTTGCAAAAAGAATTAATGGAGTATGAAGGAATTGTGGATACCAAAACAACAATTTTCGACTTCGAACTGATTTCTGCGTTCCCACGAACTAATGTACCAATTGATTCAAAAACTGTTATTCAGGAAAGGCCTGAAATATGGCCTAACGGAAGCTTGTTAGTAGAGTCTTTGGAAGAAGAAGAAGATGACGACGACGACGACGAGTCGGAATCTGAAGAAGTGGTTTCAGGAAATCAACACAATGAATGATATACTGGGAGATAGAAAACATTGAAATTGTAGTTACGACATTCAATTTCATAGCATGTTCACTTGTTAAATACAGAGCGGCAGGAATCACGTAATGTATATTTCTTTGGTTGTGCAAACCTACTGGTGTGCGCAATCAAAGTCTAATGCTCTCATACCACAGTATTAAATAGTAAATTCCATTCCTTTCGTTGTAGGTGACCGGTAAGGTTGTGGTGGCTTACAGAGTACCACAACGAAACATAGAAAAAAATACTTTCGCGAACTAAAACCGCAAGCAAACGATGCTTTTCATAGAATGTGGGTTTCAATTTGTCTTAACGTAGGGTTTGTTACATTGCTCATCGTTATTCGCGAGTGTTCATAGCCAATCGATCTGGTAGTCCCCATGTCAAAAGCCAATCCATCCTGTCACAAGGGAAAGGTCACCACCGCAATCTCACAAAAGATAAATAATAAAACAATACAATAATAATCCACTATAAAAACATTAATCGATTCTTTTCTCCTTACCACGATCCTTGGTAGATTGTTTGGATCAACAAGTCAAAAATGGGGTCATGGGGGTGTTTTTATTCCTCACATATGGGGACATTCTGTAAAATGATATTTAGACCATCTGGATTCCACAACAATGGCAAGCCTTTGGTCAGGTCAGGTCAGATCGATTTCGGCGTCCGAATCAGGGTAGAGACCAAAATGACGGGCATTTATTCTCTAACAGGAGATCTTTCACGGGCTTGGTAACCTTCACCACTGCCTCTCTGGAAGTCTTCTCTTGGAGCGTAGTCTCTGTTACCGTAGCCACCGCGGCCACCGTAAGAACCACCGCGGCCACCGTATCCACCACGGCCACCAAAGTCACCACGGCTGCCGTAACCACCACGGCCACCGTAGCCTCCGCGTCCGCCAAAGTCCCCACGGCCGCCAAAGTCACCACCGTAGCCACCTCTTGGGCCACCGTAGCCACCTCTTGGAGCACCATAGCCGCCTCTTGGGGCACCGTAGCCACCGCGACCGCCGTAGCCACCACGACCGAAGCCACCGCGTCCGCCGAAACCGCCACGTCCGCCGAAACCGCCACGACCAAAGCCCCCACGGCCTCTGAAACCACCACGGCCTCTGAAGCCACCACGGCCACGAGAGGATCTGATTGGTGGTGGGTTCTCGTCCTTCTCAACGGTCAACACAGCACCACGGAACTCGATGTTGTTCAACTTTTGGATGGCTTCTTGCAAGATTTCCTCAGTTGGGAACTCCAAAGCGCCAGAACCGTCAAAGTCTCTGGTGTTGACGCTGGAGAAGGTGGTTTCTAGCTGGTTGTCTCTGGCCAAATCCTTCAACTCCTGCCACGCGCAGCCCTCAGGCAAGTTTCTGATGATGGCTCTGAATCTGGGCTTCAACTTCTTCGAAAACACAACCTCGAGCGGGTAGTCCGCAAACATCTTACCAGCGACGTTCTGGATGGCCTGCGACGCAGACTCCGCCTCCTCAAACTCCACAAACGCAAACCCATTGAGAATCTTGATCTCTTTCAACGCGCCGAATGGCTCAAAAATCTCTCTCATTTCCGCATCAGTCACATCTGGAGGGAATGGCTTCACAAAAAGCCTCGTGTCCGACAACTCTTCTTCCTCATTGTTGTACTGGTCGTATGCATCCATGGCTGGCGCTGGCGCACTCTCATACTGGCGTTCTTCAACTGTTTCAACTGTTTCAACAGCTTCAACGGCTGGTGGTGGAGGTACTTCGGTATCAGACATCTTTCTATAAGCCCTTGCTGCTCAACACTGCACTGGATCTTTTAACGAAAGAAAACTGCACCGGAAATCACCCAAATACTCCAGACAACGACACCAGAACAACCTTCAAATGGCTGAAACCTTTTATCTTTGGTTCTTGTAGTTGTTCAAAGGTGCAATAGCTGCGATGAGAAGTTTTCCGATGGCCTGGTGGAGGGCAGGGTAACGGACCCGAACGGAAAATTTTTAGAAGTCACGTGACGTGCACATCACGTGACCGCGATTACATAATTTCCAATTTTTTTCAGAATCGACCCGTGTATAGTGACATGTCGGTTCCGAGCGACAGATTTCTGTTCAGCCAAGTTCAAGTGCACTTGTGGCAGTGGGTAGCTGGCAGTAGCTGGCTGTAGACGGCTGTTAAGGTGTCGGCAGACACCCAAGCGACAGCAGCAGCACACCAGGTGTGGCAGAAATTCCATGTTTTTTTCACGTAGGTTTCTTGCGTCGTATGCGCAGTCCAAAGTGCTGAGGAAGTATCCCGTAGGCGGGGTGCTGCACGGGTACGAAGTGCGGCGAGTGCTGCCTGTGCCTGAGCTGAAGCTGACAGCAGTGGATTTGGTGCACAGCCAGACGGGATCACAGCATTTGCACGTCGACAGAGACGATCTGAACAACGTTTTCAGCATTGGGTTCAAGACAAACCCTCCAGACAGCACTGGAGTGCCGCATATCTTGGAGCACACGACGCTGTGCGGGTCTCAGAAGTACCCCGTGCGAGACCCCTTTTTCAAAATGCTGAACCGGTCGCTGGCCAACTTCATGAACGCCATGACAGGCCACGACTACACTTTTTACCCTTTCTCCACGACAAACGAGACCGATTTCCAGAATCTGCAGGATGTGTATCTTGACGCGACGCTGCACCCTTTGCTGAACCACCAGGACTTCTTGCAGGAGGGCTGGAGACTGGAGCATTCCAAGGTAGAGGACGCGAAAAGTGACATTGTCTTCAAGGGCGTTGTCTACAACGAGATGAAGGGCCAGGTGTCCAACGCGAACTATTATTTCTGGATCAAGTTCCAGGAGAGCTACTACCCCTCGCTGAATAATTCTGGCGGAGACCCCACCAAGATCACAGATTTGCAGTACCAGGACTTGATCAGTTTCCATGCGAAAAATTACCACCCTTCAAATGCTAGGACCTTCACATATGGTAGCTTTGACCTGAATAAGACTTTGAAAAAACTGAATGAGGAGTTCCAAGGCTACGGGAAACGAGTGCTGTCAAAAAAACAGCTGTTGCCAATCCAAATGACAGAGGACGTCCTGGTAGAAACAGAAGGTCAAATGGATCCAATGCTACCGCCTGAGAAACAAACCAAAGCCTCAATGACATGGTTGTGTGGCGATCCTGCTGATACCTATCAGACTTTCCTCTTAAAAGTATTGGGAAACCTGCTTCTTGACGGCCATTCCTCTCCCTTCTACCAAAGATTGATCGAATCCGGACTGGCGTACGATTTCTCCATCAACACTGGTGTAGAGTCTCAAACGGCAGCAAACATGATCACCGTTGGTGTCCAAGGCTGTGATGACTTTGAGGTTGTATTTGGAAAGATCAATGAGATTTGGAACGATATTCTACAGGCCCCATTCGAAAGCTCAAGGGTTCAAGCCATCATCCAACAACTGGAATTATCAAAAAAAGACCAAAAGGCAGATTTCGGTATGCAAATTCTTTACTCAGTGCTACCAGGCTGGGTAAATAAAACCGATCCTTTTGATACTTTGGTATTTGATGAGACTTTGCAAAGGTTCCAGGAGGACTGGGCCTCTAAAGGAGATGACTTGTTCAAAGACCTGATTAAAGAGTTTGTCATTTCTAAGCCAGTCTTCAAATTTGTAATGAAGGGATCTGAATCATTCTCAAAGAACCTTGAAATTGAGGAAGAAGAAAGGCTGAAAAGAAAGGTTTCTCAACTGGACGATAATGACAGGACCGTGATATTCGAGCGCGGAAAACAACTGCAGAAATTACAGGATCTGAAAGAAGACTTGAGTTTCCTTCCTTCCTTAGAGATTAGCGCCATTCCTAGAATTTCGAAAACGTATCCTTTGACTGAAAAGGACAACATTCTTAATCGTATCACGGATACAAATGGTATCACCTATGTCAGAGGCAAAAGAATTTTGAACAAACACATACCAAGAGAATTATATGCTTTCTTACCACTATACGCTGATGCTTTAACCAGTCTTGGTACATCTACGGAAGACTTTTCTACTATTGAAGATCAAATTAAGTTGCACACTGGAGGTATTTCCACTCGAGTCTCAGTGAATCCCGATGCACAAACAGGCCAACCTATGTTACTGTTCCATTTCGATGGTTGGTCTTTAAATAGCAAGACAGACCACATTTTCGACTTTTGGACGAAACTTCTATGCGAGACTGATTTCAACAAGCACAAAGAGAAACTAAAGGTCTTGATCAGATCGTTAGCCTCATCAAATACCTCGTCTGTTGCTGAAACTGGCCATGCATTTGCACGGAACTTCAGTGCTGCGCACTTAAGCTCTACTAAGGCTATCAACGAGAGTCTAAATGGTATTGAACAGTTGCAGTTGATTAACAAACTCTCACAGTATCTTGAGGATGATGAAGTGTTTGAAAAAGAAGTCGTGTCCAAGCTTGTCGAACTCCAGTCCTACATCATAGGCAAGTCTGATATGAGGTTTATGGTATCCAGTGACTCTCAAGTCCAAAATGATATTGTTGCTGCTGGAATTAATCGCTTTTTGGAGTCTTTGCCAGCAACTTCGAAATCATCATCTTTCTGTGCGGATGACTATGATATCTTATCCAACCCTGGGAAACCTACCTTGCTGCAATTCCCTTTCCAAGTTCATTACACTGCAAAGTGTTTCCCTGGTGTATCCTACACGCATTCTGACGGTGCTAAACTACAAGTGCTATCCAACATGTTAACACACAAATACCTGCACCGAGAGATCCGTGAAAAGGGTGGTGCGTATGGCGGTGGTGCTACTTACAGTGCTTTGGAAGGGACCCTAAGTTTTTACTCGTACAGAGATCCCCATCCACTAAACTCGCTTTCTACGTTTGATAGCGTGAAGAATTTCGTTCTAAACGAATCCGCATGGAAGGACTCTGACTTGAACGAGGCGAAATTGAGCATCTTCCAGCAGGTTGACTCTCCAATGAGTGCCAAAAACGAGGGTACCACTCTCTTCCATTACGATGTAACCGATGAGATGAAGCAACGCCGTCGCGAACAACTACTAGACGTTGGTTTACAAGATGTCAGGGACGTAGCAGAGAAGTACCTAGTACTGGACAAATCTGTTGCAACAGTAGTCGGACCAGAGATTCCTAAATTCGACGCCGTGGTACAAACTGTTTAAATTTAACCTTATTTAACCTAACTACATTACTTGTACATAACATACCCAACACCGTTAGATAGAATGTGTCGATCAGTCATTCACGCTAACTCGTAATGACCAGCAGTAGTATAGCATACTACTACTGAAACGTTATATGCTCATCACGTGATACCTAAATACGTCTCTTTCTTGTTAATACGCGTTCTGGCCTTTTCAATATCAGATCGTTCTTACAGAATCAATGAACAGTTTAAACTGGATAGGTAAAGAATGAATTAAAACCGTTTGAATCCTCTTTCATAGCCAAGTAGTGGGTAATTATCGAGCCAATTGATCAGTTGAAGACCCAGTTTAGCAAAGTTTCAACTTCTGAAAGAGGGTTTCGAAAAAATGAGAGGGTTCTTTAGTTCTGTGTTCCTGCTATGTTTGGTATTCTTTAGACAAATCCTTGCTGTGCGTTTTGACATTGCAGCGAGTAGCAAGCCAGAGCAATTCTGCGTTCGTGATTTCGTATCTGAAGGTCAGCTCGTGGTCATTGATATCAATACGGATGGTTCTCGCGGAGACGGTCAGCAATTGAATCTATATATCCGTGACAGCAACGGAAACGAATACCGCAGGAAGAGGGATGTTGCTGGGGATGTTCATGTTGCATTTACCGCTCCACAGTCCACTGCGTTTGATGTATGTTTTGAAAACATTGCACAAGTGAACGGCAGATCGCTGAGCCGTGCCGTTGAGTTGGACATCGAGTCTGGGTCCGAGGCTCGTGATTGGAACAAGATCCAAGCCAGCGAGAAGTTGAAGCCAGTAGAGTTGCAACTACGTAGGGTAGAAGAGATGACTGATGAAATTGTCGACGAATTGAACTACTTGAAGGCCAGAGAAGAAAGATTGAGAGACACGAACGAGTCTACAAACCGAAGAGTCAGAAACTTCTCCATCGCAGTGATCCTCGTCTTACTAGCATTGGGTGCTTGGCAAGTTAACTACCTGAAAAACTACTTTAGAGCTAAGCACATCATCTAAACATATTTCAATCGCTTGGGTAGGTGTCGAATTCGTACGGTGTCTGGGGTGTCCAACGAAAACGAAACCCAACATCCACGCAGCACGAACCCAACCTGTCCCAAGTTTTGTCCAAACGCAACATTTTATGCAAATAGTTTATATAAAGTAAGGCAAAGGTACGTTCCCGCCCTATCTGCTTCTGACGACAGTGAGATATCCGTTATCCCTAAGAGTTGCGATCTGTCCCAAATGCTTTAAAACCTGAGGATCCCCATCTTGCCCAGCAATTTTGCAAAATCCAAATACGTCACGAAGACCCGCTCGCCATTAGTCGCCCAACTGACCATCGACAGTATGATGCTCTGGTCCATGTCCACTTGCACAGCTGCCTTTTGAATATCCTTCACGCTGATTACGTGCTTTCTCAAGACAACATTCGGAAACTGTTCCAATCGACCAGTGTACCGCAACAGAAGTGTCCACTGTTTGTCTATCGTGCTCTCATTATCCATGAAGATCAGCAAGCGGTAAGTAATGTCTAGCAGTTTGTCAAAATCCACCACATCCAAACCTTCCAGACACAGATCTCGCGGCTCCAGAAGCCCGTACCATTTCTCAGAAATCTGCAGCTGCTCATAAAATTGCCCCACATTGCCCCACACAAGCTCCTGTTCCTCTGTAAACTTCACATAAACGTTCAGTACGTCATCCTCAAGCTCTCCCGGCATACGGGCATCGTTCCATCGTGATATACTGTCATACGCATGACCCTTTTTCCCCATAATCACAAACTTTTCGAAATGTAGTCTGTCCAAGATGCAAAATCTACAGATTTGGAAAAATCAGCCTGTGATCTACTCCAGCTAATACTACACCAAACGTATTATGCTAGTTACCTTGTTCAATGCGATGAGCTTCTGCATGTAGAATGGAAATTTCATATAGTTACCCTAACTTGGTGATCTTTGAAAAATTTCGAGTTTGTTCAATATTGAATCACTGGCATAGCTAGAAATAACAAATGGGGGCAACATGTTCATTGAACAATAACGGTAATATCTGTTGCTTGGTTGATCATTACGGTGTGATAAGTTATTGTATCAGTTTTAAGGTACACCAGCAGGTATACTGATCAATATGAGCGGTTCAACTGAGGAGATAGAGAAGCCAGATGTGGTTTCAGTCTCTCAGGAAGTGACAGATGGTGCAGTTGCCGAAAGCGGACCTGTTGCAGCTGTGGAGGACTCAACTACGGATAAAGCTGATGTGGAGTCAGAGGACAAGAAGAGGAGTATCGAAGATGTGGTAAGCTCTGAGAAGGCTGAGGATGCAGATGAACAGGATGAACAAGAAGGACAAGATGAGGAAGAGGATGAAGATGAAGACGAAGAAGACGAGGAAGACGAGGAAATGGGTTCTTCTAGAAAAAAACAGCGTCGTGAGAGAAACCGGTTTTTGGATATCGAAGCTGAGGTCAGTGAAGACGAAGACGATGATGAAGATGAGGAGGACTCTGAGTTGATTCGCGAGGGTTTCATCACAAGAGGGGACGAAGAAGACGAAGAAGAAACTCGGGGTGGAAGAGCGGACGATAGACTGCATAGAGAGTTAGACCAAAATTTGCAGAAGACAGCTGATGAGGATATGCACAAGATTGCTGAGGACTTCAAAAAACGTTATGGAAGAGATTCTTCTAAGGACTACCGTGTTCAAACTCAGGGAGGATACATTCCTCAGAGATTTATGTTACCTAGTGTCGACACTGCAATTATCTGGTCTGTGCGTTGTAGGCCAGGCAAAGAAAAGGAATTGGTCAGAAAGCTTTTGAACAAGAAGTTTAATTTGGACAAGTCAATGGGATCAAAGAAATTGAGAATTTTATCGATTTTCCAAAGAGATAACTATACGGGAAGAATTTACATCGAGGCTCCCAAACAATCAGTCATCGAGAAATTCGTTAATGGTGTTCCGGACATTTATCCAAACCAGAAACTTTTGATTCCAGTGCAAGAGTTGCCTTTGCTCTTGAAACCTGCAAAGTCCGATGATGTTAGACTAGATGTCGGTTCTTACGTCAGAATCAAAAGGGGAATATATAAAGGTGATTTGGCTGTTGTGGATCAAATTAGTCAAAATAACTTAGAAGCTTTACTGAAAGTTGTTCCTAGACTGGATTACGGTAAGAATGATGAAGTTGACCCCGATACAAATCAAAGAAAAGTCAAAAGAGCCACTTTTGCCAGTAGACCGCCACCACAATTGTTTAACCCAACTATGGCGTTGAGACTGGATCAAGCCAATCTTTTCAAAAGAGATGACAGACATTTCACCTACAGGAAAGAGGATTATGTGGACGGTTATTTATACAAATCATTCAAGATTCAATACCTTGACACTAAAAATATACAGCCTACAGTGGAAGAACTATCCAGGTTTGGTAGCAAAGAAGGTGACATAGATTTGACGGCGATTTCTCAGACAATGAAGAAAGCCCAAGCTTCCAAAGCAGTGTTTCAACCTGGCGATCGTGTTGAAGTTTTAAACGGAGAACAACGTGGATCTAAAGGTCTAGTAACAAGAAGCTCTAAGGACGTTATTAGTGTCAAATTAGCCGGATTTTCTGAAAAGTCTTTGGAATTCCCCATCTCATCTCTCAGAAAGATTTTCGAACTCGGAGATCATGTCACAGTAATCGGTGGTGAACATGAAAGTGACGCTGGTCTGGTGTTATCTGTCGATAATGGTCAAGTAACCTTTGTCTCAGATCAAACGAGAGAAAACCTAACAATTTCCGCAAATAATTTAAGCAAGTCTATGGACTCTACTCCTACGTCAACAGACTACGTGTTGCATGATATTGTTGAACTCAGCGCCAAGAACGTTGCGTGTGTTATTCAAGCTGGACATGATATTTTCAAGATCATTGACGATTCTGGTAAAGTTGCTACAATCAGCAAAGGCTCTATATTGAATAAAATCAACACTGCCAGAGCAGAAGTTGCTGCTGTGGACGGTAACGGCAGAGAGATCAAAATCGGCGATATAGTCAGAGAAAAAATCGGTGCCCGTAGAGAGGGACAAGTACTATACGTTCAAAATCAACACATTTTTATCAGATCAAAGACGATAACCGAGAATGCTGGTGTCTTTGTGGTCAATCCAATGAATGTTGAAGCTGTAGCATCGAAAGAGAATGTGATGTCCGCAGCCCTCGATTTATCCAAACTAAATCCAAACCTTGCTCCAAAGATGGGACCTCCACAAGGTACTCAGCAAACGCGTATGACTGGTCGTGATGTGGCCTTGAACAAGACCGTGAGAATACGGTCAGCCGGGTACAAGGGCCAATTAGGTATAGTGAAGGACGTCAATGGTGACAAAGCCACTGTTGAACTACATTCAAAGAACAAGCATATTACTGTTGACAAGAGAAAACTTACTTATTTCAGTCATGAAGGAGGTGAAGGTATCACATATGAAGAGTTGGTTAGCAGGCGTGGAAGAACACCTCACTCCAGAATGGGTCCAAGCTACGTCAGTGCTCCAAGACACATGGCTACTGGAGTTCCAGCGGGTGGAGCTCCATCACAGCAGCTTCCTGGCGGTATGACACCTGGCTGGGGCGGATTCGACGGGGGTAAAACACCTGCCGTTGGTCAAAATGGCGGAACCTCGGCCTGGGGTGGCGCCTCTTCATGGGGCGGCCAAGGTGGTGGTGCTTCTACATGGGGTGGTGGTGCTGGTAACACATCTACTTGGGGTGGCCAAGGAGCTACTTCCACCTGGGGCGGTGCGTCTGCCTGGGGTAACAAATCCAGTTACGGAGGCGCGTCTACCTGGGTGGCCAGCGGTGAATCTGGAGCTGCTTCTGCGTGGGGTGGTGGAAACAAGTCGAGCTACGGCGGAACTTCTACATGGGGCGGTAACCAGGGTGGTGTCTCTGCCTGGGGCGGAAATCAAGCCGGCAACAAGTCGCAGCGGTCCTCTAAAAACCAAGGAAACAGTTCCACCTGGGCCAATAACTCCGGAGAGAGGTCTGCATGGGGCAATGCGTCGCAGCACAACAGCGGCAACCGTTCTGCATGGGGCAGCCAGGACAACCGGGGCAGCGGCAGTACGTGGGGAGGTCACAACTGAGCTCTCAAACTGCTGCCCGTGTATAGCATCTGTATGTATAGTGTAATTTGAATGAAGAATCGTTTCTTTAGCATGATATACTCTTATATGCAGCCCTCTATATACATGGATTGAGATCTGTGTCCCATTTTCAATGCTTGGCAGTACGTAGAAAATCCAATGGTTTTCTTTCAGCGACTTTCCGCTTCTTGGCCTCTTTGAACAACACATGGCGCTTGGCAACTGGGTCGTACCTCACCTGCGTTACGATTGGCGCTGACCTGTTTATCGTCACATGACGGCTCACGCCTGTCAGCGCAGTGGATATCAGCTTTATCACCGTAGTTTTTGTCTTAGCCTTAGCCATTATACTGTATTTGGAGGTTCGGGTGACGTCTGATAGGGGTCTGCTACGAGTGCAAAACTCAGTACAAGAAACTACATAGAATACCAGCAGAACAATCTCTCTTGTCTCATCTCATGAATGGTGCTGTATGCCTTTGATCAGTTCAACCTTACAGAACATACTGAAGAAAAATTGATATCATTATATACGATATTTCAGGATACCGGTCACGTGATGCAAAGCGAGGCCATCCAAAATTTACGCCCAGCGATTCGTCTGAAACAGAGCTGCGCACTTGGCATGCTTACGCGCCTGTAGTTCCTAAGCTACTGGCTTGTACCAATTGCGTGTATTCTTGTGTCTGTGCTCTTGCTGCTGTCCTCTCGTCCCGCTCACCGTTAAGATGTACAACGCAGAAAGAATCCCAAAAAAACAAAAAAGTCACGTGATATAGAAAATCGTGCAACATGATCTCGATTTCAGATTGTCAAGGCATCGCATCGCAGAAATTGGAAAAAGCTAGTACTGGAAATAGTTTCAAGCGAGAAGACAGTGTTTAAACCCAGCATAGGGTCGTTAGGTAGGTGTTGTTGGGGCAAACAAGACCAAGGCTCGGTTTAAAACAGACGAATCTAGTATCCGTTGCAGTTATAAGGAGTTCTGCGAACGTTTTTGGTGGATAGATTGCATTTTAAGCATACGAGACAGCGTTGAACACCCAAAATGTCTGCTATTCCAGAGCCAAGAATCATTAATCATGACGATGGGTCCAAGACTGTGATCTCGTTCAAGATCCAGGATGGAAAAAAGTACAAGGTGACGCAGAAGGTGAAGGAGATCACTGTGACGGAGAAAGTGAACAAGAACATTGCGATGAGAAGGAACTGGAAGAAATACGGCGCTGACAAAGGTGCGGCACCCGGCCCAGACATCTCGACGACACAGTTGGGCGAGGAACTAGAGCTAGATTTGTCGCCTAACTGGAAGGAGATGGAAGAGGAGAAGGCTAAGGAGAAGGCTGCCAACGCGACGCAGAAAGTCATCAGATGTAGAATTTGTGGTGGGCCCCATTTCACCATGCACTGTCCATACAAAGATACCTTGGGTAAGCAGCTTCTTGGTTCGACCAGCGGCGGAAGCGGCAGTCTCGACCCTGCTATGTCTGCAGATGCTGGTGCGTCAGGCAGCGCCGGGGGCAAGTACGTACCACCTTCTCAACGTGCAGGTGCTCGTGATCCTTCTTCTAACGCCTACCTAGATCAAAGAGAGCGTGATGACGCCAAGACCATCAGATTGACGCAGGTGAACGAAATGGCCGACGAAGAGGTACTAAAGAGGGAACTATTGTTCCCATTCGGAGAAATCCCAAGAGTATACGTTGTTAAGAACCCAGAAACTGGTAGATCGCGTGGTGTTGCTTATGTAACGTTCCAGACCGAAGAGATCGCTGCTCAAGCCTTGAAGCTTCTAAATGGTAGAGGTTTCATGAACTTCATGTTGCATGCTGAATGGTCAAAGCCAAAGGTTCCAAAAGTTCAGCAATAAATGAGTTAACCACTATGCAGGACCAGCTGTTTCGTTGGATAAGATCATTCATTGTTGTTAATTTCTTTATACCGGGACACCTTCAATATTTGTTGGTAGCCTTATTTTATCAAAGCTTGTAACTACCATCGACTTATTTATGTCCTTTGTTTGCTTCTGTATCATATCTAGTATATTTTTAAAGCTCACGACGAAAGGCATGGGAATGTGGCTACGAAACTATTATTTTGACACGATTTGTACCAATATACATACCAATAAGTACTTGTAATTTTAGATCATTATTACCATATGGATACCTTTGCAATATCACTCCGTGACAGATTCATACCCACAAGGTCTTGCCCTTGGTCTCAATTTTATCAGCGAGCTTTGAAACCTCGTTTTGCCATTTGATCATGTTGTTTCTCATCTTTTTTATCTGTTCTTGGTTAATGATTCTAGGCTGAACCCAAGAAATTGCTACAAGTTGTTGTACCTGATCTATCGAACCTTTGAGCAATCCTAAACTGATACTTCTCATTACTAAATGCTCTACACTGTCGATGGGCAGGAAAGTTGCATCGGCAATGTCTTGGAAAGAAAGTGTTCTTATCGATTTGGCAAAAACACTTTCCACCAACGTCATCAAACATATCTTCTGTCTCAAAAACGATTCGTGCTGCGCAAGAATTGGAACCTTTGGAACCCTTTCTTTAGAAATCTGATCAAACTTGTTGAAGTCACCTTCAGTCAAGGCATTCAGGAAATCGAACAGCCATTCGTATTCTGGATCACCAGAGATACTGGTAATGATAGGATGTTGGAGAAGTTCACCAAAGTTGTAGATCTTGTCACCTAACAATGCAGCTATACACAAGTTGTACGCCAATTGTTGTTGGTCTGCTTGTGTCAGATGCTGTTTTTGTTCCTCTGATGTAACTGTCGAAAGGTATAGAAGGCTTGTGTGGTAGTAATTGTTGAAGTCCTTCTTGATTTGGTAGTACAAAGCATTGCACGAGTAGAACACACCTGTAACCTGTAGAGGTATAGCATCCCGAACATCCAAAGTCTTGCCAATCGAGTCCAAGATGTCTCTAGCCTCCACTAACTCCCCTTTCTGCAATTTCACCCGAGCGATCTCTATATCCAACAACAAATTACCGTCAGAATGGGGTTTTAGTCCATCATTTCTCTGCTTCTTCTCATCAATTTCTTTGAACTCTTTTTGCAAATCCTGTAAGTACTTAAACGATTCTTCGGTGTCATCGTTGCCCTCTAAGGACGTTAACAGAAAGTCCACCACATTCAATTGATTTATCTTATCCAGAAACTTGCTCACAAATTGATTGTAAAGGCCCAGTCTTGCTGGTTTTGACCTGACGTCATGGAAAAATACCGATAATTTTTCAGTTAGCTGATGCCATAGCTTACGCTCGTACAAATCTTCAAAGTCTGCAAATAATGGTCTCAACTCCTCATCGACTTCCAGCCTTAGAGTAGACAAAATAGTATCAATTTCATGTGCCATAATTATGCTTTGGTTATAGCAGAGTTTTGCTCACAGTTGATGGCTATATGCCTAGTAAATCCGTCTGTTAGATCAAATATATCTGTCAGGTTCGCCACCTTAGATATGTTAAATATGCTAAACGCTTAAATATCAACAAAACCTTAAAAGTGAGAAACGTATACAGTGATACAAGAAGAGGGACAATACAATGATGAACTTGGTCACTACTAGAAGCCAAGCTAGGCCACGACAATCAATGGTCGAGAGATCTGTATTCTTAAGATTAATATGATGCAATTCTAGTTAGATAATGTTGAAATGTAGGACATGAACCTACTATATACTAGTTATTGCCTCTTGAGCGTTTTTCCAAGATTTGGAACAGTCTCTCAACCAAGATAGCACTCGTTGAGAAATTTCAGCAAGAATGCCTTTCCAAGTCTCATCAAAGTAGGCAAAAAGACTTTGCAATGATTCCTCCGTAGACTCGTTTACTTGTCTTAGGTCCTTTTCTATGAGTTTGAAACATTCATTGAGCTTTTCCATCTCTTTTTCAAGTTTGTTCACTTGCGCCACACGCTCCTCTTGGCTCAGCAAATGCGGGTCTGCATCACTCAGAGTGAACTCTGAGGATGATCTTTTTTTAGTGAACATTCCTGCCTTGTATATCCTACTCAGCGATCCTTCCCCAGAGTTTCTGTCGTTCCGATTCAGAGAAAGCGATTCCATGGCTTGCGCAACCGTGGGAGACGCTTCAGCGTTCAGTTTCAACGCTTGATCCAACCGTGAAGCTTGCAGGTCCGCATTTTTCAACGACGCAATTCGTTGCTCTCGTTTCTTCAATATTGTATCAAGCATGTGAAACTGCTCTTGTTTGAAATGCTTGAATTGAAGTACCTTTTGAGCCTCATTGATGAACTGTAAAATTTCCTGTAAACGCTCCTCTAAGATAACTGTAATTCCTTCGCTCAATATTTCAGCACTCACATAGTTCACGTCTATCGCTTGACCCACTTTCTCAATTCCAATAGATAAACGATTCATCTGTTCAAGCAGCGCTGCTATTTGAAAAACGCTATTTTCTAGACTGAAAGCGTTGAAATATGCACCTAGCTCAGATAGTATCGTCGAATAACCTTGTATGTTCGTTCGAAGATTCTTGATTTCTTTATGCATTGGTTGTATTATTAGCTGCAAATTCTTGAGATTGTCAGAGTATTCAGAAAACCTGACCTCCGTGCTATCATGCGCGACCAGCAATTCTTCATGTCGACGCATTGTCACTGTTGCAGGTAGCGGCAGCAGCAAATGGAGCGGGCTGGGCTTGGTTGGATTTAAAGGTGGGGCCAACAAATTATTTTGTGGAAGAATAGATATGGGCGGAGAGTTGAGAACTTCCTTCCAGTAATATTCTGGGTTCAAAAACTTTTGAAACACAATGTGATTTCTAATCTCTGGCACTCTATAGCAATTGTTCAAAAATCGCATTAGCAGCCGCTGGCGTTTTTCTATCACTTTGACGTCCTTTTTCGCGTGTAATGGATTGAACAGATACTTAATGATAGGGTGTTTTGACGGAATCGGCGGTACTATTACAGTAGGAAGCAACTTCGTCAAAGATTGTCTCAACGAATCAAATTCCGAGTATCGTCTGGTCACCGCGGTTTCTCCAAATTTCACTTTGTATCCGATGGCATACTTCCCGTTAGCGTCTCTGTACTGGCCGGCGTCTGTAATCTTTATCAGGTCAGAATCCACAGTTTCATTATTTGAAAATTGCAGGTAGCTCGTCTCAAACGCACTTGTGTTGGTCATATCTGTGCTTGCAAACCGCCAGGTTTGCAAGCTATCTTCCTCCATAACCGGAGCAACTTCATCACTCTCGTTTATCACGTCTGGAACTGCGCTACTAGCAGACCACGGTTTTCCATTAGCCGTGTCTACAACTGTGCTTCTATCATTTCCAAACTCTAATGATGGCTCAGTAAAATCATAATCATCCGTCCCTTCAACTACAGCAGCGATTCCTGAGGCATAAAGGTGGTTTGTACCACTAAAAGGATTGTTGTCTTCCTCATCTGAACTATCCATGTTATTTGGCACTTTATGGATACACTCGACTAGTCTCAAATACTAACAATCTAGCTTTCCTTCCCTACCCGCTGTTCTTCCTTAATTCTTCTAAGCTTGTACATCAAAGTAGTTTTGTTAATACTGAAATGATGAACCTTAATTATGATAAAGAATTGTTGTAGTATCTACAGAGCTAACGTCGTATTAGAGGTGGATGTAATTGGAGACTACACGACGCTGATAGTAGCAGGGACCTAGGGTTAGAATCCATCGTGTGAATAGTTTGGAAGATGTCGAGACGTATGTTATTTTTTAACGTATCCCCTCGATTAAAGTGAGTTTCTCAGATAAAGTGGTTACATACTGGTACTAACAAGAAAGTTTTGAATGGCACAGGAGGTGCTGTGAAACTTAAGGATAGCTGTATTGAAAGCTTCAGATATTGTATGTGAATATTATTATGTTGGAGTTTTGTTGAATGAGATTTACTAACCGGAAGTTAATTATTACTTGTTTGGACAGTCCGATGAATTGAGAGATGAGATCTTCGAGTTGAGTTTGAACGCCATTGCTAACTACCAATTGGAACGCGAGATTGCTGCGTATATCAAAAAACAGTTGGACGTATCTCAGGGAGAAACGTGGCATGTGATTGTCGGTAAGAATTTCGGATCGTACGTTACTCACGAAAAGGGATTCTTCGTGTACTTCTACATCGGTCCCTTGGCATTTTTGGTATTCAAGACAGCATAAAGCTTTGATAGAAAAGCAGTTTCCCTCAAGTACTTTGTTTACATGGTATGTAGCATCTAAAACTGGGATATATCGGTATTAAGCTGTACAGTTAATTCCTCGAAATCCTTTATAAGGGCCTCCAGATCAGTAGTCTTGGTAAGCGACGTGGATTCGGTGCATACGGCTCCAACAATAGACACCAAAGCGTCATGGAAATTGTTGGTCTCAGCTTTGGATTTCCGGTACTCGTGCTGTAATGTAGTGGACTTGACCAATTCGTTCTTCAGTTGATCATCCAGATAATTGTTAAGTTTACTGATATGATTAAACTTTTCTAGCAACTTTTCATGCGACTTCCATTCTTCTGACTTTGTGTTGAATTCCGATTGCAACGCACTAAGCTCCTTTCTGAGTTCTTCGAGTTCTTTCCGGCTCTCTGCAGCAGCTTTCATAACAGCTTTCATTTCATCATTACTACTCGATGATGATTCGTTCATCACTGCCTTCAATTTGATGTTCTTGGCGGTAGTTGCATATCTCAGCGTCGAAAGAGTCTCTTCTAAATCTGACGGAGAAACACATGCAATCATGCAAGTCTTGGAATTTCCGCCCAAGTTCTCCTTTAACACCCAGGTAAGCATTGAATCTCTGTATGGAATCAAATCTTTCGAGTTGTTGGCCAATTGCATGATACATCTTCCCAGTGCACTTAAGGATGTGTTTATATTGGCACCCTCCTTCATTCTTTTCCCGCTGTCTATACCAATGGTAGAAGCAGCTCTCTCACTTCCTGCCAAGTCGACGAGTTTCAAATCGCTTTCTATCAGGGAACCATCAGGTTCCTGTTGCCGAATTGATAATGTGAAGATAGCATGTGACCTACTCGATTCCATGTTCATTCTTGTCGATGCGACTGTCCTCTTCGCATCTCCAGCTGATAGGTATTCAAGTACTTCCTCGACTCGGTTCACTGTGAACTCAGTGATCCCCTGTACAAAGGTCTTCTTGTTAGGTCCTTCTCGTACTCTTGGTGATGTGTCGCCCAGCAAATCTATCAGTTTCTCGTTGTATATCTCAAAATACGTGACAGTAACAGTTGATGTTACCGAACTATCCATTCGCAAAGCGTCAAATACATCTTGACATATCAGTGGTATGATCCCCGGGTCAGACTTTGTCCCGCGCATCGTGTACGTTTTTCCAGACCCTGTCTGGCCATATGCAAAGATGCAGGAATTGTATCCTTCTAAAGCATGAAGAACATATTTTGAGCACACTTCCGTATGTATATCATGTTGAGATGCGTATGCTGCTAGTACATGGTCAAAATTAAACGATTTGTTCGGATATTGAGTAGTTGAGATGGTTTGGCCGTTTACCCTAAAATGAGACTCTGATTCCACTGGCCGTACTCGCACCAAAACCTTAACATTTTCACTCATCGAGGCCCACACAATCTGGATTATGGGGATTGAAAACTCAGTTCTGGTTACGAACTACCCATCAGCTTACTATCTTCTACCGTAGCATTCATTTGAGATCTCTAAACCGATTTGTTTACGTTTTGTTTTACATATCATAACTAAGCATCAATGTAATGGAAAGGATTAATAGAGGTAATCGTAACAACATCCTTTAGCCACGACATATAAACTTCGAAATGATGTAATCGCTTGCATAGCGTATGGACTGGTTTTCCATGGGCCAAGATTCTGAAGTGCAAGAGGTATTTATTAATGTTTCATAATACAGTTCATTATGAAGATCGTTGGAAACCCCATACTCTTAACCAGTATAGTCCTGGAGAAAAGAAATTGGTGCCCTGTGATCTGTGGTGAGTGAATGCGATTTCAAGATGAATCTAGATTCAACTGAAGCTCTTCATGAACGATCCTTTAACTAGCATCTTGCCTGCAAACTCCGATATTACGCATTACCCGCACTTTGTGTGAATTAATGTTTCTTTTGAATTAAAGCATCTATCTCATCGCAGATTAGTGATAAAGATGACGGCAGTTCAAGCCCTGACATATGTTCACATGTGACGATAAACAGCTTTATCTTCCAGGTATTCGATGAGTAGAAGTTGCTGGATATTTTAAAACTGAGTGCTAGACGGATTGGCCGGCTGAATACCCAAATTATATTGCGATCACTGGACGGAATCATGTTCACTCCCCCAACTGATCCCAAGAAACCTAGCAAGATTAAGGTTTCACAGCTTTGTGAGCTGTGTCATGCCAGGAAAGCTGTCATGAAAAGGCCTAAGAATCTTCAGCGTATTTGCAAAGAGTGTTTTTTTTTAGTGTTTGAGACGGAGATCCACAATACCATTATTTCGAATAATCTCTTCCATGATGGGGAACGTATAGCAGTCGGTGCGTCTGGAGGCAAGGACTCTACAGTGCTGGCATATGTTTTAAAGCTATTGAATGAAAGATATAATTATGGAGTTGAGATTGTTTTGCTGAGTATAGACGAAGGTATCGTTGGGTACAGAGATGACTCTTTGGCAACAGTAAAGCGGAACCAGATACAGTACAATCTACCTTTGGAGATCGTATCTTATCGGGAACTATACGACTGGACTATGGATGAAATTGTTGCCTGTGCAGGAATAAGGAACAGTTGTACGTACTGTGGTGTTTTCAGAAGACAGGCTTTGGATAGAGGAGCAGCTAAATTGGGGATCAAACATGTTGTAACAGGACACAATGCAGATGATATGGCGGAAACTGTGTTGATGAATATCTTGCGTGGAGACGTTGCCAGACTCGAGAAATCAACTGCAATCCTGACTCAAAGTGAGGGCTCGCCTATCAAGAGATCTAAGCCGTTTAAATATTCTTACCAGAAAGAAATTGTATTGTATGCGCACTATAAAAAGCTCGACTACTTCTCCACCGAGTGCTCATATGCGCCTGAAGCTTTCAGAGGTACTGCCAGAGAACTCATGAAGAACCTAGAAGCAATCAGACCTAGTTGCATAATCGATATCATCCACAGCGGTGAGAGTCTAAAACTGAAGCCGAAACGTGCCAAGAAGGCACCGCCACCATCGCACATGGAAATACGTCCAGACGGTTCAGTATCCCTGGGAAACGAATACTCGGACGGAAACAGATGCGAGAGGTGCGGCTATCTTTCCAGTAATAGGATTTGTAAGGCCTGCATTCTCTTAGAAGGCCTGCAAAAGAACAGAGCAAAGATCCAGCTTGAAAAGGATACGACAACCGAAGGTGCTGCAAAACTAAGCAGAACTCTCGAAAATTTACAATTCTAATGCATTATTTAACCCACAATATGTAGACCGTCTTGTCTCACTCTAAATCAGTATAGACTCATTCACCAAGATCTTCTCTGCATGATCTGTATTTACCATTATTATGGAATTTCTGATTTTTAAAGGTTATCTATCTATATCTATACGATTACGTCAAAAACTTGTATTGAAACAATTTGAAGCATGAAAGGTATATCTACTAAACTGTAGTCTCTAGGTGGCTTGAATCGAGAAAGTCGTTGATTTGTGCATACTGATTCAATATAGGCTCTACATTTGAACCTCCAGAGGTTGTATTTCTGATGCAGCGGCTGTAATGAGGTCTTTTATTAAAACACACAGACGAGCGTCATCACTTGACAATAGTCCCAAGAAGTCATTACAGGAGAGTCCTGAAAACAGGAGGAATTCCCAGGGATCTTTCAGCACAGATGTGTCCCACAATTCGGCATATAATTCGAGTCATGGGCTGAAACAGTCGTCAAGTTTTGAACCTCTCCATAGGATCACCAGTAACAAGATATTCACATCGAAACTGTTCAAAAAGAGCAATACTAGCAGAAATACGTCTTCCAACACATCGCCGCTACTCAACAGGTCTGATAATGAAGCCTTCTTCCGATCGGCGTCCAAGGAAGATGAGGTACCGGTTATCAAGGGTACAAGAAGGCTTGCGTGGGGAGATAATGGAGACAAGTCAGACTCCATTATTCTTTTGAACAGGACCTCAGTGTCTTCTGCATCAGACTCCAATCAGGAGGTGTTGGATACTGAGTTGATTAGAATTCAGGAAAGCGACCAGAACGAAAAAGGGTCTGATCAGACGACGGAGGGAGAGAGTTTAGGCCCAGGTGTTGTATTTTACAAAAGCGCTTCCGTGAATGGCTCTGAATCTTTGAAAAAGAAAAAGAATCGTTTGGCAAGAATTCACTCGCACGATGATATTTTGCATTTGCAGACTGGGAGTTCTTTCCAGCATAAATTACTGAATTCATCGTTCAGTCCCATTGCTGAAACTTCACAACCTACCTCACCTCTTCCTACTTTTGAGAAATCTGCTAATAACAGTTTCTATGCTGCTGCAGAAACCAGTCCCAATGATTTCAAAGATTTCTTAGATACCGCATTCAGCCTGCATGGAGATAACCGGTTAAACGAAGTTGCAGATGAGAAGCCCCAGCTTTCAATGGAGAGGCAGTCTGACTTTGTAAATGATGACAGGGCTAATTTTACCAAGAATAATTTATTCGATAAGAAAGAAGAGGGAGTTAAGGAATCTCGGCCTAAAGTTCCAATAATATCTATTTCATCTTCGTCTGGATCGTCAGAAGATTACGAAGACGACTCTGATTCTTCAAAATTCTCCTTCCAAAACAGCACGGGTATAATAGGGAGGACTGCGTCCCTAAAATATTACTCGGTTGAGGACCCGGCTCCAAAACTGTATTTGAACGATTTATATGAGCACGATAACTTTGATGATGATATGAATTATTTTGACTCCAATGAGGAAGAGTATGAGGATACTGATCATTTGTTTGGTGGAGATTCTTCAGCTGCATCTGGATTTGCAGGGATGTGTAACCTATCTGATTATGAAGCGACAGACAAAGGCTTCACGAACCAACTTGATACTCCAGCAACTGTAACAAATACAGAAGCAAGTACTAAGTCATTGCCTAAGTTTCAATCTAGGCCTTCGGACGAGGAAGAAGAAGAAGAAGAAGCAGAAAATGACCGTTTCGATCATATGGACTCATATGCTGATATTTACAATATCAGTGACGAAGAGCTGGAATTTGATTCAGGCAAGCCAGTAGCGACAGGTTATCTTGACAATGAGCCCACTCATTTTAGTGTTCAAACAAAGAATCAACTTTCCATCAAGAACCCCAATGTTGTATCCAAATTTGCTGATATCTTCATGTTAACTGATGATGATGAGAACGTTGACTTTACTGAACACTCAACTGAGAATGAGTCTAATAATTTTACAACAAACGATAAATCTGCGCATAATTCTTCTAAACAATCACATCATAATCAAGTTTCACAAACCGAGTTGAGATCTCCAGTTCGATATCTTGACACTCCCTCTTCTCAACATATCCATCCTCAACATTCTTACAAAACACCAGAAAGAAGCCCAGTTACCTCACCATCCAAAACACTATTGAAGTTCCACAACATTAGTAGTGCGTTGGACCAAGATATAAAGGGGTCCATGTCAAAATTATATTATATTGAAGAAGCAGATGAAGAAGGCCCCTCGGATGTCACTGCCGAATTGGAAGAATATTGCTTGGACGAAATTAATGAGATTCCGGAAGATTTTGCATTTGTAGAAGAGGAGGGTACTAGTGGGCTCGGATCGTCACCCACAGATCACATGAGAAGGAACAAGGTTAGCGCCTTCCGAAGAACCCACAGTTACTCTGAAAAACCATTGGGGGTACTTAAAGATAACACACCGGTAAAGTATAAGCTAGAGATAAAGAATAAAACGGTGACATTCTTTGACAATTCTTCTGTTCACCGATCGTATTCTGAACCATTTTCCTCAACATCTTTGCATTCAAAAGAATTTTCATCACTTCTTTCGGATGCCCATGTCATCGACAACACTGGTTTCTCCACACCAGTAACTCCGAATAACTCATTTTCTAAGCCTTCCCCTAGCTTTACTCAAAATTCCTCATTAAGCCCAATTCAAGAGTCTACGGTGTCATCAGATACTTCGCCGAAACTATTGTAAACAATTTAAAGACATTGTATTTGTATTATTATTACATATTAGCATTACCAACGTTCTTTTCAAATCATAACAGTGTTAACGATGCAAGCCATGTAGTCTCTCCATATACTTTTTCTGCTTCTCGGGTGACATGGTATTCTGACGTCCTGATGCTCGATATTCGTGTAGCAAGTGCTTCGGAAGAGGTGGAAGGGCCTTCATTTCTGTGTTTTTCAGAACTGAGGTACCTTCCTTATTCGTTGTAAGTTCAATTATGAGTTCCCTGACATTTTCTGCTGTCCGATCACATAGATCGATAATTTCAGTCGACTTTCTTTTAGATTTTGGGCTAATCGAAGTCTCAAATCTTTCTCTACAGCCTGCTGTTGGAGGATCCAAGACAATGACTTCCACCATTTTTCCTTCATGTTGTTCGAAAACGGTTACTTCATAGTCAGGTGCTGGTGTATTGCTTGGAGGAGATACATGAGTCAAATCAGTGTTGTATAATGATGATGATGATGATGCTGAATAATTTGCAGGAAGAGAGTCATTCTTATGCGATACTTTAGAATCAAGTGTAGTAATAGTGTCCACATAAGTAGCTTTTACTGGTTTGATCATGTTCAAGTCAGCTGTTACAGTTGTTGCAACACTTGGGTAAGAGCGCTGGGAAAACTCAGATTCGTATGATGAGTGACTGTTTGGTTGGGCATTATTGAAACGGGTATTTGGATCTAGTAACGAGACTCTCCTGTTAACTCCTTTTAGGGCCTCTGCCATTAAGGTGCTTGTAGGTATCTTCAAAGCATCCTCAATATTAGTTGCAAATGATTGAATTGTTGATAAAGGTTTGGGCTCTGTTTTATCAAAGGTACCTATATCAGATAAGGACTTGTTGGTACTGATTTGTTGTTGCGTGTGGTCAATAGGTGAATTAGATGACGGAATGTCCTGATGTTCAAAATTTCTACCGTTTAGTTCCTCGGTGCTATTCGTGAAACTGAAGTCATCTTTGTCCGAGTGGATACTTTCGGAGCTGTACTGAGATAACACCTCGCACACGTCCTCATCACTACTTAAGTGATTGGAATAACCGAGTAAAGAATTGTCAGGTGATTCTTCCGATTCTTCCAGTACTTCTTTTGTCTTTTGTATTTGGGATGAGCGGAAAGGTGATCTATCTGGAATTTCCGGCAAATCGAGTGATGGTGCATGGTATTCTGGGGATCGTTTGTGAGGGGTTGCTGGTGTAAACATCTCCGCTTCTGTATGAATACTTCGTGATCTCCTATGCTTATGACCAAGATTTCCATTGCTATACCGAAGCGCTGCCCTTCTTTTTTCTATTTGAGAATCTTCTGATAATTGTGGAGTTTTGGCAAAGTCCTTGTCTTCGTGACAGTTAGGTTTGTTAATATACATGGAACTGTTAACTTGAGGAAACTTGAAATTTGGGTTAATCTTGTTAACATTGGTTGTCAAATTGTTGTTTTGCGGTACGTCCTCTTGACGCTCCATAAAAGTATTGAAGAATTCCAGAGTTCCCTTTTTGGACGTTGAAGTAGGAATCTCATTGATGTTGGGAATATTGATCTCCTTTGATGGAGTAGCAAGGACATCTAAAGCGGGATTATGATTCTGGACAGTAACGCGTGTTCCGCTGTTTGATAACTGTTTTTCCTTCTTTGTATAACCTGCTGCCATCGTTGGATGTCTTCTCAAGTTGCGTACTTGCTTCTTTAAATCAACATTGGCATCTTGATCAATCCCCAACTTGCGATCAATGTCTTCGTCACTGGCATTAAATGAAAGATTGTTTTCTGCTGATGGGATTGATATATCACTGATTTCTGATTGGCCTTCTTCCGGTTGAAGAGCAGTATCTTCCTCCTCTGAATATACTGAAGAATGTTCATCTCCTAAGTAAACCGAATATCCAGTTCCATCAAAGACCAAACTATTTCTTCTTTTATGCTTGTTTTCTGGTGATAGGAAAGGCGGCACATGAATCTGTAAGGGCATCGGAACCTCATATTTGTTCATAGGTGAGTCTGGACGAAGGTAAAGGTTTGGCGTTACGCCATTTTCTGGCAGCAATTGTGGTTTGTGTTGTAAGTCCAGTCCTGGGGCATTAGTTACTGAAGGATGATAGGTCTCAATAGTTTCTACGATCACTGATTGTAATGAGTTGTTCCGTGTGTGTGATGCCCTTGGGGACCCCGTTGGTGTTGCATATCCTGAATTTTTGTAGTAATCTGATGGAACAGTAGTTTTCTGGTTGTGAAAATCCCAGATCTGAGACGGAACTGGGACGTTGACCCTTTTAGAATAGTCCACGAAAGTCGGAATATCTTCAGAACTGTTAGCCAAAGCAGGATAGACTATCTTGCTAGGTGAACCCAACTTCGGGTGGTCTGTTCTCAAGTGTGCTGTCTGTGCTGGGGACTGAATGGAATTTCTTGCCCCTACCTTCACAGGACTTCCCGAGCTTCGCACAGAATTCAGCTCTTCCACATCTCGATCGTAATCATTTATTGCATTGCTTAAACTACTGGCCTCGACTTGTTCTTCACTGCTCAGGTCCTCCACCGGAAGGGAGAATCTCACCTGCGACAGATTCGCTTTATGGGTACGCTGGTGTGCCCCAAACTCTTGCTTTCTCAGACAAGACTGCTGATCGTTCATCACAGACCTGCAGTTATCAATTCACTTATCACCTAAGTGATCTAACGGTGTTCGAACAATGCCTGCTGAATGGAGATCTCTATATCTTCAGCCGTACACTACCCTTTACAGAGGCCACACTGTATTCCAATTTTAAGCCAAACAAAAAGATAACGTGTATTATACTACGCAATTAAAACTCACTTGACTGATCTAAGTCTTACCAGTGATCATCGAAATGTTGTGGCCTCAGCACTTGCTCTAAGTTAAGTAGCATCTTTACTTCCCATCGGTTTCACACTACAGTCTTGAATAGTGTTTACATTTAACCTAATATGGAAATGATTTCATAACTTATTCCTTCAAAGGTCCCCTCGAGAAGACATTTCAGGGTCACGTGACTATTGAGCGTTCAACCTCGTATCAGATTCAAGTCACGTGACATACAATTTGTGTAGACACTAATCAACCGGGCGCTCAGTTCAGAGCAAGTCAGAAACCTTTGTGAGCCTTTGTCTGGCACTCAAATGGACCCAAACACCAATAAACAATACAACATCAGTGTCAAAGCTTGTCTATCAGATCAGCCTGTACGGGGAGGTGGTCTTTTTCTAAAAACAAAAACTAGATAATTAAGAATTAAGATTAATGTCAACATTGATTGTGGTTCAATTGACTAGTGTGAAATTCAAAACGGTAGTTTTGATGTTTTAGGAGTACTTTAGGCTAGGTATTACCATAAATATCATATCTGTGGTGTTCAAATTACTCTGTCCGCTTACTGAGTGCGTTAAGGTGATATAAGAAGTATCTTTTGGGAAAAAAAGATTGCAATCGTAAATTCTGATTCAGCATCAACGAGTGACACAGCAGAGCAGTTCAATAGACTTCACAAAACAGCTATAATACCATGCAGGGGGAAGATTACGGATATGACTATGACTATTTGTTCAAGAGTATGTGAGCTTGGGTTTTAAGCGTTTGAAGGTTCGTTATAGGTTGTAGATTCAACGCAATAAGGACAGGCAGCTTGAAGATTTGTTGCTAGGATAAATATAGCATAAAATTTCAGGACGTTGGTTTCTACTGAGAAAACGAGTGATCTGGGGTTTTCCTTGTGCGGTATCAAATATCCTAGCGATCTCTTTGGGAACTTATGCAACTCCCTCTTTTCATCTGAAGAACCTGTCGAACGTATCGGCCATAATGTACATTTACTAACAAGACACCAACCAATTTTGTGGATTTTCGCATCAAGATCTGGTGCTACACCTGCAAAATTGAATATATTATGATTTCAGTCGTTCTAATTGGGGATTCGGGGGTTGGAAAGTCCAATCTTCTATCGCGATTCACTGCCAACGAGTTCAACTTGGACTCCAAGACCACTATTGGGGTAGAGTTTGCCACTAGAACGATCGAAGTGGAGGGCAAGAAGATAAAGGCGCAAATCTGGGACACGGCTGGGCAAGAGCGTTACCGTGCAATCACCACAGCTTACTACAGAGCTGCTGTCGGTGCATTAATAGTTTACGATATCACCAAATCCAACTCTTACGAAAACTGTAACCACTGGTTGGCAGAGCTAAAGCAAAATGCGGATGAAAACGTTGCTGTAGGACTCATCGGTAATAAATCTGATTTGGATCACAAACGTGCTGTTCCTACTGAGGAGGCAAGAAATTATGCTCAAGAGAATCAGCTAATTTTCACAGAAACTAGTGCATTGAACGCGGAAAACGTTGACGAAGCATTCAGAGCTTTAATCACTGCCATTTATCAAATGATTTGTAAAAACCAGCTGGATCTAAACGACAATTCTGGTGGTAACAATAACACACCAAAAGGACCCACCATTTCTTTAACTCCGGCTCCAAATGAAAAACATAAAAAGAGCTCTAACAACTGTTGTTAACTTGACAATGCGTAAAGAGTTTATCCTTCCAGTGTTGTTTGTAGTTTGATAATTTTTGATTATAGGAGACTATCATGTTTATTCACGAACGTACCATCATTAGACTTTTTAAGTTCAACCAGCATGTCACAACTGGTCGTCCAACTATGTATTTCTGCGTGTCTAACAAAGAACACGTAAACATATCTCATAGACATAAGTTTTCTACAAATATGATGATATTCGGTTTTTGAACCAATAGATTATTACAACTGTTTACCTATAATGTAATCACTTACTTGGTAGCTGGCTCAGACGAAGCAGCTGGTTCTGGCGCCTTGAACTCGTCGTCGTCTTCATCTTCTTCGTCATCGCCAGCCTTTCCAGTCTCGCTATTTTCCAACTCCTTGGCAGTCTTCTTGTAATCAATGATCTTGCCACGAGTTCTTCTACCTCCAGTAATGATATTGGAAGTATCGATTTCTGCTAGATCGTCTTCTTCCTCCTCTTCCTTTGCCATTATTTGGTCCAATTTCTCGTCGTCCAGGTCACTCTCACTATCATCGTCCTGCTTGTCTTTTGAAGCCTTGGCTTCTTCATCTATCTGCTCGTCAATGTCATCATAATTTCTTCTTCTCTTGTGTTTCTTGCCTGGTTTACTGGCATTGGATTCAATAGCAGCATTGGATTCCTCAGCTGGTCTCTTGGTCTGAGCGTTCTTCTCAGTTTGCTCTTTCGAGGGCGATTCTGTTACTTGTTGGGGCTTTTGTTCGTCAGCCATTTGAGTCATGCGTTCTTACACTTATGTAAATATCACTGAAGCAACCAATTGACAAATTTGACAAGATTTCAGCACCTGTTACAGACTCTGTGTAACAAGTGGTTGTTTTTAGTTTAAACACCTTTAGGTTTTCTTCAGTATTCCTTAAATGAAATGCGGATCTTATTCTATGTTGATCACGTGATAATTATTTTCTGTTTATTGATGTTTAAATTTGTAAAGCTCTATCAACTTTAAAGAGACTACATATCATAGATAAAAGTAATAGAAAGTAATAGAAGACCAGTCAGTCCTTTGGTCGGTAAATGTTTTTTAGATACTTTGTTGAAACCAAAGATTGGGTTTTTGTGATAGGATAAGCTATCCTGTAATTAATTGGAGCTGACCCGAGATCCTTGGTGTAGCATTGAACCGACTATGTCACAAGTTGAAGTGAAATCTAAAGAGACAAAACTCTCAGACCTCATCGACTACAGGATACGAGTAGCCACACACGATGGTAGAGTTTACATTGGGCAGCTTATGGCTTTTGATGCGTACATGAATTTGGTGATGTGCGACTGCGTTGAAGAGAGGCTTTCACGTAAGCAAGTACAACAGGTGTTAAAATCCGGAGGAGACCTGTCTGCGTCTGTTAAAGTGGAGAAAAGGGTGTTTGGGCTAATGATTCTTCGAGGAGAACACGTACTGAGCACGTCTGTAGAGTCTGGGCCGCTTCTGACAAAGAAGGAAAGGATGGAAGTAGAAAAGAAGAACAATAAGAAGCTGAATAATGGAAGGAAGGCTCGCCATGGCAAACAGCCTAACGTTGGAAAGAAGCAGGCCGCATCTGGCCGCGATAACAACAAGAAAAACTCACCAAATGCCGGGACTACTGGTAAAAAATCGGAGAGTTCGTATAGAGTAGCGAAACCAGATATTAAGCCAAAAAGTTCTACCGGAAGCAGATTTAATCCTAATGCGCCTGTGCGTCCAAGTAGATTCCAAGCTCCTCCGGGGTTCAAGAAGAGAACGTAGCCCCAGTATGCTTCGGTTTCAGGTACAAACTCTAATTTCTGACGAACCAAGGCGCTTTAAACTGGCACAGATAAACAGATACGAGACACTACAGACAGCATTTTGAAGACCCGTACATCGTGTTATTCATTCTCACGATGTCTGCAAAAAGATCTTAATGTATATTAACTCTGCGTAACGACATTGTGTACGAAACAAATAAGCAACTGTGATCTTCATCCTCATTTCTTTAGAAAAACTGTAGTAAAAGTACCCGTGTTCTCCATTGTTTTGGTGCAAACGACTCAGCAGCCAGTATGCAACTCATTACACGCAGTTTTGGGTTTTTTGCATAGGTATCCCCCACATAATGAGCGGGTTGTGGGCTCTTGACGATTGAATCTGCCCACGGCAATTTCTGAGAAGTTTATCCGGGTTAATGTTTTTCCGTTCAAAAGCGAGGTTGTCGGGTGATACTCAGAAATAAAGGTGGAAACATCCGGAAAAACTAAATGGCATGGAGAAAATATTTCTTTTTGTTCCGACCCGAATGTGAGTTGTCAAAGAAAGTACTTAATACAGGACAATTCGGCGGTTCTCAACCATTCTTAAGGTTTGTGGGGTTACTTTCAGGTACTGGTAATTTTTCTTGGGTTTCTGAGTTTGCAGCGCTCTATATTATAATTAGTGCCGTTAATATTACGGAACTACGTAAGATTCCGTCAACCAAGCTCATTGTAAAGACACGACGAGGCTCAGTCCAAAAGATAGAGTTTATTCACTCAAAACTATTGATAAAGGAAATTTATAGATCATGGTATCCAAAAAGGATATTTGTGATAGGCCATATCATTGCGAAATTTGCGGGAAAGGATTTCGCAGGCTTGAGCATATGACCAGGCATATCAGAACACATACAGGAGAGAAGCCATTTGCTTGCCTGGTTCCCGGTTGCAGTAAAAGGTTTAGTCGCAGTGACGAGTTGAAACGTCACACCAAAACACATTACAGATCTAAGAAGAAACAGAATGGAACGCCTGTCTTCGCGGAATCAGTGTCTCCAGAAACATCTTACTTAAATATGGCAAGCATGTCCAAGATTCCCGATGTTGGAATACAAGTGACACAACACCCTACACTTCCAGCAATAATACCCAATAATATATGTGCACCTGTAACACTGCCAGTGCCCTTACATCTGCAGACTCCAGCAATGTTTCTCGATGCGGAGAAACCATTGTCGAAGATGCCTATTTCGAAAACCTCCAGCATCAGTTCCCTCAATACGATATTTACTGACCACAGCGATGTATGTTCTTCGAGACTTAGTAGCCTGACCAACTCTCCGGTGCTGGGACCGTCGTCCTACGATGATTCCTCAATGTCAGAGCCTTTTAACCGAACATCGCTTACAGCTCTAACTTCTTTACAAGTTATGACACCAATACGGAAAAATAACACATTCCAGGACCTCCCAAATTTATCAAAAGACTTGGTGACAAAGTCCAGTGACAGTTGCTTATCTATCTCTTCTTTACTGAATCCTGAGACTTAAACTGTCGCAACAAACTCTCGAAACGACCTCACAGTATATATGACGCACGAAACACATTTCATGCTACAGTAAGTAGCTCCAATGTAGAAACCACATTAACGAAAATATCCCTTATATCATCATAGCCAAATTCTTCTCGGAGGTATCAAAGACCACCAAAGGTGAGAGCTTCATGTCTTCCATCTGCACCCGTCACGTGACTGGTTTCCTGCTTTTCAAATTTCCCTGATTTCTATACTTCTTTCTGGTCACTAAGATTAAAAGATATCTCTATCTTAAGTAGTAGAGTATCAAGAGTACCAATGTAATCTTGGTATGTCAGAGATACTGCTGTGTTAGTGAGACAAGATAGAATACTGTGGATTAAGGTGTGATTTTAAATATTCATGGGGAATTCACCCAGTCATTTCAACGGACCACACTCTAAACATCCTTCTGTCATGTCTCAAAACGTTAAGGATGTGTCTATGGTAGACATCAGCGAGGCGGTTAACAAGTCTCAATCTGACTCGCAGCCTAAGGAGTCTTCCAATATAACCCAGTCTATGTCTCAGATGAATATTGATGACAGTAGCGAGCTTACTTCGCAGACTTCGATTTCGAGGAAATCCACTTTGATCTTTGATGACGACTTTGACGAAAACGCAAATCAACACAAGCACATTGAAAATCAAGCAGCCTACAACGACGATATAATACTAGAGGATAATGATGATGAGGACACTGTTAACACTGTTTTAGCTCAGACTGTGAATGCTTCCACTTCTTCGTCAAATAACTCTTCCAGTGTAGGACTTCAAAATGAACAACGCTCGACGCAAGATATGCATGATACGTCGTACGAGTCAAGAATTCAGGAGGGGCAATTCAACAAAAAAGCTCATCAGCAGGTCCCAAACAGTGACCAACAATATCATCACCAGTCTCAGGACCGCAGGCCAATAATGGTTCCCGTTGATATTACTTGGCAGCAGGGAGGCTCCAAAGTGTATGTTACAGGTTCCTTCACAGGATGGCGTAAGATGATTGGTTTGGTGCCTGACAGTAATAATCCTGGAGTGTTTCACATAAAACTACAACTCCCACCTGGAACTCACAGATTCAGGTTTATTGTTGACAATGAGCTAAGGTTCAGTGATTTCTTACCAACTGCTACCGATCAGATGGGTAATTTCGTTAACTACTTTGAAATTTCTCCTCCAGATTCTATGGATATGATGCATTACGACATGTCTGCCCAACAGCAGATACATAATCAGAGAAAGCACGACCATGCGTCCCCCATTGATCATTCAAAGCACAACCAGCAACAATCGGGTCAACCAACTCCCCCTCAGATTAGAAGACAGCCTTCTCAAAGTAAGGATGGTAAACTGAGTGCAAGATCTCAATTGGCCTTGCATATTGAAGAAGATCCTGATGACATGGGTGATGGCTATACCCGCTTTAAGGAAGAGCATCAGCTGAAACCTGACTTTGAGTATACTCAAGACATACCTGCTGTTTTCACAGATCCATCTGTGATGGAACAATACTATCTAACGTTGGATCAACAGCAAAACAATCAACAGAATATGTCCTGGCTTACTCCTCCGCAGCTTCCTCCTCAACTTGAAAATGTGATTTTGAATAATTACAATAAAAATGCGGTTGAAACAGGGAGTGAGAATAACTCCGGTGCACTTCCAATTCCAAATCATGTTGTTCTAAATCACCTTGCAACGTCTTCGATCAAGCATAATACTTTGTGCGTTGCTAGTATTGTAAGGTATAAAAGGAAATATGCCACCCAAATACTCTACGCACCACTTCAATAACTCGAGGTTGCTTTGAACTCATAGACCTCTACTTGAACAGTTCATGTATTTCATTATATATCATTTTATTCTCAGCTCACTCAAATTAAGACTGTGTGTCAGTGTTGATCGCTGTCAGTCTTAACTTTATAAATAAGTTGTGGTCAGATTTGTATTATAATATTCTATCTAGTATCTAAAAGATGCACCTATTTCTTTGACTTTTTTGACTTTCCGGATTTGCCCTTTGATTCCTCCAACTCCTTGATCTTTGCAAGCTTCTGTTGAACTCTTTCCAACGAGAGCTTGATATCTCCCTTCTGGAAATGATCTAGGTTATAATAAGCAGGGGCCAGTTCAACCAACCATTCCGGCCTTACAGATGTAACCGTTCTAATGTAATTCTTTGTGGTCAAGACAAATTCATTATACACCACCCATTCGGCATCATGTCCTAGCACGGTTGAAGGATGAATCAAAACATCTTGGTTATCCTTAACAGTGATGTAACCCTTACCACCAGACCTTTTCTTAGCCACCTGCATAAAGAAACCAGCTGCTAACGCCTTTCTGATGTTTTCGAAATACTTTGGAGAGTTGTAATCTGTAGTGTTGAGTTCCAAGTTATAGCGTTGCATTAGTCTTTCCAATTGATTTCTGATGTTATCAGCTGAAGATAACGATCTGTAATTTAGGAAATTGTCACGGCACCATTTATTGATACCATACTCGTATGCTTCATCCGATTTGAATGCATGATACACATTGAGAAGTGTCAAATGATCACCGTCAGAATGGGCAAATGCATTTTTCGCATCATCAGCCCGCTTTTTATCTTTCGAAGGACGGATAAAAACACTAGGTACTGACAACATAGCAACAATGGACAGCATCTCTTCTGAGCAGTTGAATTCAGGTGATCCAATAAGCATGACAGCTAGCATAGGATCCAAAGGGAATTGTGAAGCTAGTCTACCCAAAGGTGTCAAATTACCATCGTCGTCTAAGCATGCCAAGAAGTTTAATTCTTCTAATGCCCTCATCATGGTTTCTGGAGCTGGTGGATCCATGAAATCAAAGTGAACTAGATCATCAATTCCGAGTTTCTTTAATTCGAGAACAGTCGAAGAAAGATTACTACGTAAAATTTCGGGGTACGATTGTTCAATCAATTCTTTTTTGAAAGCTTCTTCAGTGTAAAGTCTGAAACACTTACCTGGTCTGGTACGACCTGCTCTACCAGCTCGTTGTTGAGCAGAGGCTTTAGAGATTGGAGAAACTAACAGGGATTCGACTCTTATTCTTGGGTTGTAAACTTTTTGTTTGGAAAATCCAGGATCAACAACATATACAATACCATCAATGGTTAAAGAAGTTTCAGCAATATTCGTTGATACGATAACTTTCCTTCCTGGTCTCCCATTATGTGATTCCGGGGCTGGTTCAAAAATACGTTGCTGTTGGTGAGGGGGTAAGGAACCATAAAGTGGATACACGGACATAGGACCACTTCCTTGTTCTCTGATTAACTGATCAGCTTCTAGAGAAATTTTTCTAACAGCGTCTTCAATTTCATCTTCACCAGTCAAGAAAAGAAGAATATCTCCTTTTTCTTCTGTAGCGTGAATTTGTAACACAGTTCTGATAGCACTGTCCAGATAATCTCTCTGAAACTCAGGTGTGTAATAAATTTCAACGGGGTGAGTTCTTCCTTGCACAGCCAGGAGTGGGGCATCGTTGAAATACTTCTGGAATTTTTCAGCATCCAAGGTGGCAGACATGATGATGATTTTCAAGTCTGGTCTGCGTTCGACTACTTGCTTTAGCAGACCCATCAGGATGTCCGTAGCTAAAGTACGTTCGTGTGCTTCATCTAAAATAATACAAGAGTACCTCTTCAGATCATGATCTTCCATTGCCTCTCTGAGTAACATACCATCGGTCATATATTTTAAAATTGTTTTGTTGGAGGTCTTATTCTCGAATCTGATGGAGTAACCAACTTCTTCGCCGAGCTTCACATCCATTTCCTCGGCAACTCTCTGAGCCACAGACATGGCAGCGACCCTACGAGGTTGAGTACATGCGACCTGTGTGTTTTGAAGGTGTGGCATTTCATCAAAGAGCACAAATTGTGGAATCTGCGTAGTTTTACCGGAACCTGTTTCACCAACAAACACCATAATCTGATGCTTCTGGTATGTCTTCAAGAACTGATCTCTCTGTACGTGTACTGGGAGGTCTCTTCTCACCTTTAAAATCCCAAAGTATTTCTCAGAGAATGGTGCCCCAGTGAAGGGATTAATGGTGCCGTTTTCCAATCTCTCGGCATCAGCTGCGGTAGTGTTATGCCGCTGCAATCCACTGAACTCTCCCGCATCATGGTGTACCAGTGGAGGTTCTGGTGGAGGTGGGTGCTGTTTAGTCAGCTCTTCTGCAATCTCAGCTGCATGCTCTGGAATAGAAGTCTCAACAGCCGAGACTGACTCAGTGGAAAATCTCCTCTTACCCATCTTTGCCGTAGGTGTAGAACTGTATTCTGTACTCCTCTTACTTGCACAGCTGAATCCAAAGCTCCTGCGAACTAACAAGAATCATTCTATCAGTCATGATGAGATGAGATGAGATGAGATGCGATGCGATGCGATGCCTTATATTGAGACGCTTGCAGATATTAAAATTTTCAGAACATAAAGATATTTGTCGTTACCCGAATATCAGAAAATCGTAAAAGGAAAAGCTTATACTATCTGACGAGTAGTTACACATACCTACATGAAAGAAAGTGCAAGGATATAAGTATTTGTATAGGGTCTGAAAGATATCTATAACGGGTACGAATACTTTAATACTTCATACTTTACTGTTTGAAAGTTTTCAGCCGATAGATTGGGGATAATCTGCTCTGGTCTGGGATTCAGGACAAGTATTGAAGAGCAATGTCCAGAAAGGACTTATATCAGGCAATATGTCTAGCTGAGTCCGTGGCTGGGGTTTTAAAGGGGTCTGCCAGTATTGGGAAAGAGTCATTCAATATATGGCTGAGAAGTTCGACTTTGACGAGACCAGTTTTATCGAAATTTCAGTGGTTTTATGACAAGGATTGGGAAGAGGCCAAGAAACTAGCATTAAAGGCGAGACAAGGACAGTCGCATTTAGGTGGCAGAAACCACAGCCATGTGACTTCGGGTTCTAAAAAGAGTCCAAAAGAAAAAAGACATTATTCCACTTCCTCGCAATCTGGTAAAATCCATAGGAATGATGACGCCAAGAAAGAGAATAAAGCTACCCAGTTGAAGAGCTCAGAAGTACCCTCCTCTCGTATCTCCCGGCTTTTTCACTATGGCCACCTCGCAGCTAGCGTAGGGATCTCTGCTGCCAGTCAGGGTATCACTGAGCTGGGACGTGGCCGTTCATCCAGTTTCAAAGAGCTTCTGTTGTCGGACTCTAACGTCGAAAGAATCGCAAACAAGTTTTCAAGAATGCGTGGTGCAGCTCTGAAGATTGGTCAGCTGATGTCTTTCCAAGATGAGAAGGTTCTTCCCCCGCAACTATACACCATCTTATCCAGGGTTCAAAACAGTGCCAATTATATGCCTCCCAGACAGTTGGATCGTTTAATGACGAAAGAGCTAGGTCCTGGTTGGGAGAAGAAATTTTTGGAGTTTGAGAAAACTCCGATTGCTGCTGCTAGTATTGGACAAGTCCACAACGCCACTTTACCGAACAACGATCACTGTGTAGTCAAAGTTCAGTACCCTGGTGTGAAAGATTCCATTGATAGCGATTTAAACAATCTGCTTCTCTTACTCACTGCTTCGAGTGTTCTTCCAAAGGGTTTGTTTCTGGATAAAACAATTGATAATGCTAGAACGGAATTGAAATGGGAGTGTGATTATTTGCGGGAAGCATCTGCTTTAAAGCATTTTCGTACTTTACTAAAGAATGATCCAGTGTTTGAAGTTCCTCGCGTTTACGATGATCTTACTACGGAAAGAGTTTTGACGATGCAAAGGATGGAGGGTGTTGAAATTACAAAGCTGCCTGAAGATACCCCGCAAGAAGTAAGGGACTTTATTTGTGAGCATGTTATGAGATTATGCTTACAAGAGATTGCTCAATTCAAGTACATGCAAACGGATCCAAACTGGGCAAACTTTTTATACAATGGCAAGTCCAAAAAGATTGAACTATTAGATTTTGGTGCTAGCCGGCCTTTCCCTGAGCCTTTTATCCACAACTATCGCAAGTTATTAACTCAAGCTACGAAAGGTGATAGAGAAGGTGTGGCAAAGACATCTTTAGATTTAGGCTATCTTACTGGGCTAGAATCTTCTGCCATGGTAGAAGCTCATGTTGATTCTGTTATGGTTTTAGGCGGTCCTTTCTCTGGAAGCAGTGAAAATATATTTGATTTTTCGAAACAGACTGTAACAGACAAGGTTAGATCTAACATCACTGTGATGCTAAACGAAAGACTTTGTCCACCCCCTGAAGAGACGTACTCTCTACATAGAAAGTTCAGTGGGGTGTTTCTACTTTGCTCCAAGATGAGAGCCAGAATACCTTGTGCAAAGCTATTCCAAGAGTACTTTGCTCTATAAGCAACACCATGTATATAGTGTGTTCTTGTCTACGTTAGCCGGCGGTACATAAAACGTTTAATGAATGCAATGACTGAATATCTGCCTAATTTCTTCAATGGATATCAAAAACTTCTATAGCGTCATGTCACTTTAGTATCCATCGTTGCCAGTTAGATCTCAATCTAACCTTTTCAGATTGGATCTCAAACACTTCGGGAACTGAAAGTTTAATGGCATTTACAAGAACTTTGGTTCGTTGTTCTGGGAATGGCAATTTAGGTAGTAGCTTTCGAACTCTCGGAAATCCTGCAAAGCTGCTTATTGGAATAAAGCCCTGATCATCCATTAGTGATCTAAGATGAATGTCTTTCAATAGATTATCTGTGGAGAAGTAGTATAAAACCTGTCTTTGGACATCCTCAATCTCCTTGATGATTCCAACCAAAGGTGCAAGTTCATACGTTGTGACTCTTTGTACCACACCAAATGGAGGTAAATGTGTAATAAGCTGTCTAATTGGACTATATTCGCTGTGCTCAATAGTTATTGGTCCTGATTTTATTAGGGTTTTCTCAGCCAGTACGTCATCGTCAAAGTTAAACGATTGAGGAAGGGTATCAAACCTGGGCCCCTTGTAAAAAGAATTCAAATCATCTGAAAATGCTGTCAAAGGGGTGTTGAAATCTAGTTCCCCGGAACTTGGACTGAACAACTCCAATAGTGAGTGTTTATTCGCCTGAATTTTGTTCAATTTGGTGTCTGTCATATTTCCATGCTAGTTTCCTGATTCAAGTAAAACAAAAAACTGAGCAGTAACAATAGTTGAGATAAATCTTCAAGTGAGCCATTGAAACAGGTATTGAACACTAATTGGTCGCGTCATGGCTAAACATATCACAAATTTGTGTTATACATAAGAATCGTCTCGAGCACTGACACAAAGATGTCAGATTAAAAAATCAGTTGAATAGGTTCGCTCATCACGTGACTTACGATACAATCATTATTTATCACATATCATCTACTTTCATAAAGCCGTTGAGTATTCGGTAACGACCTGTTGCTAGTATCCGTATCCAGCTACAGCACATTTGAAACATTATTAAAGCTCATTCCGGTTGGTTACTATATGCATTGTTAAGTTTGACACCTTTGCTATGTTTTTCTGTTGACTCATGTCGATAAATTTCGTTACTTTTTCTTGACGGTAACGGTCTTGAAATTAGTCACAGCCAAGATGGGAAAGGCATATATTGCAAGACAGGTTCTGGTATTTAGTGATTTGAGACCGTAGTGATCATGATTGCTAAACGTTCAAATGACCTACGTTTGTAATCTTTGAACCTTTTGCCCAGTTAAGCAACGATGCAAAGCAACACTCAGGTGAAACAATCAATAGCTCATCTTGAAGAAACTGGCAACATGATCAAACTTGTTGGCACCAGCTCATCAATGAATCAGCAGCTGCTGAACAAGATAATTGCAGAATTGGTTTTAAGAATGCTTAGACCCATGCAGGAATTTGCTGATCAGCTTATAGAGAGTTTCATGTACCCTGTCGGTAGCGGATCATTGATCCACGCGCATTTGGTGGACAGGAAACATGGACTTCTCGGAACGCGCAGTTTCACGCAACAGGACGTCGGAAACGCTCAGCTGTTGGATGCGATACATGCCAAGAAGTCGCTTGTTACGTTAGAAACAATGGTCAAGAATACCGAGCGAGAGAACTTCGTACCTGCGGTACAGAGTTCATGCAAAAAAGTGGAAACAATTTTATATCAGCTCCTGAAATGTCTGAGTATCTACATCGAAGTACCTCGCAGCTCTGAGCTCTACAAGACGATACTGACGAAACATCTGCCGAGTTTCCGCGAGTTTTTCAGCACTTACAAGCAGTTCTGCGCCATAACAGAACAGTTGCTGCAGACTGCACAGAAGGCAGAGACGCAGAACGCGTCCCTGGGATTTAACGTCGATCACCAATTGTCGGAAACCATAGCAAAATTTGTCTCAATGAACGACAAATGGGCCACAGATCTGCTGGTCCGCTCTGCATCGTTGCAGGAGTACATGAAAATGTATTCTAGCTCAAGAACCGCATGTCCAATCAAGACGGCCCACTCTGTGGCATTCAAGAATTTCAACGCAGACCGGAAGAATCGTCTTCGTATTGCCTACCGGTCCGTCTAAACTCGCGATTCGTTCAGCTTTGTATCATTATCACGTGACTAATAACTGTCACGTGATTTAGTCTCTTTATAAATACACCAAATGCACCGTTATAGACCTTCCACGTACAACACTGGCTTAATTGGCTCGTTCGGCCTCTGTACCAGACACGTCCACTACGGACGAGCGCATCTCCGACTGCTCGCACGTATCAGGAAAAGGAACGTGAAAAATCTTCAAACTGTACAAAAATTGTAAAAATTCGGTTCGAGGCAGTTGGCCTTAGCGATGGCTCAGAAAACGCGCACTAGAATTGGGCATTGACAGGACACAGAGTGCGATGAGTTGTTCTGGCTTTGGAATTACACAGTGAGGCTACTTGTAAGACAGGTGAAAAAATTTAGATTATGCAGCTGTGACTGTGTTGGGCTCAGAGGCTCTAATCCTGTTGTTGTATTGTTTCTTTTCGCAGCTTGACTCTTGAGTAGCGATGAGATGAGTGTATAAAAAGTAGTTAGAGGCAGGTTGGGAGCTGGAAGGCTTGAGGCTTGCAGTTCCTCTGTGGTATTTAGTAGATGTGTGTCTGGCCGTATGTAGGGTAGACCACCAGCAGTTATCTCGTAGACAGTATTATGAGTGAGACGACAGGTTTGGGAAACCGTGCAGCTGTGGTTACTGAGACGGTAACCGTCCAGCCGACAAAGACAGCCATTGACGCGAATGGAAACGTGTTTACTGTTCCAGACTACACGATCAAGGACATCCTGAGCGCTATTCCCAAGCACTGTTACGAGAGAAGCACTCTATGGTCGTTGCACTATGTCGTGAGAGATATCGCAGCGATCTGTTTGATTGGGTATTTGGGTACCACGTACATTCCTGTCTTAATTCCCAACAGTGCGATACTGAGATTCGCCGCATACATGGTCCAATCGTACTTGATTGGTTTGTTCGGGTTTGGTTTGTGGATTCTGGCCCATGAATGTGGTCACGGTGCCTTTTCCGATAACCGTTTACTCAACGATACTGTTGGATGGGTTTTGCATTCGTGGTGGATGGTGCCATACTTCTCCTGGAAGTTCTCCCATTCTAAGCACCACAAGGCCACTGGTCATTTGACTAGAGATATGGTTTTCATCCCTTACACCAAGAAAGAGTACTTGGAAGTGAAGGGCAAATCGAAGTTAAAGGAGATCACGGAGGAAGCCCCAATTGTCACTTTGTTGAGCCTTATTGGACAGCAGATTGGTGGTTTGCAGTTGTACCTCGCCACAAACGCAACCGGCCAAGTTTACCCTGGTGTCCCAAAATTCTTCAAGTCGCACTATTGGCCAACATCTCCTGTTTTTGATGCCAAGGATTTCTGGTACATCATCTTGAGTGACATCGGTATCATCTCCACTATCCTTGTCAACTATTTATGGGCCAAGACTTACGGTTCCCATGTCATGTTGATCAACTGGTTTGTTCCATGGCTGTGGGTCAACCACTGGCTGGTCTTTGTTACCTTCTTGCAACACACCGACCCTACCATGCCTCATTACGAGGCGAGTGAATGGACCTTTGCCAAAGGTGCTGCTGCAACTATTGATAGAGATTATGGGTTCATCGGCCAGCACATCTTCCATGATATCATCGAAACTCACGTTTTGCATCACTACTGTTCCAGAATTCCATTCTACAACGCTAGGGAAGCTACCAAAGCTATTAAAGAAGTCATGGGCCAACACTACCGTTACGAAGGCGAAAACATGTGGCGCTCGCTATGGAAGGTGGCTAGATCATGTCAGTTTGTGGACGGTGACAACGGTGTTTTGATGTTCAGAAACACCAATGGAATCGGTTACCAGCCTAAGGAATAGCTGCGATGCCCCACTTAAATTTGACTCTACCCGCTTGCCTTGGTTTTCGGCCGTTCCAAAATCCAGTCATCTTCCCGGATCAACATTTACAACGTAGGCTTGTAACTGCCTCAGTCCAGCGAACTTACTGTATCTAATTGTATCATAGTCTGTATCTATTCTTCCTGGCTGGATAATCCAGTATTATTGTTATTGATTACAACTGACCGCCAGATAGCGCCAATTGTTCTGAAACTGAATAAACACACGTCTGGATTGATTTATAGTAGCTCAGGTCTGGGATAGACGGCATCAACGTTGCACGCGTGCCAATTGGCACAAATGATACAGGCTGGCATCACTTTGCTGCTCGAGTGAATTTTCTGGCGATTTTCATGAAATCTATACATATCTTACATCCAGTTAGACGCAACAATCCTGAAAGAACCTCCAGACACTAAATGTCCGCAGATACATGTGGGGCGTCAATCCATCACGCGCCTAAACGGGCACAGCTATCAGCTATCATGTGTCGATTAAAACAACATCCAGCACTACGCTATGAGCCGGGGTAATTTTTTCACCTTACATATGGGCTTATGTCAGCTTCAAACTACTAGTTACAAAGTACATTAATCGGACCAGCAAGAAACCAAGCCGCAAGATAGTGAGAGGCACATCAACAAGCACTACGTTCTGTCTTTGAAAATCGTTAATTATAAAGCAAACCACGTATCTGAGGAAAACCAAATCCAGCACTAATTGACTACCTCAGTAATTTGTTTCTTATGGATGTGTACCCTTTCTTCCTTTACCATGTTACAAATGCGCAGTTTTTGATCAGACAACAGTTGATAAGGGGACCGGGAGTTGGAAAGCTCACCGTTAGGGGAAAAACGGAGCGTTTTTCTTTTTTCTTCTAGCCGGTGCAAGGACGCGGGGTAGTCCTTGTAACATGCTTCCGAATAGGTCGAATAGATGAAGGTGTAGTTAATCGTACCATTTCCGCTTGACACAATTTCAAGACTGATTGAAGCAAGAAGGCGTCGGGCAATCTAAAAACGTTAGTATAAAGTGCAACTGGGTGTGCGGTAGTTTGTTAGATGTTCTTGTGGCAATGCAAGTGTTGAATAGCGCTGTAATCGGGGTTATCCCACGCACTAATCAATTTCTTGTCTCTTGATTTTAGATATTAATATCGGGGTATTTTTAAGGAAAGTATCATTTTCAAACCCTTAATAGTTTCTTCAACATTATTCTAGGCCAAGAAATAACTTCAATTCGCACAAAATGTTCAGTAGAACAGCTACAGCCATCGGTAAGCTATCACTAAAACGCTCACTAAGTTCAACAATAAAGAAAAGTACCTCAGAAATGACAAGCATGAAGGCTATGGTATATTACGGTGCGAACAATATCAAGTTCGAAGACAGGCCTGTGCCTAAGATCCTAGATCCATCTGATGCTATCATCAAGATGACGCAGACCTCAATCTGTGGTACCGACTTAGGAATCTGGAAGGGTAAGAACCCGGAGATTGAGCAGACGGCTGCTGAAAAGGAGGGCTCCTTCAACGGCAGAATTTTGGGTCACGAGGGTATTGGTATCGTGCACGAAGTCGGTGAAGCGGTACGTAACTTTAAGAAGGGTGACAGAGTAATCGTTTCCTGTATCAGCAGATGCGGGACCTGCGAGAACTGTGCCAAGGCTTTGTATTCCCACTGTATGAACGGTGGTGGATGGATTTTGGGCTACATGATTGACGGAACTCAAGCTGAGTATGTGCGCACCCCATTTGCAGACACCTCTTTGTACCAAGTTCCAGAGAACCTATCGGATGAGTCTGCCGTCATGCTTTCAGATGCTCTACCAACCGCTCACGAGATTGGTGTTCAGATGGGTAACGTGAAGCCAGGTGACACTGTTGCAATCATTGGTGCTGGTCCAGTCGGTATGGGGTGTGTGTTGACATCTCAATTATATTCTCCTAGTTTGCTGATCGCCGTCGACATGGATGACAACCGGTTGCACATGGCTAAGGAGATGGGTGCAACCCATACTATCAACTCTGGTAAAGAGGACGCAGTCAGCAAAATCATGGAACTCACAAATGGCCGTGGTGTCGACTGTGTCATGGAAGCTGTTGGCTCCAAACCTACCTGGGATATTTGTCAAAATGTTTTGAAGGAAGGCGGTCATTTGGCTAATGTAGGTGTCCACGGCCAGCCTGTGACCCTTGAGATTGAAAAGTTGTGGATCAAAAACATGACCATCACTACTGGTTTGGTGAACGCTAACACTACGGCCATGTTGATGAAAAACTGTTGTTCTGGAAAACTGCAATCTGAGAAGCTAGTCACTCATCATTTGAAATTCGCTGATATGACCGATAATTACAACGTTTTCAAGCACGCTGCTGAGGAAAAGGCCATGAAACTCCTAATCACCTTCTAGGTCTTTCGGAACGTTTTTTTTTTCACGCCAAATTTGAATCACTTCCTGACATTTGCTTCATAATTATGTCTAACAAACATTGTTTCTAGTATGCCAATTTACCGATATCATCCGTGCGATGCCATCGTATGACCAACTTTCATGCAAGTTGTTCTCTTGTAATTGATCCCAGCCAGCAGGTCTTTGTGTGTCTAGGAAGCGTAGTTACTGAATATATAATTTTATCATAGAATAACTGCGCTGTCCATTCCATGGCCCCCTATATATACATTATAGGTGATTTGATGGAATCTGAAGTCGTTCCGTAAAAGGTTTTGTCCAGTCGTCAGCCTCATTGCATTAGAGGTTATCACCCCTAATGTTTCTCTATTTCTGTTGCATGGAATTCCGACTAACAACAACATTCAAAAATGACAGATAAGATCTGAAGTGACAGCGAACAGATGTCGAGGGGTAATAATAATGGATGGGTGTGTACGTCAAGTTCTATTGATATCTTTCTGTGTCAGTAAGATATACGGTATCCTTCATTTTTGAACAAATAATAGAATCTTAAAAGTTACATTGGGGAACTAAAGTAGGGTTGCAACCCTAAATCGCACAACGAGGCCGATCATTTGAGAACCAATCTCCAGTAGACCCCATCAGAATGCGGTAGACTCTTATAATACGATACGTTTCAATACAATAGCGCTAGTTAGGGAAATATTGTTTTATTTACGACCAATGCTTGTTATGGATTGGTCTTTTTTCCGGCAAGGTGATAATTCCCTGCTTCTCCTTCAGACGGAACTGAACAACCTTCAACAACTGATACAATAAATCGAGGGTCGGTGTCTTCACATCTAGCTCCCTGGCAACAGTCAATAAGTTCCCAACAATAACTTCCAGCTCGATTGGATTGTCTTTGGTCACGTCCACTGCCATGGAAGGTGTATACCAATCGCCATCATCTGAATGAATAGTTGCAGAAATACAGTCTGATGGCAAATCAATCCCATCTGCTTTAGCAACTGCTATAACCTCACGCATTGCTGGAATGGAAATGGCCTCTAAACCGCCTGAGAGCTCTAATCTTCCTGTGTCAACGCCAGTCAGAGCACATACAGTGTTCAAAGTAGAATTATAGACAAGTTTCTGGTACCGATTTTGCTTGGCACTAGAGGAATAGGAGCAGTCATTTTTCTCATTGGAGTAAATTGCAATGAAGGCTTTAGTTTTACGTTCTTGAATTTCCTTATCTAGGTTTGGGTTTTCAAAGTATGCAATGAATGTTCTGTCCTTCTGGGTCTGCTTCACTTTTCCGTTGTAGTTGTGCGATCCAATTTGCGAGACGCCTGAAACAACCACATTCTTGGGGTATTTGTTAAAGAAGGGTCTTCCTAGGTCAAATCCGTTCTGCATCAATACAATTGTAGTGTATTCTTCTGTAACAACAGGCTCCACGACGTTTTCCAGTTTAGTCACGTCAGGCAGATTTTTAGTGCAGATAACAATAAAATCATACTTGTTTCCTGACTTTTTGGCTTTCTCAGCAGCAGCATCTACGCTGGGGTAGATATTGTTTGGCTTCCAACCTGTAATCTGCCCGTAATCACAGGAATCGATATCATAACCTTTATCTTTTACATTGTCGAAGTCCCTTCTGACCACTATGTCTAGGTTACTCTTGCCGACATAATCAATACCATAGGCTACAATTGTGCCCACACCACCGGATCCGATTAGCAGCACATTAGCTTTGTTTTCAGTCGAAGAAGTCATGCTTGTGTCTATCAAACTACTGTGATATATAGCTAGCTACAGTCCCACATAAAAATTAAAGGCGATAGATAGTCTTATTTTATCAACATCCACAGTTTATACCAATTAACTGCTTGATGCCACATCGTTTTATATGAATCCGTTGGCAGCTTTGTTGTATATTCGTCTTCAATGGCTTGCTGAAGATCAAAACCGTCGGTTGTCAACTATCTCATTCCTGACTTTCCTTATCTAGAATGACTACATATATATATATATTTATATATATTTATATGTATCTTTATCAGATGGGTCAAGAGAAAGGAAATTCTTTGAGATGAGATAAGTACAGTGCACCTTCACTGGGCAACCAAAGTTCTTGAACGGAGATCAAGGTTCATGAATATCTGTTAAAGGAAACCAGGCAAATATTGTATTTACAACATTCACTACAAACCCCTAACTCTCTGCATGTAAGTATTTAGAAAATCCAGGTTAAATCTGCGTGTACTTTGATTTTCTTGGGGTCGTCACTTGGTTCTAATCTCAATTGTAAACAAATTTAAGGAGGGAGGATAAATACTGTAAAATATACTGTATATAGATATCTAAATAATAAAGTACCAGACTTTTTCTAAAAAGTTTTTGGGAACTGGAACGACGTCGGTCTTCTCTTCTTCTTCTGCAATTTCTATTTTAGGTAGAATATCTTTTTCGATGGCCTCAAAGCTTCTGAATCCCCATTCTCTGTAGTAGATAGAGCCACCTACGTAAAGGACGATGACAAAGCCAATTGTGACATAAGCTGCGAAGAAGTCACTCACATTCCACTGACCTTTAACAAAAACAGCATAGCCGTTGGTCAGACTTAACAAAATGAAGAAAAATCCTGTACCGTAAGCGAACTGTTTCTGGTATGGGAATCTAAAAGGTATTCTGTCATTGAGATTCAAAACATCAATAACATTTCTAAACCTAATGTATGTCAATGACACAAAAGACCAACTAACAAATCCAGAAATTGTTGCAATGTTTGACAACCAGTTAAAAACCACAGAGGAGGAATTTGAGCAGTTTAAGTATGCAAGTAAAGTGAAAAGACTGGTGACAGCAATGCTATAATATGGCGTACCAAATCTGTTGACCTTCAGAAACAACCTTGGTGCATCACCTTTAACAGCCATTGAGTACAGTGTTCTTGATGAACCATACAACAGCGCTGTCCCACAAGAATATGCACTTGTCAAGATACATGCATTTATGATATGTGGAAGGACTTTAATTCCAGCCTCTTTAATACCAATCACAAACGGCGAGGCAGCTGCATCAGATTTTCCGTTTTGAATGGCATTGATGAGTCTGTCATTGTCATAGCCAACAATGACACCAACAACAAGAACACCAAGAACATAGAATAGACCCAAACGATACACGAATCTTTGACAAGCTCTAGGCATGTTCCTTCTAGGGGCTATGCATTCGGCAGAGCAAGAGGTCACAGTTTCTGGTACTAGGACAAAAGAGAACCCACTTTTTATTATCGCAGTCCACACGGCCAAAAAGTTACCAGTACTACCGCTTGAAAGATGAGGATGAAATGCACCAGGATTTTTCCAGTAATGAAAGCCCAAGACGTGATGTTGACTTGGACCACCCCCAAAAAAGATAACAATTCCAACAATAATCAGACCAGTAATGGTAAGAATTTTTATCGATGACACGTAGAATTCACTTTCACCAAAAACTTTCACTGGTAACATTATTAAGCAAACAGACACTACAATGAATATGGTGATAAAGATAGCAGAATTTGCAGATGTCCAATACTGGACTAAAAGAGCACACGCAGTGATTTCAGTTGGGACAATCATTGCCTGAGCATAAAATAGATTCCAACCGCACATAAATGATATCGGAGAATTCAGATAAGTTTTGGCAAGCGAGTAAAGAGACGCTTCACCAGGAAGCGGCATTAAGCAAACCATCTCAGTTAGTTGATTCATGATACTCCAGACAAACGCAGAAATAATGATGTAAGCAATCAACAACGGAGCTGGACCACATGTGCTTAGGGCACCACCAGAACCAATAAATAGACCGGTACCAATTGCACCACCCAATGCAATAAGTTGGATGTGTCTTGATTTCAGACCTCTGACGACTTTATTAGGGTGCTTAAGTTCTTCGAGATCGGTAAACGAACCGCGTTCACTATCATCAATGACGTCGTCTACAACGGCGTAAACTTGTTCCTTGATTTTGTTAGACAAATAGGGCGAAATCGAGACATTTTCCGTACGGCTAAGAATATCTGACATAGTTGGTTGAGTGTTTTATTAATATCTTTCTTGACCGTTATGTTTTAACGCTAAAGCATTCTTTTTCGAATTGGCAATTGCACTATTCGATGAGGTCTTTCTTTGAACTACACGGAAAGAAAGTATGATGATATGAATCCCAATTCATCGAAGGAACAGTGTAAGGCAAAAACGATTGCATGACGGTAAAATTGCCTTTTCATTCAAAATATATACTAGCTGGATTGAACTTGAAATATGGGGGTAGGATAATGTTGTATCACAAAAGCTCCCTTCTGTCATCTGGATGCATAAGATATGATTTGTTTAGCTCACTCTTGCTGATGATCAACCAAAGTAGAACTTCCTTTAGGTAGTGAGGAAAACGACGCTTCGATTTTGATAAATTTGATAGTCTCGATAAGAACAATCTGGGACAAAAAGTCCCTGAGAAATCGTTTTTTAGGGAAACTCGCACGCCCCCTGATAGGATGGTATCCAGAAGTTCTGGGTTGGGTCCGAAATCTTCCTGCTAGAACAAAATGGTTCAGCCAGCAAGCTGACTATGGCTGACATTCCAGTTTGATTCCTGAGTTGAGCCTAAAAAACTTCAGTCTTGGCTTGGTAAGTCAATAGTTTCTTAATCCTTAGTAGCTCTCGCTGCCTACTTTGAATTCATTACGCAATGATTTTCGGTTTTAGATAACAAGTTTCAGTGATAACTTTTTGATCAGTTTTGCTTTTCATGTCTTATCTTTAAACCAAAATATGAAATGACTGAATATGGATATTAACATTCTGCAGACAATTTACCTAAACTCAAACACAACGAACAATACTGATGAGACTATATTTCGATTCAAGTTCTGATTCTGATAATAATCAAATATGTGATTTATGTTTTCAAAATAAAAGCTGGATACGTCCTTGGATCTGTAATCAACCGGATTTAGGTATTAAATTGTGAACATTCAAGATATTAGTCTTTACTGTTCTGTGTGGAACAGTGCAGCAACTAATTGTGCTGAGTTCAATGAAGTTTCGATTGAAAAAAATCAGCAACGTATATCCAAATTTGATGGATATCTAAATAAGCGCCACATCTTAGTAAGTACTACAACGTCTGGGTGATTTATCACTGTTTTTGGACGTCACACTTCAAATTTAATTTGAACCCGAGCCAAGTTGTTTCAAGCAGACAGCCCTATTACCAACCGACATGCTTTGAAATATGTAACGTAACATTCAGGTTTCCATTTTGACTTTTTCAAGTGTGATTATTGTCTCAATCTCGAGTCTCACGAGAGCCGTCTCAAGAGAACCATATTTGATTTCAACATATAAAGTCTGGATATAAAATAGCCAGCTATACCAAATATTATTATACAAAATTCATTTTCCTAGGTCTCAGGCCTTTGACGCGGATTTATCCTTTCAATGACCAAGGCATTAATGGTATTGTAAATTTATGGGCTCAGAATAAGCCCTCGGCTTTCAAAGCATCGGTGACTTCGGTGACGGATTTAGTAACGATCTTAACAATATCGTTAACATCGTTTTCAGTAACAATGAATGATGGAGCCAATAGAATACGGTCACCACAGCTTAAATTTGGAGTGCATGTCATACCCATAACATTTAAGCCATTTTCGAAACATTGGTCCTTGATTCTAACTGCTACGTTTAGGGAAGGATCAAATGTCTTCTTGCTGTTTCTGTCAGCGACGAATTCGACGGACCAGAAACCACCAATACCTCTGACATCACCTGCAATGTTATCTTCAGACAGCAAGGCTTCCTTGAGCTTCTCGCCCATAATATTACCCATCTTGAACACGTTGGCAGTCAGACCTTCTCTTTGGATCTTCTCTTGAATGCCCAACGCAACAGCACAGTTGAATGCATGAGAAGAGTATGTGTGACCACCGACTACAGTTCCAGAACCGTTCAAGTAGGCGTCCCTAATCTTGGGTCCAATGAGAATACCAGCAATGGTAACATAACCAGATCCTAGCGTTTTACCGACAGTTTGAATATCTGGTCCATCCTCTGGGGCCAAGAAGTTTTCCCAACAGTTCAATTTACCGTTGGGGTTGCATCTACCAGTACCACACATAACTTCATCTAAGTAGAAGATGATATCATATTTGTTGCAGAGGTCTCTTATCCCCTTTAGGTATCCTTTTGGTGGAGGAGTGGTTCCCAAAGAAGAACCAGGAAGAGTTTCAACAATAATAGCAGCAATAGTGTCAGCACCTTCGGCAAGAATTTTCTCCTCTAAAATGTTTAGCAAACGTTTAGAATAATCCTCCTCAGATTCTGACTTTAGCTTGTTACGGTAAGTATAGGCGCTTGGCATCGTCAAACAAATATTTTTCTGGTCAAGGAAATACTCTCTAAAAGGTTCAACTCTTGGGTTGTTGGAGATAGATTGAGCACCTAGAGTGAAACCATGGTAAGAATCCTCTCTGGAGATTAGCTTCACTTTCTTTGGCAGGCCACGTTCCAAGTAGTATTGTCTCACAATTCTCATTGCATTTTCGTTACTCTCAGACCCCGAGGTACACCACAATGCTGACGTAAAGACGCCCTTAGGAGAGTTATCAATGTAAAACTTGGCCAACTTCTCAGCACTTTTGTTAGAGATCAAACAAGGATAAGAGTACGTGTTTTCAGCAGCTGCCTTGTTGATGATTTCAAGAGCGTCTTTGTCGCCCCAGCCTAAAGCACCGACGGCAGCACCTGTGATACCGTCAATCACGCCCTTGTGAAGTTTTCCATCTTTTTCAATATCAACACGGATACCATTACCACCGACAACTTGAGCACCGGCCTTATCAATGGAGGCTTGGAAAACGTAGGATGTTTCTGGAACAGCAACGGTAACAGTCATTCGAGATTTGTTTGTAGTAATTTGTTGGTTCAAAATGATCTTTATCCTAGTCCTGGGTAGCGGTACAATAAAGGTCAGTTGGTTGATGTCTTAACAACACATCTGAAAACACCATAATGGAACGAACTTGATTCGAAGTTAAGTGTTCGGACTTCAGCACGAACACTGCGATCTGATTTATATACTTTTCGTTCTTGCATTTGAATAGTGAATGTCCATACTTAGAATTTCACGCTTCAACCTTCCTCTTACGATTTCCGCCAGTACATTTGGAGTATCATTCTCCAGTCGTTTTGTTGTAAAACTCGTGCCTTCTACTATCTTATCACGAAGTTACGTTTATTCATGATTTGAATCATACCCGAAAAAATACATTAATTAGTCTTCTATATCGACTTTCTTCTTTCAGAATATGAATTCTATTCAGATGCTACAAAACTGAAGGCCAGAAACAGACCTGACAGAATCCGCCATGAGGATAGTGACTGAATGTAGCTGACTTTTGACTATCATATTCAGTTCTTCTTTTAGGCCACTGATGATATTCCGGTGTGAAAAATGAGTCTAAAGGGTTTTTGTATTACAATGTTATGAATTAACAGAGATATCTGGCCTTAACCCAGAATTTAATTTTAGTCTTATCTTATCGAAGAAAATGTTCCCGGCACCTGTAATGGACCATACGAATTAATTATAGAAAGCGAAGGTTTTGCACCAAAAGATTTCTTGAGATTATGTAACCTGCTGTATCATGCCCAAAATTTTGGCAAAACTATCTAGTCCCTTAATTTGACTAAGAAAGGACAGAGTAGATAAGAAATAACTAAAAATGTCAATAGTACAATTTTAGGATACCCTTTTGAACAAAATCTGTTTGAACTTTTTTCTGATGAAGATTAGGGACATGGAAACGCTAGCGACTTGCAGTTTTAGGACAGTTATAATAATTTGAAAGAGGATATGGTACACATTGTATACATATGACAGGTCCTGTGATATCAGTGCCGATTTACACTATCATATCCGTTTAACGACAAAATTATGATTAGACTCATCCTTGAAATGACTTCATTCAAGGGGTTTGATAGAGTATATAATTGGCTAGGGGGTTAGGTGCAGGGGCTAGGAACTGCGAGTGTGGTCATGTTATATTAATTCTTAGATATATATAATCACACGCCATTAATTTATAAGGAGTCTGAGTAGAAATTTTGATAATACGAAAATGATTGCAGCAAAATTATCTACACGAAGTGTCCGGATTGGCTTCAGAATATCATGCGCCCAAACTTTGCTGAAGGAGCCTAAGCTTTTCTTCAGCTCGTCTTCTTGTGTTTCAGCGCAAAGATCAGGTACAAACTATTCTGATGCTAAATTCAACAAAACCATTAAAGCGTCTGTTGTAACTGGAGCCACTTCTTTGGCTCTGTTTCTCTCATACTTGTTCCCTAGTCGCGATAAAGACGGTGTTTCTGTGAAAGAAGTCAAGTCGCATAATCGATTGGATGATTGTTGGATAGTTATTGATGGCGAAGTTTATGACATTACTGAATTTCTCAGCCAGCATCCTGGTGGTGTCGCACGGTTAATGGAATTTGCCGGTAGAGACGCTACGGAAAGATTTTACCAAATGCATTCCTCTGATACTCTGGAGAAGATGAAACTTCACCTAAAGTATATTGGAAAACTGAACGGCGTATTCAATGAAGAATTAACCGAAGAAGAAATAAGAGTTATGGAACAGAAGGCTAAGATTCCATCTTTGAATAAAGTGTTTTGTGTCTCTGACTTTGAAGGAATTGCAAAACAAGTCTTACCCAAAGCTACGTTCTTTTATTACGCCACTGGATCCTCTGATGAATTCACATTACGTGAAAATCACTATGCTTATAGCAGGGTTTTCTTCAGACCCAGGGCTTTACAAGACCTGAATGAGGTGGATACTACTACTGACTTCCTTGGTGCTAAAGTTGACCTGCCAATATACATTACTGCGTTTGCAGGATCAAAACTCGCCCATCCTCTCGGTGAACTAAACCTACAATCTGCCGCTTATAATGCTAATGTGATGCAGATGGTCCCTAAACAAAATTCATACAGCCACGAAGAGTTCTTCCCGCACGTTCCTGAAGATCAAAACCAGTGGTTGCAGTATCATTTTGACACACAAGAAGAAATAGACAACTTGGAAGATTGGCTGAAGGCAGCGAGAACCCTCCCAAGTATCAAGGGTTTATTCTTCAATGTGGATTTAAATGATATTGGCAATCGAGAAAAAGATTCAAGACAGAGAGCGGCGCAAGCTGGAAGTGAATATCTGAACGAAATGACTGACAATGAGTTTGGGCATCATCCAAGGATTACTTGGAAGACCATTGATTGGATTATGCGTTCTACTGATTTGCCGATTGGCCTGAAAGGGGTCCAGAGAGGCGAAGATGTCGTTATTGCAGCACAAAAGGGTATAAAAGCGGTAATACTTTCTAACCATGGTGGAAGACAGCTGGATTTTTCTAGACCCCCTCTTGAAGTACTTGTTGAAGCAAAGCAGATGCTGAAGGAGAAGGGTCTTGACGGCAAAATCGAGATATACCTGGATGGTGGAGTTCGGAGGGGATCGGACGTAATTAAGGCATTGTGCTTGGGTGCTACTGGTGTTGGAATGGGCCGCCCCTTCTTATACGCAATGTCTGGGTACGGCGAGGAAGGTGTTGCACATCTGTTGAAGATCCTAAGAACCGAAATCGAGAACAACATGAGGCTTCTCGGTGTAGATAAAATTTCGGACCTAAATGAATCGCTGGTTGATGCCAAAAGCTTGGGCCTCAAAAATCCAAAGATTAACGATTCCCTCTATGACGAAGCTTATGAGCCACTGCAATTTCCAGAGTTTAAGTAGTCAACACTGAGTATGTTTAAAGAGAATCGGCATTTTTCTATCATTCTCTATAATCAAAGAACCGCATAGATAGTATTTATTTATCACCAACTGAAAGAAGATAATTCCCAACCTTTCGATCAATACATATAACCTTCTGTGTCATAGTACCAAGGACTATTATTGGAGTTAAACATCGTGTGGAAGACCACGAAAACCAAAAGACGCCTGCTTCACATCATTATCAGAGCTTTCGATAATTGTAACATCAATTTGCCTCAGACTAAACATTTTTTGAGATCATTAAAAGCTTTTAGCTACATTTACAGTGTGGGTAAGAATCGTGAAAATGATAAGGGCCTTCTCAGACTGAGGCAAAATGAGATATAATTATGGTAAGTTTTTCGTCGTCTTGATTCGCAAGTGAGCTTTCCCCAGGTGAGGTCTCATCATATTCTACCTAGAAATCAGACCGCAATAGGTTCTGCCTAATGACAATGCAACATGGTATCTGAATAACAAGTTTCAGAATTAAACTTTGACGTAGATGGTAAACTACACCCTTATTCCTGAAAGGTAGCTAGCTAACTAGCTAGCTCTCTGTGGATTTTAATAAGGCAGTTCTTCGAAAATTTTATATCTTTCTGTTGCTCGGTTGCTACAGCTTGTGAACAAAGAAAGTCTGCCAACAGATATACAAAACCTATCATCCTGCTCAATTTCGAGCTCGTAATCAGGACAGTTTGCCCTACACTTAGATTGCGTTCACCCCTTTATCTCCGCAGTCATGAAACGTATTGGTGTAGTGCCGTGAATAACTTTTTCAAACTGCAACGCAGCTGATTAAAATTAAGTTAAAAATGTAATGCATCAGAGTGTTCACAACAGTTTGGCAATATTATTGTAGAATTAGCATTGGATGCATTGCCAAGGTAACTAACTGATGTTTCTAAGTTTGTAAACTTTTCAGAAAAAAACAACAATAGAACGAGAAGGGTCTTGATGACCGCGGAATATGCACAGGGCAAAGCAGTGCACGAGAGCTCAAAGGTTACTAGACGTAACAACGCTTGTATTGCTACATTTTTACAGGAAGCATTCAGTTCGATAAGCAGTCAGTTGTTCAGAGAGAGAGAGAATGAATCTAATATCAAATAGACGCAGAAAATCGTTCAGAGGTGCGTAGCTTCGTATCAAAAGAAAGACTATTTCATGCACTAATCCCTTACAACAACAGAAATTATGAGCTGCTTTTCGACTAACTGTGAATGAAATTATCTTCCTTGAACAAGCCAAAAAACAACAAAAATGGGCAAAACACGTTGTAGTTTATAAAATGTAACAAGAGATTGGCTCTAAACTTCATGTAGACTTTCTTCACTGTATCTGAACACTTCAAAAGCCTTGCAAAAGACTCAGTTTGATAGGTTAAAGGGACGGTCACGACAGCAACAGCAGTGAAAATATTCCGTGGCATTTTTTGCCAAGCAAGCTATTTTTCGACAGAAATTCCCATTGATGAGACTTTCCCGACGAGACTTTCAGTACCACAGGACCACAGGAATTACCAGACAGGCACGCTAAATTATTCCGAAAAAATATAGAGGAATGGATGCCACTTCCGGCAAAATTATACTTTGCCTGAGTTATCATTTCTTTTTAAAACTTTTGTGCATTACATGGTATCATCTCACTGCATGTACGCCAAATCGGCGAAAAGGTATAGATGTAGTGTCGTAGAACATTAGACTACCATGCAGTAATATTTTGCTTCTCCCATGATATTACTGCACGGTGAGCACACTTAAATATGCTTTTGTAGTTGTCATGGTAATCTTAACAAAACTCAAACATGGCCAGAGTGAAATGCATGCATATGATTCATCTTGCTGCAATAAACAATAGTAAGCCAGCACGACATGCATACCTGAAGTGTTACAGATTTGAATAATCTCCACTTCATAACTGGTCGTATAGATCTCAAAAGGCGAATTTTGACTACCATGATGCAGTTCTGAACAGTTAATTAAGATCAATGACAATAAAGCAATCACTCTAAGAACAACAAACGCTTTTAGGGTGCAGTAACGTTATTTGGTAGTACGATTGTAGGTAACTCTTTCGAGCAGTTTCGTATGCATCTTGAAATTTATCATATGTAATTTTCCACAGATATGCGTAGCAGTAATTCAATTCGCTACAGAGGGTGTATTTTTTTTATGATTCTTGTTTTTGAGCATCAGTTTGCAGAAAACTGCATCACTGAAAACTAGCATTATCACTGCTTTGGCGTTCTACTGCTCTGACTGACGAGATCCGTAAATAACAGCAAGATTTCGAGTGGAATAAAGAATATTAGTCCAGGCTCTGTTGTTGATTTAGGATAAGTGGTGTCTAGAGTCCCCATCTAAAGTAATAATAAGATTTGGTAGCTTGATATTCAAGCACCATAAAAATCTTTTAGCAGTATTTCTGAGGTGACAACGTTCGTTCCAGGTATTATGTTGCTATCCGTTGCCATCGTTCGTATCAGTGTCGTTCACGCAGCTGACCCGAATCTAATCAATATTGGAAGCACATTGATAGTATTCTACTATATTGTCTGCAGCTATACCAAAGAAAATTATCGATCTAACATCGCCGAATAAGCCAAAATTGTCCTTGGATGCAAGTTCTCAAATCGTAACGGTGTGAAAGAAACAAAAACACAAAATGTCACTCTTCAGCTAATTCGTGAATTTGGTTTTTGGCAGAAATCGATGTAATGCAGTAAGAAATTAATAACAGAACGGAAATGACGCAGATCTTAACATACAAGGAGAAACAGGCAAATTTAGGAAACAAAAACCAAGCATTTCATCGAAGTAACCACTTCTATTATTGAGTATTACCGGGTCCAGCGTAGGTGTGGAATACCTAGAAAACGCATAGTGGTATACGTGCCAAAAAAAAATTAAGGTAGAAATTGAGGTGCTTGAGTTCTCGGCGATGTGATTGCGAATATGATATCTTCGAACAATCATATGAAGTGCTACACCCTGATTTCAGTTAAGTAATCAACTTGCGTTACTTCATCGCGTTAGCGATTGATATAAAAGAGGACTTTAAGTTGGTATATCGTGATTTTTCATCATACATTGGTTGCAAATGATGTATTTTTCGCCTGAGTATACTGTAACAAAAACGAAACCAAGAAACTGAAAGAATCATGCACTGGGCAGTAGTTTTCTTATACGCATCTCTTGCGAGCATCGTAAATGGAGCAACTCCCAAGGCATGCCTTCCACCAGAATCTGACCTAAGTCCAGGATTTAGCCTAGACATATTCGAGTTTCCTCAGATTTTGCAAGATAATGGATGTTACCAATTCGTTAAAATAGAAGATGAGAACTGGTACAAAGACGAGTACGCACACATGGGGAAAGGACTTATTGATACTGTAAACGATGGAGTGTATGCAATGACGCTATCGGTAGACAGGAATGCACCAGATGGCTGTGATGCACTTGTTATTGGAAAACTCCCAGCAGCGTATCACTATGATAAAGACATCGCGCTCACTAACTTAACACTTTTAGTAACCGGATACTTCTATGCCGAGGAGACTGGTGCATACTATTTCGGCAGTGATAATGTTGACAATGCCTACTACTTCAATATCGGTGATAAGAATGCTTTCTCTTGTTGCAATAAAGCAGCCACAATAAACTCCCCTGGGGCTATTATACCCAAAGATGAACCTGTTAACCTTGAAGCCGGCGGATATTATCCATTTAGATTGTTGTTCACCAACTGGGGAATGGCAGGTTGGCTGGCCTTCACTTACACGGATCCAAGTGGCAATATAAAAAGTAATTTTGATAATGTGGCGTTCGCAGCAGCGGCTCCAAACAAGTACTGTCCAGTGCCAGTAACTACTCTAACAACAGCCTACTCAGGAGATCTTGTAACAACCAGCACGCAAACTTCGGTTTACACTGACCCTAATGGTTCTACAACCACGGATTTAATTATCGTTATTGAGACGCCTGAACGCGATTTAATCTCCACAATTTTCACTTCATGGGAAGGTGTTGAGACAGAAACGTATTCGACAAGTACTTTGGATGTTACTGGGACTGATGGAATCCACACAATCGAAACAATATACTATGTTAGAACCCCCGCAATGAGCACTGTTTCAAGTGACTGGACTGGTTCTTTCACTACGACAGTGACCAGTGGTATCGTCACGACTGATTCTGACGGCAATCCAACAACGACCTCTGTTATTTTAATAGAAACACCGGAATTGGGTACGACCATCATTGAGTGGACTGGGTCCTTCACAAACACAGTAACTTCAGAAATATCCACTACGGATGCCAATGGTGAACTTACTGTGAGTTCGATTGTTGTTGTAGAGACTCCCGAACCCAGTAGAATCTCTACTGAATGGACGGGTTCCTTTACAACTACGTTGACCAGTGGCATCGTCACTACAGATGCGAACGGAAATCCTACAACGACATCTGTCATATTGATCCAAACCCCTGCTTTGAGTACCACTTTTAATGAGTGGACTGGTTCAACCACGTACACAACAACATCTGAGATCTCCACCACTGACGAGAATGGCAAACCGACAGTAACATCTGTGGTTGTAGTAGAGACTCCATCCATGAGTAAAATCCTGACTGAATGGACAGGTAGTTTCACGACAACTATCACGACCGGCATAGATACAACGGGAAATGATGGTAAACCAACCAAGAGTTCTGTGATCTTGGTCCAGACTCCGGCTTTGAGCACCACCTATTCAGAATGGACAGGGTCTTACACCACTACCAGAACAGCAGAGATCACGAGTACTAATGACGACGGCACACAAGTGACTACATCTCTGGTCATTGTAGAGGTTCCATCATTGAGCATGGTTACCAGCGAGTGGACAGGAAGCTTTGTTACCAGTAGGACTACTGCGTTCAGTACAACGGACGCAGATGGAAAACCAACAGTGACATCCGTGATTGTCATTGAGACTCCGGAATTGAGTAGAACGTCTACTGCATGGACAGGAAGTTTCACTACGAGTGAAACAATTGCTGTCACTACAACGGATGATAATGGGAAACCAACTGTCACTTCGATTGTGGTGGTCGAAACCCCTGAGTTGAGCAGAATCACAACCCAGTGGACAGGAAGTTTCACTACGAGTGAAACGATTGCTGTCACTACGACGGATGATAATGGGAAACCAACTATTACTTCAATTGTTGTTGTCGAAACCCCTGAACCGAAGGTTATCTCTACGGATTGGACAGGTTCCTTCACCACTACAGTAACGTCGGAAATCAGCACCACAGATGCGGATGGGAAGCCCATTGTTACCTCAGTAATTGTAGTTGAGACACCAGGACTGGATACTATCTCTACCGGTTGGACTGGTTCGTATACCACCACCATAACAAGTGATATTGTTACCACCGGTCAAGATGGGAAGCTCATCACGAAGCCCGTTATTGTTGTCGAGACTCCACAATTGGACACTATATTCACAGATTGGACAGGTTCCTTCACCACCACTGTTACGGAAGAAATAACAACAACCGGTGCAGATGGAAAGCCTACCACTAGAGCTGTTGTTTTAGTTGAAACCCCACAAGGCTACTACCATAACATGACAACAGGTTCTGTACAGACCACCGTGACGACTGTGGTAGATGGAGTGACCACGGTCTACACCACCTATTGTCCAGCAACTGCGGTTGAAACTGAAGGAGGCGTTTACGCTACAGGACAAACACAATCTGCTCCAGAGCCACAGGTTTCACACGTCCCAAGTAAACCACAGCAACCAGATCATCCAGATCAACAAGCTGACTCCCAGAACTCGCATTGGACAAGGACACTATTGTCATCTCAACCTTTGCATACTTCCGCGGGCTCTGCAAGTTCCGGTTCTGGCTCATCCTCTGGTGAGGCTCCAGAAGCTAGTACACCTGTTCCTTCCACTCTTTCCGTGTTCAACGGCAAGGCATCCAGGTACAGAGTTAGCGGTTTCTTGTGCTTCTTGGCTATTCTATTATTTTGATTAAAGCCTAAAATGTGTACCTAATTGGTGCACTATCCGTTCGTTGCCGGCCTCACGATAGAGTCAAACCTCTGAAACCCCTATTAAGGCCGAGCGTTGATTTTTTCTTATCTCCATTGAATCTGCTTTTTCAAAGAGATATACGCGAGTAATTTGAGTTACCTGTGTGTTTCAAGTTCTTAATGAAGCCTGCTCCAGAGTGAGCCTGTTTTGATATTCTGTACAAGTGTGTACCTAAAGAAGCTACGTTTCTAGCTAATATATGTTTACTAACACATGTGCAAAAATACCCATCAATCGTTACTTGCTACTGACACTCTATTCATAGACCTATTACCCGGTGCATCCTTTGAAAAGAAGCCGTGATTAAACTGGAATACTGCCGTAGCCAATTGTCTGCAAGTGGGTTTCATGCCTTCCGCAGAGGGGATGTCGCAGACAGATGCTATAGTCCAAATCTCTTATGCTAAACACGTACAACGAACAGCCCCAGTTGTCCGAGTACTGGCCTTCAAGTACCATTCGTTTGTAAGATGATTGTTGGTGCAAAATGGTCATATTCCTAGTGCTGTTAGCCGCAGCATCTGCAAAGCGACTAGTACCTAAATTGTGCTACAGAGTTAGCTGCAAAACATTAATGTGAACAATACCGGCTAATGGTGATTATCCTAATGCATTAAACTTGTTGTCTTTTCGGCATGCATGAATTTCGAATTGAAATAATATGCGTAGAAAAAGCAGCAGTATATATCTAAATAAGGATGAGGCATTTCGGAATGCTTGGCTTCTCCCAGTCCTTCCAAGGGAAAGCAGAAGGTAGCTATACGGTGCACAATTGGCTTGGATTGTGAGTATACTGCTACGTGATACTCTCAGGTATGGTCGCAATTTCTGTTTTATGAGTGAGGGCAGAAATGATTGGCGACGTATACTTGCGATCTTTGTATGCCCCGCAAAAGTGAGCTGAGAGTTACACCGTAATTTAAAAATTGCCTGTTTTTACGGGAAGCTTGGTTGTTGGATAATTGATTGCTGGACTGCTAGTGGAGACACAAATATCTGTTCGTTAGGTGCATTGGTTAATGGTGCAAAAATGTAAAAAAGGAGAACGGATGCATTTCACGCGTTATCAGAAACCCTTGCGTCTTTCATTCTCGTAACTGCTGGTTATAGTTTTCAATTGGGTGTAGCAGTAAATGACAATAATTACCCACTTAACCACTGGATTTCTTATCTTCAGCATGAAGTAATAAGGAATAGAGGAAACCAAAAAAAAGCCAATTGTAAACTTTGATAAATGATCCATAATTGTTTGGAGGAGGTGTTTGAAAGTTCAACAGAAGAAATCTGCAACGTAGAGTGGAGGACAAAAACAGATCAACTGCTAATGTCTCCCTAATAAAGTGAGTGTAAACGTGTTATGAAACGTTCTCTCAGACTTCTAACCATTGTTCTAAAATCCTCCTTAAGTTTTATCATGCTTGTGTCTATGATCTGCCTGGCACCCCATCAAAATTTCAGATCCGTATTATGTACTATATTTGTGCTTCGATTAAGTAAAAAGTTTGACTATAATAGTCAACTACTGCATATGTTTCTAAGCCACGGCATTTAGTACTTCCTATAAAATCAAGTATAACTTTTATCTCCGAGAAGTTCTAGAGAAATTGTAAATAAGGCACGAAATTAAGTAAAACGCATTTTCTGTGCTCAGATTTTGAGGTGGCAGATTTTACTCTTGGCTTTTTCATTGTTACTGATAACCCTGCAGTAACATGTTTTCGTTACACACCAGAGGATTTTCGTACAATGCATCACCCGACCTCCGTAACACATGACAACATGACTACATAAGTGCAATAGGCTAGCTTTAACTTGGATGCTGAACATAATGTGATGGAACCTAACTACCACGTATTGCATAGAGAGAGAGCTAATGTTGAAAATTCAGGTTTCCAACTAAAGTGCCTGGTATGCTGCATTGTGGGCGAAGATATCCAAACACCTCAAGTCTGTGTCATTTAAAATTTATATTTATAGGGCTCAATGGATTAGGCAGATTCCATCTTAACGATATAGTTATCTTGCACTATCTTGTTGAGCGAATTTGTATCTTGGCATTATTATCGTAAACTTACATATCCTGCAAAAGCCACGAAAAGAACAGCATGAGATTGTCGAAAACCATCGGGTTTACAGCTGCCCTAGCCTCTGCACTAACCCAAACTGTGTTAGCTACTGGTGCACCAAGCTGGAACAATGGTGAAGAGAATCGTACCTTCCCATTATTGTACGACTTGGATTCTAATTCTGTATCCACTGTGAAGATCGTGATTGATTTGGAAAAATATGAGGCATTGCAGAACGACAATAGCACATTAAGTAAACGTGACGACAGCTATTGGACAGTCCAGTATACCGAGCTTGTTCCAGTGGAGAGCCCTTCGGATAAATTGGTCCCCAGAAAAAATATTCATGAGTGTCTAACTTGGATCAGCGGGGCCGCGCAGTGTGTTCAGTCAAACTGGCAATTGATGCAAAATATTTGGGACCTTTCTTGGAGTATTTTTGAACGTTCTAAAGCCCATGATTGTAATGAGATCCATGGACAGATGGGTGGTGTCTGGTACAGATATTGGGCAAGTGGAGGTGACTGCTCAACTACTGCTGATCAGAAAACTATTGCTGGTGCTATCAGAGGGGTGCTAGATTCGGTTGAACCAAATTGGATTTGTAACATTTATTGTATTACCATGGACCATGGTGGAACATGGCATGGAACTCTTTTGATAGGACCAAACCCATCAGCTCAATCCGCTACCTGTGGTGGTCAAAGCAAAGGGTGTTATGACATGGGATGCGGCAAACTTACTGCTCCCTGGAGTTGCAACAGTAAGGGTGACGGTAACTAGTTGACAATGTGTTTTTGACAAGAAACTGACAAGAACTAACAAATGAAAAACATTCGAATCTGTCATTAATATCTGCATAAATGCAAATCAGGACTTTTTTTTGATGGAATGAAGCTTATCACTTGACTGATGACACATTCGTCTTTGTGCTACAACAGTATTCATGTGCCATCCTTGAATCACTGAGAAAATCATTCTACAATATATAACTAGATATATTATGTTCTGTACGATTGTTTAAGCGCTGCTGTGATATGTAAAGAACTGTATCTTGCCCAAGTATAACAGTAGCATCACTATATTGTAAGAACATAACTCTGCATGACGGATAGTTTAAAATTTATGGAATGGAAGCACACATTGGGAAAGAAAAGTCAAGACAGAGAGGGGATATATTCGAAGGAGGATCAAGATGTTGCTTATGACCAAGCTACGTCACGACATGTATTTGGCGCGGGCACGTTGCAAAGAAGTGAGATATTAATTAGGTTCTACGCTGTGCTTACAGGGTGTGTCAGGTGTTGTGACTCGGATTGAATGACAGTGAGTAGAGTTTAGCCGGATTATGGCAGGGTAAGTGACGTGCGGGTAAGGAGTGATGGTGGATGGGACGGTGGAAAAGACGGCGAGAGAGGGAGGAATATGGAAGGAAGGTGATAGAGATGAAGGTGGGGATACGGGGGTCACGTGTGAGTACGGATGTTGAATAGAGGCGTGTAAGCAGTGGAGGAAGTGAGGGAAGGGTTGCAAAGGAGGGTAAGCACGGGAGCACAGAAATGATGGAAGTGAAAGGAAAGTGGTTGAAAACAATACGAGACGAAATGGGTCACGTGAGTGTGTAGATTTTGATTATTTGTGTGGTAAGAACTGCACTGGAGGAGGGAGTGAAGAAATGCGAGGAAGTGATGTAAAGTGAGGGAAGTGATTGAAAACGATATCAGAACAAGGGGGTCACGTGAGTGTATGGGGTTGATTATGTGTGTAAGCAGTGGAAGAAGGGAGCGATGAAGTGGGAGGACGTGAAGTGAGGGAAGCGATTGAAAACGATGTGTGAAAAAGGGGTCATGTGAGTACATGGATTTGATTAGTTATGTAAGCACAGTAGGACGGGTGTTAAGTAAAGTGAGGGAAGTGAAGTGAAGTGATTGAAAACAATATGCCAGAAAAGGGGTCACGTGAGGGCATGAATTTTGAATAGGCGTATAAGCAGTGTAGGAAGAGAGTGAAATGAAGTGAAGTGAAGTGAAACAGAAAACAAAAGTGGGAGAAAGGGGTCACGTGAGTGTACGGATTTGATTAGGTATGTAAGCAGTGGAGGAGGGAGTGAAGAACTAGGAGTAAGTGGTAGAGAACGATATGAGAGGAAAGGGGTCACGTGAGGGCATAGATTCGATTAGGTATGTAAGCAGTGGAGGAGGGAGTGAAGGAAGTGGGAGGACGTGATGAGAAGTGATAGAACACGATATGGGGGAAAAGGG